>CM070099.1:16300201-16895201 GCA_036178185.1 Liparis tanakae | reverse complement strand
TTCCAGGGCCCCGACATGTGCGATTTTAATAACCGCGTCTACGCCACCTACCAGGTGACCCGGGGGCTGGCCAGCCTCAACAGCTGTGTGGATCCTATTCTCTACTTCCTGGCTGGAGACAACTTCAGGAGGAAGCTGTCGCGGGCCACTAAAAAGCCCTCCAGGAAGGGGGACACTGTCCTGCAGTCCAAAAGCGAGGAGACGGCGCTCAACAGTCTGGCGGAGTACGTAGATAACGGAGACCGGAGGCTGTGACCGGCCACCTCCGGGCGCCTCCTGGTCACTGGAGCGGAGCGCCGTTGGCTTTAGAAACCACGATGGACTTTTGTATCGGTTGAATGAGTGCAGTGTGTGGACTGAAGGCTGTGTGTATAACGTAAAACTGTTCTTTTAACCCCGTGATAACCGCGGCAGCCCGTCGTCGTTGATAAGCTATCGTACTGTATTGTCGTGAACACGTATCGTACTCTAAACTCTAGACCTTAGAGCCAACCGCTCTTCTTTCTCATCGAGTAGCCGTAGACGCCCGGATAACATTAACATTACGGTCGGGCAAGCCGGAGGAGAGAGGTGTCCCTGCAAGCTGTGATGTCCCGTCGATCAATTTGTTCTGGAAAAAAAGAAATGGGACTGAGAAGGGATTGCACCTCCTGTAGCCACCGAGCCGAAACTTAATCGATAGCTATTAAGGAGGAAGGCGGGTGGTTGAGGGGGTGTACCTGCGATGGCTTTTCGAGTAAAAAGTAAATGCACTGAACCTGAGATTGCTGCATGGATGTGCCGTGCAGACGTCGTAATGCACTAAGACCGGGGACTCTCTGCTCAGAGACCTATAACTCCTCATCTCTTTCTCCATCTAGTACCGAAAAGACTAGTTTTTCATTTTGACAGCTCTGAGGCGAAGGTCTGCCGGGGCTCTGATCCCACAACCTTCTCTCTCCTTGTTACCGTGTTACTGACAGAAAAAAAGAAGATACTCCATACAGTGTTTGTGTGTTTATGATACTCTGATGTTTGTTTTGAGGGTTGGGATGTACAGGATGTTGTGACGTTTCCAAATCAATAAGTGTTGTTAACTGGTTCGGTGTCACTAATCCAGACCAACGTGTCACTAATAAAATGTCATCAGTGAGACACTAACCGCAGGAGGTTGGACCTAATCTAGTGTTTAATGCAGCATGAGGAATACATAATGTCTTTTAAATTAGCATAACTGACACACACTCTGTCACCTGCTTCGTGACTCCAACATATTGAAGACTTGTTTTGTATGAGATATATCAAAGTAAATGCTGCACTATGTCTGTGTTTTGACAGATAATCGTTTCTCTGTTGCGTCGGTGGTTGATCACTGTGGAGAAATGACCGTGGACCCTGGACTCTGTCGGTGTATGGTGTTGTACTAATTAATACCTTTGTTAATACGTAATGTGGTCAGCTGTTGTGAAGAAGGGAAGTGAAAGTGACTTAATTGTACAGGATATGTGGGGCCACGTGTATCGTTGTCAATAAATTTTTATATTTAAAACATGCCAGACGATGAAATACGACTTGCATACATTCTTTTCGAGATTGTGGCTCATTTCGAGTGTGATTTGTAGCTTCTGTCTCCTTCTCAGTGCCCGCTCCACGTGTCCTAAGCAAAACGGGTGCACTGTTACGCTGAGTGAACGAACAATGTCGGTGTTGGAGCGTTCCTGCAGAGCTCCGTCCTCTCGACGCTCCTCCTCCTCCTCCTCTTCCTCCGCGCTTGCTGTTGAATATATTGCCCAACACCGCCAGGAGGAAGCGAGGGAACGAGGAAGGAATACAAAACACCTTTTTTTCTCCTGGCTTACCCTAAGACAGCTTTTGTGCCCGTCACAATGGCGTGGAGTTATTGATGCGGACGGGGGTGTGAGGCTGTCGCCAGGACCCCGGGGCTGCGTGCTGTTGTGGGCACAGGAAACCGACCAACCCTCTTCCTCCAAACAGGGCCCGTGAATACAAACGGCGTTTGATTTCCTGGCTCGGAGGCGCACACTGAGTCGCTGGACTTGGCAAACAAGTGTGTGCGTGTGTGTGTGTGTGTAGGTGTGTGTGTGTGTGTCTCTTAGGGAGCCTTAAGGCAATGGAGAACTTATCTGGGTAGAATCAGAATCAGAATGTTGTTTATTGCCAAGTAGGTTTACACCTACCTGGATTTTTTTCTGGTGTGTATGGTGCATACAGAACATAACAACACAAAAGATAGGTGGCTGTTATTGCCATAATATCTGTTTCTTGACAATTGGGGGAGGTTTCATCATCTAAAGGCTCTGTGACATGCAAGTGGAGAGGTTAATATGCATGTATATGTGTGTATTTGTAGAATGTATATCCTCTGTGCTCGGTCACACTTGATCAGATCAAAGCAAGGTTAGATTCAGCTTGCACCAGAGCTCGGGCCAACGCCAGTGCTTTTTAGTGTCAAATCTTGACTTGTAGAAAGTTGGGATGCTTGCCAGTATCTCCTCCCTCCCTTCTCAGCCAACTTTCACCTCTTTCCTCTTGCATGCTTCCTTCTTCATGCTCAATCTAGAAGTAGAAAAAGGCCTTTCCTTCACTGCAGTTCACTACCTTCAGTGGATTGCTGTTTGAATAGGCGCTGGGAAGAAACAGAGGGACGAGTTGAGAGTGAAGAGTAATGGCAGTTGTGGAGAACAAAATGTCTGCATGTTTCTCCCGAGGACACTGTCGGTGGCGGGGGGGCTCGCTGGGTAATCAGTCAGGACAGCTCAACCAAAAGACTCAGCCTTGTGTCTAGGGATTTACAATGGGAGCTGGCACACCTACTTTCCTCACAGCTTGAGCCAAAAAACAAACCACACCAAACCCAAACATGATCCAAAATGTCAGTGTTTGATCGTTGGTATGCAACCCATGATACAAACAATTATATGATACTCATGATTGGTGTGCTGGGATTATGCTGCACAATTTAGCGACTTCCATTGACACCGTGAGACAATGCTGCAAAGGTCACTTGAGGAAATAAAAAGTTCCCTTATTGTTGCGGCAGCATAATGAATCCTGCAATAACCTGTAACCTTATCAGGCTTTAGTTACGTATTTTACATTTAACATAACACTTGAGGTTTATGTTTTTCCGACAATAACAATGAAGTAAACACTTAAATGTGTGTTCAGTGTTGTGGTTACAACACGGTGGTACTGAAACACTCTTATGATAACATGTGTTTACTTGATGTGATCAGGCACCGACCTGCATGCAGTCGAGCACACTCACACACACACACACACACACACACACACACACACACACACATTAATAGTCAAACAGATTCATAACATAGTTTAGCAGATTTGATGAAGCTTCCAGGCACTCAGCACATTATCGCTGCTGAACCTGACTGTCAATGAGGTGCGATGACCCATTTCATAAACATACAGATGAATATGTATCCATAACCAAGGATGTGATTATTGTGTGTCTACTCAAGTACCATAGTTGAGAAAAAAATAGTATTTAAATGTTCTGCTTTTTTCATTTCAGGGTTGAATAATATACATTTTACTCCACCACATCTATTTGGTATAAAACATGTGAGCATATGAAATACAATACATTTCTATAGTAATATACTATATCTCGGCCATTATACATTGAGGGACAGCTCAATCTGAAGCTATGCATTGGTATCATATGAATGCTGAATGACAAAATTAATTCATTGGTACCACGTCATGCTAGCTTGTCAAGAACGGGGCTAAATAACGCAATAAAGTTAGGCTAAACTTTGGCAAAAGAAAACCTGGAATGGCAATTTTCACAGCGGTTCCTTGACCTCTCACCTCACAGGTATATTTGACTCTCTACTGTAAGATCATGCCCACTTTATGGCAAATCCATTTGGCTTAAACGGTGCAGTTTTTGGCATAATGCAGTAATAATTATTTATAATGCAGGATAATATGTTTGGCTAATTGAAAATGGTCTATTTAAATGAATAAATGAATCTTTATATCTGATTTACTACTTGAAGCATGACACACACTGCTAAGCTTTATCTCAAATAATCATCAGGTTCCCAGATGATGGATAGGCTACCATTGCAAAGTAAGTATCTTTTAATTTGTATACTTTTAGAACATTTTGCTGAATAAATTGAGGGTTTTGTATCATCACATGGGCCCTGCTTTAGTTATTTTCTTTTTCATTTATTTTATTTAAATATCTTTGACTCATGACATTTATTCAGTCAGGAATCGTTCCTGTTTTATTGTGTTACTCACCTCCACTGTTTCAGATCACTTCACTTCATGTCTTTATGTGTTTTCCCCCGACAGTTTTGATTGCGTTCCTCTCCCTAATGAGTTTCACCTGACCCTCGTTAGCCTTGCAATCAACAGACCTCAAGCTCACCTGGTCCCACTTCCCCATTAGTCACTTACTACCGGTTCCTTTGGTCTTTGTTAGTTAGCTGCTGTTGCTCGATGGACTATTGGTCTGCCTGTGTTCTGCTACTCTGCCGTTTGGATTGTGTCCTTTATTAAACTCAATATGTATACAATAATACATTTGTTTCTGCCCATTTTTGGGGTCTGCATCCTGCCTTTCTGCGGCCCTGTTCCTTGTACACGGCTAACTCAGTTAGCCAGATACTTTTCAGAATAAGTCAGGCTTTTTGTTTCCACAAAGCAAGTTTTTCAAAATCGCCATAGCAACCCATCCAAAAAGTTGAACCTGCTCCAGCGCAGGCTAACTTAAGTTAGCTTGATACGCTTACCGCTCTTTTCCTCCGTGATTTCACTGACAAAGGAGTGATATTAGTGAGATGAGCTTTTTATAGGTAGAGTTCTTATCACACCATGATGACTTCCTATATGAGCGCTATCCATTCTGCCCACAAGCAATCTTTTATTTACAGACCTTTTCAAGCCATCAAATCACTCTCTGGCCCTGGAAGTAGAACGGGCATGCGCAACTATCCTGATTTTTAAATTCTGGTTTGAATTAACAAGATTTTGAGTGGGTAACAGCCTTTAAGAAACTGCGATTTCAAACATGGGGTTAATTTAAGTTGACTAATAGGACATTAAATCGTCCAGGTACGAGGAATGGTCTCTGCTCTGCTCTCAAAACCTGAGCAGATAATGTTAATATTGTGATCCTGTTATTTTTTACTTTTACTAAGGAATCTATACTGTGTAAGGAAATAAGATGTATTTATAGCCCTTAGCTTTGAATAAAAACATCTAACATGAAATATCAAACAAGTATAATTGTAGCAAACAGAAGTGCAGCATAATTTAATTTAACAAACAGAAATAGCACAAAAACAGTCCTGGAGTTTTTTAATGATGACCATCCTTCCTTTTTTTTGCCCGTCTGCCTCCATAATGATACTGCCAACACACGGCATATATATATATATATATATATATATATATATATATATATATATATATATATATATATACATATGCCACATGAATGATAACCTGAGGTGTGGCGCTCTTGACAGAAGAACCCATTTAAAATGAGATGGATTGTCTTCAGGGCAATATTTTAACTATCACCTTAGGTGCTGACCGCATAAAATGATGACTTCATGTTCATTATGTTGTCAGACACTGCACACCTTTGGCCATTGAAGCTAAAATTAGACTGTGATTCTCTCAGACTGGTTTTGACAAGGGAACAAAATAAAACACATGCACACACACACACACACACACACACACACGCACGCACACACACACACACACACACACACACACACACACACACACACACTCCTTGCTCTTTCACTTTACAGATGTAAGCATAACCAGGAAGAGGAACCATCATTATTATACACTCTTATGAGTTGCTGTAAAGTCATGTTTATGTTTGGGCTGCTACTAGAAACAATATTAGACTGGCATTGTATTTAAGATAAGGATTAGATGGGACCGGTCGCCCAAGCAGCAGAGAGGGTGTGTGAAAGAGAGCAGGAGCTGTCATATTTCGTCTGTCATGAGATTTATGATCAATATCTCTGCAGCCACTCTCGTCTGGATTTTCTGCCGCTTCTCGGCGTCATCGTCGATCAACTTGAATGATCGGCTAACTGGCCGACAACCACAGACCTCTGTCTTTGATTTGAATGGGATTACAATTATCAAATGAAACAGTTTGACCTGGAACTGAGAGGAACATTTGTTAACATCTAAAAGTGTTTTGTATTGTTGTATTGCTTGGTGTTGAATGTATGACTCTATATGCTTTAAGTAATGCTGATGCTTTTTGCAGTTGACTATCAGAACGGCTTCACCACACAAAGCACAGACAGGCTGCCTGACTTGATACAAGTTATCATAGCAAGTGAAGCTCTGAAAGGAACCAAAGTTAAATTTAAACTCGAGAGGAAAGGGACGAGATAGGTGTGAGAACAAGAGGCGGAGGACGCCGACACCAAATGTGCTGTCGGCATATTAATAAAGCTGCGGGAGAAAGAAAGTAAGAAAGAAGAGTAGAGCTAAAAATAAACGGGCACATGCTGTTCTGTGCAGTATATATTTACAGAGTATACAGAGTTAGTGAAGGATGCGGGAAGAAGAAATATACATCAAGGTCACAATGATAAATACAGAGGCATTTTTTTACGTGAAGGTACAAGCAGGTTAAGCAGATCACCGATTACTGCACAGTCAGTGCGTTTACATGCATTCGAATTACTGGCTTAGACGGACAGAAATCAAATTATCCGTTTCATGTACCACCTTTGTTCGACTGTGTGCGGTCCAACTACGGTCCGATTGACACCCCTGGATTACTCGATCCGATGCGGTTGATAATCCGACCATAGCGGCATGTAGCGGTGAATTGGACTAGGAACCGAACTTTGCGTCTTTGCCCATGCGCAACGAGTATCGCCACGAGCATTTAATGTTTTAATGTGCTGCAGCGACAACATGAGCTGGCCCCGCCGCTCTCCCCGTGGGGAAAACAAATGCTTCCTGGAGTTGTGCTGTCACGTGGTGCTTATCAGCCAATCAAAAAAAGGAAATGTGCTACACAACAGGAGTTGTAATGAAAACAGCGCCACATGGCGTATCGGAGGTGACATGTTTTCAGCCAATGATTCGAATTACTCACTGCCATGTATACTGGGATAATAGCAGACCCCCCTCAAAAATAGCAAAGTCTGACTAAAGCAATATTTGAATTATACCATCATGTAAACGCACTGAGTCAAAGTGGAAGAACGAGGGCCATTGATGATGTCAATTTTTATAATACTTCATGACACAAGATCCACCAACATTTAAGTTACAATATACATTAATACCATGGCTTTGAGGACAACAAAGTAAACAAAATACATAGATCCAAAAGTATGAAGAAACATCCTTCGTTTGGAGCTCCTCTCCGCCTGCAGCTCGTCTGCAAGTTGTAAAAGTGCTTTGAAGGGTGAGGATCGAGCGATGCACTCCGCCAAATGTCCAATGCTTTTATTAACCGGCAACCCGTCAGTCTGCCTGCTATCCTGCTGCAGGGGGGAAGACGAGTCTCTGAAAACCAACATTTATAGACAGGCAGAACACATCCACAGCTCCATATTCAGTGTGTGTTTCAGCAAGTGGAGGAAAAGCTTGTGCCTATGAAAGCAAACGGGAACAAGAGCTTTGCAACAAGCGGTGTGTTGACATATCTATATATACGGCAGGTGAACAACGGAAATATTGGACAAACATAACCACACATGCCATCGAAAAAAGAAATGCTAACTCTCGCCTTCGCATGATCACTCCCCCGCGCTACTTTTGGTTTGCTGTGGTGGGAAAGACGTACGCCTCTGTGGAACCTCTACAGTCCAAACTAGAATGGGCACTGAGTAGAGCGCATACCTTCGCATATCACAAGATTGGGCATTGAATTATGAAAATGTTGCATGGATAAAAATTTACTTTCAGTCAAGTTCTGTGATTAGCAACAAGCTGGACAGAGGGTTAGAACACGCAGCGGCAGCGCGTTGCACTTTTGTCGTCAATAAATACGTATTCATCCTGATAATGTCCACTTCACAGGGGTTTGGAAAGGTGGAAAGGTAACAAGTTATTTCATAAACAATTTCCAAAAAAAATAAAAAATAAAAATCATTCCAGTGCAATTCCTTGTAAAAAAAAAGGCAAATTGTTGCTGTCACTTAGAACTTTTTAATGTAAACTTATTTCATACATTCCGGAACTGATTAACTCTCAAAATATTAATGGAGGTTTAAAAAATCCTTTACAATCTAATTAAAGACTTGCTTTGTAAAATCACATGAAAAAGCCCTGATAAGGAATCTCTTTTAAAGCTGACACATGCTGCTAATTGGCATTTAACTTTGCCTTTGTAACCGTGATTTAGCTCCTTCAAAGTGAATTACTTCAAAGTCATTTTACTGTGCCTCCATTGTTTTGTCAGTTTCCCCCTCACCGTACTGAATGTGTGTGTGTGTGTGTGTGTGTGTGTGTGTGTGTGTGTGTGTGTGTGTGTGTGTGTGTGTGTGTGCAGTAGACTCCACCATAAGCACACGTATGTTGTACTTCCTGTTCGGGCATGTGAGTGTCAATGATCCACTCCAGGTAAAGCTGCGTTATCAGAACTCAGATACACCTCGCGTGCTTAGCAGTCGACCTTCCCACTGTTGCTTATTTAAGTGCCGCTCCATTGTTGCTTTAGGTATGTTTGAAGTGTTAAATGTACCAAAGGAAGTGCTAATCATCTCCCATTAAATCCACATCAAGATATGATTGTGGCAGCTTAGTACAGAAATAATACAAGCCAGTAAATCAGAAAATGGTTTATAACCTAAACAAAAATATATATTTTCTTTATATGATTTTCCTTTCTCGATGTGAACCGTTGGCTACTTTCTTTTAATTCTGCTGAAACGCAGACAGGCGTTCACCAATATTGACGAGCCCACACGCAGATGGATCCTCACGCCGTACGCGCGCACACTGCTCCCTTATCCATTAGTAGAACGCCATGCTCAGCAGCGGAGTGCCTTCTCCTCTCAGGAAAACAGCTGACAACACATTTTGCCTCCCTCCAAAACTGCTGCACCGACACCTATAAGCACATCTAGAGTGTGATGGTTGATCTAAACTTGAAAACGAAAGACGGCTGGACACAATTAAAATGTGTATTTTAAAAAAAATTAAAAACATTTCCTCTGGACCTCGCCCCTCTAAATGAACTTGACCTTCCCCGACCTCTCGCAGTGAGAAGTCGTCTCTCTCTCCAGACACCTCGTCTTCCCATTTCTCCTTTTCGCTTCCTCTTCTGCCTCGTGGTTTAGATTCTATTATCCTGTCCTGCTTGGTTGCCTCACCCTATTCATCCGAGCAGTTCAGTGTGTGTTTGACAATGTGTGTGTGTGTGTGTGTGTGTGTGTGTGTGTGTGTGTGTGTGTGTGTGTGTGTGTGTATGTGTGTAGATGTCAGCATATACTAAATGTGGTGCCTGTGTGAGAGTGGAGAGGCTACCGAATGCCTGCAGATGATTAATGGTCTGTGTTAGGCGAGGTGAAAAATGACACACACACACACAGACACACACACACACACACACACACACACACACACACAGACACAGACATGCACACACACACCTTCACACACTCACCTTGTGCAGGTGTCCATGATATATAGTCTGGAGGGCTTGTGTCTCACTCAATGGACTGTGTTAGACCGAGAAGTGATATGGGGACGTGGTTAAAATGAAGAGGAAGCGATTCTTTGCATCATTGGAGGGAAACATTCTGTAATTGTGAAAGCTTGCTGCTGAGTGCTGACCACGAGCTTCACCCTCCTGAGCACACACAGTTTGACGGGTCAGAGAAAAACTGCTTCAGAGAACACTTAGCCCCGAAATTATTTTGCTCTGCACTCTTTATAAAACTTTTCTATACCCAACTTTTGATTCCTCTGTTTGGGATTCCCTTCTGGGCTCATGCATATGTGCATGTGTGTACGTGTATGTGTGTGTGTGTGTGTTAATACTGTGTGTCTGTAAGCTGATCCCGTGTCCTGGATTCCGTGCTAAACTTAGCTGACGGTGGTCATGATTGAGTGGTCATCCCAGGGTTCACGGAGGAGGTCTCTGGCGAGCCGAGCCCTCTCCTTTCTGAGTATATACCTGTTGCCGCAGCCCGCTGGTCTCACACAACATGAACTTACAGATCAAATGAGTATTGATCCAGCTGGAGGCAGCGGTGGGTGGCTGCACGCTGAATCCCTGATGCCCGGTTCTGTGGGCTGACGGCGGGTTTAAGGTCACATCCTCTCCAATGTAGACGCCATCTGAATGAAGCATTTTTGTGTATTTACTGAAATGAAATGAAATTAATTGAATTGAATATAGAACAGAGAGAAATGAAACATCTGTGCTTTTCTCAAGTCAAAATATCTGCTGTGAAAAAGGACTATTGTAAGATAACTGCAACTCAACGTCCGGGTTATGAGCTTCGGGCCCTGAGATGTGGATTACTTTATCAAACTACTACCTTCAAGATCAAGAATCTCCTTTAATAAATAACTTTTAAGCTATCCCTGGGCAGAAGTCCTAAAAGTGCTATGAATAAAGCTCTCAATGCTTTTCCATCACAACTATATGTGCAAACTGTATATAACCACTGATGAAGACCATTTAACAAAGTTAATACCTTCTCAAATGGCTGGGAAGTCCTCGAGTTAGGATTGTAATGACTATTTTGTGTTTTACTCACATTAAAGGAAAAACATGCAATGTTTTGGGATCGAAATGTATATTAGCTTTCTTGCTTCGAGTTAGATAAGAAGTTTGACACTATTAATCCCTTCAGTATGCTGGAGCCAGAACTGTTTTAGATTAGTAGATGAACCTCAAAGACAACTCCAGGGTCTCACTGCGCCCAGCCAATCAATAGTCTGTTTCAAAATCCCCTGTAACACTGAATCGTCATTTATAAACTTCGATATTAGATATAGTGGTAATTAATGAGCTTTTAGAGGTAGTGGAATGCGGATTTATTCTTATTATGTGGACTGTGTCCATTTGCTTGCAGCCTGTATGCTAATTCAATCGATCTCTGTAACGTCCTTTTTTAATGCACATGCACTCGAGTGTTGTTGTTCTTTTTAACTGCATGCAATAAATCAAACAGGCATACATGTTCAACACTTCCTTTCGCTCAAAAAGTGTTCAAAGAATGGAGCGTGGCCAAATGAAACAGCTAAATAAAGCAAGTGTTCGTGTGAACCGACATCCTTCAACACTCACATGTGTCACCCGAGCGCTTCCTGGGATGACAGGCTGAGAGATAATGCGAGAAGTCAGACACTTTATTTGAGTCAACTTTAGGTCTTCTGTGAAAACGCCAGTGGAGCTCAGAGTCTTTCCAATTCCAATTCCTATTTAGCATGATGGTGTGAGACTTCGTGGTTGAAGGATGACACACACGCAGACACGCACATGCACACACCTCCTTTTTTTAATGGATGAATTGCCTCCATTGTGTTCGCAGCAGCAGTAATTACATCGCTGCTGGGATTCTGCCATTTCTCTCTAGACCCAACACTGAACTGAGGACATCACACTCCTCCGAATGTCCTCCGAGTCCGACAAGAATATTCACATCTGCCTGAGGACTTTACAAAACTGCCGCAGCCTCCCGAGGCAACCTTTCGAGCTCCACACCGTGACGACAACACACCGACTCGCAGCAGTTCTCATTATTATGAAGTACCCTCAATCAGCTTCAGTGAGGATGGACGGTTATTATCTGTGAGGATGATGGTTACTGTGACTCTCCACCCTAAACGTTAACCCCCAGCAGTCGACTGTACCGCACTGGCTAGAGCTGTATGTATTATTAATGATGGCCAAATTCCACGCATGAAAGGCTGGCATTATGGGCCTGATGAAAGACGCTGTGTCTTCGGCTCTCTATCGCTGTCACCCAGTTTATTTTTATTTTCTACTTCTTCTTTCTGTTTTCTGCCTTGTCTGTAACATCATGTGTTCCCTTGCTCTGCTTTTTTACATTTTTATATTAATTTTGTAATCAGTTTGGTTGAAAAAGTGTCGACCACATTGTCTATCAGTTCCTCTCCAGGCCGCTCCCACTTTCTCTGCGAGTATAATGGCATTTGACTCGAGACAACAGCCTTTTGTCTTCATTCCTTCAGTTTGAACAATAATGAATTATCCAGCAAGATGTCGACAGGAAATCCCCTTCCTGCTGTATGTGTGCATTATGTGCCTTTCAGAAGTGTGAAGCTATATACATATTAATGCAATAAAACATGTTCTGACACAAATCCAAATATCATAGCATTCTTATGCATTCCCATAAATGTACCATAAACTATTGTTCTGTGTATAAATGACATATGCCCTGCACTCTCGCCTCTGTGTGGAGCTCACCTGAGATATGAAAACAACATCTGAGGATGCCGGTGCTCTCATATTGTTGGATGTAGGTCTGCTGCCCTCCACTGGACACAGTGCCTCACTGCAGATGCAGAACTCCTCTGGTCGAGTCTTCCCAAACTTTTTAGCCAACATAAAAACAAACAAATTAACTTCATCAATGCATCTTTTTGTTCCTTCTTTTTGCCCTCCGATTGATCCAGAATCCCCACAACTGTTATAGACTTGGTTTGAGCCGTCACTCATCTCAGTCGTTCACATTTATTTAGGGAGTAAGTGAACAGAATAAAGCTCATGAAATATTCTTTAAAGGAAGTTTACGTTAGCTTTCATGTGTTGTAAAGCCTACACATGTACAAGTTGCTTTTGGAGACCAAAAAGTAATTCACAAACCAAATAGTAAAGTTAAGAGTTAAGAGTTATAGTGATTTTATATTAAGTTTGTGGTCAATTAAATTGCAGGGCGTCTAAAGCGTTACTTTTTTACACATAGTTGTTTAGTATCCACTGCTTTTGTTTCACAAGCTGGAGCTTTTGAGACCCCAAAAAGGAATAATGTATAATAGCAATGTTCATAAAATTAGGAAAAGTCTGTAAATAACAAGTTGATGAAACGATGTAAAACATGGACACGGTGATGGGACACGTGAAGACAACACGCTGAATGTCTTAGACAGGCAAGAGAAGTCAATAAAACACAGGAAACAATTTACATAACAACCCTTAATTTACTTTATTTGTGTAATGAGTAACACTTTAAAACCCTAATGTCAGATCTACAGCTGCCACTTCCTGCCCATAACTGGGGCCTTTAAAGCGTAAGCAGTCTAATCACAAGATGGCTTTGGAAAGCATTTTATTCACACAGTGATCTGATGTTACTGGAATGATGACCGGCATCTCTCGCCATCTGAATCATTCACATTTAAAAACACACATATTGCCACAGAGGATGAGTGGAAATAGAAACTATGAAAATAGGGTAAGTGTTCAAGGCTAGGAGGTTTCAACCCAAGTACAAAAATGTTGCCAGCGGTCTTTTTCTTTTGAAATTAGAGCCTGGAATTAGTTTGCGAGGCCTCTGAATCCCTGTGGCATGCACACACTGCAGGGGACTCGTCTCTGTTATTAATTAGCTCTGTGGTCTCAGACATTTTAAATAGTCTGATGTCACTCTCACAGAACAAGGAGTGTGGATTAAAGACCTGTTGCTGTATATCTTAGTGTGTTGTAGGCCATCACCACTTGCTAAATGGATTACACAGAGGCAGTCGTCAGAATATTTCAGGCTGTTTCCATTAGAGCATGCTGGGGATGATATGAGATGCAAATGGTATTGAGTCACGGGCAAGGAGTCTGGACCCCTTGGTAGAGGTGAAAAGAAACTCTAACAAAAGCTAAAAACGTGGAAAAAGAGCAATGCAAAAATACCAACTATATAGCAGCAGGTTTGAACTCTGGTGCAGTCTCAATGCTCTCATTAGGCTCTCATCAAGTCTAAGTTTGTGTTTCATCTGACAGCTTGCCGAGCTGCTGGGACTGTAACACAAAGTGACCAATAACTCTTTACATGTGCATTTGAGTATTCTGTAAAGATGCAGTATAAACAAACACTAACCTCGTAGTCTGGCACTCATCGATGTGTTCCAATATAAAACCACTTTTTGATAACATCATCATCAAATAGCTCGCAGTAAATGTTAATTCAAGACAAAAACCATTACCCATAACCCAGTTCTTTGTTGAAATACATGAACCACATGTGGGATATACCATTAACTGATTAAGGGATATGTCTATCTAATTATCAGTGATGTGTGAAAATAAACTCTGACACTCTTACTCACAGTGACCCCTCTCACAGATGTGCCAATCCACATCACAAGGCTGTGTGTCTCACTCCCACAAGAGTGCTGCTTGTCTTCAGGCGTTGACTTATTGTTTGTTAACAGGATTTGGGGAGGGGTCCGGCTACAGAGCACCTGGAAAACACACATGACGGGTTAATCCACATGTGTGTGTTGGTTTAAGGAAATCTCAACTGTCTGCATATGAACATTATGACATGTTGTTTGAACTCCAACAACCACAGTGATGCACCAACTTACAGATGTACTTCCCCATGTACGGGTGTAAGCGCACTGCATGAGTGTGTGTTGTATTGCTGTTGGTGATTTGCGGATTAATTCAAATGCTATTGATCCGGCAGAGTTTTCCCAGCCATCCCTCGAGGTGATGAGGTCATGACTGTGGTTTAATCATCACTGTGCTGCACTGACGGGCATTGATTGGAAACAGTTATAGTTTCACAAGGATGGAATAATGGGTTTATACACACCCAGCACACACACATACACAGAGAAATGTGATGACTTCAATTATTTATCGTATTCCACATATATGTGGTGGCCACATGGATTATACGTTAGATCACACCACAATTCATGAGTCAGGAATAAATTCCAGATTCATAATAGTTTGAGAAACAACCAGGAGGAAAAAACAACGTTCCTTCTTGATCGGTCAGCACTAGGATCCAATATTGATTTAACAGACAACAGAAAACTGGCTCAAAGGCATGAGTCAGTGAACAAAGAAATGGAGATTAATCTGGTAACCTAATGGGTTGCAACAAATAAAACTAAATCTCCACACTAGTGTGGAGACATGTATAACAACAATGCTATAATGTGTAATAGTTGGGGTCATTCTTCACATGATAAAGTGAGTCACTTCCACTTTACTGCCATTTAGGTTTGCAGGTTTGTAAACTACTCTTGGGGTTCCCTTTAATATTTTGAAATGAATGAGATGGACGCAAAGTTTAAGAGACATGAAGAAATCCAAAGTCCCGTATTGTGTTTGGGGATTAAGCAATAAGCGGACTACACGTATTGCAGTAGACCTCCAGTAAATGATGTGAGCATGAGTCAAGCGGTAGTAAGCCAAAGGATCAGTGATGTCGAAACTAAGGTGTGGCAAAGTCTGCGTGGGTAGCTCGTGTGCAGCAGCGCTGACTGTGCGATTGCAGCCGCACTGCACCTTTAACTAAACACTGGAGTATGTATTGAGTGACGTGGGACGCAGACTGCGTGCTGAGTGTGGGCAGGAAGCGCAGAGAGCTCACGTCGTCAAGTTAGCGTGAGTTAGAAAGGACTATACCGGAAAGTAAATGACCCTCGTGCAAGACGAAAGGCTATAGTTATTATTACATAAAGTGAGCATTAGCAAGAAGAAGGCGCAAGAAAACAACAATCTTAGCGAGATAGTTTGTGAATGGTTGTTTGTCAACAGGTCACGAGACCGTAAGCGAGTTGATTTCACGGGACATGTTTGGCTATTTCACGTTTATTGTGAAAGATCCTGCCGGAAGTGGACGCTTTTAGTTACGTTGGACTTGACTCTCGCAGACAGAAACGGGCGCACGGCGGCTAATTGTACGAAAACAGGGGAAGCTCGCTCGAGAACCGGCTTGGCTTCAACATGCCTCTCTACAAATGCTGAGTGTGGCTCCGAAACGCGCGTATTCAGCCCCCGAGCGGCGATAGCAGACGGCCACGCCCCGAGCCCACCGACCGGAGCCCGGAAGAAACTGCTGGCGGAGACGCGACGGTGCGCGGTTTGAAACCCAGCAGGGCGGCTAGCGGGCTCACGGCGGAGTGTCGGCTGGTTTGGGAACCATGAGAGAGTACAAAGTAGTGGTTCTCGGGTCCGGAGGGGTCGGGAAATCCGCGTTAACCGTCCAGTTCGTGACGGGCTCCTTCATAGAGAAATACGACCCCACGATAGAGGATTTCTACAGGAAGGAGATCGAGGTGGACTCCTCTCCCTCCGTGCTGGAGATCCTGGACACGGCGGGGACCGAGCAGTTCGCCTCCATGCGAGACCTGTACATCAAGAACGGACAGGGCTTCATCCTGGTCTACAGCCTGGTGAACCAGCAGAGCTTCCAGGACATCAAGCCCATGAGGGACCAGATCATCCGGGTGAAGCGGTACGAGCGGGTGCCGATGATTCTGGTCGGAAACAAAGTGGACCTCGAGGGCGAGCGGGAGGTGTCGTCCGCCGAAGGGAAGGCGCTGGCCGACGAGTGGAACTGCCCGTTCATTGAAACTTCCGCCAAAAACAAAACGTCGGTGGACGAACTGTTCGCGGAGATCGTCCGACAGATGAACTATGCCTCGACACCAAATGGCGACGACCAGTGCTGCTCGTCATGTGTCATCCTTTAACAACGAGAACCACCATTAAGTGTTATTCTTTGCTCGGTTTTTAAGTTTGCAATGGTAAGTGAACGCACCACACACTGGACATGTGACGCGTGATGTGAACCTGTTGTGCACCTTGTTGACCTCCTCTCTTGGCACATGTCCACAGGTAGTATACATGGTGGCTGACGGCAGTAAATGCTCAGCTTTATTTCAAAGATTAGTCTTTTATTATGTAGTTTACTGTTAGTTCTCGTTCCTCAAAGCTCACCGCTAGTCTCCACTGGTAACAGACAGGAAGGCACGAGCTGCTCTTGTTTTGCTCAGCACATTTGGGGAAGTGTGTGAGTCACACACCGAGAGCAGCAGGCTATCAGGGACTTGCATAGGTTTACAAAGTTAGTGATTTGAATCCGTACACACACACACACAGTTTGAAGTTGCCAAATATCTGATTAAATGTTTTGTTTTTTTGTTCTTGTTGTTTTTGTTCTTGTTTTCCCAGTCAGGAGATTCCAGTGTTCTTGTGTGGCCTTCATTCGGGGCTCAGCCACTTGGTTTCTGATGAGCCGAGCCCAGACTTAGCCTCATTTTAGGGTGCTTTATCTTTGGTCGGAGGTTGATGTCCTTCATTTGTAACTCTTTTTATCTCTTGTTTGTGGCAGTGTGTTGCAGCAAGTCTGTACTGTTGAGCTCTTCTTCGTGTCTCGCCCTGGCCTTGGAGGAAAATACAGAGAAGAATGCTGCAGGGGGACGAGAGGAGGAGGAGGAGGAAGAGGAGGAGGAGGAGGAAGAGGAGGAGGAGGAGGAGGAAGAGGAGGAAGAGGAGGAGGAGGAGGAGGAGGGGAGCAGCAGCAACTGAGACTCAGAGGGAGGGGTCCACTCTTCAGGAATTCTGATGGGTTGGAGTATCTTTGATGCACGATCAGTGTCCACCATTGATGTCAACACGGTGGGCCATCCAGAGTTTCAGCAACACCCCCTCACCAGTTCCAACTGTACTCAAAACTGGAACTAAACCCCAATGGAAAAGAAATGGAGGGCAACACGTAGAGACACTCATAAATGGATATTTCTGTATAAGGAGACAGACAGAGAGAGAGAGAGAGCGAGAGAAAGTATATTTTGCTAAAGAAACTGCACATTCTAGGGCTGGTGAAGATTTGAGTGATGTCTCTGCCTAATCCGTTTTGGTGCGATGCTCCACAACACTCCAAAACCTTTTTACATTTTTTTTTCTTCTCCAAAAAGTCAAAATAAGATGACACCCCTTGTCTGCTGGTGGAGTAAACGTGATGAGTGCCACTTTTTTTCGTCCCATCTTCTCTTGTGCCAGAGAGGACCTTAACTTTGAGAGACATGGGGGCGGTGACCCCGTCGCCCTCGTGTCGAGTGCCTTTCCAAAACAAGTCATCTGTTCAGATTTAGTGCCAACCTACATGTATCAATGACAGAACCCTTCTATATGGCAATCCACAATTTAGTGAAATGTTCTTCTGGATAATCGTGTAGGGGTGGAGGCTGAAAATTAACCACAATAGGCTTTTTTGCTAATGGTATGGCGATTTTCTGTATGTTTTACGTTGGCCTTTTTAAAGTCTACGGTGTTGATTTTGAAATGTACTTAGTCTGGCCAAACCCATCTCTTGAAATGCACAGGTACTGGAATCTTCCTCGACGTGAAAACAACAACGCTTACCTTCCAGACCACTTAAAATCCAATTCTGTTTATGTTTATTTTGTTGTTTTTAACAGGAAATGTGATGATGTATCGTTGACGAATCTAACCTGATTGTAACTTTCAGTTCAGACAAGCCCTTTAACAATGGGCTGTCTGTTTTAAAAAAACAAAACAAGACTTTTAATACAAATTGCATTTTTTTTTAAAGAACCCAGGCTGTGTTTTCTCTCTTGTTGACATGGTCCACTTCAACGTGTTACCACAATGACTCATTTCCAGTTTCCTGATCCTAAACAAAGTTGTCGTGAGTCGTTTAGAGTTCATCATTGCTTAATCCCCAGATTAGTACGTGTGAGTACACACAAATAACTTAATTACTACAAACACCCACAGTAATACACGGGGGTCAACAAGTAAGTATTCACTTCTTTGTATAATTTACAGTAAGATAACCTAACCCAGACTTACAAGAAGTCCTTGATAGTTGAGGTGAACCCACAAGGTAACATGTGGTAGACGAACAATAGGAACATTGGATGTGTTTGAGTTTCATGTTGACGGATCCCTGGGCACCGGCATTTCACTTCACCGCGTTACTGTTGACATGAAAGCCGTTTGCCCCACAGATTGTTTTTAGTTAAAACACTTTTCATCTGCTTCTTACGACTGTGACGAATGTACAGAATCCCAAGCCGAAGGGAAGCGGGCCGCGGCGTTGACGTGGTCGGGAGCTCGCCTCTGTCGGTCTGCTGCCGTGTTTACACGACTCGGCCAAACTCGGCACGGTTACCGTCAGGTTATCAGAGCTCACGCAGATGCGCCCGAACGTCAGGAATGTGTGTGTGAAGATAGTTGTGGAGTACCTGAGGAGACGTGTTACTCCTGCCTCTTTGATGGACCTCGGCCGTAGACGCCAACAAAATGTAATCGTGATGAAATCGCCTCCATCTGCTCCCCGATATCTATGTCTCCTTTAACTGCGTGGGTGTAGTCGTGTTTCAGCCCAGAGCTTCAGTCCAGGTACTGTGTGTGTGTGTGTGTGTGTGTGTGTGTGTGTGTGTGTGTGTCTCTGTGTGTGTGTGTGTGGGGCGTTGAGAGTCCGGTAACAAGGATGACCCCCCTCCCCCTCAGAGCATCACACACGGAGCTCCGTCTGTCTGAGGGTGTGTGCGTGCGGCACATACGTGTTGTGTAACACACACACACACCCACCTCTGCCCGGTGACTGTGGGGCCCGGGGTGGTCAGGGGGAAGATGACCTCCGACAGGTGTGATTGAATGGTCGTGTAAACTATAGCTCGGCCATATGGTTGAAATCCATATTTCTTTCTACTTCAACCACTTTCTATGATCACGATACTTTCATGTACGCAAACACCTGTGTGCATATATGTGTATCGCATTACATGCATTACATTTGACGATCGTCTTCATGTGATTACAAACTTATTTCTTAAGTTACAGTCTGCTTTAAATCCTTAGACACCATCTCCATATCATCACAAAGCTGTCAAAGTAAAAGACGATCTACTCTGATACGGCCCAGCTCTACGGCGTGAACAACAATCTGTGTAGTATTTGCAGATATTACCTGTGTGATCAGCCGTGTGGTCTCTGATGCCCACACTGGGATCGTTCCATTAGACGAGAACAGAGCCGGAGTGTAACGACGCCTTTATAAGATCAGTGGTGTGCAGTCCTCCTGATGACCCAGCTTGTCACGGGAGAGGATCATGTGATGCGGTTGCCATGGTTAAGGGGGGGTTGGGATGTGGGTGGCCTTGTGACCTATGGTCGTTCGGCGGGTATGGTGACTGTAAGAGAAGAAGGGTGTCGGCCCGTTCGATCTTCTCCCTCTTGAGTTTCCAGAAACACATATTTTCTTCTCTCATGACGGGAGGAGTGTTTTTATGTGCTATGTCACGACGTGTGTCTATGTTTAACGGCATTAGACTCGTATGTTCCCTTCCTCCTCGCAATGAACAAAATATAGATCCTTAAAAATGAAATGTGTTGTTTGCGGCGCGTTGCAGCCGCTCTGACGGGAAGTGTTGCGACAGCCAGTGAGAGTGGGTGGTGTGTTTGCATTTTCTACATCGGGCTTAATCACTATATAGGCTCCGAGCTGAATTACAGAGCTCTCTCTCTCTCTCTCTCTCCCGGCGTCATCGAGCTATTTCTGAAGCTCTGTTGTGTTCAGGAGTTGTGTTCTCCTCCCGGTTCTCTTGGTCTCTGCCAATCCCTCCGACTCCTTTTCAACACATTGTTTACTCCCACGCATCGCCGGACATATAACTCATCAATAAATGCGTTCGACGGCGTTTGAGTTTTAGTTGTAATGCGGCGGCGTTTAGTTCATTTAGTAGTTTGTGTCACACTCTTTTTTTTCTTTCTTTCTTCCATGTGGCATTACCATGACAACACAGGGATAACCATTGGCTCCTGACTTGTCTTCGCCTCGAAGGTTGAATGAGCTTTGTTTTTGCTCTCTTTCAGACACACACACATACCCATACACACACACATACACGTACACACACTGCAGTTAACTCACATTGTTCACATTTAAACGCACTGCAGTTTAGATTCCGGCTGCATTCCAACACCAAAACTTAGTCCAGACACCAGCAGCTCTCCTCCTCCTGTAACTGGTTCCCTTTCTCTTATCACCCAGTTATTACTTTGGTCATGTGACTCTCATGCTCTGTCACCATACTGCAAGATTGACGGTAGATTGTGAGCCGTCTTCAAATATGTGTTTATGTTTTTGCTAGAGAAAGTTGCGTCTATCCCAATAGTTTAGACGATAGTTTAGGCCTTGATGGTGTGAAGTGATTTTTTCTGGACTGAGGAAACATAAAAGGGGTCGCGACTGATTATTCGGTCAGCTCTCTCTAATCTATAAATCCGGGAGTGGCCTTCGCATTCACAGCGGACGACGTTGAGATGGGAATGCCCCGGAATTCCTCTCATTCTTGTCATTCCTTCAGCTGTAACGTCTGAACATGTCTTCGGCGGAGCGAGCGACGAGTCGGGGTGTGACGAGGAGTCGTTCACGGTTACTTTACGGTTCATCTCGGGGCTGCTGCCCTCTCGAAATGACTCCTCCTTGTTGGTCCCCAGCTTTTAGGTAACAGATGAAAGAAAGTGCAGAGTCCGGATCCCAAGATGGATCCCACTGGGCATGAAGTCAAAACGCTCTTTATACTCATCTTTAGAGTTTAGATAATCATAGCACAAGACCCGTCGTTCACACCAGAGCTCCGTCTTTCTTTCAATCATTTTATTTTACGTTTTTCCAAGTTACACCAGACAATCAAAAACGAATAAGTACAAAAATTACAAAACAACCAACTATACAGACAATCAGACAAATACAATAAAAAAAAATAAAAAAAAACACAAACATGAATAATAAATCATCTTCCATATTGAACCAACTATAACCATCATTCACAGAGCTCCGTCTGATAGAGGAAAGGAGGCCAAATGAACTAGACGGCACGAGTTGCTCCCAGTTTGGATGAATAACTTCTCTTCAAGGACGAGGAATGCTTAAAGACACAACTTGTAATTGAGTACAGTGGAAGTCAGTGTTTTTAATTATGACGGCGGTGGAAAGTGGGTCATTCCATTTGTGTGCAATTTGATCTTTCGGGAGGTATAATTAATTCTATAATTCTCAAGAATTTAGGGTATGAGGCGTTCAATAACATCTCAGTTACCGCGTTGTTACCGTTGGCCTGACGCTCAGGCGGCCTCAGCTGGAGCTCCTCCTGAGGTTTTGGGTGTGGTTTTCTTCTTTTCCTTGAATGACACGCTGGCTCCTCTGCTGGAGGATTTACGAGCCTCGAATACTTCCTGGTGCTTGGTGTGCCCGTTTGATCGGAGGCCTTCATGAGATGTCTAGGAGTGATGCAGTAGGTCACATTTAGAGAAAGGAAAACAACAACATGCTGACCCCACGATGGGATTTGTTTCTTTTTTCTTTTTTTTGTGAAAACACCGAAGAGAGATGTTAGACGTTCGGAACTATTGGTTGTATTAATGCCCTCGGGGGGGTTTCTGGTGGGATATAATACTTCTGCACCCTCACCATGAGGATATCTGAGGTCAGCAACACAAAAGCATATCTGCAGGGGTTGGGTTAAGCCTGCTATTTTAAAATCCATTACACAGTATGTGGGTAAAGTGCTTGGAAATCAAACAATTGGTCTGCTAAATCCTATTACATTTTTAAAAAAAGTATCTATATATTATCTTTTTAATAATAAAAAAAGCTAATCTGAAATGCCATCCAATGAAGTCACTGGAGCATCCTGAGCAGTTGTAAATACTTACTTTAATAATAACTACAATTTAACAACAAATACTTTGAGACTGTGGGTTGTATTTGGTGTGTTATCTTTCATTCACGCACACATGCGGTAAAGTGTGTTTCAGAGTATTCATTCATTCATTCTAATCCTAACCCCAGTGGGAAATATGTTTATCTACCTTTTTATTTAATATTTATCTCGCGTTTTGTCATTCAAGATCAGATATTACACTTGGATCTAAACATTTTAAAGCTAAAATAATTGCCAGTTGGTTTGGTTATCTTCACAAAACATTCACAGAATAGCTGAAGAGTTTAAATCACTTATAAACGTTTTTTTTGTGATGCTGAAATCTCCACCCAGTCTCCACAGTGACTTTACCACCGAGCTGTGGACACTGTAGCCCGACAGGAAGCTGGATGTCAATGGGGTCTGAACTCTGGCCCGCTGGTAAAATAAATACGTCTTCACTCAACTCCACTCGCGTTATTCCACTTCCCGTTTTTTACCCGTACACTTTGCAGTCGGCTTCATCCCCCTGCCCTCTTTTCCTTTCCATCTGGTGGATCTGTGGTCAGAAGAGGGTTTGTGGCATCCTCCTCCTCCAGGGCCTGCTCCTGGGTCATGTGACTGCCTCCCACCACGCTGGCAGTGCCCTCGTTGTCGCCACGGCAACATGAGCATTCAGACTAACAGGCGGAGACATCTGAGACCTTTCTCACTCATTTGCAATCTCGTTTAATTTCCTCATTCCATCATCTTTTTTTTCTCCTTCCTCTTCTGAGCTTCTGACCGTCATCAACTCTCTGTATTCTGTCATTTCCTAAATACCCTTTTCTGGCAATTTGGTTTGTTATTCCATTCTAGGAATGTTCCACTTTGTGAGAAACAAAGGTTTTTTAATATATCGGTACCATGTTACTGTTTAATGCTTATATAGTATGTACTCTTCTTCAGTCTCTCAGTCCACCTTCATCATCCAACAGGGTTATGCAACAGGAGGAATAGCTGACGTCATGTTCAGTGAGAACTGAGAAGTATGTGTGAGATGTGGAGATGACTTCTGAGTTCTGACGGTATATTTGTTTGCCGTTGTGTTCATAGGGACAGTCAGTATGGATACCTCCAACACAACATATTGTAGGAATAATAGCCATAACAATGTCAATATGTCGTGTTCATAAGTTTACCAGAAACAATAAATCAGCCCGTCCACACAGTAAAACACCCACTGGCCTCCAACCATCTCTGTGGCTTTTCAGATACCAGTAAAACCAGTTGGATGTGTTTGAAACGTTCTCTGTGGGATTCAGAGCATTAAACAACTATTTGCGATGTAAAGATATCGTGGAATATGGCGAACCATGGCAACCCATTCTTATCAAATACCTCCGCTCGTTCAGCGACTCGTCAACGTGTCGTTACATGCATTGTGTCCTTTCAAAATAAACTTCCATCTTCACAGGAGGTTAAGTTTAGGCAATAAAAGCAGTGATGTCACGTAGTTCCTATCGTCTCACGTCACCAGCGAAGTCATGTGACTAGCATCTCAGGCGACACAATGTCGATGTTAACTTTAGAGTTTTGCACAGGACACAAACGTTGATTTCTTGGGCAAAAGGTCCGTATTGGCTTCACAAGCAGTGCTCAGTGTGCACAATATAATTCACAGATAAAATTCACTCATAAAAGTAAAAAGAATAATATTTTGAGATTCTTAAAAACATATTTTTCTTTTCCTCTTTTCTTCTTCTTTTTCTTGACGGTGTATTATAGTTATTATCGTCTAAAGTTACACGACAGCCGAGGTATCGGAGCATGTTTATTGACCTTTTCGGGAAACATTTTCCTAATATGTTTACTTTGTAGAGTGACTCTGGAGCCACACCCCGAATGCCAGAGTCTCTGCCTCATGCAGCAACGTGAGCGTGACGGAGCAGTAGTCAGAAGTAAACACGCATATCTCTACAGCCGAATCAGTGTTAACACCAGCTGATGAAGTCATGAGTCACACATCGGTCCTTTTCATTTTCTCCAAAACCACTGTGATGATTCAGTGTGTGTGTGTGTGTGTGTGTGCAATCACACCGGCATTGTCCTCATTGTTCATAGACTCAAGAGCATAAAGATCCTGCATGAAACTGTTATATAATGTCGTAGATTCCCAAGAAGCGACATTGAATTTATTTCTGGGAATTTTAGTGCCGCTATAGGCTCAGAGGAAGTTGGTCACATCCTGTGTGGAGCTGGAAGAGGAAGTCTCCTGTGACACTGGGAATCTCCAGTCTACTGACCCACATCACTGGGCTCTGGACCCTGCTGCCCTTTGACCACCAGCACTATTGCTCTCCTGTGATAAAGTATTTACGTTATGCCCCATGGACATTTTACGTCATAATGCTGATGTCATCAATCGGAGAACATGTCTCGTTAATATGTCGGTGCAGTTATACGTAAAGGTACCCTGTGGAGTTGCAATAGTTTTGTTGATATACAGTGTTTCTCATCAAATCACATATGTTTTGAATATCAAGCAACTAACTCTTTTTATGCATCCATATGTGTTTTTTGGGGCATTTCCATCACTTTTGTAGCATGGACCTGTCGCCTGCATGCTCATGTACATGTGGCTGATTATGTGCATAAAAGCACATCACAGGACACTGGGTCGTATGTCGTGATCTGACCAGTGATGTGAACGAGGTATAACCCTCAAAGTGAGTTTGAGTACTTCAGTGCCAACATCTCCAGCCATATTGGGTACAATAGTACAATAGTTGAGCAATGGCAGAGGATCCAATCGGAGACCATTTTAGCTACAGTATGTGTCAATGTTCCCCCATTATAACAGACCAGCGTCTTACTGGTGTGATATAACTTATCCAGTGTCTCCCTGTGAAAATGACACGCAGTTCTGCTCACTGATTTGTTTCAAAGGTGTCAAAATTATATTTGCAGTTTGTTTGTGCTCATATGCAAATATCTTGCTGGGCTACAGGCACAAAAAGAGTGGAAAGTGTGTTAACAGATGGGAGCTGCATGTAAATCCGGAGCTCTCCGCTCCTCTCCGCCTTTGGCATGTTGTGCTTCGTTACAAAGTCATTTGCTGATCAATGGGTGAGCTCAAATTCACTGTCTGGCTGCTGAGATTTCAGTGGGTCCTAATCCTAGTGCCTGTGGGCTTTTACCAACAGAACACACTAGAATAGATGAAGTATACACCCCGGGGAGATCAATCTTTGATCATCACAGCCACTGAAATCAAAAGCAGAAGGTGGGAAAAAACCTACGGTTCCCTGAAAAGATTTCACACTGGCAGCGTCGTGTGGAGCCGTCGTCTTGGACTCGATGCTGCAGTTTGACTGAAACAAGTTACCATGGGCAACGCACAGTCGTGAGTACAGCTCTGAATAAACTGCACAAGATGCAACGCACAAGGCTGCCCAACACAATACTTGTCACACGTGTCATGGGTTATGAGACTGAATGGTGTCTAGAGTTAGTGATCACTGCGCTGACAGGAAGGAAGGGTGTCTCCATTTAAGACTTCCTGTCCCACTGAGTGACTCAGTGTCGGTCCTTGTGCTGCTCTTTTCCTTTTCCTTTTCCCTTCACTTTTCTTTTCCTCCCT
Source organism: Liparis tanakae (assembly GCA_036178185.1). NCBI lineage: Eukaryota > Metazoa > Chordata > Actinopteri > Perciformes > Liparidae > Liparis > Liparis tanakae. The sequence goes on along the minus strand of CM070099.1, from coordinate 16,868,932 downwards.
GCCCCAGATCATGCCCCGAAGACTATCTTCAATTACTTCTCTCACTCATTCTTTCTTCAATTACTGTATTAGCTGGGTTGGACGATTACATTATATTGGCTAGCAAGATATAGACACATATAGATCTATCTATAGCTATATATATCTGTATATATATGTATATTTATATATATATATATATATATATATATGTATATAATAATAGAGAGAGAGAGAGATTCTTGTTAAACTAAGAACACAAATTAAAGGAATAGTTTTCCTTTATTTTCTTGCCCAGAGTGATTAGATAAAAAAAAACATATTTGTATAATAAAAAGGCGTATTTGTATATATATATATATAGATATATATATACAGTATATATATATATATATATGTATATTATATATATAATAAATAATAATAACATTCCGATTTATATAGCGTATATATATAAATATATACAAAAAGAGAGAGAGAGAGAGATATTCATGCCTTTTTTTAATCTAATCACTCTCGAGAAAAGCGATAAGAAAACAAAAGGAACACTATTCCTTTAATTTGTGTTCTGTCTTAGTTTAAAAAGACTCCAAAAGCTAATTTATTATCCAGTATGTGTTCAAATCTGACTCAAAAACAACAAACCCCGTTTTATTCTTCACATCTTCAGTATCTTAATGTCTTCCCTTCATCCTCTTACAATTTGGAACGGCGAGTTGACTGTCGTAATACAGATTGATATCTGGGTTGTGTATCTCTGAGTCTGTTAATCTGTATTGTGATGCCATCCAATTAAAAGGATGGGTCGGCCTAATCATTGCAGCAGCAGTGTGTCCAAAACAATCTAAAACAAATCAATAAACAACATTGAACAGATGAGTGCTGGAGAGGGGAAAGTGTTCGACAGAGGAGAGGAAACGGAGACATGGCGGGCGAGAGGAGGCCGCGCTGCAGGTCTCATCGGGAGAATGTGGGTCGTGTTACCGTGCAGGTGGATCAGATGACAGTCATTATTGCTCTTTGCTCTTTTTCCCTGACACGTGCACACACGCACACACACACACACACATTCCAGCCTGTCACACATCCTGTAGAGTTAGTTTTATGGGCTCAGATCAGTCTCAATGATTACAAATGCAAACACACTGATTCATAAATGTGCACAGAACAATTCACGAATATAGTCGATTTACAAATGCACGCAGAAGGATTTACAAATAAACTAGAACGGGCACTCGGTAGAACATATACCTTCGCATATCAAAAGATTGGGCATTGAATTATGAACATGTTGGCATTAGTTGCATGCTAATTGGATATAAATTGACCGCATATGGCAAAAAGAAATCGAATCAAATGGTCCCCGGATTATAACTAAATCATCCCACCAAATTTCATGCGATTCGGTTTAATACTTTTTGACTTATGCGAATAACACAGACACATACAAATAAATAAATAAATAAATACACAGCTATATACAAGCCACGGAGATTATTTATTTATTAATCTGTGTGCATTTATAAATCAAATGTATTTGTGAATCTGTGTTTGCGTTTGTGAGTCTCTCTGTGTGCATTTGGAATTATTACCTTCGCATTGAAAATGCAGAAGGTAATGTTTTGATCAGCGTGTATTTGTATGCGTGCGTGTTATTCGCGTAAGTCGAAAAGTATCAAACTAAATCACATGAAATTGTGTGGGATGATTGGTTATTATCCGGGGACCATTTGATTAGATTTTGGGATTGATCGGGTCAAAGGTCAACGTCAAGATCATGAAAAGGTCAACATCTTACTTTTACTATAGCGCGGTCAATTTTTATCCAATTAACATGCAACTAATGCCAACATGTTCATAATTCAATGCTTAATCCTGTGATATGCAAAGGTATATGCGCTCTACCGAGTGCCCGTTCTAGTTGAGACTGATTTGAGCCCGTATATTCCCCCCCCCGCTGGCCTTGAAGGCCGACACACGCTAACCCAAACATGCTCATGGGCTCACACAGATGACGCCTTTCCTCGAGTGTGCCGCACAGCATTCGTCTCTGAACGCCCCGTTTCTTCTTCCTGCCCCTCGTGTCCGCCTCTGGTCTCGTCTTCTCACGTCATCTCAGAGTCCGGACGCCTCCGGACCATATGGGCTCCAAGGGGCTTGGAGGGCCTGCTGCATGAGGGGGGGATTCAGGGGGCATGATGTCATCTTTTCAGGGGTTTCATACTTCCTGTTTGGAGAAGAAAGAAGAAAGAAAGTCAGAAGGGTTTATCATTTAGTTATCTTACTTTGCTTTCTCCACCTCTTTCGCTGCCTGCCTGATTTGTTTTAAGCCCCGAACAATTTGCATGTTCATAAACAAATATAATATGCATTGCTTAAATCAGTACAGCGTTACATTATTGTGTGATTATCATTTGGTTTGTGATCAGTGGAGCTCCAGGGTGGGCAGATGGCTGTATCTTGCTCACCAATGACTCTCTGTTGTTTCTTCTTTTTCTTCTCCTTCTCTCCATCACTTTTTTCTTCATGTGCACATGTGTGTGTTCATGTCAGAGCCGACGTGGCTTTGTGTCTGTGCATGTGTGTTGTTTGAGGAATATCTTCTCTGTGGACCATATGGTATGAGACTGCCTACTGGGCAAAGATAAATCCTGCATGCAAAGGCAGCAGAGCCACACACACACACACACACACACACACACACACACACACGCACAATTATTCTACACACAATTACTTCAATGTATAATATATATAGTATCATGTACTTGTATTGTTCATTGTAATGTCGATACCTCCACGTTTGTTGTTGTATAACGAAAATACCCAACATGCCTTTCTCGTGTTCATCTGTCAGTCTCTCTGCTCTCCTCGCTGTTGCTGTCGTCCCTCCTCCTCCTCCTCCTCCTCCTCCTCCTCCTCCTCCTCCTCCTCCTCCTCCGCTGATTCTCTTTCAACCCACCTGCCTATACTTGTCTACATCTCAAGCTTTCCATCTTGCCCCCGGCCATCCTGAGTCATCGGGCCTTTCCTGAGTCCATAACACACCAGTCAACTCACCTACTTCCCACACGTCCAACCCGCCGCCGTACGGGAGGCTGTCGGTTCAGCGAGCTTTACTTTCTCACTCGGTTTCTTTCTTTCTCCTTCGTAATTTCTTTGGTTCAAATGTTATGGGGTATTATTTCAACCTGATCTCATCGTGGCAATAAACACAAGCAGTTCAACAATCTGACCAAACTGAGGAAGCCTTTCGGATGAGAGAAAAAACTGCTTCAAGAATCTAGTCCAGTTGCCCTTGACACAATCGGACATGTTACATGTATTCGGTAGAGGGGAAGAAAAGAAAAAGGTTCAATTATTACTCAAACTGTGCTTCGCAAACATCTTTCACAGTTTACGGACTGATTTCATGGGTCCAACTTTGATGTCACATATATTAATTTGCTTCTGTTGAACTTCAAAATAAAGTGGTTTAAATAATCGGACTAAACTTTTGTTTGTGTCTGATTATATTTATAATAATATATCATAATTTATAATAAACAAAACATCATTTTTAAGTTGAATTGATTTGAAAATGCTGCATTGCGTACATAGACTACAATGTAGCTCTAACAAATAGTGGACTTGCTCTACACTGTGATAGATGACACATCTGAAGCAAGCTTTCTGTCTGGTTTTCATGAATAATTATCTTTTTCCATGAATAATTGGCGGTGGCTGTGAAGCGAGGAGATGGCGACTGCATCTCAAGCGTCCACACTTGCAAAAGCACTGCAATCACCCCTGAATATGTTCTATGTTTGCTCGTCGTTGTTTTTCTACCTGCGCAGACCTGCAGCTGAGTCAGACGGCATGAAAAGGGAAGGTCAGTGGAATCAAAGCCCTCTAAAGCTCCCACGCTCCTCCTCTAGTCAGGCTCTCTCTCTCCAATTAGGCAGATCACACAAAACCATTTACCTCGCTATCTCATAACACCGAGATAAACCATCAACAACGTGGTGTTTTCTTTAGGAATGCGGGGGGAGAAGGATTGTAACCCCCCCCCCCCTCCCCTGTGGCACAAACCCTCCGCCCCCGCTGCATCTTTTTTGCCACAATGGCTGCTAACTGTCGAACGGGGTAACATGGATGAGGGCGCAGCTGGAGGAGAGATGGAAAGACGTACAAAGAGAGGGGCGGAGGATGAGACCAGGGGGTGGGATGCCAGTTGACTGAGACGGCTTTTGACTATTTTGTATGTTTTTTCAGACGGGGGGGGGGGGGGAGTGAAGAGACAGTCACACGCAGAGGAGAGAGAAGGATAGAGAGACAGGCCCGGGAACAAAAGCAACAGCATTTAATATGAAACTGAATTTCAGAGGTAACCTAGTGGCTTAGTCACCATGACAACAACACACTTAAACCAGCATTTAATTGGCGCTGTCTACACTTGCCTGTTGTATCTCCATCCAGCTCCCTCTGTGTACAGTAATTACACTGTGATTTGTGGTTATCATGTAGAAGCACAGACCTGCTTGCGATATGGTATATATTATTATGTTTGGTTTGTAAAGTTATACTGTCGCATGTGAACGATAACTAACCATTATGTGCAAAGAGGAATATAATGCTTGTATAGTACATGCTGAATTAGATATTTCTTGTACCAAACAGTGTTTAAAGACTTAGGGGTGCTTTGTGAGAGCTCTTTTTAGACAAATCCGAGTTAGTAGATGAGTCATTAGATGATAGGGGATAGAAATCAACACAGGCTTCTTGGGAAGTCAGATCAGACGCGGCTGATTGTGAGAAAGATACTCAGGTTCTGTGTAACGAGGGTTAGTCCTGGTTTCTACTCTGTGAGAGAATGAATGTCACATTTGTATCACTCATACTATTTAACTCCTAGAAGCTGTTAGTGAGGCTGCAGTACGTTAGCTATCTTCTCTCAAATAGAGAATGTTGGACAACCTCTGCACATAATGTCCGGTTGTTTCCATCATACACATACATAGTGCATATACCAGTGTAATAAGCAATGAGCTGTCTTTCAGGTCAGGACTTGCGTGCTTAAGTAAGTGTTGTGATGCACAGGTCTGACTCAAGGCTTTTGCACACAATCCAAGTCTGGAGAGCTTCAAAATAGAAAACTGTGTTTTTGATTTTTATATTTTGCTCGTGTTCAGCCTCCGTCTAATCATCACTCTGTTTCAGTGTTGTGTGTAATAGCCGTTCATGGGCGTGCACAAAACATTCGGGAAAAGTGAGTGCCGTGCTCGGCAAATGGAAAAGGTGCAGAGCGCTGAATGTGTCTCTCAGGCAACCCCCGCATTTTTTTTTCTTCTATTTTCAGAGAACTGTAGGCGGTTAGGAGCGAGCATTCAAGTCAGGACAAGATGAGATGTTCTGTTTTGAATGTAACAGCTGCGGTGACATCGATGTACATGCAAAAGGACAATAAGCACATGTAATTACTGTTCAACCACACACTGTATAGGTGGAAACGAGCCTGTATGTCAACAAACAACAGGCTAAGCTATAGGTGTTTCTTGTATAGCTGCAGCCTTCATACATCTGTGTTCATCACCTTGATACTTACATAAGGATTACAGGAACATTGCTTACGAATATGATTTTAATTTATTGTCCAGAATATTCCGATATACATAATTCAGCCCCAAAAACGTGAAACATTTTCAACAATGTGAGGACGCCAAAACAACACGGTAGCTATCGTGAGGTCGAGAGAACACGAGCGTTTATAGAGAAATGAGGAGAAAGTAATCGTTCATCCTCAACATACGGGAGGTGTTTTGATGTAAACACATCAAGACTCAGCTGTGCATTCCTGTGAAGTGAATTCATTCCCCACACCTCCTCGGGAAGCACACACAAACACACACACACACACACACACACACACACACACACACACACTGCAGAGTATTGTGGCTGTGTCTGAGCCTGCAGTTGATAAGATAGGGTTGGGTTGCACAGCTTGCAGGCAGATACTATTGTAGCCATTGACAGGAAACTGAAACAGGGTGGGATGGTGCGGCTCCAAATCTACATGCCTGTTGGTATCTGTCTGTGTGTGTGTGTGTGTGTGTGTGTGTGTGTGTGTGTGTGTGTGTTGTGCTTGAGTGAACGTTTGCCCTCTCCCCTCCTGTCAAACGCTGGTCAAATGGTTTCCCAAATATACTGTTTTCCCTGGATGAATGCCTCGTCTCACTCATGGGCTGAGTGAGCTCTTGTGCTCTGCGTGAATGAAGGCGTCTGCCCCAAAAAGATTAGAGAGAGAGAGAGAGAGAGAGAGAGAGAGAGAGAGAGAGAGAGAGAGAGAGAGAGGAGCCAAACTGCAGGTCAGTCTGCATTCTGCCATGTGGCCACCAGACGGGACAGTGGGGTGACTGTACTGGCTGGTACTATTGTATTCTTGTGAATGAAGGCCCTGTCATGGACCCACACAGACTGACCTCGCACGGTTTTCTATCCAAGTCACTGGGTTCAAGTGCGGCATTGTGAAGTATTTATGATAGACGGGATTATTATATTTCACGCGCTAATGTAAGTGTAACAACGAGAACTTCACATCTAGTACTTGTGATACACTTATGGATAGGCTTGTGTGTTTAGGGAATAGAATGTTTCACTAACCCTTGTCACACATTTACTTTTCAACAGTAGTTTGTGACAGATGAATAGCGTCTAACAGAAAAAGGTGTCAGATAAGAAAACAGATGTTTGAGTTACTCTTGATCAATGTTTCCCCCCCCCGAAAAACTTTTTGAAAATGACCATGCATCGTGACCCAGTTCCCCGTTCTATAAAACATGAAGAGCGCATTTGTGCATAATTGAAGGTCTCCTCAGCAAAATGGTTTGGCAACCCAAATAAAATCCCCTCTGACTTTGGGAACATCTGCCAGAGAGTGTATTGATTGGGGTTTCTCAGAGAACCACTTGTGCATGTAGGGAATACAATAATAATTTCAAGGACTGAGACAAAGCTGAACTCACAGGATAGAAGGTCAAGTGTTGTTCCACATATCCAATGAATGCATTGCAAATCATCACACCACATTTATTATAACTGAAAGTGAAACAAATAAGCCTGTGTTGTTTACTGGGGATGAGATATGAAAGGGTGTTATAGTGAAGTGTTCCATTAGTCTGTGGGGGTCACAGTCAAACAGCCCGTCTGGGAGAGGAGGCGCTCTTCCAATGTGCCGTCCTCAGAGAGAGGGAGAAAAGGATGACTCACCATGTGTAGGTGCAGGAAAAAATAGATTAGAGTCCTCTGGACCCTCAGGCTTTTTATTTTATCTCTTATTTATCTTGTACGAGTGAAAGGAAGGCGCAAAAACAAAGACTGTTGCTCGGTGCAACGTGATCCATCTATGTATCTATCTATGTATCTCTCTCTCTCTCTCTCTCTCTCTCTCTCTATATATATATATATATATATAATATATAATATCTATATATATATATATATATATATATATAATATATAATATCTATATATATATATTATATATGTATATATACAGTATATATATATATATGTTTATATATACATACAGTATATATATATATATATATATATATATATACATATATTTATATATGTATATATATACAGTATATATACAGTATATATATTTATTATGTATATATTTATCTATGTATTTATGTATTTATGTATCTATTTATCTGTGTTTTCTGTCTGCCTCTCTGTCTTTCTGTCATCTTCCCCCATCCATCCATCTTTCTATCTAAATGTGTGTTTTCTGCTTGTCTGCCTCTGCCTCTCTCCCGCTGTGTAGGCGTGTGACGAGTCAGTCAGCAGAGATTTGACATTGTTCTGAGATGAAGAGCAGGCATCGGCATTATGCCGCCACTCATTTCAGGAATTATAGAACACGACATATACAAGGACCGGAACAAAGATGATAAGGAGATCTTTGCATGTAAATAGATATTTTAAAGATTGTGTGGCTGTCAAACATATTTTATAATGATATTTTACATGTCAAAGTCAATGTACCAGATTAGAGTACTACACAAACTATGGCAAATGTTGTATCATGCCCTCTGTGACTCTGGAGGAGCTTTGTTGAGGCGTTTCGAGTCCTGAATGAGCACGCCATCCTTTTTACACAGAGACATCAGTTTACTCATCCTGGGGAGGAAAAAGAAGACTGTTGAATGATGTAGTTTCTGGTCTAGAGGAACTTCAAGGAAAAAGATGTCTCAGATTAAATTTGTCAAAAACTGATTCTGTGGTGCAATCTGTATCGATGGCGTTTTAAAGCTATGGTGCATACCATGCAGAACCGCTCTTATCAGTGTCGCTACAGATTTGTATTAAGACCGTTTTGGGGGATTTTAATGCAAGTTGGTGGCTGAAAAATGTTGCTATTTGTAGTATTGCACTGAAATTGGGTTGTTGGTCAGGCACAGATTAAAGGTGCTTGATTAAAAATTCTGAGTAATAATCAACAAACAACTATTTGCTATAGGTAAATACATATTGGAGTAATGTCCATCTCCCTGTTTGTGTTGTAATCTGAGTTCCTCTGTGCATTGTTTATGTAGTCAGTCAGCCAACCAATCATATCATTAGTTTGACATAATGGGTGTATATTGAGGTCTTTGGCCTTCTGGAAGCCCATGAAAGTAGTCAGATTAACCTGCTCTGTGATTGGTTAGTGGGCCCACATGCAGTTCAACTGAGAGGAGAAGGAGGTAGATAACAGGGGTCAAGAGGTCACCACAGTTTAAGTTTTTTTTATTTTAATTTTAAATGGCGGAAGGAGGAGAAGCAGACTTGGTGTTGGATTGAATCTCGAAGCCTTTCTCAAGGAGGACGTTTCAGGAAAATAAGGACATTATAACCAACGGTCGCACCACAGCTTGAGCCAGCAATGTCCAGCCCTGAAACAAATGAAGACTTATTACAGAAACGCAACAGGGGAGCCTCGACTTTCATCACTGGCGTCCATGGCCATCGAGAAGGAGCTGTTAGTGGACAGAAAGCTCTACGACCGCAAAATGTAGTTGTTTGTTGGCAAAGAGAGGAGGATCGACTTTAACTTGAAGTAAACGGGACTTGGTGAGTGAGCTGCTCGTTGTTTTCTAGATTCTTTACGGTTGTTTGTGGACATATCTGAGGTGTAAGATGGTCTTTGTGTTTACAAAGTAAGTAGTTTCTCTAAAACTATCAATGTCAAATGTTTTCCCATGCATTTAGTATTTTCCCCCAGCATTAAATGTAGCATTGTATCTTTGTTGAACTACGTGTAGGTTGATAAAGGAGTGCATCTTTGTAGCACTGCACTGACTCCGGCCCTCTGCCTTCGGCTGGACCGCTAACTTCATCGTGCACGGGCTTCCAGTATGAAGAGGTGGGTGGAAAAAGAAAACATTAAGGGCGCCATCACACCAGATGCGCAGCTGCGTCAAAAACGCCCTGGCAAAAACGCGCCAGGGAAAACAGAGCGGCGCGCCTCGTGAGCGGACCTGCGTGCGCAACCGGGCGATAAAACTTAATTTACAAAATGGATTCAAGCAGACGTCGCACTCTTGCCTTCGCTGGGTTGTTGGACGAGGAGGAGGAACAAGCCCCAAAAAAGCAGAGTTTGGGGTTCACAATATTTGAAAAATTTAGAAATAGTACGGCAAATACCACCATCTATTCCGCAAATTGTGTCTCGATGACGAGCATTTTCAATTGTACTTTCAGCTGAGCAGGAGTCAGTTTGAGCGTCTCCTGATTATAGTGGGGTTAGCATTACGAGGCAGGAGACCAACTGGCGGGAGACAATCAGCGCATCAGAAAGACTGAGTATTGTCTATCTAACTAGCACAGTAACCATTGATTCCCTATGATTGATTCCCTATGGTACGGCGCGTCTTTTTTGCATTTTTCAGGCACGGTTAAAAGTTAAAATATTCTCAACTTTAAGCATTTAAAAGGCGCGTCTGAAAGGCCGTACCTTAGGAAATCAATGGTTTTGCTAGCGACGCGTTTCTTCAAGTGGCGCCTGGTGTGATGGTGCCCTAAGACATGAGCTCACTTCTTTCCCCCGGTGAGCTCATGCTGCAGTGTCTTCTTTTTTTTGTCTCACGGCCAAGATTGCTTCTTTGGAGGAAAAAAAAAAAACCTCTACCTGTTTCTCGCCATGGTGACTTAAAATCTCAACCATTCACCCTCAGAGGTTTCCCACTATGGTTTTAGTCACGCTGCAGTGGTGGGCGTGAATCATACAGTGATGTCAGCCCGTGTGCCCTGATGTCATTGTTTTTGTGGAGGCAAGACATCTTAAACCATTTATTGTGGATATCTTCGCCCTGCCGGCTTTGATCATCAGACATTGACTTGATATCTCAGAGTGTGAGCTGCTTCAATACACCCCGCAGGGTATTTCCCAAAGAATCGCATCTAGAGGAGGACAGAGAGAACATTTCTATCATAGCACGTATAAAAAATTTAAAAAATCCCCCCCAGTGGTGAGTGTCATGTCTCTCCTCCAGCTGCTTGTCACACGGTTCATGTGACACGACATGTGTGCACTTTTGCAACATTGCCATTGGCAACGGGCGACACCAAAAAAAAAAAATGGTTCGGGGCCAAATCGACATCAGCGGGTCTTGAAAGAGGGGCGTGCACAATGAAAACAAGCTGCGCAACACAGAGACAGAAATGTAGCCTGAGAGACGACAGAGAAAAGGGATGCTGCCAAATCTGTCAGCGGACGTGGCGTGTTGGGCTGAGCTGTCATTCAGCCGTATTCTGGGATCCACGGCGAACTGGGAAGTTTTGGGAGGGAAGACAAGAGCCGGAGGAGAGGGATGTGTCCACGGAGGAGCCTCTTGGTGCTGAGACTGAGTGGCAGTACGGTAACTGTACTGCCAAGCAGACGAGACGGATGTTTTTTTTCCCTGTACATATGTATACTGTATATTTGTGTGTGTGTGTGTGTGTTGTCACACAAATGAAAAGAGCTATTTCTACTGACCCTCATACACACACACAGAAATGTCCAGCTTTGTGTGTTACGATTGGTCTGGTAACGTGCGTCAATAAAGATCAGCACCAATAGGCCGACTCACACACGTGTCATCAAGCAAAAGAGACAGAAGGAGGTTCTTTTTTTAAAACACGCCATGAAGATGCCTGGGGAAACTGGGCTGGAAGGAGACTGAAATAGCCTTTGCTGCAGTATGACTAAGAGTTTAATTGCAGAGGGACAGAGATGTGGCCCTCTCTCTGTGTGTGTGTGTGTGTGTGTGTGTGTGTGTGTGTGTGTGTGTGTGTGTGTGTGTGCGTGTACTTGCTTGTATGCTTGTATTTGTAGATGTTTCTTTGTTTATCTCCACTACAAAGATAACGCTTATCGTGCAGTTTGGAGGAAATGGGTTTCATGACAGCGTCTCCTCAGATTGACCTGTCAGCTGGTGAGGAAACTTCACAACGATGTTTTGTTTATTCATATCTAAGGTTAAATTGTGGCTGCTTGGTGACCTATTCAAACACACACACACACACACACACACACACACACACACACACACACACACACACACACAATCACTTAACAATATCCCTATATTCCTGCATTCTGCGTCTCTTTTCACACTTCCCACATAGTGAAAGTTCTGGTGTGATTCGCACCTCTAGAGCTTCTTCTTCTTCTTCTTCTTCTTCTTCTTCTTCTTCTTCTTCTTCTTCTTCTTCTTCTTCTTCTTCTTCTTCTTCTTCTTCTTCTTCTTCTTCTTCTTCTTCTTCTTCTTCTTCTTCTTCTTCTTCTTCTTCTTCTTCTTCTTCTTCTTCTTCTTCTTCTTCTTCTCCCTGCTTCCATATCACAATCTGTCCCTTTTGCTTTGCTTCTGTTCCCATACGAGACGTTCTGCCTCCAGACGCTGCAGCCGGTAAATGGCAAGTCTGTTGTTGCGTGTGTGTTTGTGAGTGGGAAGTCAGAGAGGTGCGAGCCTCTGGCCTACTGTCTTGTTGGAAGTCTCAAAGGTCATCCGTTATTACAGCCAACGTATTGCTAATGTGTCTCGGTTGTTACAGCGATTTACCTCTAAATTGCAGTGATGAGTCAGGAGCTGCAGGGGGAAATGACAGAGGGAGAAGTATCAGGGTCCATTGAATATATATATATAAAGAATATTCAACTTGAGGTTCTGGTGAAGCTCGACGTCTCCCTCAGTCCGTCCAGAGATGTAAAGAAGCTGCAGAGCCAAGAGAAACATTCACAATGTCTTTCCCACTGTCGACCGAACTCCTCAACTCTCCCGGGGGAGGAAGTGATGCTATCACCACTTCCCGTTGGAGTCGTATTTGTTGGTCCTCCTAATGTGTGTATGTGGAGTATGTGTACATATGGTCATCCTGGTCCCCAAGACATCCTCCATCACAGGATGAAATGACTACAGGCCCGTCGCCCTGTCGTCTGTAACACCTTGACCCCCCCAGGCCGAATGCAAGGGTTCTATTCGTGGACTTCAACTCAGCATTGGGTTGACTCAACTCAGCATTGGGTTGACTCAACTCAGCATTTGGTTGACTCAACTCAGCATTTGGTTGACTCAACTCAGCATTCGGTTGGTCCACTCAGATGACACAGCGGTCCTCGGCCTCATCTGGAGAGCTGATGAGTCTGCCTCCAGATGGGCGGTTGAACCGCTGGCCCTCTGGTGTGGTCAGAACAACCAGATGACCGTGGACTTTAGGAAGATACTCCACAGCACCGAGTCTGCGGTGGAGACCTTCAGGTCTCCGGGATCCACGTTCTGCCAGGACCTGAAGTGGGCCTCCGACATCAACACCATCCGGAAAAAGACAGAGCAGAGGTTGTACTTCCTGTGCCGCCTCAGGAAGTGGACTGTCCGTCACTCTGATGAATAATTAATCAGACACCTCCATCTGCACTACTTGCACTAGTACCACCTTGCTGCATTGTCCATTGTCGTTGTTCTTATGTTCATATATATTATTTTAAATTGTACATACTAGTTCATCTGTTAATGTTGATGCTTAGTTTCTGTGTTATGCTTGTTTTTAATGTATTTTTTAAATATTTCTCTTGTTTATTTCTATATCATATGGACATAATGTACAACAAAAGCAATGTGTGACCGGAGTCAATTTCCATATATGTGCAAACACACACAACACATGGCCAATAAATTATGTCATATTATGTTAGCCCATTTAATTGAACAATACACAAATACACACATATAATATATATATATATATATAATTGTACTGGTTCTTTGTCCACTGATGCATTACTCTTGTGTTATTATCTTAAGATTCCATAGAGTCTTATTATCACATTAACTGTTTGAATTGCAAACTTCACCGCACCATAATAAGCACCACAGGTTCTCATAGCATTATCTCCTTCATATTGTGATTCACAAGATGCAACGCAGTCAATACTTCATTTATATTTCTATAAAGTAGCTTTCGAACAAATGTTTGGTGTGTTTTATTGATCTCGGGAACCCAGCTGATCAATTAATGCAGCGTGTTGACGCTGGAAGCAGCTGATTGCTCTAATAAGTGAAGCCACAGCCTGGATTATTGTGTGTACCTTATGCATAATGAGGCATAGTCTAACTGTAAATAGACATTAATTAAAGACCAGATGGGCTGAACAACGTGTGATTTCCTCCAACAATCAGTTGTGACAGGAATGTTTGGTGCAAATGGCTTATTCAAATGTGAAGTTATGAAACAAAGTGTCAAATAAAGCATTGGTACGTATATTTCTCTCACAATGATCTCTCTAGCTTCTCTTTCCTTCTATCTGATCTAAACAAAAAGCCACAGTAACAAGTCTGTGATGCATCATCATTAGCTCTCTGACATCAACTGTCAGGAAGGAAAAAAAACTGCCATCACCTCTGGCTATGATCTAATTTAGTTTTCTCCATCCATGCCCAGTAGTGCATATCCCAACTCCACATCTTCTGCAACGTGGCACACAGGATGACATCATCATCACGGGGCAAACAGCCAATGAGAACCCACGGGGGGGGGGAGTCGATCTCGGGTCATTGCAATAACGCTGGCCAACAGAGTTATTATCACTGGACACTGAGGTAAACTCATAAACAATAACGAGCTGTTGTCCTAGTTTGGTAGCATATGGCTCCTGCATTCGTCATGTGATCCGTACATGTATGACACATGCTTCTTTTCCTGAGCCCTTGGTACTTTGCTCTGCTAATTGCGGTCGTTTGCTCTCCTCTGCATTGTTCCCGAAGAGGATGAGTGAGGAGGCGTGTAGGTGGCAGTGAAGGGGTGAGGGGACGAGGAGGCGAGGAGGCGAGGACAGCGAGCAAACAGCACCACTGAGCAGGAGAAGTACAATGGGCTGTGAGTCAGAGGAAGAAGAGGAGAGAGGAATGGGAGAAAGAAAAAGGTACGCTGAGAAAAGGTCAATGTGGAGGGCTTTTAAATGAAAAGAAGAAGAAGAAAAAGCCAGAAGACGAGAAAAGCTCAGGGACGTAGTGCTCCAACCATCTCTCAGTTTCAAGGCTTTAATGATAATATCTGGCATTACACTTCGGCTGCATGGGGACTCACGATGAACAGAGGAGAAAGACAGAGAGAAAGAGGGGGGGGGAGATATTAAACGATGTACAGCAATACATTCCTCCTAGAAAACAAAGGAGGAGACGTTTATTTATTTGTCCCTCCTGCTTTTCCAATCACAGATGTATTTGTCCCACACCAACATCTTGCCGAGGAATCATCTGACCCCTGCGTTCCCGATTCCCAGGGCTACACACGATGATGTTATTCACATTGTTTGTGATTAAATTATATGCTACACTGCTCTGCACAGCCAGCAGGAAAACACACACACACACCACAGTCATCCCAGCTGTTCATATCCACAGCTGACCACAACACCGTCAGGATCAGATGGCGTCACACATCAAGAGCTTTACTCACGTATTTGCATTAACGGTTAGATTGTAGGCCCTGCAACATATTCTGTAGGTGGGATACGTATTTAGGAATGTAAATATCAAGTGTAGGTTTATCCAAATCTGAGATTTCTGCCTCCAGAACCAGACAATAGAGATGTATGGGATTTAATTTAACAGCATGGTACAAGTACACTTAAAACTTCAGAGACAATGTCCCTGTACCCCAGTGACCCTTTTTGTGACCTAACATTTTTTCATCCAAAGAAATAGACCCTAAAACCACATGTGTGTGTTTCGTGGGTTGCTGGTCTTGCCGCTAATTGTGTGTTTTTTTCAAATCCTGCAAGAATGTCATTGCATCCATCTTCTTTGTTCTGCCTCAGAAGCAGAATAAACAGAAAACAAATATCTCGAAAACCTCCCAGAAAACCAGAGATTGTATTGTTTTAGTTTGTTTGTTTTTGCAAATGGAGACAAATGCATAACACACACGTGTTCATACATATATCTAAATAAATCAGGGGACTGTGTATTAAGAAAACCATGAAGCAAGTCTATCTTAACCTGAAGTAGGTCCAATAGATCATGCATCTAACATTTTCTTTTAAACACAACACTCATCTTTTCAGAGGGGTCTGACATAATTGACATATTTCACACCTTTAAAATAAACCCAGCAGGTTAAGCAGCGTAAATACTCAGGGAAGTAGTCACTTCCTCTAATATACATTACATTTAGCTGTATGCGCTTTATAAAACCTGTCAAGCATTTTATGTCTCAGTATTTATATTATATATATATATATATATATATATATATATATATATATATATAGCATTAACCTATTTTTTTCTTTCAAAAAGAATCTGGATCTGAATCGGCTGCTTTTGAATGTGTGCAATATTTAAGAAAAACATAATAATTCATCTATTTTCTGATTATCCAATAGGATGAACTTAATGAACTTAATAACCTCAGTAAGTGTTTTCATTGTAGCAGAGCGGCCTTAGAGTGGAAACCTGCAGGGAACGCTGGGTTATTGAGAGGGTCAGAAGGGACACTACTTTAAACATGTTTATACAAGTAGAGGGATAAACTAGACCACTAGATAGATATATAGATAGATAGATAGATAGATAGATAGATAGATAGACAGATAGATAGATAGATAGATAGATAGATAGATAGATAGATAGATGCCTTCATAAAAGGAAAAGTGGGAGGGGTCACAATGGTGTTTTTTTTCTTCTTCTCTTTTTTGTCTTTTACTCATAAACATAACATTTATCCGCCGTCACCACGGAAGTTTAACTTCCACCTTCCTAGCAGCGCAAACAAACCGTGGCTTTAAATAAAAATGTAGCTCTCCACTCTGGAAACGATGTGACGAAAGCCCTCGATCCCCACCATGCTCCACCAACAACAGTACCTCAGTAACTCACATGATTCAACAAGTTTACAGTTTACAGACCAATCAAAATGTTATTTTTCAATTTTTTGTTGATTGGCTGCGAACTCCTCCACAATCTTCCACTTCACTTTCACAGCAATCAGACCTTCTCCGTGGGATGGATGGCCTTTTGAGGATCTTTTCTGGTGTATTGATCATATTAGTGCCGTGCTTTCATGCCGTGCCGTCTTATGCCTTCCACTACTTTCACCGTAGTTCTATTCAGTTTAACTTTGCTGCTCCAAATTGTCTTGAAGCAGACTTTGGTTAGAAAAACAAAAGCCCACACAGACAGACCACGCTGCTGCTCTCGCCTTATCAGTCTTCAGTGTGTGGAAGAATAAAGACAGTTATCTGAAGGTGTGATCTCAGTCTGCACGAACAAAGCATGCCTGCTGTGAAGCTTCTTTAAATGGTCGATTGGAGAGGATACCAATGCTTGCTCCTGAGATACTCTACCATGTTACCCCCCATTGTCACACTTCACTGATTCACAAAAAAAGCAAGTTAGTTTTTTTTGCCCCCTGACATGGTCAGAACAATGTGGAAATTCCCTGTCTCACTCATTAACTCTTCATCGGGGCGGATACTCTCTGGCTCAGGGGACTTTGGGGCCTTCCATTTGGAGGTGAGTGTCATGTCCGATGGCAGAGGAACCAAAACAACACAAGGAAACATATAGCTCCTTCCAACAATACATCAGGAGAGGCAGCTGCACTTCCTCTATAGAACATCATGAGGACTGTCACACCACACGGGGTCTGTGACCAATGTTAGCGTGGCAATAAATGGGTGGTACTTCATGATAATTCTGATTAATACGATTATTTTAATGTGATTAAAGCAGCAAGGATAATGTTTCTAGGAATGCCATTGATATGGCTGTGGATTTATTGAGGGGTAATTTGGCATGGTGCATACATAAGTGATAAACATCGAGAAGGAAGAAGGCCGTGCTGTCATAATGATGTTTTATTCCTTTATACACAGAATGCATCACTGATAATACACAGGGAACAGTATGTTCTTGACCTGTTTGTCTATTTATGAACGTTTCCCTCCCCTCTACAAGTCTGCGTAAAGATCACTTCCTCGCTCTCTGTTATTGTATCTGTATACTTCTAATGTAGGTGACAGTTGACTAATCCTGTGCTTTGACTGCCTTTCACACCTTATCGCTTCAACACACACACACATGCCACTCTTGATTCACACGTGTTTATGCAAATTGAGAATACATTGTATGGTCTGTCACTGCAATGCAATCAGAGAGCAACACGTGGGACCATTTATAAATCATTTGCACTTAAATGAAACACGTAAGCTGCTTTGTAGAATGACATCTGACTCCTCGTTGTAGTAAACAAGACAGTGGCGCCATCTAGCGGTCAGATGGAGGAAATACTGGTGCACAAGAGCCACGCGGTGGGGCACCATCCATATACAACCATATACAACTATAATGACATTATCGTCAGCATGATTAATTAGTACACATTTTTTAAAGTTTAAAAGTTAACATACACGTTTACGTTTCGATAAATAAGCTGTTTCTTTGTGTTTTTGAAAATGAAAAAATGGCTTTCTACATTGAGAACATAGTTCTGTCATCTCAACTTTTCAGTGACGCATGAATTAAATAGCCTCAAGTTGGATTTGTTTTAATTGGAGCGGGAATGAACACATAAATCCTCCCAGACCATCACTATTTACTATGTTAAAGCACCTGCCATTGTTACTACAGAGCTTAGCGTAGCATGCAGCAGGTGGCTTTTGTTAAATTATGACTCGACAGACCGAACATCTGTATGGAATATTGTTGCTGTTTATTCATTAGTGTCCAAACACTGTGTGAAAGCTGTTTCCGGTCTCAGTACCAGTGCTGTACCCAGCTGGCTACTTTGGGGCTTGTTGCAATTACGTCACAAAACACAAGATGGCGCAGGCGCACAACAGCAGAGGGTCAGTTTGCTATCAAATTATGAATGATTCTGTCAGTTGTGTTAAAATCGATCTTTTAAACGTGGATTTTTCTAAACCTAAAACGACAGTGCAGATGAGTGACTTCCTGGTCGAGCTAGAGCAGTGTATGATTATATTAAAACGCTCAGTGTTAAGCTTAAATAAATAATGATTATCAAATTAAATATGAAATGTGAATAAATAAATGTGAATATAATAAAATATCATCGAACGTATATAGAACGATCACTATTAACTAGAAGCTATAGGAAATTACGAAACAAATGACACCATTGTACTTTTGTGGTTTGATATTAGGGTTAATGCATTTATGATAATATAATACATCGATAATCATGTCGTCTCATTTTGAAGCTTTATTAAAATCGATGGACATTATATCCAACCATAACCACGCCTTTAAGTCGTAACGGAGGCGAGTGAATTTGGGAGTTTTGTTGTCCCGCTTCTGTTCAGGACCCCTCCTCCTCTTCCTCCTCCTCCTTCTCCTCCTCCTCCTCCTGCTCCTGCTCATTCGCTGCAGCGCGCTTCAGACGCGCTCGCGAGTTTCCAGTCGAACACACAAACCTCAAAGAGACTTTTTTTGCGGCTCTAACTTTAGATTCACAAACATCTTTTGGCATCGGTACCACGCAGGACTAAGCCCACCGACCGGTGCGGTTCGGCCAGAGAAGTTACGATGACCGCGGTCTGCAGCGGAGCCACCGACTAGAGGTAAGCTGAACCCTGAACGCACCACCACCTCACGCTGACGGGACCTTTGCTCTCCACCTGAGTCTCTGCAGTACATAACGGCGGCATCATGTTTATGTTGGGATGTTTATGCACACTAATATTGATGTGAGCGTTTAGAGTTTAAGGGACAAAAATACATAAACAACTAATGATAACAGTAATACTTTCTGAACTCACTGTTGTTGCAGACTGTTTGCCTTTTGGAATATTGCAGTGATTGCTCCCAGCTGTCGGCTTTGTGCCTATAATAAGGGCATGTATTCCACCTCAGTGAACATATACAAAAGGATGTATCGGCTGCCTTCACTGGCGGCTTCTGTTTTGCACTGTTCAACAACTTCTTCACGTGTGTTGAAGTTTGGCTCCCACTGAATCCCTGTTAATGAGTAATCTTAGTGAAATTCGACACTGAACTTAGCTCCTCTTCTTTCTGTTGACTCTTAGGGTGAGATCCGTTTGGGACAGTACTGCAGTGTTTGCACTGTGACTTGGAGGTCTGGACACGGGATAGCGAAGAGGTCACCAACGCTCTAGCACCATGGACATCGGCAACGATGTGGATCTGTCCAATAAAAACATCACCCCATTGTGGAGGCGCCGTACAGGCAATTATAACCCCCCCCAGGACTCAAGCAAACCGCGGCCCCTTAGTTACCATATTAATGGGGTCATGATGACGGACTTCCCAGTGGAGGACAACAAGTGCTCGTTCACGTTGAGCCAACCTGCTGAGAGGCTGGCGGTCGCGCCCCCGAGTTGGGGCAAGAACACTGTGGTGTTGAAGCATATTATGCACAAACCCTCCAGGAAGTCCAGAGTGGTCCGAAGCATTAGCATCGGGCACCTCTCCAACGGACTCTTCTCGCTGGCCAAGTTTCGATCCGAGGATAGCAGATCCACCTCACTGGACAATAGAGTGGGTAATGTAGACCGGCAGAAAACCAGTAATGGACACGCGGTATTGCAGGAAAAGCATCTCCAGGACCCCCAGAAATGTGGGCGCTCATGGAAAGACCCAAAGCCATTTGAGATGAGCGCACCCTCATCTGAAGCTGTTCTTAACTCCTCTCCTGTCCTCTCTCCACGCACTTCTAACAACAACAACAACAACTACAACTCTCAAGAACTCTCCTCCCTTTCGTCCGCATCCAGCCCCTCTCCTCCGGCACGGCGTACCCCCACCCCTTCCCACAGCTCCACCTCCAGCATCCCCTCCCTTTCTTCCCTCACCTTCTCAGACCCACCGACCCCGCGCTCCCCGTCGCCAGCCGACCGAGGACACGCGCTCCTCGGACCGTCCTCGTCCTCGCAGGACACCAGGCATGCGTCTTTCTCTTCTTCCATCTCCTCCACCTCACTTTCTCCCTCACTTTCCCCATCTATCTCTCCCTCCACCTCCGTCGTCCTCAGCACCCACAGCCTCGCCGCCCTGAAGATGGGCACCCAGCAGCTCATTCCCAAGGGCTTAGCATCCGATGTTCGGCAGAGCAAGGGGCCTCCCCCTGAGCCGCAGGGCCAGGGTTTAACAGGGATGCTGGGGCTGGATCATTCCAAGCGGGCATTGAAAGCCCTCAGCATGGTAGAAACGGGATCCTTCTTTTCTACAGGAGGGGCTCAAGCTGAGGGGACAGATGGGGAGGCCGAGAGCCCGGGGACACTAAAGAGAGGCCTGAGGAGTACTTCCTATAGGAGGGCAGTCGTGAGTGGAGTCGACTTAGAAGTCCCATCGGTAAATTCAAAGGCTCATCGATTGTCCCAGCCTGTCTTGAGATGGCTAGATGAGGATAAGATGGATTCACCAGTCAGCCCAGCAAGTCCTGGAACTGCAAAGCCCGCCAGCCCCGGGACACCAAAACTTCCGAGCCCCGGGACGCCCACACCTCCGAGCCCCGGGACACCAAAACTTCCGAGCCCCGGGACACCCAAACCTCCGAGCCCCGGGACACCAAAACTTACGAGCCCCGGGACAACCAAACCTACGAGCCCCGGGACAACCAAACCTACGAGCCCCGGGACACCAAAACTTTCGAGTCCCGGGACACCCAAACTTTCGAGCCCCGGGACACCCAAACTTACGAGACCCGGGACAACAAAACCTACGAGCCCCGGGACACCTAAACTAGCCTTCCACAAGAAGTCAAAGCCTACCAGCACAGGGGAAAACAAGGTGGGTGTGCTTTCCATGAAGAAAAAAGGGTTTGAAATCTTACCCAATATATACAAAGGAGTCATTTGGAGGTTACCATAAAAAGCTATTAAGACCATTAAAAACTAAAGGGCTTTTAACCTCAATGTGGTCCAAGGACATTTAAATAGGATGTTCCCGTAAAACAATTTATAGACTCGTACTAATATTTCCTTCTCAATCATCACTTTACGTGAGGTGGTGTATGTTTCTACAGTCACCCTGCACTCCGGCTGTATTTTCTATTTTCTTTAGAATATTCTGTGTTTGGAATCTTTCAGGGTTTCAAGCTCTATGAAAACGTAGTGTCCAGGTGAAATAATGCAAATATTGATGGGCAAAATGCCAAGCAGACAAAGCTTTTTCCAAACCAGAGTGAATCTGTTGGCTTTAATCCAGCAAATCCTACTCATTGTGTCTTTAAGGTTTGCTGTTGGTTTACATGTTTGAATTGACTTTTCTGATACGCCATTCCTGATCAGCGCGAGAGAAACAAGATTTATAAACCTGACTAGCTTAAAATTAATGAATACAGAAAGAAATCATTGTTGGCATCCATCTGCAAGGCAAATGCTTATATGCGGAACTGTCGGTGCACACATACTTTTTCCTTTGTGTTGACACAGATTATGATTTTTTTTATTTTATTTAGTTAATCAAAATCCATCATGTGGCATTGATATGGACTTCAGTATTGTTGGGTGCAGTCCTAACCATAAAATGACATCACAGACGGAGTGCTGTGGGACAAACTCAGCAGCATGTCAGACGAAGTGTACAATGAGGAAACAATTAATGTGGTTGTTGGCAGACATGACGTAACGTGACACCATGCCACACGTACACACTAGTACACACAATGGCTCTGTATTTAGACAGGGGTAATAAAGAAGGTCAGCAGAAAGGTCACAGACAGTTGACGGAGATACAGAGGCCAATTTCCTTTAACGTGTTTTGCTGCTTTATGACTTTATTGTGTTTTTTTTCTCACTTTCAGACCCCAGACAAGAAGAAAGTTTTAACCCATCAGCGGACGTTTGACAGTGAGGGTGAGAGAACATTGTTTGCACCACACTTTCCCTCTAATTTTACTACTTATAATGTATGCTATTTTTTGTTGCCTTTCTGTCTCTCTTAACCAAAACTCATCGTCCCTTTGTAAAACTTCTCAACAAAACAAATATCTGTTTCAGAAGAGGAGCTGTACCAAAACTACAAGGAGAAGGCTTTACATAATGACTCGGATGAGGATGCCGATTCCAGAGAACCCAAACCTGATGACGGCATTGTGGTGCAGTACAGACCTATACGCACCTCTTGGAGCCAGCTCACTGTGGTCAGACATCACACACACACACACACACACACACACACACACACACACACACACACACACACACACACACACACACACACATACACTTACACACACACATGGCAGCCTCCCTTCTTCTCATATCATCCTTACTCTGCATGCAGTATACAGACAAACCTGCAGTCTCCACTCAGTGCTGTGGCTATGGAGAGTTGGAATGCTGGTGCTCTGAAGAATGCTGTCATATCCAGTTTGGCCCTAGTCTGTTCCCATCCTCCCACTTCTTCTGTCTTCCTCTGTCCCGCACTCTGTTTATCAGGCGCATTGCTTTGAGAACTTGGGGCTGGCAGGGAGGCAGCCAGCCAGCCAGACTCTCAGGAAGCCTTCCAAGCACTGGTGGGCTTAATGCCAGATTTCTGGCAAACTCTACATATTGGTCAGACTGCAAATATGCTTAAAATGTTTCCTCTAGTCTAGAGAGAAGTGCGGCGGCTCTACATTACGCAATAGAGTTTCGCATCGGAATCGGCGGATAGAGGAATACCGAGGAGCTAATTTGGTTTTGGGCTTGGACATTCCCATCAGTTTGTTTACATGTTGAGGAGGGAAAGTGTGGGAGTGCAAACCGGCGTCGGCGTAGGAGGAGGCAATTAGGATAAGTTCTGAAATTGCTGAGCAGAGAATGACCTGCACTCCGAATCTCATACATGGGAGATTGGATAGACATTTTAAAATGTTGAATGGGATGACGCTTCAATGCTGACCAACACACACACACACACTGCTTTACAGCTGTTCAGGATGCTGGCGCGGCACTTTCAGTGTCTGTCGGGAGATACATTTAGTTCCAGTAAAGCCGGAAACCAGATCTACAAGATGTCATCGTGCGAGTCTTGCCTTTCCAACAAGTCTCATCTCACTCGACTCCTCCCCTCTCTAATCCTGGCACCTCTCGCCGATTAGGGTTTGGTGAAATGTCACATTATTGGAGTTACGCATTTCCAAGAATCACCCTTTGTCGTTCCAGAAGATGGAGCTTCATTGGAAGCTGAGATCTATTGAAGCTTTAAAAAAGAGAGAGAGGAGACCTAATTACCTTCGCATTGAAAATTCGAAAGGTAATGTTTTGATCGCTGCGTATGCGTGCGTGTTATTTGCTTAAGTAAAAAAGTATTAAACCGAAGCGCATGAAATTTGGTGGGACGATTGGTTATTATCAGGGGACCATCTGATTTGATTTGGGGATCGATCTGGTCAAAGTTCAAGATCAAGGTCATGAAAAGGTCAACATCTTCTTTTTACTATAGCGCGGTCTATTTATATCCAATTAGCATACAACTAATGCCAAAATATTCATAATTCAATGCTCAATCTTGTGATATGCGAAGGTATGCACTCTACCGAGTGCCCGTTCTAGTTGATTTTGTTTCAGTCACACGCCCAGGGAAAGTGCAGATGACATGACCGGGAGCACGGTTGCTCGCTCCTTAAAACCGCCTCATATTGAAAGCTCGTTATGCTGATATGGTGTTGAAGGTTCGACAGAAGGGAAACTGATGTATGTGTCAAAGGAGTGCAAAGAAAGAACCGCACGAGGTGTTTGGTGTGCTGTGGGTTTGTTCAAAAGCGTATGAGACGCCAATGGAGAGGTGGATGTCCCGCTGCTCATCGCGGTTGTATTTGGTGAATCGGGATATGGAGGCATGCCTTTTACTCCAGCTTACCTTCAGCCACAGGCTGAATAATTCAACAGCACTCTGCACCCAGTTAATTCCAAAAGATTGCTTTGTTTCAAGCTTAGACAAATATTTCTAGACCAAATCTCACCACCCACACAGCAACACACGCACGCACACACACACTTTCCTTTATAACCGCGTGTCTCCGGCCAAATGACATTTTATTCCAATAGTTTTTTTTTGCTTTCAACACATTTTCCTCGTTCTACACTCGTCTCTTTATTCAGTGAAGAACTTCCTCTTCCTTCCTTCTTCATTGCCTCTATATTCAGTAAGGTATGCAAAGTGCTCCTGTCTTTGTGTGTGAGGACAACAGTGGCACACAAACACGCTCGCACCCATGGCACACACCCCTGCTACTAATGCAAAGGGCCGCTGACCTGAAAAAAAAAAAACAGTCGTCAAACAAGTGTGACTTTGTTTTTAAAATCTTTGTTGATTTATTTCTTCTTCAGGTGAAGAGAAGTGGGCTTTCAGAGCGGCTGAGTCAGGAGGAACGCAAAAGACAAGAGGTACGGAGTCACGTTTCACACTTTGACGTTTGGGTTCAGAGTGAGAAAAGTACAAATTGCATGCTATTTTAAAAGTTACTAAACACCGGGAGGAGGATGTCTGCCCATTTGGTCTCTGTAAACTCCAGCCTTTAAAAAAAAAAAAAAAAAAAAAAAAAAAGCTATTAAAAAAAGGACACGAATTAAGGACATGCTTTTGTAATTAAACATTACATATTGGTGCTCACATCGGTAATGACATTGTTCATTCGCATACCAACGTGATTGCGAGGCGTCGGTATGTGGAGCATGTTCCTGACTGAGCCCATCTCGCACAGCAGGGAGTGAGTCAGGGCCTAATGAGGTCACACAGGCAAGCGCAGTCACTAATGTGTGTATCAAACTGACTGTTGTGGAAATAAAAACACAAGCATGAGTGTTTTGAAGCTAAATTCTCTCCCCTGACTCCCCCCAGCCGAATCCTCCAGTCTGACAGGAAGCTAAAAATGCCCCGCCCCCCTAAAAAAATCACTCAAAACTCTGCACTTTAATCACTTGTATTCACTTGTTTAAAATTGTATTACGTATTCATAGTATTTATATATATATGTATTATATATATATATAGTATTTATAACTGTACGTGAATCTTTATGTTTACTTAGTATTAGGTAATGTCTTGTCTTATCTGTTGTGCCTGTGCACTTTTATATGTTTCACTGTGGGAGAGTGGGAAACGTCCTATCGATTCCTTTGTATGTCTTAACATGTGAAGAAATTGACAATAAAGCTACTTTGACTTTGACTTTTCTGTCCCCCCCGCCCTCAAATAGTCCATTTTTGAGGTGATCTCGTCGGAGCACTCGTACCTCCACAGTCTGGAGATCCTGATCCGCATGTTCAAGAGCTCAGCGCCGCTCAGCGAGGCCATCACCAAGACGGAGCACCACCACCTCTTCTCCAACATCACGGACGTCTGCGAGGCCAGCAAGAAGTACGTGTTGTGTTGTAACGTCTTTCGCTTTTGTAGAGAGGATCATCTTCAGCTGTGTTGTTGCTGTTTGTTGCCGTGTTCTCATGTGCGGCTCGGTCACTTCCGGCTGCTCCTGCATGTTCCCAGCACTTCTATCAGTGTTGGTGGTTTGTGGTCTTGTTAACGAGTTTGATGATTTACTTATTCAAACAGACCGCAGGGGTGTGTCTGTCGCCACTGTTTACTGTGCGTCTATGACGCTGAAGCCTCAACCCGAGTTGTTTCCAGTTGTGGGATTATGGGTAGGCGCCGCCCGGCATTGTGTTTGTGTGGTCACATGATGTTGTGTAAATTGAGTGAAAGTTCACTCTGTAGACCGTAGACTGCATCTGACAGTTTTTGCATTTCTGAGTTCATGAAAGGTCTGAAGTCACTGTTCCCCAGCAGCAGTTTCAAAGCATTCACAGCTCTTCACAGCTTTCCGCCGTTATTCTCAATAATGTGGGTTAACCCTCCTGTTACCTTTAGGGTCAATTTGACCGCATTCAATGTTTAACGTCGATGTTCTTTAGGGTCAATTTGACCCCAGGCTGTTTTTCACTGTGTCAAACATATAAGAAATATCAATTTTTTTTATATATTTAAAGGGCTATTTAGGTAGTCAACAAACACACATAAACTACCTCACACTTGAACTTGGGAAACAATATTAATTCTAATAATTTTCTGGAGGTTTTAAATGCTGGGATCAAATTCACCCCGAGGGTAAAATATGTTAGTACATGTGACGGTAACGCATTTTAATACATCTGAGCGTGGAAGGAGGTTAAGCTCGCCTTCAACTGCTGCCGAGGTTGTACATTTACTCTGAGCATTCGCGGCCTCGCCTCTGCAACTGTTCATGACATTTGCTCAAGGATTCCTCGTCGGGGTAACGCCCCCCCCCTCCTCAGAGAGAGAGAGATTTCCTCTTTGCATACAATAAACCGTGAAGGCGAAGCGGCTTCTCCCCAAGATACTTGTTGCTTGCTGCAGCTTATTGTTAAGCACTTGTGGATTGACGTGCACATTTAATCCCTCCTGGTTCCCACTTGGCATGAATGGTGCTATCTGTAATCTTCAACAATTCCTCCCTGTGTTCGGACGAGCCGCAGCCCATCTCACTCCCCTCCCTCCTTCCTATACGCAGACCACCCACATTAATGCGATACTTTACCCTCCCCCCGAAATAAGGAGACCTGCGCGGGCCTCGGGAGCAGAGAGCAGAGCACGGAGACGAAGAGACGGCATCTCTTCAGATTCAAGTGTCAGTAGCACTGAATCAGGAGCGAGTTGGAGTTGGAGCAGGTAGTCAGGCTTTGAGTTCAGACTCTCAAAGAAAGTAGCAGAAATATCCCGCTACCGGCTCCTGTGTCGTCTGCGTGATTGTGAGTGGGAGGGCTGTTGAGTATTTTATATGCTGCTGTGGTATTGATTGTATCTCACGTGCAGCCCTAGAGTACGACATACCACATGCATTGCTTTGGCGAGCCGGTGATTTTGACTCCAGGATGCAGTGCTGCCTGAACATGAGCAGCCTCGACCTGCTGGAGCCCTGAATGCACCGTTTGGACGAGGGCCACAGGGCAGGGGAACCTGCTGTTGTTCTCGCTGATCCTGTGTGCTCATGCCCTCGTTGGAAAAAGTCATAGTTCCAAGTGTCCGGGGTCGGTCACGGACACACGCTACAGCGTTCGTACGGTCATGGAAAACCTGGAAAAGTCATGGAATTTTAAAATGGTCATTTCCAGGCCTGGAAAAGTCATGGAAAAAAGTGAAATCACAAAAGTTTGGGAAAAGTCATGAAAATGTATATTCGCTTGTTCATTTTATGCCGAGTTTGAAATAATGAATATGTTTTAGAAAGAAAGACTCAAAATATAAGCCGGCGTACGCTCTCATACTGGCGGCGCAGTTTTCTTTTTTTTTCTCCGCGTTGCAAGTGAACGCACCTTAACCGGAAAGTTCGATGGCCATGGCTCGGGAAGCAAATGATTATTCTTTAAATAAAATTTTGTCTCTTATTCATTTGTTTCATTAAATGTATACTGTATGCTTTGGAATTCACGCTGTTTAAATACTAAATGTTCTCACTTTTCATGTATAGACCGAGATTTCAGTTTGGTCATGGACATTTGGTTTAAAGTCATGGAAAAGTCATGGAAAAGTCCTGGATATCCATTGGTCAACATGTGTAAGAACCCTGAAGCTCGTCATAGCGCAGTGGGTGGAGTAGACGGGTATCGGAGGGGGCACGAGAGGTCATTTTGCAGATGAGCTCCAACGCGGTCCAACTGGTCAAGGTCGGCGTCCTGTGTCGCGTGACGCCTTCCTGTTTGTCACCTTGGAACGTGCGTGCAGAAACACTTCTTCTCTTGAAGTCGGCCGTGTGGTGAGCCATTAAACGGACCATCTGGTGGCGCTCAGGAAGAGGAAAAGCCTCTGTTATGGTTAATGGTAGGCTATGTCTATTTTAAGAGGCGGGAACATCCTCTTTTGTGATCTTCCAGCAGGTTTAACAGAAAGCTGGTGGCTCTGCTTCCTGCCTTCCTGACTTTATATCCGTCATTGTCTCCTCTATTTACTCCCGTGTGGGATGACTCCTGATTGGATGCCCGTAACTCGAGCGGTTACCATGTTTGCTGTGAATCCCCCGGCATACTAACAGGGTTCGTACAGTCATGGCAAATCTGGAAAAGTCATGTAATTTTTAAATGGTCATTTCCAGGTCTGGAAAAGTCCTGGAAAAAAGTTAAATCATAAAAAGTAAATGTTCATTTACGGCGAGTTTGAAATAATTAATATGTTTTTTAAAGAAAGACGCTCAAAATATAAGCCGGCGTACGCTCTCAATACGCAACATTTTCTACAATTGTTATGTTTATACCGAGATTTAGTTTTGTTCGTGGAAATTTGGTTTAAAGTCTTGGAAAAGTCGTGGACATCCATCGGTCAAAATGTGTAAGAACCCTGACTAACCTCGTATTCATCTTGTACTCAGATTCTTTAAGGAATTGGAGGAGAGACACCAGCAGAACATTGTGATCGATGACATCAGCGACATCGTCGACAAGCATGCCCAGTCCAACTTTGACCCCTTCGTCACATATTGCTCCAACGAGGTCTACCAGCAAAGAACCCTGCAGAGGCTGGTGTGAGTGGCTATTCTGGTTTGCTCTTCCTCCTGGCTTATTCTGTCCCCATCTTTCTCTTCTAGTATCAGTCGATCCTCCTTCTGAACACCCTCCTACCGTCCTCTCTTGCAGGTCCAAGAATCCCGTTTTTAAGGAGGTGCTGACCAGGATAGAGAGCCACCCAGATTGTAAGAACCTCCCCATGATCTCCTTCCTGATCCTGCCCATGCAGAGGATTACTCGCCTCCCTCTCCTCATGGATGTGAGTGTTTATTTATTCCTACGAGCCTGACTAATTCTACAAGGGGTGTGTTCTCACCTCAAAGATGTTTTCGTTCCTCGAAAATCGTAATCTTAATCTTTGCCTAACCTTCCCGTTTAATGTTTTTTTCTTCTTTTTCTGCTCCCTTTGGCGCCACGTTATTATGTCCCTAGTGTGCCTTTCTCTCTCTTCCTCCTCCTTGCTCTATGTTCATCCCCCTCTCTCCCATCCCCCTGAGTGTCTCCATAGGGATTATGGAGTTTATGCTTTTGGAACCTAAAAGAAAAAAAAGTTTGGTTTTAATTCATTGCTCCAAAGCTTTCTTTATGCATTACTATTGTTTCAAGTGTCCGATAGTGGTGTGCATGAATGCACCTTTATTGTTCTTTGGGTTTTGGTGCATTTGTGTCATTGTGCGATAGGGTTGCACGACTACATTTGGATTGCATTACTAATTTGTTACATAAACAAATAACAAAAATCTATTAAATATGGAAGGTGGATGATGAATTATTGGGGGGGGGTTGTCTTTGAATATCCCTTTAGCTCTTCGCTGGCTCCTCTTCTCACCAGTATCACTGATGCTTCCTAGATTGGTGCCAATGATGTTGTGGTTGGTTTTGACCACCGCTGCAGAGCCAGTGTACCCCCCCATGCCACTTTGTAATGTTTGCAGTCAGGATGCTTTTCTATTGGTCCCGTTCAAGAGTTGACAAGAAAAACGTTGCAATGGAATTCTGCCACGACCGTCCACGAGCTTTGGGCGTCGTCTTCTCCTGGTTTACACTGACGTCGAGCAGCACATTGTCCCGAGCACCACTCTGCAAGTTTTGTTTATTTCCTCTCTATATATAGTCTCATTGTTGTAGTCCGGCAGATGAAGCTAGTGTCATCCGCCAAGATGCTAGATTTTCTTCATGTTTTGGGCGTACGGCGTGAATAGGAGGGGGCTGAGCACACAGCCTTGTGGGGCTCCGGTGTTAAACACACAAATGTGTGTCAACATGGTCTGGTGTCCCATACCCTCTGGTGGAGGTGTGGACATGCTGGTGGGATTTACGTATAACAGATCCCAGGCATTTTGTAGTATATGCATCGGGAGGGGGGAATTTAAACTTCACCAACAAAAAACACTGGTGAATTCTCTGGGCAGGAAATATAGCCAACGTCTGAGCATTACAAATTCGACATCAGAAGAACATTGACCCATTGACTTTGACGACGTTCAAGCATCAATCATTGATTACCGGAGTCTGTCACTGCGGTATGAAGTTCGCCCGTCAAGCGCTCGTTCCGTGATGTCATGATGAAGCCATGTTTTCCCTTAAGATCTGTGCACAAGAGTTTCGGATCTCTTGGTCTTTATTCATCCATCTTGTTTTCCATCAACCAGACATTAGCTAGGAGGAGCAGGCTGGGAATAAACGTAGTCCCTGCTGCTTAGTCATTTCCTCTTTTCTCCCTTTCCACGGGTCGATCACGCCACTTTCGCTGGCGTTTCGTTTGGCCTGTCTGAGTGTTCGGAGGATTTTGTGAGCGATCGTCTCGAGAGCATCTGCACTTATTTCAAGCCTCATACTTTCTCTTCCGTTGTTATAAATGTGACAAAGTCAGTGTGCCGCCGTGGCCAGCTACTTTATTCTATCATAAAGTTGTATAACTGATTTTAGCTCTGACTCTGTGTTGCAGACGATCTGTCAGAAGACGCCCAACGACTCGGCTCAGTACGAAGACTGTAAGAAGGCTTTACAAGCAGTCAGCAAGGTGCGTGGCTTTAAAGGGTCCACTGCTAATGTTATGCTGTCTGGGTTTTCTGTTTTTTATTAAATTAATATAAACAAGTTGAAAATTAGAATGAATTGTGATTAATATACACTGTGTGTGTGTGTGTGTGTGTGTGTGTGTGTGTGTGTGTGTGTGTGTGTGTGTGTGTGTGTGTGTGTGTGTGTGTGTGTGTGTGTGTGTGTGTGTGTGTGTGTGTGTGTGTGTGTGTGTAGGTGGTAAGAAAGTGTAACGAGGGCGCTCGCACGATGGAGAGAACAGAGATGATGTATACCATCAACTCTCAGCTGGAGTTCAAGATCAAGGTATGGACACACATTGTTACACAGGTGCATCCTGGGTAGTATTTTAGTTCACAGAATAGTTGGAAATCTTTGGGGAATGTGCTTATTCTGTATCTTACCGAGAGTCACAGGGGTCGTACGGTCATGGGAAACCTGGAGGAGTCATGGAATTTTAAAATGGTCATTTCCAGGCTTGGAAAAGTCATGGAAAAAAACTTAAATCATAAAAGTTTTGGAAAAGTCATGGAAATGTTGTTGTAATCACGTGTTCATTTACGCCGAGTTTGAAATAATTCATATGTTTTTTAAAGAAAGATGCTCAAAATATAAGCCGGCGTACGCTCTCGATACATGTTCTAAATTATTCATGTTTATACCGAGGTTTCAGTTTGTTCACGGAAATTTGTTTTAAAGTCATGGAAAAGTCATGGAAATCCATTGGTCAAAATGTGTAAGAGTCAGAAGAGAAGATACAATTAAATATATTAAATCACTTCTTAAAACCCACTTTTATAGAACTGCTTTTAAGTGATATCGTCCTTTTTATGTTTTTATTTCAATTGGCTATTTGTTTGGTTTAGTTGTATTCAATGCTTTTATGGTATGGTCTTTTTTGTTTGCCGCCATTTAAGTTGTGTTTATGCTTTGTTATTATTATATTATTATAATATATGTTTTCAGTTAGCTTATAATTAAGTGGTGATCAAATCCGTTGACGCATCTTGTGTACGAGAGTGACACAAGACATCGTTGTTATGAAGATAAGACCGAAGATATGTAGTATAATGAACTGCCTGTGGCGGCCGGTGGAGATGACACATGGGCTTTGCAGGCATGCACGTGCATGCAGCACACCACGTCTTTACTTCTGATGCGCACATCGCTCTGAAGGTTGACGTGTGTCGAGTGTGGGAAAGTGGCCGTTGGTACATTTGGGATTCACAGACGTCTCGTGAACATATTCTCATCCTGCGCAGCCAGCTGTTCACGCAAACGCAGATTCACCATTTCAAGCCGTTTGAAAAATACTTTATATAGATCGATGTATTGCTTTTTTCCGGTTATTCACGTTCCCTTTTCTCACCCCCCCCAGCCTTTCCCCCTGGTCTCGTCCTCCAGGTGGATGGTAAAGAGAGGAGAGCTGACTGCGTTTGTGGAGGACAACGGCATCTTCCTCAAGCGGAAGACGCGGCAACAGGTCTATTTCTTCCTCTTCAATGACGTCTTCATCGTCACGAGGAAGAAGAGGTGAGCGCGGGGCCTGTGTGGCTCTTCCCATAACTCACCTGTTCTGACGTGGGAAAGTGTAACCGTAAACCTGTGGCTTCCACTGTGTGAGCGCCTCTGGCCAGGACCCTAAGTGCAGGGCGTGAGATGTCGTCCTCTCCATCCTCGTGTTTTAACTGGTTTTGCGGTATTGGCATGTTCTCAAAAAGAACAATTATTGAGGTCCATGCTGAAAAGAAAAATTAACAATTGAAAGAAAAACCACGACAAAAACAGCTGTCAGTCATAGTAAGTGTGAAGACATTATCAACAGTGTTGAGGAAGATTTCTAAGATTTTAAACAGGAGTAACACCCTCAGATGCACTCTGCAATCAGACTGATGTCCCACGTTGACCCCCCCCCCCCCCACCCACCCCCCCACCCCCCCCACCCTGCTTTTTGGGTGTGTTGTTTATGAAGCTGAACAGGTGCAGTTACCTGAACCTGCTGTGACTTGGCATCATGAATCCGAGCCGGTTTCCCTGAACGTTGTCACGGTCTCAACATGTCCCGGCGCTTGTTGTCAGCCGTGTTGGTGTCTCCTCCGTCTCCTCCGTCTCCTCCGTCTCCTCCGTTTTCTCTAGTTTTTAGGCGACACCACAAACGCAGCCACAAAGAGGACTTCCTTGAAATAGTGTGGTTTTCATTGGTGTGCGTGCAAAGTGTGGGTCTTTGCGCAAGTGCGTCTACTCGTGCCAAAAAACAAAAAAAAAAGCCCCTCTGGGTCTGGAACCAATTGTCCTGCACACTCGCAAAAAACTATGATTTCCGAAGAATCATAAAAAGTGGAAAGAAAGCATTCCAGGGGCTATTTCTCTGGCAACCTGATCCAGGACGGCATATTGCAGCAGTGTGTGGTGTCGGGCCTGGATTTGGAATCCCGGTGTGTGTGTGTGTGTGTGTGTGTGTGTGTGTGTGTGTGTGTGTGTGTGTGTGTGTGCGTGTGTGTTGAATGGGACGCGCCGTTATAATATTGGTCTGTGCTGTGGCACGCTACTCGACTGCACTCCATCTGCAGTAATCAACACAATAACACACCGGGGGGACCAGAGGGCTCGCCAGGCACAGCGTGCTCACAGACATAATGGTGTAATGGCTCTTTCCTTGTCATTAGGGTGGGTGTGTTGGGGGGGGGGGGGGGGGGGTAGCTTACAATCAGCTAACCGAGCGCCGTTGCCAAACGCAGTGACGTGCTGGACGGCCCCCGGCTGCTTCTCGTCTCATTTCTCTTGAGCATACGTTTCAAGTTGAACCTGAACCAGACGGACGTGGGCGAAGGTCAAAGCCGCGGCTCTTAGACAGGAGAGAGAAACATGCGTCCGACCTGAGGCTGCCGAAGGTTCACAGGAATACACAAGGAGGAGGGAGAGCCCGTTGTTTGTTACGGGATTCTTAGTATGCTGTCATTAGTTACGGCGCAATGGCATATAACTAAAAATGGATCGAATCTGAAATCTTTCAATTCTAAATTCTTTCAAATCTCTGGTTGAATATGTTTTGATACAGTTTCATAAGGTTTGAGCTACAAAATAATAAAAAAAATCTGTCGTTTGGCAGTCAGTCAAACAGCAACTATTAGATAATCCGTTGAGTTTAAAGCACGAATGAAAAGCTGCGTAGTCATAATCTAATATAGTTCCACTTTCGACATTTTGAGGAAAGTGATGCATTTTTTTAAAACTTTTTTGGGGGGATATTCTATAAGATAAGATAAGATAGTCCTTTATTAGTCCCTCAGTGGGGAAATTGCAGGATTACAGTGGCATTGCTCAGAAGAGAATACAAAATGAATAATAATGGAAAGAAGTAATATAAATAAGCATTAAAAAACAGTAGAATATTAATGTACAGAAAGATATATATGAACAAAAAGTACTTAACGTCTTGCACATGGTGTTGCACATGATATTGCGCGAGGTATTTGTGTTAAAGTTAAAGTGCTGAAGTGACCAAGTTCAAATCAGTTGTAATGTCAAGTATATTAAGTATATAGTACTATAGACCAAACAATAGATTACTCTATATTACTATTATGTGGAAGCTAAAGGTTCATAATGTTAAATGTTGTGAAATCTGCTTACTTGATCTACTTCAAACTGGATCCAAAGTCAAACTGTCCCTTGGAGGCCGAGCCGTGTCCGACCCCCCCCCGGTGACGCAGCGGGGTCCAGTCTGACCTCTGCTCTGACCTCTGCTCTCTGGCTCGCAGGACACTTACGTAACAGCGAGTCCACAGCAGCTGGCTCCTCTCGCCTCCACTTCCCCCCTGTTCCCTGCGGGATGCTGGCCGTCGTCTAAACATTCAGTATTGTTCTGGTATTCAATCAAACTTTTATTTCAGACTCGAGGTCCAGACGGTACGACACATTAAATCTAATAAAATACAGACACAATCACAAGGAAAATACATCAAACGCCCTCTTGTTTTCCTCTCTGTCCGTTCCCTTTTCTTGGGAAGTCATGGACTTGTGTTCTTCTGTCTGTGTGTGTGAGTGAGTGTGTGTGTGTGTTTTGAGTGTGTGTGTGTATGCATGCAAGCCTATAATCCCAACACTTTCTGTTCTCCTTTTTTCCTCCCTTCTTTGTTTGACTATTTCCTAGAGAGTGTGTGTGTGTGTGTGTGTGTGTGTGTGTGTGTGTGTGTGTGTGTGTGTGTGTGTGTGTGTGTGTGTGTGTGTGTGTGTGTCGTCTCACTGATGACTTGTGTTAATGTGTGGAGGAGCTGGTCGTACACTAGGAAGATGGTCGTGATGATGCGGCGTCTGTGGTCAGCAGGTCCTTCCATCAATCAGGGGGTTGGCGGTTCAATCCCCGCCCCAGTCGATATGTCCTTGAGCAAGACGCTTAATAACCCTGAGTTGCTGTAGCTGTGTTTACGGGGTATGAATGTCACATGGCTGTGAGTCTCTTTGGTAGACGTCTGTCTGTGCTCTCTCTCTGGCGGCAGAGGGATTTTCATTCCAGCTGGTTTGTGTCTGTGTACTTGGCTTAAGAGGAGGCCAAACCATGACGTTTGATTATTTTGTATTCTTTTGCTTGTTATATCAGTTTCTAACTCCCTCCCACATCGGATATTTAAACCGTTTCCCACCTTCATTCCTCTACGTAGCAATATTCCAACGCTGTATTTCCACCCCACAAGCCCCCCCCCCCCCCCCCCCCCCCCCCATTAATAACCCATCCATTCATTATGTTATCCATCTCAAATCACATAAAAAAATAACCTTTATTACATCCTTATTATATTTCTATTATATTTTTTACTGGATTTTAAGATAAAACAGGGAATCTTTTGGTCCGGTTAGATTCATTCAACAATTGTTGAACCAAAATATACTGTGAAAAATCTCTAGGTTAGTAAAAGCTAATGAAAATACATGCGATTGATACAAAATAAATCCTGAATCATCTTTTTGAATTGTAAGTTGAGTAAATAAGTGTATTTCCACAAATGCAGGGAGCACCTTGTGGTTCCAGTTGAATGCAGCTTTCCATTCCACTCCTCCGGTTTTTATCTGATCCCTCTCTCCCTGAACTCTTTCTCCTCTTCAAGAAGTCTGATTGGTTGAGGGCAACGGGCTTTTATTGATCTACTGGCGGACAATTCACCTGATGGGTGACAGTTAAACCTCGTTGAGAGCCTCCCGGCCGTGACTGGATTATCCAACCAGTCATGACCCCAGAGTGTGTGTGTGTGTGTGTGTGTGTGTGTGTGTGTGTGTGTGTGGGGCACATTTATGGGCACGCTGGCCTGTGAAAAGTGAGCCGTGTCCAGCAGCTTCTCAGCTCTGGTCCAGTCTTGGGAGGATGAAACGCGTGTGAGCTGGACTTAGAGCTCTAGTTCTTCAGAGCGCTATGAAAACACAAGCGCACACTTATCGTCCAGGTTCAGTGCCGTACTGGAGGTACCATGTTTCACGCCCGGGTCCAGATGTTTGTACTCACTTTCTGTGCCGCTAGACACGGGGTCCAGGTGAAGGTCCTCGTGGGAAATGTCCTCCAGAAGCCAGAGGGCGGCAGGTTTAGTGTCAGGACATGTAGACGGACGAGTGTTTGGACTTCTCACCGGGACAGAATGTGAGCGCTGATTTATGAATCCAAGGGAGTTTCACTAACTCCAACCACTCAGGGGACGAGTCACTGAAGTACCATGAAACCAGATCTCCACTAAAAACAATGAGCTGCAATGTGGGCTTATGGTGTGTAGTGACTTTGCGACAAAACAAATTATTATATTTTATTAAATTCAATTTTGCTGTCAGTTATTATTGTAGCACAAGTACTTGCTTTGGTTTGTTTTTCTGTTGTAATTATATTTATTGTTATTTCTCCAAATTAACTCGACGATAAGAAAAAAAGAACACCGTTGCCATGACGCATTCATTCTTTAAACCCTCTGATCTGTGTGTACACAGTGTGATGTGATGTAATAAAGTAACACCACATAGTGTATTTGTACCACAGCTCCTTTCTGTTGTTGTATCCTGTTCATGTCGGAGCTTAAACTCGAGAGCAGACCTCAACATTCAAGGCTGAAGGGCTCTTTATGGTAATTGTGGATCGAACCGCCTCAAACACAAAGAAGAGATTGGATAAAAGTCCCAAACTCTTTTGTTAAATGACACAATAATTGTGTCTAAACCTAAAAAGGTGAGAAACGCAGAAGAATCCACATCTGTTTGAATACCAACCTGCTTAAGGAGTATCTGAATATCCTCCTTCATGATGCTCAAAGTAAACACCGTCACCGGTTTACCTTGAGATAATTAATTGAAAAATGTCCTAATGTCTGAGATGTGTTTTTTTTAGCATTCATATACAACTATGAAAAAAATCAAAATGTTTGCGAGTTCAATTAACACTTGTCAACTCCTCATCGCCACGCGTCTCACGTGGATGTCCGTCTCCTGGATGAAGTACCGCGTGTGGATTCTAACCGGCGCTCCGTGTCTTTCAGCGAGGAGAGCTACACCGTCATCGACTACGCCCTGAGGGACCACATCTGGGTGGGGTCCTGCCAGCCCGAGGACCTCAACCTGTCGCCGGTCCGAAGCGGCGGCGGCATGCTGAGCTCGCGGCAAGCCGGCGCCAACAACCTCTTCCGTCTGCGTTTCCGTAGCAACCACTCCGGCGAAAAGGTGCCCATGGTGCTGGGCACGGAGCTGCTGTGAGTGCTTTAAGTTGTTGTTATTGTTGTTGTTGTTGTTGTCCCTCTTCACTCCAGAGGCCTGATGTCCAGCACGTGAATCACTTTTCTCTGATGAAATCACCGCTGTTTAGTTTGGTTTCCTGTCCAGAGAGCAGAGTCTCCGGCTCCTTGTCCTCTCCCTCAAACACTCCTCCTCCTCCCTTATCTTTCCTTTATGTTCTCCTCTATGCTTTTAAGAAGGAACATTCCACTCTCCATTATCCTCTCTCATTAGCTCTTATTTCTTAATCTCTTTAAGGACCAAATCGAGTCCCAGGGATATTGAGTTACATCTATTCTCCAGAGCCCGACCGCTGGTTGTTTATGTGGCCGAGGAAAGGGAAGTGTACCGGTCGCCCTGTAACGCGGCCCGGCTGGGCCGGATAATTGTCCCGCAGACTGAGCTTCTTCTAACCCTAAACATCTATTTTGGGGCAAAGCGCCTCTCTTTGTGTAAAAGGCAGCTGGTTGTAGTCGACATGTTTTGCATGAGCAGCGTAAACGATGACTCACACGTCCGACTTCGGCTTCCCGTCGGCTGCTTTGAGGTTCCTCCATATTCTGTCGCCGTGTTGTCTCTTTGAACGGCGAGTCGAGTTTGTTCCCATAGATTATTTAACCTGCAGAAACTAAGAAGGATCTGTTATATATATATTATTTTAATATATAAATATATATATATTATTTTAATATATAAATATATATATATATTTATATTATTTTAATATATAAAAATACATATATATATCATTTTAATATATATATATATATCTGTTATTATATTATAGATATATATTATTATATGATGTTCGTGTGCACACAAGTACACAAATGTGCAAGCAAATCTGTACGTGCACACACACACACACACACACACACACACACACACACACACACACACACACACACACACACACAGTTTTCACTGTAATTATTTCCTGCGGTTGAAGGCTTTGTTAAAGAGTGTTTTCATCCGCACGGGGCCGGTTCCTCCTCATTCCGGTGTCGTTCTTGAACCTCTTCTGTATTGATTACCATGACATAAGGAGTGGTTTCCAGTTTCACTGTAGTGCACGACTCTGCTTTTCGAGGTCTGTTAACTCTTTTTCAGCTGAATGTTCCTCAATACGACTATTTTAATTTCAGTAAACATTTGCATTGTTAAAGGTTATAGAAAGGATCCAATCAATGGTAAAAAAAAAAAAACATGCTTCTAACTCCTGAACATTTTAAAAAGCGCAAGATGACGAAAAAGTCAGAAAATGTCATTTAACGTAACAGAAGATTTGTAACTGATTTGTAATCACTTGTAACTCCTCCCCTTCCTCCTGTGTTTGGCAACCGGATGTGTACAAACGGTCCTTCTCCTGTATCGGGGGATCGGGGGTTGTGAAGCAAATGGCACACATCGCCCCGTCCCGAGTGTCAAGTAATCAGCGGACGGGTCATAAATTGGGGACAGGACGTAGACCTCTGGCGGTTTGATTCCCACCCTGATCTAACCCCTTTGTTGGCTGCAGTCTGAACCCTTACGTCCCCTCACAACCCCCACCTCTCCTCTCTGTGTACACAGGCCATATATTGAGATATATATATATATATATATATATTAGAGATGCACCGATCAGTTTTTTTGGTGCCGATCACCGATCACTGAAATCAGTATCTGCCGATGCGAAAATACCGATCCCGGATCACGGTGTCGATTGAAGCGTTCTCTTGATCGTGTAGCGTTAGTGAGAGTGTGCTCCCCGTGTGCGCGCCGCACAGCTGAGCCGCGGCCCGGTGTTTGGGGACCGCTGCTCCAGATGCCAGCAGCAGTATTGTCAGGTCCCTTTCTTAAAGACGTCTTTGTTCTTTTATTCAACTAAACGTCTGTTATTGATCGTCTCCACAGCAGCATGTCACTCCGTCTCTACGCGTCGCGTAGCGGAGCAAGTAAATAGTCA
Organism: Liparis tanakae; assembly: GCA_036178185.1. Classification (NCBI taxonomy): domain Eukaryota; kingdom Metazoa; phylum Chordata; class Actinopteri; order Perciformes; family Liparidae; genus Liparis; species Liparis tanakae. The sequence continues at coordinate 16,829,231 of CM070099.1, read as the reverse complement.
CCTGCGAGCGTGGACTGGACTATAAGAAATCTTACATTCAGCAGTTTTCTGGCCACAGACCCCCGATGGCGGAGGCGTAAATCGCCATATTAAAAGTCATTGTAGCGGCACCATTTTTTTTCAAGCTGTTATTTTAAGGTAAGAAAAGTTCCATAGTGTCGCTTTAAAAAAAATTAGCGATTTCTTTAAACATTTAGGACTTTTACTTTGAAAAATGTCCTAATTGATACATTACAATTGATTGATTGCTATTGTAGGGGATTTCAGATATGTATGGGACACATCTGCATCATTCATTTCCTGGAACTCTTGGGGAAATCCATTTACAGAACTTTGTAACATGATTTGTATGTGCTGCCCATTTATAAATGAGCGGGTCGCCGTGCGAGTGTGTGTGTGTGTGTGTGTGTGTGGTGCCCCTCGGTAGAGTCTGGGCCCCCGTGTGATGATGTATGCGACGTCTCCGCTCACTGTAGCGCTGAACGAGCCGCAGAGAGCCGGTCCTGGCAACCGGCCATTGTTCCGGTGGTTGCTAGGCATTGTTTAACTGTTGCCTTCCAGCGGCCTATTGTTAAGTGGCTGCTTCCCACGACTACCCCCCACTCTCCCCTCCTCTTCTTCACTGCCCCGTGTCTCATCTTTTAGACTCTTTAGTTTCGGGTGACCAGAATAACTTCCTCCTGGTTCGGGCCATCCGTCACAATTTAGTGACGTAACCCAGGGCGACGCGTGGAAGTGGCGTTACAGTCGCCCGCCTGTGAAGTGAGGAAGCGAGGACAATACTAGTATTGAGGCTGTATCATTTCTATTAGAGAATAGGGCTGCCACCAATGAATATGTTCACAATGAAATTATTATTTTTAATACGCCTTGATTGTATAACATGTCAGAAAATAGTCAAACAAGTTCCAAGAGCCCAGAATGACCACCTCAAAATGCTTATTTAGATTGTAGGTGTCAACTTGACATAGTTTGTGACAACGCCTGCGGGTTTGTTGTTGTCGGTACACAAAGGGAACGGCCATAACATGATAAAAGTATTTTGTGCATGGTTCCTCTGTTAATAATTGACAACTATATGCATATTTTTAAGAACAAATAGCGGCTTTATTACGTACACTTATTGTTGACCTAGCCACTGACTTTTAGTGCAATAGGAAAATTCTGCACGTTCTGACCATAGACGGGGGGGGGGGGGGGGGGGGGGGGGGGTCTATGAAGCTGCACACAAACAGCAGACCAGTGGTTCTCAATATGTTTTCTCTGGTTTACTCCGTGTGAAATATGTTTTTTCTCCGTGTCCCCCTGATCTTTGGTTGAAAAGAATCTGAACTACACAGCGCTGTGCCGTCAATGTCTGATTTATTATGGAATAGGTAACATTCCCTGAATGAACTTACACTTATATTGTATTAAATATATTTCATTAATAACATTTTAAACGTATATGTTTTGAATCTTACTGAGAACCGCTGCAAAAGCGGTCCGTTGACCCCGAGGCGCCACGCATCACGAATGCAGACGGCTGGATCGGCGATGGGACACGGAGTCCTTCCTCTCTGTCTGCGTCCTCCTCCTCCTCCTCCTCCTCCTCCTCCTCCTCCTCTCTGGACCCTTTTGTTCGGCGTGCACATGTCAGAGTGTCTGACCCGGTCAGTGAATGGCACGTCTATGTGACTGGAACACAGCAGCTCCAGAAGTCTGCAGCCAAACCGTCCTGTTGGTCAGACATGCAGGGGGGGGGGGGGGGTACTTTTATTATTATTTTTTACTTTCAGACGGGGCGTAGAGACCGGAGGCCTGCTGCTGATTAGAAGTTAGCCGAGGGGAGAAAGAGGCTGTCGGCGCTCTGCATCTTTTAGAGGTTTTACAGCGCCGGCTCCTTTTCAGAGGGGAAGCGGGAAGCGTTCACAATAGATTTATGATTCCTGGCGTTCCCGCGCACGGTGGGATGAATGTCTGAAGGCCCAGGGAGCTCCAGTGCCCTCTCCGACCAACAGGCTCATCGAGAGAGGAGGGCGAGCATCTGCTGACTGTGCATATTCAGTATCCACATACACACCGGCACACTTCAGCAGCTGTTTCTCTTGTTTTCACCCTGAACTCTCCGGAACGCGGCTCGCATTCCACAGATAACCGAGAGGCGCTTCTCAAACACGCGGCCGCCCGAGCTCGACGTATTGAACACATGTGCGCTCACGGGTCCCCGAAAGAATTTCGGATGTTCACGCATCAGAAAGCGTTTGTCGCCATGTGTTCAGCTCTTAAACGCAGCGTCTAACAGACGGTAGGAGGGCTGAGTTTATTTATTGTTTCTTCTCGCGCCGACAGCAGGTTCACATCTGTGGTCAAATTTCCCAACAGCCATCGGACGGATTACCGTGGAATTCCGTCCAGACGGTCTCACTACTGTCGGCATGAATTGCACTTTATTTTTATGTTTTATCTCTCCTCATCATCAGGTCCAAATGACAGCTCATACTTTGGCTAACGACTAGAAGTGTGTGACACGGCCTGGTAGCACGAGGAGCTCCAACGCGTCCCACGCGGTCGCTGCCAACTGTACGCACGTCACCGTTGGCGTGCTCGAGTCAACATGAGACGCTCGCCTTCAGGAATGAAGCGACACTCGTTTGTCCTCAAGGCAGCGACTCGCATGAGGAACCATTGAAAATGCGTCCGCCAAATATTCATAATAAAGAATGATTGACGGCACATTATAAATATTTAACGCCCCGTACTTTGGACTACAGCGGGCAATATTCAAAACGACGAAGATATGGAGATATGATTGTCATGATGGCGGTTGATTTTGAGATTGTAAAAGGTATTATTGGGCTCTAAAGGTCACCGCTGTATCGGTCATGCTGTTGCATTGTGGGGGCACAAAGATGCCTGGAAGTGACTACTTTTATCTCACGGTTTGCGGTGATGTCGTACGGTCCCGATGCGTTGTGGAAAGCTGCCGTGACTCCGTTTGTTGGAGCTGGTGTGTCCGGTACAGGATCAAAGCCACATGTGAACAACGGGAACGCGACTCTGAGGTCTGAGTCACAGGACCCGGGGGGGCCATCTGGGCCCCCGGGGAGAGGGTCCCGCTCTGTGTGACTCTCTGGGTGTGTCACGTCCATCTGCACGATCCAAGCCAACAGCGCTGAGTCAGAAGGGGCTGACACCCCCCCCCCCCCCCCCTCTGGGTCATTTCCTAAACCCCCCCCCCCCCTTCAGTAGTCTATGAGAACAGGTGAAATGGGAGCGTCTGGTGGAACTTGACCTGTGCGACTCCGCCCACTCGCTCTTTTCCCATGAAACACACAAGAGAGGGAAAGCAGCAGCAGCTCTGAGCTCCTGGGAACGGCCTTGTGCTCGTTCTCCTCACTTCTGACTGAAAACATAGCTCTGTTCTCCTGTTGAACGGGGACACAGAGGAGAGGAGAGGAGGAAAGAGGAGGGGACAGAGGAGGGAGGGAGAAGGCCCAACTTGCTGTGCAGCCAAGTCGTGCATTAGCCTCCGTTGCTTCTGACCCTTTTTTATTTTTTAAGAGCTTCTTGTCGTCTCAAACCGTCTGTGACGAAGCATGTGACACATCGACGATGGAAGCCCATGAGAGTTAAACTGACCTCAGCCGCGGCTCTCGCAGGTGTCGTGTGCTTGGAGTCGTGGCGTGAACGCCCCTTCCTCTCGTGTTCATAGCGTCTTCAGTGGCGGAGATGTGACGCGCTGCTCTTGTGCTTCTAGGAATGAGCGCGCTCGCTGGATCAGCGGCCTGGGCCACAACGTCAACAACAACAAGAGTCAGGACCGAACCAGTGAGTACTCTCTGCACAGGGCTCCCTGAACCCTCCCTTTGGCCTGTGGCTCCACCTTGTGGTCACTTGCAGAACTGTCTATAAAAAAAAAAAAAAATTTCACAACAATTGTCTTGTTGAGTTCATTTAGATATATTCCCATACGGCTGGTGTGACTTATCTGACGTGCTTTACATGTCTGTCTGTGTTGTAGATGTCATGCAGGTGGAGGTGATCAGAACCTACACCGCCAAGCAGCCAGACGAGTTGTCCCTGCAGGTGGCTGACGTGGTGCTGGTCTCGCAGACTGTGGAGGACGGTACGCTCTCTCTCTCTCTCTCTCTCCACTCAACATCTTCAGGGTTCCCCTCATTCACCTTCCCCATTATATCAAGCACTTTTATAAACTGTCTTTCTTAGCACCAATCCGTCTAATTTAATAATATAATGGACCGTGCACCTCTTTGTGGTGTATATATGTACTAGTGTCCTTTCCCTTTTGATCACCATAGCAACAGTCTTCCCTTTCTAAAGAACGGACCGCGTCGAGCATCAGAAGCGGAGCGCGTGGAAACGCAGCTCGCGCTTCAGTTCTCATGCGTCGGTGCGATGTCTCCTCCCAGGCTGGTACGAAGGCGAGCGGCTGCGCGACGGAGAGAGGGGGTGGTTCCTCGCCGAGTGTGCCGAACCAATCACGTGCCAGGCCACCATCGAGCGCAACATGCAGAGGATGGACCGCCTCCAGGGGCTGGAGACCAACGTCTGAGCCCGGCGCTTCAAACCACAGAGGGCGGCGCTCAGCTGGCAGCGCAGCCTGTGACTCCACGGCGACCTTTTCCTTTTGAAGAACAAACGAGTTCAGGAACCGGACCAGAGGCCGGCGGACCGGGCGGCCGACTGTTCAGTGGGTCAAAGGTCAAGCCGTAAGACTTCAGCTCCCAGGGTTCAGCAATTAAGATTTCCTTAATCGCTGATTGGTCCCCATGAGATTGGGATCCTTTACATTCATTCGTCATCCGTCCTTCACAGCCTTTTAATGTGAACTTTTTCAGTTTTTTTCCCAAACATTTATCGAGCATGACAGATGTGTGTACTAATTGAGGTGAAGTAGACCAAAGAGTGTGCGGACGACAGCAGCCCCGATGATGAAGATCATCGGGTCATTAGGAGCTTCGTCAGTGACCGTTACTATGACGATGCTGGCTGTGAGATAATAAGGCGGGGGGGCGGGGAGCTTCTTTACAGTGTTGGTTAGTGTAGAACTCGTGTTTCTGTAGCTTCTGAACACAAGTCCAACTTGTAGAATGATATTTTCAAGTAAACACAGAAGGTTGATCTGCAGTAAAAACATCTAATCCTCATATTGAATGAGGATTAGAGTTTTAGGTGTAATCTCATGACATCACGGCTGAAGGAGAAGTATCTGTCGTGAATCAAACTCTACATTTGTGTCACGGATTCTATTTTTCGCTCCGTCCGCTCAATAATTGGGACGGCCTGAAATATCATCGCCTTCCATCCCAGCCAGGGTTGTAAATAAGGACACGCCCCCCTCAGGATTTATGTCTGTGATGTTAGGGAGGGGAGCAGAATGAATTAGTGAGTGCTGCTGACGACCGGGAGAGAAGCTCGCCCCTTGCTTCTAATGCGGCTGTCCGGCGTGAGTCATCTTCTTCAGCGTCGCCGCGGCCCGCCAGAGGAGGTGGACGGCGTGGTCAGAGTGGCGATAACGCCGTCCGTCAGGCCCACCGCGCTGACCCAGAGGACGACGTGAGCTACGCGGAGCAGCAGGAAGGACGGGGGCATCCAGACCGAGCTTTGCTCTCGCACTCAGGGAACGTGACCTCTACCGTGACCTCTGCAATACCACACACGAGCATTAACTTCTTTATTTCAATCACTTCCTGCACTTGTAACTATTGTAAATCAACGGTGTACATGTAAATATTGTAAATCAGCCTGAATTGTAACATATGCTTGCCAGAATACAGATTTATATTGCGGAAACTGCAGAACAACCTTTTTAATATTTCAGCCACTATAAATAAAAGCTTAATTGCCTGGAGCCGCTCGTGTCCTCTTGATCAATATGGAATGTACTTATCAAAGATAAAGACTTTGTTACCCCTCCGGTAACATGTTTAACTATAAATTAGCCGTTTGTTGTCGGGTATGTTCATGAAGCTTTGGGCCAGCAGCACTTTGAGGTATCAGAGATGATCCATGCCGATGTTCACCATACGAACACGCAGGTGCTTTTCCTGATCGCTCCCTCAAGGCTCTGAATAAAAGGTATTTTTGTAATATTTTGGCGTAATGGTGATCACTTTGTGTTTGAATTCCGACATTTCATCAGAGACAAGCAGCTGAAGCCACGCCATGTTTTGATCCTTTATTGCCTAAAGACGAGCGGGATCTATCCAAACCAAAAGAAACGGCTACAGAGTGAGGATGAGAACATGGATTGGTCCTTTCTAAATAATAACAGAAAAGGCAAAAAAACAAAGTGAGTCATTCAAGTGTTCAACATTTTTACAATAACATAGCATGCTGGCTTTCAGAGGCGCCACCAGGGAGGCCGGCTGCTGGTCAGACATGTAAGCTAACCTCTGGCTACAGGTCATTTCTCCTCAAAGCCCAAAAACGTGGCCACGCCTTTAATCCTCGTCATCGTCGTCGTCATTGAAGTGTCTGTGCTGTCCCCTCGGGGGGGGCGCCGCCCACGGCTGCTCGTAGCCCCGCCCCCCGCCGCCGGCGCCCGTCGGCTTCTCCTGGGTGGTGATGAGGTCGATGATGGCCGTGATGACGGCGCAGTCTTTGGACTGCCGGTTCTGCCAGTCCACGGGGGCCGGGCGGCGGATCTTCTCCTCCAGCAGAGAGTCCAGCTCACTCTTTAAGCTCTGTGGGGAAGAATAGAGTAGAACAGAATTATACTTTATTAATCCCCAAGGGGAAATTTGCGGACAAAGTAGCACCAATAAACATTAAACTAAAACACAATAATAAAATATACATATAAGAAAGAAGAACAAGTGTGCATAAACTATACAAGTGAGATATTAAATACAAAATAGAATACAATATATGCAAATATGTATATATACACACAACATATGTGAAGAGACAAGTGTAACAATTAAATAAAATGTGCAAAATGCAAAGTGTGGGTGTGTTATTGCACTAGTTTCTTGGAGACGGGGAAACGCCAGGTCAGTGGGACGCGTCTCCTCGTTGCGAGTGTGTGTCCTTTAGCTTACTTTGACCAGATGAGCGATGCGCGCCGGGGATCTGAAGACGATCCACTTGTCCACGGCGATGGTCTCCTGGTCCTCGTCCTTCTGGATTGTGATGTCTCCGCCGAAGAACAGCAGCGAGAACGGGGACACCTCGGTGCAGTCGTAGAGGAAGATCTGAGGACGACGGCAGACGCTTCGAGTCAGAGAAAGGATCGCTGTGACACGGCGGGCTGAACGTGTCCCATTAGTGGAGGCTGGAGAGCGGCGGCGGAGCCACAAATGAGTTTGGGCGCCTCGAGTGTTAAGAGAACGAGAGAAATGTCATCTCGCCCCGTCTGGATCTCACAAACGTGTTCCACTCTTTCCCTCCCATTTCACTTCCTGTGCTCCGCTGAACAGCTGCTCATGCGGAGCAGCGTCACTGTTGATGCACAGATACAAAAAAGCATCCGTTTGGAAAGGAATGACTAAGTAGGTCAATATAATTGAAAATGTGAAAGATTTAGACAAAACGTATTAGTGACGCTCTATTGAATGCACTCTGCACACACGGACACCGCATGCGTGGCTCTTAATTTAATTATACACTGCAGTCATTAGTATTATATTTGTGTATGCATATATGTTGTATATATATATATATATATATATATATATATATATATATACACATTTATATATATATAAATGTGTATATATATATGTATATATATATATATATATATATATATATATATATATATATATATATATATATATATATATATATATATATATACACACATATATATATATATATATATATATATATATATATATATATATATATATATATATATATATATATATATATATATATATATATATATATATATATATATATATATATATAGAGAGAGAGAGAGGGAAGGAGAGTAGGAGAGCAGGAGAGAGAGTAGTAGAGAGAGCAAGAGAGAGAGCAGGAGAGAGAGTAGTAGAGAGAGCAAGAGAGAGAGAGGGAGAGAGTAGAGAGAGAGAGAGAGAGAGCAGGAGAGAGAGAGAGCAGGAGAGAGCAGGAGAGAGAGCAGGAGAGAGTAGAGAGAGAGAGAGAGAGCAGGAGAGAGAGCAGGAGAGAGCAGGAGAGAGCAGGAGAGAGAGCAGGAGAGAGGAGAGAGGAGGAGAGCAGGAGAGAGAGCAGGAGAGAGCAGGAGAGAGAGCAGGAGAGAGAGCAGGAGAGAGAGAGCAGGGAGAGAGAGAGAGGAGAGCAGGAGAGAGAGAGAGAGAGAGAGCAGGAGAGAGAGCAGGAGAGAGGAGAGAGTAGGAGAGAGAGCAGAGAGAGGAGAGAGAGAGCAGGAGAGAGCAGGAGAGAGCAGGAGAGAGAGCAGGAGAGAGAGAGCAGGAGAGAGAGAGAGAGCAGGAGAGAGAGCAGGAGAGAGGGCAGGAGAGAGAGAGCAGGAGAGAGCAGGAGAGAGAGCAGGAGAGAGAGCAGGAGAGAGAGCAGGAGAGAGAGCAGGAGAGAGCAGGAGAGAGAGGAGAGAGAGCAGGAGAGAGAGCAGGAGAGAGAGAGCAGGAGAGAGAGCAGGAGAGAGAGCAGGAGAGAGAGCAGGAGAGAGAGCAGGAGAGAGAGAGCAGGAGAGAGAGGGCAGGAGAGAGGGCAGGAGAGAGAGCAGGAGAGAGAGCAGGAGAGAGAGCAGGAGAGAGAGCAGGAGAGAGCAGGAGAGAGAGCAGGAGAGAGAGCAGGAGAGAGAGTAGTAGAGAGAGCAGGAGAGAGAGCAGGAGAGAGAGCGCCGTGCGTCCCATGAATGCGTAATGCAGCGGGGCGCCGGGAGCAAGTGCGTCAGCGGAGCTAAAGTTTAACGTTATCTCTCACTATCCTTCCTTTTCTAGAACTTGACACAAATGACCTCGCCGAGCTCGACCTCTGGATACTTTACTACGACAAAGGACACGGATGCAGAGCCTTGTGCACCAAACCACTTAAAGAAAAAAGAAAAAAAAACATTCAACGGCGGCAATAATAACGGTGAAATGCAGCAAAACACTTTTCCTCATGAAGGCCGAAGAGGACAAAGTGAGGGTCAGAACTCAGAGAGGACGTGGACGGTGTTTTCCCGCTGAAGGGGAGCGTTCCCAAAGAGAGACGGCGCGGGAATAACGAGGAACGACGGACGCAAAGGAGGCGAGAATTGGAGTGTGAAGAAGGGCAATTATGAAAGACTAGAAGAAGAAAAAAGAGCAGGAGAGGAGAGGGGGGGGGGGGAGAGAGAGGAGGGGAGGGGGGTGACAGTCGGTACCCCCACACACACCTCTTGCATTGTGTCTGAACGCTTTGAAGCGAGAGAGCCTTTGAGGGCGAGTTGAAAGGCGACGTTTTAATAAAATATAATAATATATGGAATAACCCCCCCCCCCCCCCTGTTCCGGACACACGGACACACACACACAGGATCAACAGGACAAACGCAACACACACTCCAGTGGAACAACGTTCATGCAGCCGTGTTGAAGCACAGGTAGTGGTCGCCCCCCCCCCCCTTCCACTCACGCTGCTCGTCCTCATCTTGAGGTGGTAGATGAGCCAGGAGTAGTTGAAGTTAGTCTCTTCCGCGTTGACGGATTTCGGGTGGATGCACACCTTCCCGTCGGCCTGAGTGTACGCCTTCACCCTGAGAGAGAGAGAGAGAGAGAGAGAGAGAGAGAGAGAGAGAGAGAGAGAGAGAGAGAGAGAGAGAGACGATTAATTTCCCATGACTAGGTGGACGATCGCAGGACACTCCTCTTTGGATTGCCGCCGTGCGCCACCCTGGCAGTGACTTCTAGTACGAATTAATTGGGTTTCAAATCTCCTTTTTTATGAATTAGTTCCAGAAACAACCCTCCAGGGGCCTCTGGCTTGTTAATATGAAACAATGCCTCGTTCCATTGGAGCACGGAGGGCACCGCAGACGAGCAAATCCAAAGCGGCTGGTACCAGACGGCGGTCGGACGGAGCAGCGAAACCACCGAGGATCATTTAAACATGCAGAGACGCCGACGTGGGAAACACTTTAAACGGAGAGCAACAGAAGGGCTGCGAGTTACTTCAGCTTAAGGAAACGTCCAACCGGGTCTAAAGCCGCCGCTGAGACCGACATACAAAAGTGACGAGCCTATAGTGAGAGAGAGTGTATGTGTGTGTGTGTGTGTGTGTGTGTGCACAGCGGTCTCAGCCGTTGCCCACGTCAGATGCCCGAGGACAGTTTTATGTTGATCCGATTTTTTCGAACATGGTTTCTGCATCTCACATGACCTCTGACCTGAGAGGTCATGTGAGGTCTATTAGTGCGGAGGCCACCGGTCGGTCAGAACTTCAATGAGGACTCAATGAGGACTCACCCGGGCCTCTTCTTGCTGCCCGACGGTCTGACGGTGGCCACCTTCGGGTACAGACCGGCTACGATCACCGCCTTGATCAACTTCTCATTGTCTGGAGAAGGAAGTGGCAGTCAGAACAATAAAATAAGATGTGCACGTTGCGTGATATTTCACGGTCTGGTTTTAAGATTCACAACCAATCGATGACTCGTTGATTCCTACTCACCCGAGTTGACGTTGGACGAGGGGTCTTTGGGGTCCCGGCTGCTGACGAAGCCTGTGTGCATGAGATGCTCCGCAAACTGACCTTTCATATTGTGCAGCATCTGAAAAACAAAACAGCAGTCCACTTGACCCTGTGACGCGGTTTTCTTCTCGAAGCGCATCAGACATAACACTCGTAATCAGCCCGGCTCACCTGGAGCGTGTTGGCAGACAGGAAGTTGTCCCAGCAGTACTCCCTTTCATACCGGGCGCCTCTGTGTTTCGCCTCCTCCCAGCCCTACTCCATCAAACACACGACGACAGAGAGGATTCAACCGGCAGCCAGAGGTTAAAGAGACGGGAGAGATGAGCGCCGTCTTACCTGGAAGGCATTGACAATGGTGAGGTGGTCACTCTTGGAGTTTCTGGACAGGGTCCTTCTCCTCATGTCTGCCATCTTCTCTTTACCCTGAGACACATGCGTTCAGTTTTCCTTAAAGACCGACTTTGCAATGAAAGAAGAAAGAGTAGAAAAAAACTCCTCTTTGATGGATCCAGCGTCCACCTTCAGTCCGGGAGGCAGACACAGTCCCCTCATGTAGAGGAGACTGAAGACTTTCCTCTGATGGTCTTATAGTCATAGGGCTGAATCAGGTTCACCTGGTCCAGCCCTAGAGATGCTGCTATAGACTTAGAGGCTGCTGGGGACGTTTAGGATACACTGAGCATCTATCTCCTCTTCTCTCTTTCCTTAAGGATGGATTTTCATCAAAGTCTTTGTGACTTCACGTCTCGTAGGGTCCATCGGACCTGGCTGGGTCTGATGCCTCCTGTCATGGCCCTGCTGATGCCCCGCCCACTCCTCCTCTCTACCTCCATCTACCTGATGCATCATGGAGGTCTGGATCGGGGGTCCATGCCTACTAGTAACTATTCATACACTGTCATACTCATTGAATGTGTTGTAACTCTGTAATGATTCCTTCTGGTCACATGTCATCTATGGTTCTCTCCATCCTGGAGAGGGATCCTCCTCTGTTGCTCTCCTGAAGGTTTCTTCCCTTTTTTTCCCCATGAATGTTTTTTTTCTATTTTTGGGAGTTGTTCCTGATCCGATGTGAGGTTTTGGGACAGGGATGTCGTATGTGTGCAGACTGTAAAGCCCTCTAAATTTGTAATTGGTGATAATGAGACAAAATAAACTGAAGTGAAGAAGGAGTGCAGCAATGTGTTGTGTGTCCCTGCTGGCGCACGCTTTCATGTGTGTGAACTCAGTGCCCTACCAGGGGGATGAAGAAAGGGTCTTTGAAGCTGAGCGAGGCTGCGATGGTGAGCACGGGGTCGAGGGATCCCAGCAGAGCTCCAAACAGAATGAGTTTGCCGATGTGCGGCTGCACCGGCAGGCGGGCCAGGTGGAAACCCAGAGCGGTCAGGTTCTCCGAGCGGTCCAGGGCGTTCTGGCACACAACACGGAACACAGGAGAAAATCTAACATCTTTGGTCATCTGCAGCTCGACACGTATGTTCTATCCAGGAAAATAATCTCATGTTGAATGGATTTCCACGACTTTAAACCAAATTGCCATGAGCAAACATTTAGTGAAATCTCGGTGTGTAAATGAGTATAAACCTTAAAGACACAAATACATGAGACAAGTGTGATTAAAAGAATAAATATACATATAAATGTTTATTATTTTAATCAAACTGTGTAAATAAACACATGCGTATAAAAAAAAATGTCAGAAATAAAAGTGTTTTAACCTTGTTAGAATAAAACAGTGTTCTCCCTTTATCTTCTGAAGCCCTTTGAATGAGAACTGATTTATCATTTAGTCCTCATTTCTTTACGAGGACGAGCATCCCTGGAACTAGCGGGTGCTTCCAGACCGGATAAGAAATTACTTTGGTTAATTTCTTTGCCGGCAAAAATAGCTGAATTAACGCTGACACAACGAGTCCGATGAAGTGATAATGTAACTACAGTAATTGTTAGTTGCGGCTTTCTTGTTATTTCAAATTTGATCTTATTGTTTCTGTTCTTAACCGATCTTTTAAAATAAATGAATGCTCTGAACTCCTTCTTACCAGGTCTATGAGGTTCTTGATGGCGAGGTTGATGGCGGTTGTAGTGGGCGGGTCCAGGGATTTCTCCAGGAATTCAGCTATCGACCCCAGATTCAAAATCTTAGGCAGAAACACAAAACACGCTCATCAGAGACAGCATGTCATTATTTGTACATGAAGTTCCTCTCACTTGTGTCTAATTGCCTGTAGTGTGCAGCAGTGGATTGTGGGCAGTGTAGTGTCGAGCAACAGACAGGTGCTGAGCACACAATGTGACGATGGGGACAAAAGATGACGCTCAAAATATGTATTCACCTCCACATTAAAGAGACTTTTTTTAAAGACAGCAAACATGAAAAAAAATGAAGGAGCAAAGAAGCGACCACATTTCTATGTCTGACTAAGAGCTCGGTGTTGAGAGAGTATCCTCGGGGCACGGGCACACGCACACACACACACACACACACACACACACACACACACACACACACACACACACACACACGCACACACACTCAAATGCATGTCCACTAAAGTGGTGGGAACAATGATTGCACACGCTAGATCTCAGTGAACTTTGGCTTCATGTGCCATTAGCATGCGGTGTGAAACGTTTCTGAGTGGAGCGCGTGGATCTCTTTGTTCCGTTTGCGTCCTGGTTCCCCGTCTGCGTTCACTGAGCTCGGTCACGGCGATCTCGTCTTCCTCTAAACTCCCGGGAACGGACACACAGGTGTGGTTCTCTCCTCGTGGACAACCTTGATTTGCAGGCACAGCTCCTCCAGCGGAGTCCTCATGATTTCGGGTAATTGATAGGCGTCCAGCAGGCTGGCCCTGAGGCCGTTGTACAGGTGGTAGCACTTCCCCGGACACACTCTGCATGGACGCACAGGCGAAAGAGAGCGAGACAGAGAGGGGCGAGAGAGAGAGGAAGAAGAGGTTGCGTGTTACATCATTCCTGTGATAAGAGCTTCATACAAGAAAATCAATCGGATGAAACTTCACTCGGTCTCCTGCTAATTGGGCCTCGCTGCTCTGTGATGTCAGAGCGAGTGAACAGAACAGACTGGAAACAAACCCGGGAGTGACCACACCCTGCGTTCCTCGGTGCCGAGATGGCAAATAGAAGGCGAGATAAATGCATGCGGAGGAGCATCGCGTGGCCAGAGGCACTGTTGCGGCGGCCCCTCGTTATACCGACGCACGCACACACACACACACACATACACACACCTGCCGGCACGGCCCTTCCTCTGCTTGGCGTTGGCCAGGCTGACCCACTCCGCCGTCATGGTGCTGATGTTGTTGCTGGTGTCAAAGTGGGTCTCTTTAATCTTGCCTCCATCGATCACGTAGACCACGTCATCTATAGTGATGCTGTGAGGAAGAGTGGAGAGAGAGAAGAAGAAGAAGAAGAAGAGGGAGGGAGAGACAGAAAAAAGACCAACATCAGAATATAAAAAATTCAAATATCGCCCTCTGGTAGATTTAAACTTTAAAGTCTATATTTAGTCGTGATGTGAGGAGAGTGCATGCAGATTCTTAAATTGCTCAGTTTGTGCGTGTGTGTGTGTGTGTGTGTGTGTGTGTATAATCCTGAACTGGAAAAGGAAGACGTACATATAAGATGGACAGGTCGTCTTGTAGGTAAATTCACAGAGAAACCTGAGATTCTGTCCTAATATTTGGTCTTTGCTTTATACTCGTCTGCATTTGTGTCACTTGGGAAATGTTAAGTTATTTTTCCTGCTTTTATATCTCAGCCGGTTGCCACGGAAACAAGGCCCGGTCCTGTACTGTACAACAGGCATAATTCTTCAGTGGCTGCGTACAGACCTGTAAGTCCCCCCCGGCCTGCTTCCTCATCCTCATCCTCACTCTGCATTTGTTCGTCCTACATGCTCTTCCTCTTTGTGTCTTTGTAGCAGTGTCCTTCCTCCAGTCTCTCATTCCATCTGCTACACACACCCACCCACCCACCCACACATCCAGCATACACACACACAGACACACACACACACGCGCACACAAATCTACCTGGTCTCGGCTATATTGGTAGCAATCACAATCTTTCGAACTCCAGGAGGAGGCCTTTTGAACACCTGAGAAGAGTCGGGGGGAACATAGGAACATAAGAACATCAAAATATAGGAACATAAGAAGATGAGAACATAAGAACATAGGAAAGAAAAGAAGATAAGATCATTGGAATTTTCTGATATCAAAGAGGCGTAAAGAGGGACCAGTGGACGGAGAGAGAAACAGAGGGATGCTAACCTGCGTCTGGTTGACGGTGGGCATGAGCGAGTGCAGAGGGATGATAACGAAGCGGTCTGAAACACAACAGGACACCGAAGAACAATCAAACAAAGAAGCGCTGCTCGTGTGGGAGGATTACAAATGGTGTGGACAAATATCCTGGTCAATAACAAGAATGCAACAACTTCTCACCATTTGTTCATCTTTGGCAACGCAACTTCGATTGTTATTAGATATAAACAGAAAAACACACGAGATGTAATCAAGCATATTTAAAAAATCCCCATCAGTAATGTTTTATTAAAAAAGAAGAATGTTACATTTATAGCTACTACCTTCAAAAGAAAAAAATATGTATGTATGAATACACACATTTCAAAAGGTTTTAACAACAGAGTACAATATATCTTCTGAATATATGAGCACTTATGTCGTTTTAAATATTAATATCACACTAGGGCTGCAACTAACAACTATTTCCCTAATAAATTAATCAGAAAATATCGATTTTCAAAAAAAATAAAAAATTTCCAGTGGCTTAATTGTTCCAGCTCTTAACACTCGTTTGGATATTGAACATGATCCAAACGAGGAAGATAATCATGCTCCATGTGTGAGGTGTGTAGAGGCCTATCTCCAATTTTGTGTTATCGCCTTAGAAGACTAGCAGACCTTTTTTTTTTATTGTTATAATTTATATTTTGCATTTTCCACAAGCAGATTATTCCTTGACATTGAAACCCTTTTTATGTGAGCGCAGCTGAAAACAGTTATTCTGGTGAGAGAAGCTCTAAAACTGGCCTTCCTTTGAGCGACTAGTTTGAAGAACAACATTAATATTTACAAGGAAAATCATTATTTCTAACCTTGTCAATGTCTTGACTATATTTTGTATTAATCTTGTATTCATTTAATAAATAAAAGTGTGAGTTTTCATGGAAAACACTAAATGTTCTCGGTGACCCCAAACTTTTGAACGGTAGTGTATAATAGACCATCTTTAAGCTGGGCACAGAGAAGAAGGGTTCCTCCCTCCAACCGCTGCATGTTGAAACGGCCTTTGAGTCTACAATAAGTAGATAACAAGAGTGGCGAAGGACTTAAAAACGCATAACACCGCCCCAACGTCCGTGAAAGACTCCTCTCTGAAGCGCGTCGACCCCGACGTCACTACAATGTTTCCTCGCGTTTACCTGATCGGAACATCTGCTGAGCCACGAGGAGGTCGTTGAGGCCGCTGATGTTGTCCCAGCCGGGAAGGAAGACCAAGATGGCTCCATCCTGTCAGACGAGACACAGGAATCAGAAGAGAAAACACGACAGGAAAACAAACAGTCATCATCCGGAGGAGCCTCGGCAACAACTAAGCCAAGTGAGCGAGGCTCCGGGTCCTCGGAGGAGCGACTGGCCCGGAGATCTAAGCCCCCACATTCGGCCAGACAATGGGCCCGGACAGCGCCTGCCAACATCGTAATGACATCATCATCTTCTTCCCACCACAGGGCAGCCCTCGGCTTCACATTACCACAGGGATGGACTCTCAACACGGCAAAAAAAAAAAAAAAAATTCATCACCTGGAAAATATAGAGGTAACACAAATGCAATCTGAGAGAACATCAGCGGTAACTCATGAAGTCGAGGTATTGCGGTGCCAATGGGATGAACGACCACGACACGCTAAGTAGGCATCAGCCCCGCAAACATGAAAACTACTTCACACAACGCTGCGATGGATAAATGATCGTATGAATTAGTGATGAGGAGCGATCGTATTATTGTAGCAGCAAGAGTCAGGACACAGAATAAAGCAAATAATCAAGATTTAGAGATTACAATTCACTTTTGAGGAATATAAACTTGTTTCTCCTTTCACAAAATGCCAAAGCTTACAATGCATGACTGTTTAATGTCACCTGACCTTAAGCGGCCATTTAAGGTTTTTTTACATTATTTAACCCGTTTACATCTGTAATGATGACAGGCTGCCTGGTCCTTTTTTTTTTTTTTTTAAATCAATAAATTAGTCAGAAAATGTCCACGGTCTGCTCTTTTCACAATATGGCAAATCATTTTCATTATTATATGTTATAAATGCTTAAAACTGTGTGTAAAAAAAGAGGTAAAGAAACATATTTGAATTTTCATCATCAGGTTTCTCTTCGTAAACAATTGTAAATGAACATGGAGAACACCTTTGACATTACAACAATGAAACACCGACTGAAGTTAGCAGATGTTCCTCATTTCCAGATTTTAGGAGACTAAACCAAACCGAACCACGATTATGGCCGCTCCAAACCCTTTTTTTTAACTGAAGACAAATAAAAATGTTAGATGCTCTAAACCTCGGAAACCAGCACAAATCTTTTCTTAATTAAACACTTTAAATTAAACCAGATTCTTTAATTAAAAAGGACTTTTCATTCCCTAAAGAGAAAGGAGAGATAAAGAGCAGACATAAAAGAAAATAGCTGCTGGGTCTTGAACACTTCACTGTCACCCACTTGGGACTACACGTGTGTGTGTGTGTGTGTGTGTGTGTGTGTGTGTGTGTGTGTGTGTGTGTGTGTGTGTGTGTGTGTGTGTGTGTGTGTTAATGTCCTTACAGGCGGTGTGCAACCTGAAAAAAACACATGTTCACACACAAGCAGAACACAATCAACTCCCTGAGTGGACACACACACACACACACACACACACACACACACACACACACACACACACACACACACACACGCGCACACGCACACATCTAGGTGTCTAATCAAAAACTCCTGCAACATAATTAACCATCACAGTAGAAAGCCCGGTAGACGTCCCGTTTCCTCGGTTCAGAACGCCGTCACAGAGAATCAGGCGGCTCCCTCTCGGCCGCTGGACAAAGCCACAGCCAATCATCTGGCTGATTGGCTCAGGGTGGCCGTGACTGATGGAGATGTGGCTTCACGGGGGAGGGGATAATTATTCTGTCTGACTGCGTTAGTCACATCTCATCCTAGGCCCGTCTCTTTTTCCCCGTTTCCCTCTCCTATGCAACACAAACTCACGAATAAGGTGAACTAGTTTCACTTTGTTTAGAAAAATACAGGAAAAAGCGAGAGCAGTAGCGATGGTTTTCCTTCCATTCGGGCACATTTCATAAGTTGTGCTCACCTTTGATGTCTCCCTTTTAACGGGGACCTTTAAGCCCACGCTGAATGCTTGTTCGGCTATATTTCTGACTAAAAGCGTCACATGAAGGGAAAAAAGAGACGTCTGATGTGAGTTTGTGAATTATAGCAAAGTCTGAGCTGAACAGTGAAAAAGAAAAGAATAGAGTATAACAAAATGGAAAAAAAGAAAAGATGAATGTGCATTGGGAGAGCATCTGTTTGATCCCTCACTCGCTCCGCTGTCAGAATGTGGGATATTCCTCTGATCGGATGCCGCTTCATGTTTGGAAGCGAGCCCTCCTGTTCCCGCCATCTGCTCTCCCTGGGAATGGACTGAACATCCATCGCTGTCAAGTATTCTCTATCATTTGATTTTTAAACCATGTTCCTAATGTAGCACTGCTCTGTCCAACCGTCTACAATCAAGTCCAAGGAAAAACTAATCCTAAAATCAGAATAATTGGAATAATTGATCAATTTATTTATTTTTAACAAAAAAAAAGAAGTAAAAGTTCATGTAAATGAGGTATTATTGGCCTTACATTTAAAATGGAATAAAGAAATGCTGTGCTTGTGTTCAAATGAAGCTGTTATTAAGGTGTAACACAAAATTGGGGGAAGTATCCACCTTACATTCATTTAAACCAGACGGGGTCATTTTTGACCCCAGAGGACAACAGGTGTGATTATGTTCTGCCATTACAAAAATGTAAATGATTCAAAAACGGCATCCTCACTAAACGTTGACATGTACCGCTCTGTAATAATTCAAAAAGTCAAAATAATATAAAGTTTAAAAAAAAGTGTTACATTTAATTTTCAATCAAAGAACAGGGACAACTTTTTTTATAAACAAGGTCTATTGGCCCTAAATTCCCGAAACAAAGAGAATTAATTGACAATTTATACAATATGCCTTAAATAACGGTTGGGGGCTTTTTGATCCCAGAGCACAAAAGGTGTGTGGCCAACGGGAGGAGGACATCACGAGGGTTAAAAACTCCAGGACAAGCGTGCGTGACAGACACTCAGGGCGTTTCAGCTGTTTATAACCATATAACAAACTCACTGGAATCCCATTTCCATCAAATACAGCATGTAAAAATACATTAAATTCAAGACACCACAATGTAGCCACCTTCAGACCGACGGCTGCCCTGAAACCTCAAAGAGAAACTCACCTCCTCCTTCAGCACGATATGGCGAATCAGCGTCACGATCAGCTCCAGGTCGATCTTGTCGTCATTGTCCAACATCTCCAGCGTCTCTATGGTGTTGTTGGAGTATCTATAAAACATGGGACACAGACGGTTAATAAATAGACAAACATCCATCTTCTGTGCCCTAACATGGTTACACAATGCACTGCAGCTTAGCAAAACAGCACAAATGGGGGTTTTTTGTTGTAAAAAGACAAACTTTATGAGGTACCAAACTCAATAGTTATAGTTTATGCTGGGTGTATGTATTTAGTTATTGTGTATACACTGTATAAACCTTAATATTTCCATTTTTCTATCGGCCTCTTTCTTGTTTTTCTTTTAAATGGACCAATACTTTTCAAGTTGCAGATGACAAATACATCTCTTGAATCGTGAACATACTTGATGTGTCTAACCCCATTACTGAAGCTCCGGTGTGGACAGGAGGAATGATCACCAGTATGCGGGAAGAACATTTTAAATATTTAAATGGGCCCTGACTGCCGTTTCAAGTCACAGCTATGGAGTGTGAAATAGGCTCTGCCCTTGATTTGCCATTTAACTGTGAATTATACCGACTCAGGACATATTGCACCTGCGTGCAGCGTCGTGAGTGACGGATGGCTTCGCTAAGAGCTCTGCCCATTCAATGTCATGAAGGGTCGCGTGCGTTCAGACGGCGAGTACACTTTCTCCAGAGAAGAAACCACGTGTACGTCCTGCTGCATCGACTCAGCAGAGAAAGAAGAGCCTGCGCTGCAAACAGCTGTAATAAAAGAAGAAAAATGGTGGTGGTGCTGAGTTGTATTGAGAAGTGACGCGTGTCCCCTCAAACATGTCGAGGCAGTCGTCAGAGTTCTTACACATTTTGACCGATGGATTTCCAGGATTTTAAATCAAATTTCCATGACCAAATTGAAATCTCGGTAAAAAAAAAAAAAAAAATGAAACATTTAGAACATGTTGCATAATGAGAGTGTACGCCGGCTTATATTTTGGGCGTATTTCTTTAAAAAACATATTCATTATTTCAAACTCGGTGTAAATGAACATGTCCATGACTTTTACAAAACTTTTATGATTTAAGTTTTTTCCATGACTTTTCCAGGCCTGGAAATGATCATTTTAAAATTCCATGACTTTCCATGACTGCCAGCTGTGGCAGTGTTTGTATACATGTATGTAACCTATGCATAGTTTCCTGAAAAAGCGCGAATGAGCGCCAACATTGTCGTTTCTGTACTTCAGCGACCAAAGGCGTGGGAACCACACTTCAACGTGGATGTATTCATTCTCCCGTTTACATTATTTATCGGGTCAAGCGTTTACGAAGCACTCCCCCTGCTCTACATCTAGCTTTCAGACACTCAAATTCACGACGAAAAGGAGATATTCATTTTAAAACTGCCGCATCCATCACCGGGCAGCTGCTTTAACATTCTCCCCGACTCACCTGTCCTGCAGTGTGCGCGCGTAACTGGGCCAATTCTCTTTGTATTCCGCCTCTTTCTCCTCCTTCTCAGGCCGGGAGTTGTTCCCCTGCATGAAGCCTCTCTTCCTCGCGGGCCGACGGTCCAGATTCTGGCAACGATAACTGGCAGACACACCGACCAGTTGATAGAAGATCCCAATGAAATAAAAGGGGTGTGCTTTGTATGTGTGTGTGTGCATGTCTTTGTGTATGTTTGTGTCGCTCTACCTTGTCATCTCCACAACGTCCTCAAGTAGGAACTCTTCGACTG
The DNA here is from genome assembly GCA_036178185.1 of Liparis tanakae. Lineage (NCBI taxonomy): Eukaryota > Metazoa > Chordata > Actinopteri > Perciformes > Liparidae > Liparis > Liparis tanakae. The sequence goes on along the minus strand of CM070099.1, from coordinate 16,808,246 downwards.
GGAACGCCAAACCGGGGATGTGAATCATCTCACAGTTGTCTAAAGATGCGGGGGGAAACGGGGACATGAGGAGGAGGAGCCATCCAAAACAATTCACCTGCGAGACGTCATCGGTCGGCCGCGTACCAAAATATCGAGAAAACTTCTCTGCGTTGAGCGTGGCGCTCATGAGGATGATCTTAAGGTCATCCCGAAGGGCGAGTATGTCCTTCACGATGACGAGCAAGACGTCAGATTGCAGGTTCCTTTCGTGGATCTCGTCCAGCACCAGATGGCTGATTGTGGACAATAATCTGAAACATACACAGAAGAATAAGGAAGATGGTTGATTGTAGGTTGGGTTTCTCCGGGCTTCCCAATACCCCGACGACGATACTCTTTAGTATGCCCAGCTATTGAGCATGATAAATGCAATATGACATAAATACCATGCAGTCCAACTGCATCCAGGCACATTTTGCAGGATGCTAACCAGCATGCCTTCCTGATTATTCTGACCCACATACCTCTGCATAGCAGGTATACGAGCCAGGGGGTCGTAGTTCAAGGTGCATTGTTATGACAAAGTCCCAATGTAAGGCAGACCACATGCAACACAACAACAACAACAACAACTGTGAGGGCAGATGCATTATGTATTTTTATTATTCAGCTATAATGTCCTGCAGCTGTTTACGTTAACTGAGGGTTCCATATCAGTGGGCGCTCAAAATAACAATAACGGTAGATTTTGTGCGACCGTTAGTTGTCGGTTTAAACTTGACGGTTACGAACATGTTCTGTGTGAACTTTGATATTTGGGGCGAATGACTTTAAATGAGTGGTTAGCGGAAGAGGAAACTTCAGGTAGATGTGATGCCACTAGAGATAAGAAAGAGGGTCTAGTTAGAAAAGTCTGGTTCGATAGCAACCGACCCACACGGGGACTATTTTCTCTCGGCTACTGAAATGCATGCACAACGTTTGGTGGCGACAACTATTTTGTGCTGAAAGGCAGCTTACTATTTACTTACTATTCATAGTGTTGCACGCAACCTGATTATAAAAGCAATAAGCTACTCGAGGCAGGACTTAGTCATCAATAATGTCCTTTTCAAAGGTTTCCCAGCGCTCCACGGCGCGACGGGCTTAACAACACCCTTAAAGCGGACATTATTATTATTACTGCCTCTTGTACCTTATTGCTTAATTAAATACTGTTTTTTAATTACTTTTCAAACGCTGCATCTAATCTTTTCCGATCTAAAAAAGGTATATTACATATATGTGATCTTTTTAACTAGAATTGAGTTGTCTGCTTATCTGTGTGCTTGTAGTTTAATGATGACTCAAAAGACGATGTTGGACTTCAAATATAAATGCATCACTTGATGGCTGGAGACACAAACTGACAAGTTTGAGCTGCAGTACAGACAACTGCCCAAAAACGTGCAGCATTTTTGCCAGACAGCTGTATTCCTACTTGACTCACAAGAGCTGTAGCAATTCTGAAAAGACCATGAAGCAAGACGAGAACAACTGCCACTCCGTTCACAACAAAAGGTTTTTGAGTGTGAAGGTGAACGCAGCACAAGTCTTGATTAAAAACTAAATGAAGACACTCAGAAAGCAGCAACAGAAGGTGTGTGTGTGTGTGTGTGTGTGTGTGTGTGTGTGTGTGTGTGTGTGTGTGTGTGGTTGTGTGTGTGTTTTGCAGATGGAATAAAAGAGGAAGGACACTGCAACAAAGACACAAAGAGGAAGAGCATGTAGGACGAACAAATGCAGAGTGAGGATGAGGATGAGGAAGCAGGCCGGGGGGGACTTACGGGTCTGTACGCAGCCACTGAAGAATGATGCCTGTTGTACAGTACAGGATGGAGCCTTGTTTCCGTGGCAACCGGCTGAGATATAGAAGCAGAGAAAAAAAACTTAACATTTCCCAAGTGACACAAATGCAGACGAGTATAAAGCGAAGACCAAATATTAGGACAGAATCTCAGGTTTCTCTGTGAATTTACCTACAAGACGACCTGTCCATCTTATATGTACGTCTTCTTTTTCCAGTTCAGGATTATACACGCTTTTAAAAAGTGTTCTGCTCAAAGACTATTTCAAAGCAGCAATATATTGATAGTGATACTCCAAAAAGCTGAGATTGATGTTGCTAAAAAATTTGGTTGATACAGAAAACGTTTTCTAATAAATATTATAATTGGTTGGCACTTGTGTTCAACCCACTATCTTCATAGCACACGTTTTAGAGAATAAAGGTTTCTCCATTAAATAGCAATATTGAAATGAAGACTTTATGTTAAGCCCAAACGTGTGTGTCTATATATATATATATATATATATATGTATGTATATAAAAGTGTATATCGTCATTTGGAAAAGGAAGATGTACATATAAGATGGACAATTTTTGTCTTTTACAATTTGGAGTTCTTGATGACATCTTATTGTGGACAGAGGTATGATCCTGAACGTGTTAAACCGTTTAGTTTTTCTGTGGTTATTTGACAAGTATAAAAAAATATGGCAATCACTGCTAGTTAGAGAGACGTGTTGATGACCCTACTCCAAGCAGCATGTATGTGAATGAACTACAACACAATGTCATGCCTTTTTGGTCTTTTAGTTGTGACAAATCATGCTTTATGTCTTCTTTAGGCACACTTATAAACCTCCACATGGCCGACATGTGTTCGTATTTTTGTGTGTGTGTGTGTGTGTGTCTCTGTGTGCCGACATAAACTTAGAATGAGGTAGTGAGTGTCTGTGAATCCTCGTCAAAGGCGAGTCGGCGAGCCGAGAAGTGTTAACGCGACACGTAGAGACAGAAGTGACATGCTGTTGTGTAGAGACGATCAATAACAGACATTCAGTTTAAAAAAAGAACAAAGACGTCTTAAAAGGACCTTAAATTACTTATGCTGTAATCTGGCGCGATAGAGAAAATTACAGGGTGGCGGGCAGGGATTTTTTTTTTCAACTCAAAATTGTCTGGGAGCCATATGCCGTCACCGGAAGAGCCATATATGGCTCGCTAGCCATAGGTTCCCGACCCCTGGTGTAGATGCTGCTATAGCATGAGGTATGCCAATAATTGTAAACAACATATGTTTGAAGCGACGTCCTTACCTCTGCAGACGGATTTGGTAACCACAGGAATTTGCATTTCCTACACTTTCTGCCCTCTCCGCTGCTACACGCTCTGCTACCTGAGAGGGAGCAAGGACACAACGTTTAAGGACACAATCAGCATTGTGCAAGACCATCCATCGGAATGTCATGACGGATGCAGGACATGACATATGCAGTCCATAAATAAACACAACATCACACAACTTAGTAACCACATCTATCCGTGGCGTGCACATACAATCCAACACACAGCTGAAAAAGGAAGAGGACGTACCGAGATGGCACTGATGCGACGAGGCTGCGTGCAGACCACGCGACACATGGAGCCCACGCCTCGGTTGATGTAGTCGTCGAGGATGAACTGGGTCACCTGAGTGGTCTTTCCACACCCGGTTTCCCCACTCACCACCAGGACACGGTTTGAGTTGATTAGCTCAACCAGATCCTGAGGAGAGAAAGATGGAAGCAGACGAGAGAAAAGATCATGAGATGAGGACGAACGGTCAGAGATAATAGACGGTAATGGAGGATAAGATTTGATTTAGCAGAATAAACAATGTGGAATCAAAAACTTACCCCTTGTTTGGCATAAGATGGAAGTCTTTCCCGGAATTTCTGAAGGCAAAAATGTTTTGAAACATTTGTTAAAATCAATAAAATGAAGACTTTCTCTCTTGATAACTAAATGATGGGTACAGTTTCTACATACCAAAACATATTATATTTAAATCTTACAAACCAAAGTCTTAATTAATCATTAATTAATTCCTCAGTATTCTGCATAATAATATGACATTACAATATTGTGATACTGTGAATAATCTGCTCTGTGAATTATTATTTTTTAAACATTTACCAATATTGTACATGTGGATACATATATTCCTGTGATATACAAACTCCCCCCCCCCTCACCATGTATGACGGTTTTATAGAAAACATAAACATCGGTCGACTTGTAGATCCCAGAGTAGAAAACGAGCCAAAGAATTCTTGCAAAGTTTTTATTGAATTTTTATTTATTTATTATTTATTTTTTAATTATTCATTCCATCTCCAATTATTTTGTTGTTGTATTAGTAAACCAATATTCCCCACAGAAATAACCATGCAACTATTCTTAATTGAATGGTATGCATCCCATCTAAAATAATATCAATTACAGGCATGAAAATGGGTCAGGGGTGAAAAAGGTGAGAAGGATTTTTATTGTTGGCATGAACAAGTCTTGAAGTCTTGGGTGCTCATCTGAGTCTGTTCTGCCTCTACCTGGTTGTCATGATCTTCCATCTATACCATACCTGCCATAAATATCATGATACTGATACAATACAATAAAAATAGTATACCATAAATACAAAAGTGGTATATTTATCTATAATAGTAATACATTAAAAAAAATAAAACTTGTGAGCAATGGTACAGTACTGTAATCCTGTAATTTCCCCACTGAGGGACTAATAAAGGACTATCTTATCTTATCTAAATAAAATATCTGTATGGTTCACTTTTACAATATATTAATGAAACTACATGGAGCCATCATAGCATTGATTATACGCTATGAGGCCTTTAGTCTGTATCTGACCGGATGATACAGAGTTCATGAGGATAAGCAGCTGTAGAGTTACACAACTTTACAGACTGAACTTAAAGATTTCACTTATTTTTATTTTTAAAGCCGAAAAGTCCGCCACTTAACGCCTCGCTAGAGCGCTGAGCAGCTGCAAACAGCTTGACACGGAGCAGCGCGGCGCTCTGATCGCTTCTTTTAATAAAGTATCGATACTAAAATGATGGAGAATCACATCGCTCTTAACGCGGGTCCTTTGTTAGTATCGCTGCACCGCGCAGCGTGACAGCAGCAGATGTAGCGGGCTAACATTCAAGCTAACCTTAAGCACCAAACGCTGAAGACATCTTGACGCTGATTAGCCGAGACGCGACACGTGCTATCAAAGATGTTTTATTGCGAAGAAGAGCACCACTCCATTTTCTCCGTGTCCCGCTCCGAATTTCGCCGAAACGTGAGGGATTCTCATGTCTGATAATTTAAGATAAATCTCAGAAACGATTTATAAAGATAAAACATAATTTCATTGTTTACTTTTATTTGTTAGTGTATGATTTGTCGACATCTTAAGTGGCCATCCTTCCGCTAACTTTATCAAAACCCTTGCTCGCTCCCGATCACCCCCCGTGTGTGTGTGGGGGGCGCTGTTGGCGCAAGACGTCACAGCATGACGTCGTTGTTGACGTCATGCTGCCTGCTCTTTGATCTTTGTCGTCACTGAATTGTATAAGTAGGAAAGAACTGTTTCAGTTTCTTTGAGAGTTTTGAACGAGTAGCACCGCGCACCCAGAGAGAAGTAAGCCGCATACAGAGAGAAGCAAGTCACAAAGAGAGAAGAAAACCGCAGAGTAAGATCATTTTGATAGCATTGGAGGACATGTATCATCAAACAACGTTCACTGGAGAAATGCAGCTGCCGGAGGGCTCGGAGCAGTGCATCATCCGTGATCAGGTTACCATCAGTGAGTCCGCTCAGAAGATCAAGGCCAGGAGGACTGAGCCACTCCGTAAAGACCTTTGCAGGGCAAAGGCCTCGGTCAGTTATCTGACCGAGTTGATGGATAAGACCACGTTGGATCAAGCCCTGAAGATCGGTCAGGGGGAGAGGGTACGAAACATCGGGACAGTTGTCACCAAAGAAGAGATGGCTACGGGGATCGAGGCCAGGAGACCTAAGCCATCTAGGGAAGACCTTTGCAGGGCAAAGGCCTCGGTCAGAGCACTGACCGAGATGGATGACAACGAGCGGTTGGAAGTCAATCGGCTAACTGATGAGATTATGAAATTGAGAGGAAAACCAGCCGTCAAGAACACCAGCGACGAGGAGAGTCAAGATTTATATTCAGAAATCAGATAAGCTGAAAAAGGACCTTTGGAAGTGGAAGCAGAAAACCACTTCCACTCAGAGTGAGCTCCAGAGAGCCCAGGTTACCATCAAAGACCTGGAGGAGACCATTGCTTCTCTTAAGGAGCCAGTGAAGCCGACGCCTCTCGGTCTAGAGGCACCGGACAACACCCAGGTGGTGTTGGAGGAAAAGAACACCTTCCTCACAACTGAGCTCCACGCGGCCCAGGATAACATCAGAGACCTGGAGGAGACCATCGCAGCTCTGAATGAGACAGTAAACCGGGACAACACCCAGGTGGTGTTGGACGAGGTCACCGATCTCAAAGCAAAGCTGAAAGAAGCCAAGGTACAACACCGTAAATATGCGAGGACCATCACATATATGACGGAGGACCAGGCTGTTCAGCTTCGCGAGGCCCAGGCTGCGGCACAGGAAGTGGAGGAGGAGAAAAAACATCTCAGCCAAGATCTCCACGCAGCCCAGGATACCATCAGAGACCTGCAGGACACCATTACTTCTCTCAAGGAGACAGTGGACCGGATGCCTCTTCGTCTAGAGGCACCTGGCAACACCCAGGTGGTGTTGGAGGAGAGTAACACCATCCTCAAAACTGAGCTCCACCCAGCCGACGACGACATCCAAGACCAGCTGGAGACCATCGCTTCTTTCAACGCGGCGGCGAACCGCGTGCCTCTCGCTCGAAAGGCACCGGCCAACACCCTGGTGGTGTTGGAGGAGGAGAACACCTTCCTTAAAGCCGAGTTAACAGAAGCCAAGCTCCAGCACAGGAGGTATGCAAGGGCCATCGCTGACATGACTCGGCAGGCCATTGATTTCAACCTGGCGGTTACAGATGCAACCAAGGACCTGCAGAGCGAGAGCATCACTCTCCGGAGGGATCTCCGTGCAGCCAAGGTTACCATCGAAGGCCTGGTGCAAACCGTTTCTCTCAAGGAGCCAGTGAACCCGATGCCTCTCGGTCTAGAGGCACCGGACAACACCCAGGTGGTGTTGGAGGAGCAGAACACCTTCCTCAACACTGAGCTCCACGTTGCCCAACTCAAGATCAGAGACCTGCTGGACACCATCACTGAGCTCAACGTGACAATTAACTGGATGGCTCTCGATCCAAAGTCACCGGACAACAACCAGGGGGTGTGGGAGGAGCAGAACTCCGTCCTCAGAAATGAGCTCTACGTAGCCCAACTCATGGTCACAGATATGCTGGTTATGGATGAGAAGAACACCTTCCTCCAGAGTGAGCTCCACAAGGCGCAGCTCAAGGCCAAAGACCAGCTGGAGGAGGGCAACGCACTAACTCAATCCCTTTGCAGGTGGAAGCAGAGAGTCACCGCTCTGACTCAAGAGAAGACTTCCCTGCAAAGGGATCTCCACACGGCCCAACGCCAGGTTAAACACCAGCTGGCGTTGGAGGAGGAGAAGAAGTCCCTCCAGGTGGAGCTCCACACGGCCCAACGCCAGGTTAAACACCAGCTGGCTTTGGAGGAGGAGAAGACCGCCCTCCAGGGGAAGCTCCACATGGCCCAACATCAGTTTAAACACCAGCTGGTGTTGGAGGAGGAGAAGACCGCCCCCCCAAAGGAAGCTCAACACGGCCCAACACCAGATACAACACCAGCTGGTGTTGGAGGAGGAGAAGAAGTCCCTCCAGGTGGAGCTCCACACAGCCCAACGCCAGGTTAAAGACCAGCTGGTGTTGGAGGAGGAGAAGACCGCCCTCCAGGTGGAGCTCCACACAGTCCAACGCCAGCTTGAACAACAGCTGGTGATGGAGGAGGAGAAGAAGTCCCTCCAAGGAGAGCTGAAAAGAGCCGAGGTCCTTAACCACAACTATGAAAGGACCATCTCTGATATGACCAACGAACACCGTGTTTTATTCCTTGAGACACAGGTAGCAGCCCAGGACCTGGAGAGCAGCAGGAACTCCCTCCAGAAAGATCTCCAGACAGCCGAGGCCAACAGCAACGACCAGCTGGAGGCCATCGCAGCTCTGACTCAGACGGTGAATCAGAAGCTGCTGGAGCTAGAGGGAGCACGCCAGGACCTGGACCACAAGACCGCTACCATCGAGGAACAGAACGCCACGTTGGAAGACATCAGACGAGAGAAGGAGGCTGAGGAAAACCACCAGCTCCCGTCGGAGCAGGAGGACACCTCCGTCCTTCAGGCCACAGAGATCCTCCAGCAGCCAGAGATCTCCAACCGCCCGCGGGGGAGGAAATGGTACCAGAAGAACCCATTCCGCAAACTTCAACGAAAGATCAAAGCCTAGAGACAACAGGAGCCGCAAGAGACAGTAAGAGACACAGGAGACACAGGAGAGTCTCTGCAGCCACAAGATCATTTAACAGAATCAAAATGCAATCTTTCTAACCACAAACAAGTCTTTATCCATTCCAGCCTCGTAGATCACCACTGTGGGGTGGGGAAGGAGGAGAAGTCCTCCTTCACGGGTTCTCCTTCCACACTTCTGCCGAGCCTCTTTGTCGTCTCCTTTACGAACATGTTGGACGACATACGCTCCTCCTTCACTAATCCATCTTCTCTCCCTACAGGTCCATTAACTTCTTCTTCATCCTCCTCTCTTTCCTCTTTCAGCTCCCTGTCTCCTGATCAGGTTCTTACCTTGGTAACCTCCTGACCCCCGACCACCTGACCTCTTGACCCCATCCCATCTCACGTCCTCCAGGCTGTTGCTTCTGACCTTCTAGCCGTTCTCACCCATCTCATCAGCAGCTGCTTCTCAAGCGTCCGTCCCCCTGACCCTCTGGAGGAGGCCAGAGTGAACCGTCTCCTGAAGGGAACCACCCTCAACCCGTCTGAAGTCAGCCACTACGGACCTTTCTCTCTTCTACCCTTTCTCTCCAGGACTCCAGAACGAGCTGTCTTCCCCCAAGTGTCCTCCTCTCTCCACAGAGAGACTCCAGCCGGATCCACAGGACCAGGAAAGGAGCAGCAGACCAGCGAGAGCTTCTTCAGTCCAGCTGGAAGAAGCTCCAGAGCCAGATCTCCATCTCTCTCGCTGGACCAGGAAAGGAGCAGCAGCAGACCAGAGAATCCAGTACCAATGTCAGACTTTAGGTGTTCAGAGTCAGACGCCGGTATAGCCTCGGAGATAAAACTCTATGGCTGAGAGGATTCAAACTTCTATTTCTTTTGGTTTTGTTTTGTTTTATTTTCTTTTATGATTTTGTATTGATTTTGCAAACACAGGAATGAAGCATGATGCCACTTTCAAGAAGTTGTGGTATACAGAACATTCAGTCGTTTGGAAAAATAGATACAAGATCAGATGGGACCTTTGAGAATTTAGGACCGGTGTCAAAGAAATAGACTTTAAAGGTGTTTAAAGTTTAAGTCAGACGCCGGTTTAGCCATGGAGATAAGTCGCTAAAACTCTCAGGAGTAGACGCAGCTTATGGCGCTCAGAGGTTTCAAACTTTTATTTTGTTTGGTTTTGTTTTATTAATTTTATATGGGGGGGGGGGGCTTTTGACAGTGTTGTCACGAATGCCAATATATAGGAGACAACAATTTCCGTTTCTTAGAGAATTATTGAGTATTTCGGCACATCACACACAGAGAACCAAAGCACACTCAGACGAGATGAACTTGTTAGCAACAGGAGACTTGTCTCAACAAACAAGTCATTGGAGGAATGCAGCTTTTCGCGTAGAAAACCTGCATCGTCCATCATGAGAACGTTACCCCCAGTGGAAACGCTCAGAAGACCCACGCGTGGGGAACTGAGTCACTGGAGAAAGTCCTTCGCGGGGCTAGAGGTCTCGGTCAAAGCTACGACCGAGATTATGGATGAGATCAAGTTTCATACCCTGAAGATTGAGGGAGAAACATCAAGATCGAATTGAGAAATACGGAGGCTTCCGTTGATCAAGAATAACAAAATATGCAGCTGCCGGAGGCAGAAGCCCTGCATCATCCATCATGGGAACGTTACAACCAGTGAACTAAGCAACTGGAGAAAGCCCTTCGCGGAGCTAGAGGTCTCGGTCGTGGCTCCGACCGAGACAGTGGCTAACAACAAGATCAAGTTTGAGAACGCTTTGAATCTCCAGCGGTTGGAGAATAACCGTGTGTCACTAAAGAAAAGGACAACACGCTCCAGTTGGATGGGGGGGGGGGCTCCCAAAAATAAAATGGCACTGGTAAGGTTACTCCTGGTTTACTGGGATGGGGTTCGATACCCTGCAGTGTCGGTAATCGGCTCTCTGTTGAGAACGAGAAACTGAGATCCGCCTTGAAGAAGACCATCGACGAGGAGACTCTCAACTTTTATCAACAGAAAACCGAGAAGATCTATTTAATAAAGTTATTATTTGTTTTAGTTTATTTTGCTTATTTGAGTTATTTATTCATTTCATTTATTATATTCATTAATTTATTTTACTTATTTATTTTTATCCTAGTTAACTAGAAATTAATATAACCCACAAGCTTTCAAAAGAACCAAGGCACTGGTAATGGTACTCCTGGTTTACTGGGATGGGGTTCGATTCCCTGCATTGTCCGGCTACTTTTGAATATTTAATATTATAATAAGTATAATTATAATTTAATATATAATATACTTTTGAATATTTAATAATATTTAATATTTTCATTGTCACGGTTTCTCAAAATAGAGTTTAAATGCTTCCTACATTCACTAATAAGCACTCTGAGACAAATTTGTAATTTCTGAAACTGGGCTATACAAATAAACTGAATTGAATTGAATTAATAAGTGAAATCCTCCAAAGTGTGACTGAATGAAACAATCACACGTTATTGAGCATCACAAGACATATATATATATATATATATATATATATATATATATATATATATATATATATATATTAGTTTGGGCATCAAATTAATAATGCAAGTCTGGTGCAGTGGACATTTTGACAAATTAAAAAAAAGACATTCAACATCACAAACTTGATAGTAATCTGTATTCTCACCAGCATTTCTTTGTACTTCGGCTCTGATTTCTTGCTCTGCAGATCTCTTTTCAAGCGGTCATCAAGTGAAGCGTCTCTGGATATTTCCTGGATTAAGAACTCCAGGTCCCTGTCCTTCCTTCTCAGTGTCTCTTTCTCCTCCTTCTCCTTCTCCTTCTCCTGCTCCTGCTGCTCTTCGTCATCCCACGTGTCTGGAGGCTCATCTTTAACGACTGCAGTGGAGAAGTAACTGAACGGAAAAACAATAAAGTGTGTAAATATTCACAATACGATGGATCATTGTTCTGGGGTTGTGGCATGGAGCACCATCAAATATTAAACAACATTTTGTGTGAAATGCATCATATTTGCTTGCAAAGTTACCGTTGTGATTTGAGAGTTGCTTTCTTCTGGCCTGGAGTAACATCTTCCTCCTCATCCTCAGATTTGACCTCAATCTTCAGTTTTTCCTCTTCAGCCATGTCCCCATCGAAGTAGCTACAAGCACACAGAGTGAACTTTTTATCAGCACTCACAGCTGAAAAAATAATTGACACTCCAGACACTTTGATCCGATCTACTATTCTTCATTTTCTTTATCATAAGCCCAACATTACACTGTGGAAGTCTGGAACAGAATAGCTGCATAAGCTGTTCTTACCAATGACCACTGCTATCTGCACCTGCCTGGCGGCTGTTAGACGTCGAGGCTCTTGCACTCCAATCCCTCCCACGACCAGGGAAATCATTTTGGACGGAGCTAAGCAGCTTGGTAATGTGCTGTTCTCTGGCCTCATCCATCTGGACCACCGCCCGCTGCACAAGAACAGGTAACGGGAAAAATACAGTCATTACATTGCAGTAAACTTGGACAAATGTTACAGCAGCGTTCGGTTTGAAGCAATGTTATTAGTTGTGTACCACTTGAAAGATACCATTGACAGATCCCAGTGAATAATACAATCCATGTAAGAGTGATATACAGTGTTACATTATTTTTGCATTGCAGTGATAACTGAAGGATTATTTGCTCGTTTAGCACTATTCAGCTTCTATTGTAACTTCCGTGTCCAGAGAATATGGTTGACTTGCTTTCAGGGTTGAAACTAATGATGTCTCCCTGAGACTTTTGATGCCCATTTCAAAACCAATAACAAATGTAATTAAAAATCTCTTTGGCTCCGATAACAAACAACATGAATGCAGTTGTATTACCAAACGCTTAAAAATATTCAAGGAAGACGTCTCTATTGTTTCGGCCATTGTCTACCCACTAAAAGGAGGCGTGCCGCCTATCAGCAGGATGTTGCAGACTGATGAAGGTGCACATTTCTGCACTTTGACTTTGTGGTTTTAAACATTTTCCAATTTAATCTGCATATGCCGAACACTTAGGCCCTCTGAAGTAGACACTCCACTCTGAACTCAGGTGTCTACGACAGGGGTTGACTCATCATATGGAGGCAGGGTTCTTACACATTTTGACCAATGGATTTCCATGACTTTTCCATGACTTTCAAACAAATTGCCATGAACAAACTGAAATCTCGGTATAAACATGAACAATTTAGAACATGTTGCGTATTGAGAGCGTACGCCGGCTTATATTTTGAGCGCCTTTCTTTAAAAAACATATGAATTATTTCAAACTCTGCGTAAATGAACATGTGATTATAACAACATTTCCATGACTTTTCCAAAACTTCTATGATTTAACTTTTTTCCATGACTTTTCCAGGCCTGGAAATGATCATTTTACAATTCCATGACTTCTCCAGGTTTTCCCATGACCGTACGAACCCCGTGGAGGGAGCTGTCACGTGTCTTAAAGTGCCTCGAACTCATCCCGGTGATGATCTCTGACTCTGTTTCTAAAGAAGTGACAACCGGCCCCGCGATACACAATATGACTTCTACCAAACTAAATCCATACCGATCTCCGGTCACCTTGCTTCCTCCTCGCGACTCCGTATCGTGCGTACCACATTCCGATCTCACGTCCCTTCAGGTGAGGAGGAGGACGGTCCCGTGGTGGTCCGCCTCCTCCTCCTTGGTCCTGGTCCAAGTCGGACCGCTGTCCCCTCGAACCGGCTCCAGCTCCTCTGTCCCATCGGTCTCTGCTCCCATCTCTGTATCCTCGACCTCCTCTTCTGCCTCTTCTATCTCCTCGACCGCCATGTCCAGAACTCATACCGCCGTCAGAAACAAGTGGCGGTGACAACACTGACCCCAAAAACCGCTGCAAGAATATGAGTTCACCAGCACGTCTGGGAAAAAGGTGTATTGTGGCGTTAGCTGCTCGCTAATGCTAACGTAGCAAAGAGCCGGGGTGCTTCGCTACGTTAGATGTGTTGAATGGACGTGTGGCTCAGAGACGGAGGTTGAAGATACGTAGTACATTCGTTGGTAGCTAATGTTGCAAGTACAGTTTTAAATGATGGCCCACTAGTTCACAGATATAAACAGCAGCAATCAAATGATGCTGTCAGAAGGCAACCCTTCGTATGGCGCTTGTTGGGGCTCATCGGCATGTCGCGTAGAATTGACGTCAGAGATGTGGCAGCGCTCTGTGATTGGTTGTTCGGATTGTGTTTGGTGGAGGTGGTGGTGGCTGTTTTTTTACAGTGTTTTTTTACTGAGCAATCAATACAACGTTTATGTTAAATTCTCCTCAAATCTTAAACACATGTTGTTTTTATACATTTGCTTTAGATGTTGAAGGTGATTTTACTCTTAGGCTCTAGTTTTACGTTATGGTTACAAATGTAACTACAACCGTGATATCAGTATAATAATAACATCGCTGCTTTGTTGGTTGAACGGCTCTATCAGAAAACTGTGTGTGACATTAACACAATGACAACCAAATGTCTGTTATTACCTTTTAATCCCCACAAATATAGGCAACTGTGTCTACTCAGAGAATTGTAATTGATCATAATCTCTTTTGTAAAACATGTTTTTAAAAAAAGAAGAAAAATAGACATTGTCCGACAAACCGCCCAAAAAGTAACAACAGTATTTATTGTTAGGGCTATACAACATTTATTGAATTGAATTTCCTTGGCAACATACTTGGATTAGTCCCCAGTATCCAATGTGTTGTCATTCCATATTGTATATCTGGAATATACATGGATGTTCTATCCGGCATGTTTCTCTTGTGTATTGTATTAACCTACTGTATTGTGGTACCTGTTTGACTCCGGTACATACAAACAAAAGAATACATAGTTATTTATTCCCAGATGCCTTTAATACAGTGATGGGCTGTCAGGGCCAGCAAGGCCTTCTCTGCTGGCCTAAACATCATCAGAATCTATTTAAAAATATATATATTTTCCCATAAATATGTTTTCAATTATTCCACAGAGTAAGAGTTATTCTCTTAATTTCATAGCTTTCGTCTTGGTTGCACTGCTGCCAGCCCCAGGTTAAGATTTAGAGGACTGGTCTTTATGTTAGATCTTTTATCCAATCATATTCCGCCATCATGTGTTGCCAGGGGTCTAAAATCTGCCATCAGGCCTGCAGAATCAACATTGCGGGCACTGGTAGCTTAAAGTGAATGGAAATACAAATGTAGTGTCAATCAATCAGCTTTAGAGTTGGCTACTGTAGGCCTGCTAGCTGGCCCCGGAACCGGCACAGGAGCCAGCAAGCAGGACGTCTTTTGATTGGATTACCAATATTGAGAGGCGGGTCCTCTGGGCAGGTATATGCAAAACTGCTGGGAAGGACTATTGTTTGCAAGTGATCAATTTGGTGTTTGGAGCCACACTGGCTTTGCAAACTTGAGTTGTCTAACCAAGGCAGCAACAAGACACCAAAGTACGGCTCGGCACCTACAAGCATCGGTGCTTTGAAAACTTTTGGGGACCCGAGCGAATCTACAGATCAACGAACTAGCGTGCAGGGCAGCGGAGCTGCACAATGAAAAGGTGAAGAACAATAGGGAAATATTGAAGTGAGAATATGTGATATTATATATATATATATATATATATATAGTTATGTATTCAAAAATCCCCTGGTGCTGAACCGAAGAAAATGTCCAGAGTCAAAAAGTTCTAATAAAATGTATTTAATGAAAAGTATTACCAATCGTTGATAATAACTAATAACTGTTCAGATAGAGAGTATAACGGTCCTGGAGATCCACTGGTCAGCATATATACACATATACATACATAAATACATGGTGAACTAATCTTACATTAGGTTGTTCAGCTGTAGTAAGACGGCATTGAAGGCCTCGGTAGAAAATGCACGGCCCGCCTCTGCTTTAATAGGACTACATATTGGCTTGTTTAATTAGCTGAAAACTCGAATGAGTGAAATATGTTTGTTTTTTCTCTAACTAACTATCTATCTATTTATACATATATATGTATACTCTCATGTCTGTGAATGTATGAAGCTTGGTGACTTAAAAAAAAAGACTGTAAACAGATCAAACCAGAACAAAAGAACTACAAGTATATATATATATATATATATATATATATATATATATATATATATATATATATATATAATCATAACTCATATATAATCATAACTCAATCATAACTCTCAGACAAAAAAGTGTAATTACTGTCAAAAACAACAATATATATCTATATATATATATATATATATATATATATATATATATATATATATATATATATATATATATATATATTTCCCTCTGTCTCTCTTTCTGTATTTTTCCTAAAGCAATATTAATCCAATTAGTGCCCATGGCAGAGACAAGAGGATATGCAAGAGGAATAAAAGGACCTGTGAGTGGCCTGCATGGGGTTTGTGCGTAATGCACATGAGAGGCTGTAGCCTATACCACCCACCCTCGAGTTGTGTGTCACTGACATAAATTATTATGCATCGCCACTTTGAAATCAACTTATTATCCTGACGCACTCTCCTATTCTGTCGTTATTATAGCAGTGATACGTTCTAACGTAAAATGTTTGATTTTATAATCTGTGAAATTAATAATGTATGCAGTTTGTTCCACATTTATGCTGTCATCAACTATTGTGCAATTAAAGAAATTGTAACTACACACACAAACAACCAAATACAGTGAAAGAAGATCATTTATGGATGACATACATTATTTTATTAGCAATTGTTGTGAAGAGTTTCATCTTCTATCTCAAATTAATTCAATATTTGGCTCTGTTTTTAAACTTTGACAGAAATAGTCAGTCTTGTCTTTGAGCAGGGCTCAGTTTGAATCATACAAATAAAATCAACTGTCGTCTGCAAAACTTTGTTTGAATTAGCAATTGCTGCCAATATTTTCATCTGTATCATTATTTTGAAATACAAAATCAGATATTGAGAGAAACACATGATGGATTGAAAATAAGTCAGAGAATAAGCAAAGCAGAACAATAGTGAGAAACTTATGTGTAAAGGAACATAATGAGAGTGACTGTGAGATGCATGGGGTGAGCAAGAAATACCAGAAAGACGTTGTGGAGGGAGACGTTGTAATAACAAAAAGATATGATGTAAGAACGGACCGTTTCGTATGACCCCTCCCCCATTTCCTCGTTTGCAGATTATTCTTCACACCCTGTTTTCATACCCTCAGGGTGCATGTGTTGAGCTAGAGGTCTCAAGCTGTGCCACTGATGCTACATAGTGATGCAGGCCTACCTCCACCTCATGGCGTTCAGAATAATCACAGGTTTTGAGTAGGAGGTGAACGTCCTTCAGAGAGAAATTAAGATAATTTAGGGATCGCTGCTGGCTAATGCTTTTCATAACTGCATTTTTAATTAAATTTAACTTTTAGCTTTTGCTGCAATGTGCCCCCTATTTGCTTTCTGGGATCTTTTACTTTACTCTCCTTCCACAAAGAGAGAGAAGGAAAGATATATAGAGAGATAGGTGGATAGATAGATATACATCCATGATATATCTATCTACATATATATATATATATATATATATATATATATATATATATATATATATATATATATGTGTGTGTGTGTGTGTGTGTGTGTGTGTGTGTGTGTGTGTGTGTGTGTGTGAAATAGAATTAGCTAAATCTGCCTATGGCCATAACAACCAAACAACAACCAATAACAACAATAATAATAATAATAATAATAATAATAATAATAATTATGATTATAATAATAATAATAATAATTATGATTATAATAATAATCATAATAATAATTATAATAATGCATTACATTTGTATAGCGCTTCCGAAGTACTCAAAGACACGTTACATCACATAAATAAAATATCCTAGAAGCTATACAATATAAATAACTAAAATTACAATAAAAACAATAGATACAAACAATAAGAACGTAGAGCACACAATCACACATTAAAAGCAGTTGTGAACACCAATGATGACGGCTAACCATCTAGGTCAGTCTCTTTAATCACTGCATTAACCATTTGCTTTCATTCTGTCATAAAGAATCACATTTGAGTACTTTGTGTTACACAATCCATAAAGATGGTTGACATGACTGAGTAAAGATGCACTTGTTCAGCTAATATGCAGGTCGCTCACAAACAAAGCAAGTAGCAGGTTTATTGATCACAAGGATCGATGGGAACAGAAGCTGAGGTGTTGTTCTTTCTGAAAGGGATGATAAGCAAATGGAGATGAAGTTGTGTTCAGCTGAAAAACCTTTGACACCATGCACAGATGGTTAACATTGATAACAACGTAACATTCAGTCGGATTCATACGCCTGTACATTATTTTTGTTACAATTTGCCTGGGAGCACTTGACATTGCAATCCAGTTGGAGGCAATTTCTTAGTATGAATCTTTGTTGACAACATTCTTCTGGAGGATGGGAAATACTGCAGCTGATGAAGTAGACTTGTTCAAGGACAATTTAAACGTCTGGAAATAATGTCCACAAAGTAACAAGGTTGTGTTGAAGAGCATGCCACCAAATGGCTGACATATAAAAGACACCATAATAAAACAAACTTGAATAAATATATATTAGTTTCTATACAATTAAATACACACAAATGTACATATATATGTCAACATTATTCAGGAAAGAGAATAAAGATGTATATGCTTCTGACAGATGTGCACAATCTATGTGACCATTCAAAAACAGTGCTGAAATAGGCTTATGTCAATACTTCATATGAACATTGCATGAATTTCTGCATGCAATCAATCGAGAGGGAGAGGCCCGGTGACTCACTGATTGGATGGGCAGATGAGCCGCATAAGTGGCTCTGAAATATACATTCATATGCTGCCTACTGTAGTAAAATATGCACACTGTTACTCATTTAAATAGCACTAAATGTGCATGAGGTAGAAAACGCCTCTGCATGAGCATCCCATTAACCACTTCTTCTATAACCACTTGAACTCTCCCTCATACACTTGGCCTCTCCTTTAATCTTTCCTGATTTTCAGCACGTAATGACGGTCTCTCTCATTTGATAGCGGCGACATTATTTGTGTAAATACATGATGGTTATAGCACTCGGACGCAAAGGAAAATGCACCACAGTACAAATACATATTATGTAGAATAAGCACATTCATAAGAAGGAAACGTGTGAATACTTTTAATCGCTGACATTATAAAACCATTCCTCTAATATGTCTTTCCTATTCGTTTCCAGCGAGGCTACTTCTCACACACACGACTGCACAACGACACATGAGGATGAGTCAAATCCACGGGTCAGGTGACCCCTCCCCTCCCCGCTGAGCCACGTGTGACGTAGCTTCACATCAGACGTGTGACTAGACCTTGGCCCCTCTTTTAGCACGGCTCCTTGCTGTATCTATTTTAGATATGTGAGGGGCTGTCATATGTTGAAACCCTCAAGGAATACAGATGCTGCAATATTCTCTCTCTCTCTCTCTCTCTCTCTCTCTCTCTCATTTACCCTAATTCACAGTCATAGCTCTTCTTCTTCAGACTATTCTATCTCGATGTATTCTACAGATAAGTGATGTATGTGCTCTCCTGATGCTACCTGAAGAAGAAGTACAGCAGTGAGCCAACAGATTTGTGTAACAGCAACATTTATATGTGGGTCACCTCTCAGTTCTAGGGGTGGTAATTGAAAATTGGTGATGGACATTGTGGCAGCTCTCCCCAATCCGGCCTCGGCTGCTGACTGATTGCCAATCAGTGAGATCAGCTGACTGATTGTCAACCAGCCAGCAGCCGAGGCCGGATTGGGGAGAGCTGCCACATAAATGTTTTCCTTCATCCTTTAAAGCCCCACTATGTAACTTTTCCACCTTAAAATAACAGCTTGAAGTTGAAATTGTGCCGCTACAATGGCTTTTAATATGTTGATTTGCGCCTCTGCCACTGCCATCGGGGGTCTGTGGCCAGAATACTGCTGAATGAAAGATGTTGGGGACCGACCCGGTACTTCCGGTTGAGGAACAGGAAGTACTTCAACTTGCTTTCTGGCAGTGATTACGCAACGTCACATAGTGCCAGTCCACGCTCACAGGTGACTTTTTATTTGCTCCACTACGCGACGTGTAGAGACAGAATGACATGCCGCGGCTGAACGGCTCGCTGCGGCTGCCGAGACGCGCTGCTGGTAGCGCGCATCGAACAGGTGTTCGATCAGCTGTGCGCTCGCAAGCCGGAAGAGCCATATATGGCTCGAGAGCCAGGAATTCACAACACTGAAGTAAACGTTAAATACCTGAAGGGGGCGCTACAGGGGAAAAGTTACATAGTGTCGCTTTAATGTCTTTCAACCTCTTCCTGAGAGACGCCTTCTCGGTGTCTTCACTCCTCCATCTCCCCGGCCTGCTTTCGATAGGCCTCGTTCAGCAGCTGTATCTCCTCACGGTACCCCGAGCTCTCCTGCGTCTGCCGCCGGCTGTTCTGCCGGTGGG
This sequence comes from Liparis tanakae, assembly GCA_036178185.1. Taxonomy (NCBI): domain Eukaryota; kingdom Metazoa; phylum Chordata; class Actinopteri; order Perciformes; family Liparidae; genus Liparis; species Liparis tanakae. Next base: position 16,788,335 of record CM070099.1, on the reverse strand, counting down.
CCTCCACAGTGTCAGGTATCGTGATGTTGATGGTCTCCGCCTCTGGGTTGCCACCGCTTGGGATGAGCAGAGAGTAGGAGGCCGTCTCACCCAGATCGCAGGAGACAAAGCGGTTCTCCCTTCGAGAGTAACGCAGCGACGGCGAGCGGGCGTGGGTGGAGGACTGGCTGATGTTGGAGATGATGGACACGCTGTCCATGGCGTCTTCGTTGTCACATATCTCAAGAACCTCGAGGTGGATTTTGACGTTGGTGTCCCACACACCAGCTCCTGTTCCCATCCCCATTCCGATCTCCATGCCCATCCCTACGCTGCTGACATTCACGTCTTCGGGTTGGCCTCCTGGTGCCGGGTTGTCTGCACTAGGCTCGTGACCAACTGATTTTGAGCGATACACTTCCACCTTTGAAGCAGAGGAAGATTTATAATTCAAGTTATTCATAAGTCTTTTTTTTCTGAACCTTAGAAATTGTCCTATTTCAATTAACCCAATTCCATCAAAGGGTGCACTCATGAATCATTGTTAGTCATCTTGAAATGCAAGAATGTCTTTTTTGAGTGGATACACGTCACTTCATGTCCTATTTCAAATCATCCCTCAGATCTGTTATAGGGCTATTTAATGTCTCTCTACTCTCAACTTATTCTTGCTACATACAATGGGACATTGACAAAATCTATGTGAACTTGTTGTTTTTGACAGTAATTACACTTTTTTGTCTGAGAGTTATGATTGAATATATATATATATATATATATATACAACTTGTAGTTCTTTTGTTCTGGTTTGAGCTGATTACAGTCTTTTTTTAAAGTCACAAAGCTTCATACATTCACAGACATGAGATTGATATCATTCTCTGTCTTTAACTCTCAGAAAGAAAGTAAACTGCATATGTAATTCCCAAGTCATAAGCCTATAATCAAGTGGAATAGAATCCTAAAAATGTGAGAAAAGATTGCGCCGAGAGCTATTACCTTCTTTGTATTGTTGGGTGAGATTTTGAGTCCGTCACTGCTGACTTCATAGGTGGAGAGAGAGAGGGTTTTCCCAGTGGGGGCTTGCAGAGACACGGTGCCCTGGAAGGCGCACAGGGGGATGGACAGACCGACGGATGACCGCTGCATAGGAAGACCACAAGAGCAAAATAAAGTTCAGTCACCACAGTATTTACATTTGTACCTGGCAGGACTGATTTCTTGAGATTATTATTTTAAAAATTACTAAATTGAATTGCTCATCATGTTATTGAATACACAACCCTTTAGTTCAAACTAATTGTGCTGAGACCATGATGTCAACTTGTCAGGGGCAAGAAAATGAATGTGTTAAATCAACCATTTCTAACCCAAGAGTTATTGAGGCTTAAACATAAGAGCGCTGCCAACAGCACGTTATATGAGAGAGTCAGAGTTCCATGATATAAGCAACCAGATACCTTTTAGGCTCACAGAAAAAAAGGTGCCTATGATCTATGAGCTATTTAGCTGTTAGCATATTTTTTCTATTTTAAAATGTGTGATGAATAATACAATGTTAGTGTGTAAAACCTTGTGTGTTTCTTATCACACTGTCATCATTTTTCAATTACAGGGCTGTTTTTAATCACTCTCAATTTGTTATCAGATTTCGTGGTCATATTTAAATATTGTCTTTCAAGAGATTAATTCATCACACAGTGCCTCACAGTGAGCCTCTGTCAACGTGATTGATCTTTAATAAAATGCATATTGCTGTCACGGGGAACAGAGTGGCAGCTCTCATTCAGCCGACCAAATTATTTTGATTAGTTCAATGTATTGATCTGATTATAACTGTGATGCAGAATAGAAACACAAAGGACGTCAATCCTTTGTCCTCCCTGTCTGTTTAAGGAGAGAGAGAGAGAGAGAGAGAGAGAGAGAGAGAGAGAGAGAGAGAGAGAGAGAAAGAGACACCACCAGTAAATAAAATCATCCTTTGAGGATCAATGTTGGAAGTGCATTGACGTGTGTGTGTGTGTGTGTGTGTGTGTGTGTGTGTGTGTGTGTGTGTGTGTGTGTGATTGTGTGTGTGCGTGCGTGCATGTGTGTGTGTGTGTGTGTGTATGTTTTTCCCTTCTGGTTTCATGGTATATTCGGAAGATATACAATCATACAATTGGATGGTCAATTTTAAAATGGAAATGTTGTATAACATGACAGTCATGTTTTCCTCAGGGTTCATTGTAATACGGTTGGTGATCCTTTTTTCATCCAGTCCCAGAATCCTGTCAAATGTGAAATGTATGACCACTTGCCAAACTAAAGACATTCCCATTCGTCTCAGCTGGACATTGTGTTTAATGCTAATATGCTAACCCATGAAACAATAAGGATGAACATAGAACATATTATTTGTGCTATATCTGTGAGTTGGCAAAATTTAGAATTTAGTAGAAAGCACCAATCTGCTTAAATACACCTCAGACAGTGGCTGTCATGGCTGTGGACGCTTTTTTGCCTATATTTCGACGCATGAATAACAAAGTATGAACACACCCCCAAGATTCTTGCTGTGTTATTTTCATATTTTAATGTTCATTCCAAATCAATAGTTGTTTTGTTTTATTTCTCCCCCTTTTATTGGTGACAACCACATTCATTTACAGTGTTGGATGCGCTCTCAGAAAGGGGGAATGGGCTTCAGTTTGCTACATTTGAATGTACAATATATCTCTGTTCCCCCCTGAGAGGTCTTGTGATCGTGCCCCCAGTCTGTGCTTTCTATAGCAGAGCATAAAGTCACAGAGAGGGTAAAGATGTCTTTAAGCTCTAATTCCACCTCCCCCTGTGGATGCTGAAGGCCGTAAGGGCTGACAGTAAGGAGGATAGACGCTGGGTAATGACATCTGGGCGGCTAACGAGGAACAGGCCAGGAAGCGAGATGAATCCCAAACTCTTTCTGCTCGGCTTTCCTCTCTCTTTTGGCTTTGTGCGTACTGGATGTGTGCACATCTGTGTTTGCAAGGGGGGACAGACAGGGATTTTCAAACCAACACATTTTAGAATGATAAGTAGAGCAGAGTTGGAGAGGAAGAGAGACGGAGATAATGAGTGTAATTGTGCGTATGCACATGTGTGCACACATGTTTTCATTGTCTGTTCCTGTTCCAGTTAGTTTTCAAACCATCTCATAGTGACATTGCTCTAAAAGACCCGATCACTATGTCGTCATGTTGTTTAAAAAGGGTATGAATGTGGCTTCTCTGCGGTTTCTCTGGAGTAGAGTGAGGCAGCTCTCTCATCTGGGTCTGGAATTTACAATTCCACGATGCCTTTCATCTTGGCAAACAAAGCATAGAGAGAATTAAGCTTATGCTACGCTGTTACAAGAGCACAACAACAAAGAAAGGAATGGATTTAAAATGGATGAGTGAATAATGTAACATGTGCTTGTAGGAAACTGCCTTGAGGGAATAATACATGTAGACAGACAATGCTGCAAGACAGATGCATGGACACACAGCTTGTGTTTGATTCAACTAAACCTTAAAGCCACGATGGATTGTGTTGAATCAATTCAGTTGTTATATCATGTCCCAGTTATGCACAAACATATTCATTTATGCTGAGATTTAACCACCACCAAAGTGGTGGGTAACCCTCCGGTTATGTTGAGGGTCAAATTGACCCGTTTCAAAGTTTGAGAATTTAGGAACAATATTTGTAAGTTTTTTCTGTATGAAACTTCTTCTGCTTGACTTATTTAGTGTTATCAACATTTTAAAAAAAAATCTAAAAGAAAATCATTTCCCCCTGCAGGTTTATATTACGGAGATGATGTTCGGGTCAATTTGCAGTCAAAGCCCTATGTATAAAGTTGTACACATTTCAAACTTCAAACAAAAGAACCAGGTGTTTGTTATGGGAACCATCTCTATCCTGATGTGTGCCCGTCACCCTACATGAGAAGGACACTTTCTAGAATTAACAATGCTTCTCATCTTCCCCCTAAATACTTTATTTTATTTAATTATTGGACATGGGACACTAATGTAGGGTTTTTCTTTCATGTCTCTCCTAATGAATATGTACTCTAGTACTTCTAATAGACTGTGTGACTGAGAGTGACACACACCTTGTTTCATCCCAATCTCAAACACAAACACACACTCTTTCTAACGACCTGTGCGAGAAATACAGATACTATTCTGACGGGAACCTTTATTTTTCCCTTTGACAAAACTCCACCCACACTTATCAGGGGAGGGGCCAAACATATAAAATAGTTTCTGAGAAGTACTACCAATGGCCTTTGGTCATCTTTTATAATATAATGCATGTATCTTAATACTATAAATAAATATAACTAAAGTGTACTTTCAATACAAATACTTGTGATTCATTTGGCTTGATTTTGAGTAAGCGGGTCAATTTGACCCTGAACAGCAAAGTTGTCTCATCTCTATTTATCTACATCACCGCAATTTAAAAAAAAGTTACAAAATGCAAATAAAATTTAAGAGAAAATACATGTTATGGTAGACTAATGTAATGTATATCTAGATTCCTCCAATGTGACCTACAAAATAGTTTGAACATGTATTTTTCATTAAAACGAGTGAGTTATCCTGATTGAACTCTGATCTATGGAGGGGTGAATATATTCCACTAAGAACTGCTTGAATTGTTACTGATGGTTTTGGTGATGAGGTACAAACTATAATTGTCAGGATTTTTTTGGGTTTCTGACAACCTTTGGATGATTCAACATTCACCGGGTCAAATTGACCCGGAGACATCACGGCTGTATGTAAGAAACGAACGTAACAGCAGGGTTAAAAAGAAGTGGAGCTCATTAATACTAATCTTGAAATTATAAACACAGTCTTTAATCCCCCAGGAAACCAAAATACTAAATCAATGAACTGAGTGGAGCCTTTGAGAGTTGAGATCTGATTTTAGAGTGGAGCAGCAATGAATGCATACTTTGTTTTGAAAGAACAATACGAGTGGCATAATGCTGATGTAGTAACTTCATCAATTACTCTATTAGTCAAAAGTCATTGATGCTTAGCACTAACAAAGATAGGCAGAGAGATGAGAGGAGGAGAGAGGCTCGGGAGGAGGGGACTTTAGCCATCTTAACTTGTTCACATGCAAAGCTCCCAGTCTGTCAGATTGCTTACAAAGAGACTCATCCCCCCCCCCCCACACACACACACATACACACAGATACAGACCACCAATGAGTGAGTCTGAGAGGCATTCAAGCAGTCAAAAACGAATAAATATGAACACACTTCTATAAAGCCTAGTTATGTAAAGACTGAAGTCTAGCCCAACAGCTGTGCGTCTCTGTATCTCCAGATGCACTGAAATGTGTCAGCTGTAGTTCATGGGTTACCCGGTTCAATCACTGCTCATTAATAACTAAAGATGGGTCAAATGCAGAGAAGAATTTCCCCACAGGGATAAATAAAAGTGTACATTTCTTTCTTTCTTTTTTATTAACACTGCATTTATTTCCCCCTTTGAACAAAATGGAAACACATAAATAGAGATTGAAAAACGGGCAATAGAACGATCTAGAGTGCATCACGTTGCAGATGAATGCATCAGTTGTTTGACTAGTTTCAGAAAGCAGTAGAGCGTGAGTGTGGAAAATCAAGTCATGCCAGCCATAAATCACAAAATGTCAGATCAAAATTACAAAATTGAACGGTTCAACGTGAGACAAATAAACTAACAGTGGCGTACCTGTCTGGGAGTCCTCTCTGATTTACTCCTGCACCACTCCCAGTCGGTCAGCTCGATTTTCCGACACCCCTCATGCGACAGCCTCCTTTCCGGGCCCTCGAACACAGACAATGTATCCGTGAGATTGTGATCTGGCTCCGGGTGATGAGAAGGAAGCGAAGAGGCACAGCGGAAGTGGTCCTCGTCTCCTTGGTTCTCACGAAGGAGTGAACAATCAGCCAGCGCCTCCTCACTGGCCACGACTTCCAACGACAGGTCTGCGTGAGAGGAGCTGTCCATAGCGCAGGTGGTGCTGAAGTCAAAACTAGGCCCCAGGCTGGAGGGTCCACCACCTTCTCGTACATCAAGGCAGGTAGCAGGGAAGTCACAGTTAAAGAGGCTGTGATAGGCCGGCTTCTCAAGGGGGGGACTGCTGTGAGACACGGTGGCGTGAGACAACTTGTACACTCCATAGCCTTGTTGGAGGGAGAGGTTGAATTCAAATTTTCTTTTCATCACTGTGAAAAAGGTTATTGAGAATAATTTAGTCACACCTTTAGTACCTTCTTCCTCCATAAAACAATGGGTAATCTTTTTTAGGGATTCATGATGTAGAAACACACTTGATGAAGAATTGTTGGTAGGTTTCTATGACTTCATTTTTTACCTGAGGGTTCCTGCGTTGGATCTCGCTTGCAGTTTATGAAGCAGCCACAAGGCATGTGGATCCAATGCTCAGACAGCACGAATAACGGAGTGACCATGGGGGCAAGCAGCGTGAGGAAAAAGCTCAGCGTCTCCAGGGAGTCGCTGCGTGCATTCACTGTGTGGTTTACCAGCATCAAGGTCTGTGAATGAAGGGGAGGGACATTAATTCACAGAGGAGTCTGTGATTCAATATGCATGAGGAATTGTGGAGATAAATATATAAATAATAAATATCTAAAGACAGATCTGAGGTTGACTTGTTTGTTTCTATAAACTCATGTGGGATGTTGAAGTTGTCGTCATTGTATTCTTACATCAGTAAAATGTTGACATTTTTTTTGCTAATCATATCCAAGGCACAACATGTGTCACCGACAAGTATTGTTGTAACAGTGGCACTCATTGTGAGGCGATAATTAAAAGTATTTCACAATGCAAACCAATGAATGCTGCCCGTATTGACTAAAACAGTGGTTCTCAAAATAAATGTCAATGATGTCCCACATGTGAACATTTTTGACAAATTCAAAGCATTTTTGGTTGAAAAGAATATAGTACGCAGCGCTGTGTCACCATTGTCTGATTACATGTAAACTACTTTATTACTTATATAAAATTCAGTTGATGGGGGGTATAAGCGAGTGCAACAACAGGTTTACGTTACAGTGCTTGTACTGTAAGATACAGTCAATATAATGAAACACCACTTGTTTAGTTTGTAGTTTTGTGGATAACACTTTTCAACAAGTTTGAAATGATTGAAAACACAAGATGTGAACAAACACACACATGATTTACAGACTATTGGATATGCTGAACGTTGCTGTTGTTAAAATGTGTTTTCACGCTGCTCACCATCATTGGCATCCATAAAATAACTCGGACAACCGCGAGGATCATGGAGAAGCGCTTTTGCGCAAAAACCACTGGCGTGTCCCCGACAGCTGCTGTCCTCTGTCCGCTGACCGACACCGGGGACAGGCCGCTGGCCTCGTTCTCCCTGAGCCCCGTCCCGCATGAACTTGGGCTCAGCTCCTTGTAGGCACCGAAACTATTAGTCAGACTGTCCCGGGAGAAGGAAGGAAGATCACAGAGGGGCGCGGAGCCGCTCAGCCCCCTCGCCATATCCAAGTAGCTGGGGTACAGAACAGTCCTCTGGGGCTCCCGGGAGCACATCAGCTGGTAGGTGAGGGAGATAAAGAAAAACAACAAGCCGCAGAAACACAGGGAATATAAAGAGAAAAGCAGGAGCGTGTAAAAACTCTCGCTGTCTGGGAAACACCCGAGAGAGAGCGGCTTAAATCTGCCCCATCCGCACAGAGGCAACACGCTAACGGCCAGGCTGACCGCCCACACAGCGGCGATGGCCCACATCACTCTCAGGGGCCGGCGGACCGACTGAAGAACTCCAAATCTCTTGGTCACATAAAAAGTGTAGGCGGCGATGAGGCAAGCCTTCATATTGCTCGAAACACCCTGGAACACGTACAGAAGTCCAGATAAGGTGCACAGGCTGCCGGACCCTCCCGCTGGCTCCCACTGCAGGAGCATGAACAGGGAGAGAGGGACCACGCTGAGCAGGTCGTCCACCGACATGGAAGCCACAATAAGACACAGGGAGGTTTTCCTCCTCATCCGGAGGAGAGAGAGCAGCGAATACACACCTCCGACAAAGGTGGCAGCGGCGAAGATTACGCACAAGCCGAAAATGACCGGGTGGATTTGCCTCTCCACCTCCGAAGGGACGTCTGTCTTCTCGTAAGTGGCCGTGAAAAGGTGGCTCAGGTTGGGCGCCGGGGAGCTAATGTGCGTCGTAGGCATTTTCAATGAATCAACTTATCTGTCTCCTTTGGTACTTTTACTTGGTTTAAAATCGCTCTGACTATCCGGCGTATAACGCGCTGCAAATATGTGAGGATGTCCCACGCTGCACCGCTTCTTTTAAATATTCACACCGTGGAGATGGGGAGAGAGACATTGGGCAATACCCCTTTCCGATCCATCAAGGAATGCGCGCATAACCAAAGCGTTCTGGTGTCTTGGATGTGGAGTCACCTGGAGTCGTTCTGGCAGGCTGTGTTCAAACCGCGTAACGAGGGCACCTCTGGCTTCCTTCCAGCTGCCGACGTACGCGCTGTCGTCATCGTCGTTTCCTTTCCCCGTAGTTATTTGGGGCTGGGCCAAACGCTGCATACTATTACTACGTGTTCTGTTTAGAACAGGTCGCAGGAATGTCAAGGCAATGAAGAACTTTCAAGTTATCATCAAAATGGATAATGTCATAGGAAAATTAACCTTGTTTTTCACCAGAGGAATGCATTTTAAAAAGGCAATTTAATAAATGTTAAACGTGTAATGAATACAGGTAGATACATTGCAAAAAATCAGCCTAAAAAACAAGGGAAACAAGTAATACAATGAGAGAATATTACTTGAAATAAGCCAAATTATCTGCCAACAGAATAGGAAAATTTGACTTGACAAGATTTCTTAAAACAAGTGAAATACATCAAAACTGCCTTGTAAGAAGAAATATCCTGTCAGTCAAAAAACAAGCATAGATTGCCTTAATTTGAGATATTTCATCTTACTTAGATTTAAATTTTTGCAGTGTAGGTTTATGAAATACAACATTACAGCAGGTTAGGTGGACACAGTCATGTGGCTGCATGGTCAGAGGCAGATTTATTTGTGAGGAAATATAACGTGTTTTTGTTTGTCTTTGTGTGAATCCTCGACCTTGCATGTTGACCTTTGCTCATCCTTCCTGGCAGTCAAGGACGGGTTGTTTAAATGTTTCACGCGTGTCCTTGCATGGTCCATAAATAGATTTGTAGTGCTCTATTCATCACTGTTGATGTCTTTATGTAAATTAAAACATGGATTTGTATGATAGACCATGCTTATTCTTTTACACCCCTCCATTATGTTCTCAGTGTATCTGTGGATGTTCAGCTCTTTCAGCCTCGATCAACATATATCAATATGGAATGTGACATGACTGTAAGTGCATCTGACTTCAGGTCTTGCAATTGAATTAGAGTTGTGGCTAAGGGACTTACAGCCAGGCTAATGACTAGACCCACTCTGGGGCCACTTGGACACCGAGAGGAACACGAGAGGACAACACATAATTCACAAGGCTTAAAACATACACACAGGTACACAAACTGAACTCAGCATCACACATCAAGGTGACCTACTTTGTGTGTTTATGTATTCTGCATGCAATCGGTGCCTGAGAAGGCCCGAGGTGAGAGTGCAAACTCTGTAAATGTTTTCATAAACAAGTGTATCGGTGAGGAATAGAGTATAATGAACCAGAATCGGTTGGAAAATACTAAAATATGAAACATTCTGTCAAAAGACATCGCCTCATTTATTCATCGAGCAAAGACTTGTTATTGTATATGAAGAGCTGGAAAAAGATCCGCACACTATGTGAAACATTTAATACACAATACATTTCACATGCATTATGGATGCATAACTCTTGAATACATGTACGCTTTTTCCCTGATATATATTTCCTATATATTAACAGGGAAGCATATTTAAAATTGGATTACAGCATGTAAAATACAGACAGTGCATGTTACGGATATTTACATGCTGTTTTTAAAAGTAGATTGATTTTGAGAAGCAACATATATTTGTTGTAGAAAAGGGGAGCTTGGTGCTAAAAGGTATACCACTGAATCAAAAACATGTGCATTAATAAAGGGATATCTTGTAATGCTGAAAATACAGAAAACCATCACTTAAGTGGCCATTTAGAATAATAGAGCAAATAATAGCTCCTGCGTTGAGAGATACCGACACTAAACTAAAAGAGCCTTCATAGGGTGAACATACATATTATAATGAATGCTAATTCTGCACAGCCATAACAGCCTGCAGCTATAGGTCATTGTGTGTCTGGCACTGCCTCCTAGTGGCCGAGGGTCAATTCATGAAGCTACAAGTTGCTATATTGACGAGATGATATTGACTCAAATGGACAGAGACAGCATGTTGTATTCTATACTTAACTATTGGAAAAAGGGTTTTATTCTCAGACTCTTGTAGAACACTTTAAAATATATAAAAAATGATATTACACAATTTAAAGTGAATTCGAAATGTAAATGAGTTGTGAGTGAAAAGAGTTGTGCCAGTTTTGAATTTGCTTTGTACATGTAATAACCTCTCACGTTTTTCTGTCCTATATTATTGTTTTTTTTAATGTAATTTGCCTCAACAGAGTAGTCAAGGTTGGTGAAGAGAAATTAAAAAAAAGAAGGAAAATAAAATCTGAAAAGCGGCTAGAATAGAATTATACTTTATTAATCCCCAAGTGGAAAATTTGTGGACAAAGTAGCACCAATAAACATTAAACTAAAACACAATAATAAAATATACAAATAAGAAAGAACAAGTGTGCATAAACTATACAAGTGAGATATAAAACACAAAATAAAATAAAAAATATATGTATATACACATATATATTTTATTTTATTTTGTATTTCGCCACCTTTGGTATAATCCCTATAATACGATCTGGTGGCTCCAAATACCTTCAGATACAGTATACAGTCAACGTGTCACATGATCTGTCACATGATCTAACAGAGCATTACATTAAAACATGAACAATATTTTACCAACAGAAGCAGTACTCATGGTAACAAACACTCTCTGGTTTACTACCACAAATATGTAAAGTAATGTATTAAAATGTAACCGAGGTGAACAACATTACTTTAAGATCATCAAAGTTTTAAGAGATGTATTCAGGGTATCTTGCATTCGCAAAAACATTTTCCTCATCATTAAATTGTAAAGCCATGTGCGCCTCATGGATCCCAGCCTAATTTATTTCTGGATAAAAAAGTAAAAGGAGAAAGGGTCACTGTGTGTTTTGAGGAGTTTTGAGGAGTATGGCAATTAAAATGATGGCAATTAAAAGTATGGCAGTAAACACCTGTGGTTTGAAGAGCACTCTCCACCACCAGCACCAATTCCGGGAGTATCTGCAGGAACGGTGGTCATCTCTTTTGTAGACGGTCAAGGAGCTCTAAAGCGGTTCTGGAGGCCTGTGATGATTGACATCCATCCCACAACATCGTTCTCTTCAATACGTGGAACATTGTACACAAAAAACTCAAAATGAAATCACTTTAAAATCCCATTTAAGTAATTTAAAGAGAAATCTGTCCCGTCGTCATGAATGTTGTTGCATATAACGAGGACTGTGCATTTTGTGCCCCATCGCTTATGTTGTATGAAAGAGGGATATCTGTAGAAACAGTAAAACAAACTGTTTCTGTGCTGCGATGTCTTGAGAGGACGGGATCGGGAGGTGAGGCGTGGGTACACAAATCAAGAAGACAGGCAAGGTTTTTTTTTTTACTCAAAGTGTCTGTAATTAGATTCTTCTTAACAAAAAGGTCAACTTAACACCAACAAAAGTCGTTGTACAAAACAAACATACGTGCTTCAGTCTTTTCCTGGTTCATCATCTTTAACATAATATAATAATTCTCCTGAGCTCCTGTCTTCACCTTCACACAGCTCTCTGCAGGCTCATCAGCCTCATCGCTTTCAGCTATGCAGTAGCCTTGGCCTGCATGCACTGCTGAGTGGGAATTGTAGTTTTTTACACTGGATGTCACGCTGTCATGCTGGTTGTAGTCCCTGCTGCAACCGCCGGGTTGATAAAGACATAATTGAACACTGGTAAAAACACTCCTTTCAACTTTTTACCATGTCCCAAATCATGTTTTGTCCACCAGATGGACCTAATGCACCGTGGGAAATCTGGCCTGTGTGACGGACCAGTCAAACACAGGAAGTAGGTAACACATTATTGTCTATAGCCAGTACAAGCTGAACTAACAACAACGCATTTGTGCTCGAGACTCACATTTGCTTTCTTGCAGTGTTCAAGTAACCCTCGTGTTTTTGTGAGGACTCTGCAAGTCCTGATGGCGAAGGATACGCTTTCAGGTGGTTCCACAGCTACAGGCCTGCAGGGACAGAAATTATATGGGCATCTGACTGTGAAGAAATGTGGCCAATTAATTCCCTCTTTTTTTCACCATCTCACTCCATGATCTCCAAAGCTTCATCCCCGACAACCTGCCACGCTAATTGGCATAATGAATTCATCCAGCATGTCTGGCTTAATGGAATCAATTACTTACAAGCAGAGGAATACAAAATATTTGGCAAGAAAACAAGCAGCCTAGAGTGCAAACCTATGTACCTTGTCTGAGTTTTTATGGATATAAATTAGTGACGATGGTGATGATGATGATGATAAACTAGCTTTGCTTTGCTTTGTTAGTGGAGTGAAAGACAGCATTACCTGAATGGAAGGAAAGGGCATAAAATGAGAGCATTATAAAGAGCTAATGTGACAAACCCATCTGTTTTTCTGTGAATGTGTGAGTGTGTGCGTGGGTGAGTGTGTGTGTGTGTGTTTGTGTGTGTGTCTGTGTGTGCAAGCTTTGAGTCTTCCTTCCCGTCCCTGATCGTGTGCATGATGATGTGTGTATATTTCTACATTTATGAGCAGACTGAAGATTTTCATTAAGGTACCATTAGTACCTCTTTTTCCCTCTGGGCCCCATGACAACTACGCTCCCATTCATTCCTTTGATGCAATAACCATAAAGAGGCAGACAGAGCCGGGTAGCAGGCATTAATCACTGTCGTAGGAATTCAGTAAAGTTCAATATGATCTGCATTACTTTCTGAATATAGTAACTCTTTTAAACTCAAACATCAAAATGGGTTTTCAGCGTGGAATGAGGCGGAGAGGCAAAGTGGTGAGAGTTAAATTATGCAATATGATGGTTTATTAAATAAACATTTTTGCTTCAGGCATTTTAAATTAGGAGCTACATGTCCGTCTAATCTAAAACAAACATATAGAGGATGGAGGATTGATGTAACTGATATCTGTGCACTAGCTTGGCTGTCATCCACACACATGGCGGGGCAACTTTTACAAACCTTTCAAGCTGGCTGATATAAAACGTCAGCGCTCTTCAAAACACTGTGGAAGTGTTGCAACTCACCAGCAAGTGAACCGCCAGCATATTTTATCTTGGGGAACTATGTTTTCAATATTGATCTTTCAACTGAGAATCTCAACTATAGAGAAGAGAAGTTTGGAAAAGATTGGCAGACGTAAAAAAATAAATTAGAAATAACAAGCGTGTTTCACCAGAGGGGTTTACAGCTGAGAGTGGCTGTGGATGTGCCTCATTACAGATCATTAGAGGGTAGTGTTTCTTACATATAAATACAAAAGCCTTTAAAAAGCGTTGGAGGGGGAGAGAGCGCTCAGTCGTCTCTCTGTGCAGCCGGCTGTGTGTTCTACCTTCACTCCACCGTAACCTCATTCGCAACTACTCGACATACAGTTTTCTCCCTTACTGTTGAAACTTTGAGAATGATAGGAAATGAAAATAGCTTTAATCCCTTGGTGGAGTCAGTGTGAAAGAGAACATGAGAGATTAACAAATTGCCCGTGTCTATGCTGACTGTTCGAAGTCAAGTTGAGTAAAACATTTCCCAGAGCTGCCAACTCTCACGGTTTCGCTGTGTGACACACGCTTGTGCGTGTTTTCACACGCTCTCACGCCACACAACCAATTTCTCACGGCAAAAGAAAGTCTGATTTGGGCGAAGCGCGTTGGTTCCTTTTCAAACTCCGCGACGATAGATGGCGCTAAGGAGCGCCTCTGTAAACCTGTTCGCTGCATATACATCCTATTTACCCCAAAGAGTCCCGAAGTTAGCAGCAGAAGAAGATGTTCAAACAGACACAGCGAGCAGAGACTACGGTATGTTAATGCAGGGCTCTCAAGTGTCACGCATTGAGAGTGAGACTCACGCATTTCGGTCTTAAGTCACGCACTCCCGCCACACATCGTATTTATTGCGCTGAAAAAAATTCTCGGCTATTTAATGTTTTAATGTGCCGCAGCGCCAACATGAGCTGGCCCCGCTAACCTCACGGTGGAGAAATCAAACGCTCCCCTGGAGGTCTGCTGCGAGATGCCAATTATCAGCCAATCAAAAAGAAGGGCTGGGCTACACAATAGCCAATCCGAAAAAAAAACCTATCTGTTGTATCTGGGTAAGATTTAATCCAGCAACCAATGAAAATAAAGCATCAGGCACTCTTCAAAGTCAAAAGTCAAAGTCAGTTTTAATTGTCCATTTTTCATGCGTGCAAACATACAGAAGATTGAAATTGTGTTTCTCTTCTGTCCAACATAAAGTGATTGTGCAACATATAAACATAAAGTGAATAGACAACATAAAGTGCATGGACAACATAAAGTGCGTGAACAATATAAAGTGCAACACAGTAAAAGAACATGTAAACATATAGACAACATAAATTGGACGGGAAACATTCAGACATGTGAGTCTGAAGGAGGACGGGGTGGGAGGATGGCGAGAGAGTTCAGCTTCCGGACAGCCTGGTGGATGAAGCTGTTGGTCAGCCTGGTGGTGCGAGCCTGGAGGCTCCGGTATCTCCTTCCCGAGGGCAGGAGGCTGAAGAGACCGTGTGAGGGGTGGCAGGGGTCACTCACAATGGTGGTCACTTTGCGGGTGAGGCGGGTGTTATATATGTCCTGCAGGGATGGGAGGGGGGGGAGTGAGGCACCCATGATTCTCCCAGCTGCATTCACTATGCGCTGCAGGGCTCTCCTGCTGCTCTTACCTGTCTTTAGAACCTGAGAGCTGTTAATGACATGTGGTTCATTTAAGTACTCACTCTCTTAAACTTTACATCTTGAAATAAATAATGTGTTGTGTTTCTTTGTGTGATCGTGTAGTGATGTCAGCTGTCATAACAAGCAGGAGAGCACCTTGTTGACCTCTCGGTATACTGCATGCTCAAAACATCATATAATTGTTTAATAAGCGCTGACCACATAGCATTTATCTTTTTATTTGCAGGCCTAGGAAAAGGACCCTCTCAAAGTTTTTCAAACAATACTTTGAACAAGTAAGATGTATTCTAAAGAATTTAACATAAAGACAGGACATGTGTGCAATAGAATTAGACATGTTTTTGTAAATGAGAGTAGAGTTATTAAAAACATTTTAATTATTTAAGGTAGCAAAGATGCCTCGTAAAAGACATTTGCCAGACCAGATCGAGGTACAACATGGGTACAACGCCAAATTAATTCAAATTTCCTGATATTTGAGCCACCACCGCGTGTTGCTGTGTGCGCGGCAACATTTTGGTCACCACCGACAAAATCTCACTCCAAGGTTTTTTGAAAAGTTGGCAGCACTGCATTTCCTGTTTTAGGGCAGAGCGGAAGAGAAAAAGAGGGGTAGGAATGTCAGCGCTGGATGACAGATCGTGTCCAAGTGTTAAGACAAATATTGCTCGAAACAGCACAACATCTGCTCACTGGAAACAGAACAGCAGACACAAGTGAACACTGCCAATGTTGTTGTTTACAAGAGTGTCTGTCACATTGTTATTGCTACCACAGACTGTCTATGAGAAATGTGGGCAACATCTCTGGGACGACACCCATTTGTTTCTGGACTACACGTTTGAAGCCTTGATTTTTGGCTTTTGGAGATAGCCATCTTGGTTTCTGTCAACTTCCAGAAACCAAGATGGAAGTTGTTTTTTGCACGAGAGGGCGGAGCTAAGTACTACAAAATGCTGAACAAGACATTTTTGGCAAGAATAAAAGTTGTAATAGACATTTTTCCACAAGTTGATATGGTTCCTTGGGGTCTTATATTTAATGTGTGTAACATATTTTGGTCAAAATACCACAAGAATCATTTCAAACAGCCTTTTTACCCTGTCAAAAACACCCACAGATTGACCTGTTTTGGTGGGTGAGGTGCTCCGTGTTGCCAGGTTGGAGATTGGTGAAGTATCGTACCAAAGGCTCAAAATGGTTGTATTATTTGGAGGATAATTATTGTGTAGCTGGCAACCCTGAGATCGGTTGACCAATGACTGTTCTCTGTCAGACATCGCACCAGAAGGTGGAACGTAAAGGAGATACCATTTCCAAAACGTGTAAGGGTTAAATACTAGTTTGTGAAAACCCAGAGAAACACAAATATCTGACGAAGCTAAATCCTAGACGTTTTTGGAATCACTACCGGACGCATTTTTTAGGTCTTAAAAACAGGACATGTCCAGGGAAAATCAGACGTCTGGTCACCCTAACTGGCGGTAGGTCACCGAACTGTCTTTAAACTGGGTGGGTGGAGTGGTGGTGGGGGGCGTTCCAATGCCAACATCTACGTAGACGTTGGTGGTGATCCCATTCGATGCACTAAAGCATATCGTTTCTGACATAGAGGAACCACAACAAGCCGCGTGTTGTTTTCCAGCGTTTTTGTGTTGGGAGACATGCCAGATATCCAAATAAACGTATAGAAACACTAAAAAAGTGGAATTGTCATAATATGTCCCCATTAATAAACTGAAAACACACTGTGAAAGGGTTGAAGAGTTGAACGAACACACCAGTGCCAGATGGGACAACGCTGTGGCAGAGACTTAAAACATACCTTACTTCATGTTCTAAATGGAGCCATAATTGACTAAATAAACAACATGCTGCATTGAATAAGACTTGAAACGAGCAATTGCGACCATAAACTCATGTTTATAATGTTTATTAAAAAATAAAGTGAGAATTTGGTAATTTTCTTATGGCCTTCTGATATAATTAAACTTCATTTTGCAACCAGAGGAGCAGCTCCCTGCTGGCGATTATGAATAATACAACGCTGTGGCACTCCTTCTCTTTTCAGAAACGGTGGTTTGTCTTGGCTCAAACACAAAAAAAACATTATTAACTTAAGTAATCATGGCAGTTCTCTGTCGCCAAAAATATGTCATAAGAATCCGTCTCCACATGTCTTATATTTTGATGAGTGGCTGCTTTCAGTCAAATCCATGCTCAGGGTCAGGATTAGGATGAGCCTCACCGTTGCATCTGCTTTGTCAAACGCCCACGTTATGCTGCGCCTATATTCCGGCTGAAAGATGCAGCACGATGACAAACATTTTCTTAAGGGGATCTGTGTCGAAAGAAAGAAATTGTTCCCATGAACAGAAAACCTTGTGCATGCAGTGATACCTGTTTAAACGTCCAGCCGTCCCACAGAGCAACAATAGCGCTCATTTAAAGTGACGTTTCTGGCCCCCTGAAGCCAAACATTTGGCTCTGTTTAAGTCTTCACCAATGTCCTGAGTCTCTGTTATTCATCAGGGGATCCTTTCCATATCGTCATCCGATCCATTGCTGAAAAACATCCGTTAGTGCAGTTTTAAATGATAGAATTAAATTCATATTCTGAGCGTATGTGTGTATGTTTGGTTGGACCCGCATGACATGAAAACTGATATATAACTGAATTTATAATTCTATTTTCCTTGGCATCTTAACACATTCCTCATGTTCTGACCTACATGAGATAAAAGCAGAGGACAGTGGAGAGGACTGTAGGGAGAAGCAAAGAGACATTTCAACAGAACAAGTGTGTGAAAGCACAATGAACACGGCGAGGGACATTTATGTGGTTATTGAGTCTCAAAATATGTCCATCACCATTTCTATCAACGTATAATTACGGATATTCTCGGAAGTTTATCTGATCTCTGGAAGGTTCTTGAAATAGACTATCTACATTACTCACTTGTCATTTCTTTCCAATTCATCAGATTCCTAAAGATACCGACTCCATGTGGAAAGAGAGGAAGACAGTAACAGATCAAAGGAAATGCCATTTCAATTGTGTTATTATTCATGACAGCTAATAATCATAAAAGCAATAGTGCAGGTGATTTCACAGGGGGAGGCATATTCGACCCACTTTGAATTTTCAATGAAATAGGACAAACCTTGAGAATGTTTTATCAAAAGCAATCTCAGAATGAGTGTGTGATAAATGTCTGATGCATGTTGTGGGAACAATGAAGTCACAATACAGAGACTCACCTCCCTTGTGGAGACAATAAGGCTTGTCCTTCTTGTGTGTCAAGAGATAATGGTCAAAGCTTTGTGGTCAGTGTAATGGTTTTGATTAGAAATATACTGGATATTGTACATTTCCAGAGTTGTAATTGAAATGTTCTCCCAAGTGACCAACACAAGAACATCCTGCTTCTCATTTATAATGTTTTATCCCACTTCGTATCTCATATTGAGCCCCTTCAATCACTGAAGTGGATGTAAAGACTGGTAATACCAATATCATGAAGAACTTTATATTAGAGTTGATTCTCACACATTCAAAACATTATTTACCTTCAATTCCTCTTATATAGATAAAAAAAAAGGTTTAACTCGCTAAGTATCTGTGCCTCTCTGGAAATAGTGTGTAACAAAACAACTCCCCAACTGTCTATGATTCTTTGGAAATATTGTGAATGTTGCCACTTATAAATATTTTCCTATTCCCATCTATCCCTCTGTCATCTCGTTCCTCTTCTCGCCGCCTCATGACCGTCTCAAGCCTCTCTCTGAAAGCCCCTCGCTCTGAGTGACACCAGTGAGCTTATTAATGTGTGTGTATTTTGTGTGAGCCTTTGCCAGTGTGGCTTTGTTTGTGTGGTTGTGTGTTTTGGTGCTAGACTTTGTGTGCATGTGAACTGACAACAGACTTTGAGCAGCACTGAAAAGCCTCTCTTTTGATGATAGGACAGTTACTCCCCTGACAGTTCCTCTCGGGGGTGCAGAGAGAACAAGTCAGAGTGACCTTGATTTCAACCAAAAAGACGAAAAATAACTTCTTGGAATTGTGACGCCGGGTTGGTCGGTGTGATTCACAAGCATACAGACCAAATGCAGAACTGCTTCATTCGTCATGGTTGTTGCTTCCTTGTATTATCAGTTCTTCAGAACATATTATGCTTTGACGGGTGGTAGCAAACAGTTGATTTGAATTAATAGCAAAACCACAAGGCTTTCAATCATAACTTTGATAATGAATTATACCTCAAATAAACACATCCTTGTTTTTTCCCTCAAGAAATGTACAATTAAAACCACATATTTCATGTTGGCGAGGAGACATGGTTTGCATCCAAATTCTACAGATGCAATGGGCATGTTGCCACATGTTACCTGTGTTTGGCACTGGTTGGTTTTATTAATAAATACTAGAAGTAATCTCGAGTAAAGAGTAATCTCGAGTGTATGCAAGTCTGTGTATCTGCACACATGTGCCTACTTTTGTATCAAAATACAGTTTAATACCTGCGTGACCCCAGCGCAATTAAAACGCATAATGCTCTAGGAATCCATAATATGCTGAGTTTACTAACAGCGAACAGAGAAGGGGCGAGGGGTCTCATTTGAAGAGCACGGCTACAAAATGATGAAAAATGTAATCACGGAGGTTACATTGCTGGAAAATGTGAACAGTTTCTAGATCTGTTGACAGGCAGCAGCGCTGCAAACTGCGGTCAATTCAGTGACACACAAAAGATATACACAGATGGACATCCTTTGAAAGTAAATCATGCTGTTATGCAGAAGCAATGAAACCTGGTAAAGTGACACAAATATACTTTCTTAAACATATATCATTTAGGTTTAGTGTCTGTCAACGACAATGGTGCTGCAAAGACAGCATTTGAAGAGATGGAGTCTTTGGGCCACATGGAATGTTCTGGGATAAGATGTTTAAGTTAATGCATGTTTCCCAACCCTTTCGGTGACATTCATGTCTGTTTCAGCAGATGATTACTGCACCTCACGTAAATCAAACTGGTAAATATGTATATCTAAATAGTGAAATGCACATATGGAACCACAGCTTATCATAGATCACACAGGACTACGATAATGTATTCTCTTATTAGAGGTAGGCTTTGCTTTCTTCTCGCATTAATATGATATGATACATGATATGATATTCCTTTATTTGTCCCACAGTGGGGACATTTCAAAAATCAGAGCATCAATGAAAAATAAATATAAAACTAAATACTAAAAACTAAATACACAGGGGGGAAATAAAGTAAAGTGCTGAGTAAAGTAAAGTAAAGTGCTCAGTTTAATGTTAACTTTCCCTTTCAAACCCAACATACTCATCATGTGTTTGCAGAGTTCATTGCTCTCAAAGAAGTGACCCACTGATGGTGTTCTACATTACATTACATGTCATTTAACTGACGCTTTTATCCAAAGCGACTTACAATCCTGTTACATTCATACACTGTAGACACAGCTACAGCAATTCAGGGTTAAGTGTCTTGCTCAAAGACACATCGACTAGGGCGGGGATCAAACCTGTTCGACATGTAACCTAACAGCTACAAAGCAGAGTAAAGAAGTCAACATGTTTCCACCACAGATAGAGCCTTAGTGGTACTCAAGCACCTGCCTGAGACAAATTGTTTCCTCATTCATCAGTATTTAATAAAAAATACTCTCTGTCATCAATTCCCTCCAAATGTATTTTAATATCTGACGGGGCTTTTTAATCATTTTATTTTTAATTGAGTACCCGTTAGCCCATCAGAACTATCGTACTGTCGTTGCCATGTAATAGTTCATATTTATTAATAAGGAAAATGTAATATAGACGTCTAATCCTGCCGAGAGGAAACGCAGCTCGAGGACCGCAGAATTAGTGTAATGTGGATTATGTTTCAACTCTGTCAGAACATTTTTGGGGCGATGGGTGCCTCTTTTTTGGGGTTTTAGCACCTGCCCCCCCAAAATCTCTGTGCACGTGCCTGGTTATAATCAAATCAAAAGTAAATGACTTATAGGCAATAATACCACGAACAAGCTGTCGGACAACAACTCACAACAGTGTTGATACCAATCATCTTTAAACAGGGATTTGTCTGTACATACTTAATATTCTTAAAGTGCATTGGCTTTTAAAGCTGTTGGCAACTCTGTGGGTAACCGCAATACATCCCTTCATCACACACCTGAAGCTGCGTCCGGAGAGCAGCTGACAGGCGCACTTCGAAACGCCGCCCTGACGGAGGAGGCGACGACTCGGAGCACGAGGAACTTCAGAGGGCTTCCTCACTATGAGCCATTGGCTGTATAAATATGGGATCTCGCCCCTGTGGATCTCACACTTGACCAATTGCACGTGCAAGAGTCCGATGGGTCATTCGAATTCCGCGATCCTCCGTGGATAGGCAGTTTCAGTGAGGGTCTGTGCGCGCGTGCGTGTTCGTGTGAATGTGCACTCGTAGAATGTAAAGCCAAAGAAAGAAGAAGAAAAAGAAAAAGAAGAAGAAGAAGAAGAGGGGACAAGAGAGAGAGAGAGAGAGAGAGAGGCGGGATCGGTTTGCTCCTTGTTCAATTTCCAGGGTGAAGCAAAAACAATAATCTGTAACAGATCGATCAGCACTTCGCGCTCGCTTTTTGGATTTGATGGATCAGTGGATGTGATGCCCATATATATAATCGATAGGAATTTCCCCGACACATCTGGTAAGTCGCTCACTTAACCACGAGCGCTTCTTTTTAAAACGCGGCGCCATCTGTGTCAGTCGGCGTCGGTGTGTGAGTGTGTGTGCGCGTGAGCGCGCGTGAGTGCATGTTATTTGTGCATGTGCGCGCGTGCCGGCTGGGTGACATGGGGCAACATACACCGGTTGATTATGCCACCCCCTTGGAATTCCCGACGTGCAACAGGATATGAGGATATGGCACGCATCTGACCGCGTCTTGCTTCACCGCGTGTGCTGCAGCTGCAGATTTGTCTCACTGGAGTTTTAACACCGATTGCATTCGGTGCTATGCAAAGACATCAGAATAGCTTCACAGCTGGGTATCCGAGCTTAATTTGTGCGTTTGATTCACTGTGCAGCAGCTGTGAGTGCTGTGCCCCATTGTGTTCCATTCCATTCATAATGCTATCGGTGTAAGTGGGAAAGCAATTCAAGAGGTAGACTTCATTCCAGTTTAGACTACTGCACCTTTGGGCATCAATTCGCCGACTCCCCAAAAATATTTTAAAGTGATTTTAGTCTGCAGTGTGCAGCTAGGCCCAGTGCAGAAGATCATATCCCAGAGGTGTTATACTAAGTTAAAGTAGGCCACATTCCTAAACGTATTTAAAGTCAATTAAGTACATGACATGTTCATGGCTCTCAGACTCATAGGTTGTAAAAAAGTGACTTTGCAAGTTGTGCGTGTGTGTGTGTGTGCGTGCGTGTGTGTCCCGACGAATGGGTGTCTTTAGCTGTCTCAGTGAATGATGGGTTTCATTTTAAAGAGGTTTGTGAGGTCTCACAAGACATTAAACTGTTAATGTTTCAGATATATCATGGCAGACATAAAAAGAGTGAAAAAAAGCAAGAGAGAGTTTTGAAACATACCTTCCAAAACACACTAAAGACTAAATGATCAGAGCCTCATCAACACAAGTATAACCCGTCACTGCATCCTGCAACAGGAGCAGTCACACCAGCAGCAGAAATGACAGCTCACTTTACAAATAACTCACACTCGTATTAGGTGTTCTCCCCTCACACTCAGTGCCGTGGTCAAACTACACTCAAAGGATCCTAATCCACCCAGAAGCAATGTTGAACTGGAATGATCTCCCTTTAAATGTGCATAATTCACATAAAATTAGCATTATGCATTACATAAGGATGATGCGTGTATAGTTAGAGCTCGTTTAGATTCATATTAAACATGATTTAGTACCCTTCAGTGTCAAGTGTCCATCTATGTTTTTACGACCCCCCCCCTCCCCCGCCCCTCACCCTTATTTTGCACATTCTTTTACTCCGTGTTTATGTCCCTTTTTCTTTTAAATACATTTCACAGACGCTTACATTTCTTAACATGGGACTTGTAAGGATTAGCGTGAATTAATATAATACACAGCCTCACCAATGCTTACATGCACAGAGGATGTCATTAAAGACTGCAGCTCCTGTGAAGTGTTTGCCTGCATTGCAAAGTTTATGGCCCTCCTGCAGCCAACCAGAGGCGGGGGAAGTTCAGTTCATTAACACATCAACTTGAGCCATTCTGCTGTCCCGTCTCCTTTTTTATCTGGCCTTCGATCATAAATGTTCTCCTCGTATTTGGAGCTACCCTTATGCCTGAGTAGAATCACATCGTTCCCCCACAAACACTGCAAAAGGGAAATAATCCATTACATGCAGGCTCACCACTGTCCTATAATTAATCATAGGACCCAGAGTGACATCATGCATGCTGTAGCCTGTAGTGCAGATGTGGAGTTGGGAAAGAAGCCTGTTGGGATGGGAACAGTAAAGGCCAATCACAAGCCTAAACAGGCACTGTAGATTACTTTACACGGGGCAATTTAGTCACGAAGAACAATGATAGGGATTTGACATTTGGCAGGTCAGTGGTGATGAAAGTAGGTGGCGCTGCGTGTTGACGGCTGCCTGCTCCTTCACAGGAAGCTAAGAGACTTTGTCCTTTGGTCGGGCGTCGCTCTCATCTCAGCCAGCATGCAGAGAGACACACCCATCTGCACAGATGCCTCATGACACCAGCTTGTACAAGTGTGTGTGAGAGCATGGCTGTGGATGTGTGCGTGTGTGTACTGTAAATGCATGTGTGTGTGTGTGTGTGTGTGTGTGTGCCTTTCGCAAGGGATTAAGGATTAATTGCCTTCAGAGATAGACTTAAGTGCATGTTACATGCACATTGTAAAGTTCTCACTTGGCCCCAGAGGTAAAAAACAGTGAGGAGCAGAGCAAAGGTCTCTCTTGTTTTCCATTCTTCAGAAGTGTCTTTCTTGTTTTTGTCTGGAGGGTTCTGCCACTAAAGGGTAAGACCTTTCATTGTTCTCGCCTTTTGCTACAATACTGTTTTTTTTATGAATTATTTGCTTTCTTATCACAGACAGATTTCTCGTCTTTGGCTTTCCTTCTTCGAATCTTGTGTCTAAAAAGTCTGAAGATTTAACTGAATGTTCTCCTTATTAATGTCAACATATACTATTGTTGAATATATATATATATATATATATATATATATATATATATATATATATATATATATATATATATAGTCTTTGGTAATAACATGCATTTTTGGTTAATATCTTCAACAATGAATTTATTTTTTGATTTTTAAATATTGGTAACACGCTGAAAATCTGTTATTGACAAATTATTTAGCTCATGCATTCATGTATGAATTTGACTTGTTTTTATTTTTCATGACTTTTAACATCTATGTTAACTATGTACGTCTCCAAGCCTCTTCTTTTTTTTCTGTTTTGGGCAGCAAATAATGATTATGTTCATTATCAATGAATGTATCCATTATTAATAGCCAAATAAGAAATCTTTCAATATCTTGTTTTGTCCAACTAACAGTAAAAAAGAAAACTCAGTTTATAAGTGTGTATATACAGCACAGGAAGCAGCATATTTCACATTTAGGAAGTGTTTAGCATGACTACTCGGTGAATGATGATTCATTGCTGATCTGATTTGTTGACGCATTGTTTCAGCTCTACCTCGGTGGTTTCTCTCTCTCTCAGGTGAGTTGATACAGCTGGCAGCTGAAGGAGGAGACCCGAGTATGACAGAGACCAACCCCCCCAAGTCGGCTAAGAAGTCCCGCTGGACCTCCCTGGAGGTCGGCCTCATTACTATCGTCTCCTTGCTCTTCATCATCATCGTTGCCCTCATCATCCTCTTTGCCACACAGAAGACAGGTGAGTGACGACAGAGGGAGAAATAAATGAAAACCTGAGTGGTTCCTAAATAAACAACAATTTTGGTAAACTTGACAGAAAAACAGTGAGTTCCTTCAATCAACCACTTTAATGTGGGGAATCATTCCGCTTATAGAAAGTGTCCTTCAGAGCTTTTATTAATGGCAAGAATGCAGTTTACAAAGGTCCCTTTTACACTTTCCTTTATGTGCTCAGGCATTTTAAAACAACCTCAAATCGTTGATTTTTTTTCACAATTTAGACTAATTATCTAACATATTGATATCTAATATCTCGCTGTAAATGTATTCTATTCAAATGGATCATTTAAAATGAACACGGTGAAATCAACAAGACAATCTTTCCTCACTTTGGAAAACCAATCAATACTTCATTGAGATCAATCTCACACTGTGATTATCTCATGGGTCTTTTGATTGTTAATATCATGACTTTGCTTGCTTTTTCCACTTGTTAGGAAAATGGGAATGTTTAACGACTATGGTTGTCATCACACATAACACAAGAAGTGTGTGTGTGTGTGTGTTCTCAGTACATTTCAGACTGAATCTAATTAACAGTTCAGCACTTAAATTATTCCTGACAGAGTGAAAGCAACACTTAAGTAATTTGGGGTTATCTGCGTGAGAAAGATGAGATGTCAATATAATATAGTAAAATGCTAAGATTAGAGATGAGAGCGTGGGAGCATTTGTCACGACGGATAACTGCAAAAATCCCACTGAATGATGATTTGCTTGTCATTTTCTTCCAGATGAAATCTGCACATCGTCTGACTGCACGCAGTCAGGTAAGCATTGTGTTGTTTCTTTTGTTTTCTCTTCATCATCTTATTCTGAGGGCTTTGCTTTAGTCTCAGAGGGGGATAGATTGTGAAAATTCAGACTGTTGCAGAGACCCAGGGCACTTAAAAAAAAAGAAGAAAAAAGCCACTTCAACTGGGAATATTTTGGCCACTAAGTGAAAACAGTGATCATGCAGAGACATGTTGCAAAGGCTTATTGTTCTCAAATCAACAACTGTAGAGAAGTTGTGAAACTGGTAATGTGTGCACAGATTTTATGTTTACAGCGGTTTTCCAAAAATGAAATGTTTTGGAACTTAAAACACGGAGGACACAGCAGTTAGGGCAGCCATCACAGGCAGAATCAGGCCGCTAGAATTTAAGAGTTTCAATGAAATAAACAAAAAAATAACTAAAAGAGTAGCTCGGCCTTGAGCTTTATCTATTCCTTACAAACTCTATCTCAGCCGGGCCGCTAGCCGGCTTGCCGCCTTACTCTTCTTCAGGCAGCCGCAAAGACACTCTTCTCCTTTCCCTTTTATTTCTCTCCCTGATAACGAGATTACGATCAGGTGTGTCTCTTTCACACCTGATCCCAATGCCCTCCTGATTGAGTGGGTGGAGCCTTCTGGAACGTAGACTCCACCAGCCACCATCTTTCCCCTCAGGCCCATACAAATTGAACAGATCCAAACTCGTATACTGTAACTGTCCGCAATCCTTGATCTCATGAATCCAGCAATGCTACTGAAACCGTTTTGAAGCACACAACCTCATATTCATATAATTTTAAAGTGTTTTCCTATAACTAGCATTCCAAAATAGACCAGTGTCAAATCCTTTATGCACCAGCCTCATAAATATCACATTGTCCTTCACTTCAGGAGTTTATTTTTCGTATTTTTCATTTTAAGGAAAGATGCAAAATGATTCTTTTAGTTGCCAAAAACAGACGACAAATCATTTGCGATGCGTCTTTGGGTAACCAATGTCCCAATTCAGTCAGATTTGACAGACAGACTTGTCACGAGCGATCGGTCAGCTGCTCATGTGATGTAAATGCAGCTCAGAAAAGTTCACACATTTCTAGGACTGTTGCCAAACTTAACCCAATCAGTGCCATGACACGGTTTTACTTTAGCAAATGCTTGCATATTAGCTTTCCCCCCCCCCACAGGTCTATTTGTGATACTATAAAAAAGTTACTTACATTTTTTTGGTGTGTTCTGGACTAAATGACCCTCGCTGAAAGAAGATTTAAAGTGGTCCGTAATCCCGAACTGCACTAATACTCAGAGAACATTGATTCCACTCTTACCATTTGTCCATTCGCTGTAAGGCTCCATCCAGCAGCCGCTTATCATTGGTGGAACAGGTGGCAACGCCTGGCCTGACTGTATCTGAAGTTAATAAAATCAACACTTCTAAAAATCACAAATTAACACAAGCAGGTTAAAAGCGAAAATGTAAAACCCACACAATATGTGCCGGGCCGGACCGGTCAGGAAAGCTTTGTGAGCTTTACAGTTGCCGCTCGGTGTATTTTGGTTCCCTTAGGAAGATTTTGTCTCCAGTGTTTATGCTCAGCGAAGCTAACCAGCTGATACTGAGCTCTCCAAAATTAAACAAATAAGCATATTTCCCAACTATTAAATGATGAAATGGTAGGCATCCCCTGCATAAAAACAGTCTCCATATTAAGTCCAGTATATTGAAGTAACTTTAGGAAAGCATTTCCTCCAGTTCTCAGGGCGTGTTTCCTCTCTGTCCTTGCAGCTTCTCGCCTCATTGAGAACATGGATGCCAGCGTGGACCCCTGTGACAACTTCTACCAGTACGCCTGTGGGGGCTGGCTGAAGAAGAACATCATACCTGAGACCAGCTCTAGATACAGCACCTTTGACATCTTACGAGACGAGCTGGAGGTCATTCTCAAAGGTCAAACAGCTACTCACACACCCACCCGCCCGCACGCACAAATCCAGACAGAACGGCCGTAACACAGACAGGCAGGCGGGACTAATTATGTATTTATACTGTATTTATTTTAGTCCGTGCTCAAGAGTTGTAAAACTAGACTAATACATCATCTTGCATTGTGAGAATACGAGCTGAAGTGGATTGCAGCTCTATAGATATCCATGGGAGTTTTCTTCAGAATTATCAGTGTCATCAGACGTCAACACATCTTAATTACAAGTTTGCGTGTGTGTGTGTGTGTGTGTCTCATGTGTTTTTGCCAGCTTCTAGCCAGCATTAGCGTTGTGTTAGTGTCCTTTTTGATAGAGGGTCAAGGTACACTTCCTATGTGTGAGCACTAGTGGATTAGTGTGCGTGCACCGGGGTCCATACTTCACTTCGACTTGTCTGTGAGGAGGCCAGTCGAGGCCTGAGAAGTGGGTACTAAATCTTTAGGGCGCACAAACTTCCCACGGACAACTGAAACTTTTCTTTTACCATAAATGTACAATGTATATAGCAGTGCCTTCCACTGAAAACGACTCTGCATATGCTGCACAAGAGACTGAGTGATTCAGAGGTGTGAGAGAAGTGGATCCTGAGGGGGGAAACATGGGTTTAAAGTGAAGCCTGTCATGTAGACTCTGGTGGATTTATACCCACCAGAAGCACTTCATCCCTCCAATCTAGATGGAAAAACACATCATTGTGTCTTGGGACAACATGTTATTCCTTTTGCCATCTGAAATGAAAACATATTTTTTTCCATAAGGATAAAGCTGAATGTGGGGGGTAATAGCGAGATGTATATATTTCAATCCAAACTATGCATGGTATTTAGTCTTTCGCGAAAATTGGTTATGACATATTCATGTTTGAAAGGATAGCGCTGCTATCATAACATGATTTGTGTACTGACAGCTTTCCAATTGTCCTTCTTCTTCTGGATGAACACCTCTTTACAGATCAATATAACGTCCACTAGGGTTTAGACATTACATGTAATGGTCGATATGCATTTGTATACTGTTTTTTGAGGTCGCTTGTATTGGCAACAGTGCGTCTTCGTTGCCTCTTTGCAGTGTAATTATGAAAGTGGGCTCATGAAACTCTGGCTCTTATTCCTTCACAGTTTTTTGCTTGATCAGCAACTTCTATGGGAGTCACAGATCTCTCTCGTTAGATGTCTAACAAACATGACATGTTGGTATGCAGGTGGCAGGAGAAGAGAATGCAGCAACTGTGGGAGTTGTCAGAAGGATTCTGCATGTTAACTATTTGGTAAATCGCCAACAACATATTGCCCATCTGTTGTGTACTTTGCTCTCTTCTCCTCTCTTCTACATGGCTTAAGACATTTATTTACAAATCACACGCAGGGGGGAAACTCACAGAATCACGTTACTCAAACTGGGCTCGATTTTGACACTTCCCTACTACATGTGCATTTACTTACATATCACATCTGTGTGTACGGTAAGTGTGTGGCAACATTTCCCATGTTGTTGTATTTGTACTTATCAGGGATCTTTCTATTTTCTGTCTGAAAACAAAGACAGAAACAACAAAAACTCCACTCCTGCAGCTGATGATGAATAATTGGACAACGATTAATGGTTGATGTTTTTAAATCATTGACTTAAGTGATCTAAATTATGCAGTTGCTGCAGAAAGTAATGGAGCAGCTAAAGAACTGGTTTGAATCATTCAGCAGCTTTAATCTCCGCTCCAAACGTTGTTGTTGTTGTGATCATTCCTTCAGAGCGCCTGGTTTAGCAGTCAAAGTTGGAATGCCTCTGACTGGACTGGAGACACATGTTCAGCTTGACTCTGTGTGTGTGTGTTCGGGTGTGTGTGTGTGTGTGCGTGTTTTATAGAGTAATAAAAAGCCAAGCTGTGCATCTCAGATCATACTTGATGTCACGGTATGTGTGCGTTCTGTTTTCTTTACATGTTCAGAAGCAACGGGACACACTAGCTGTCAGAATTCTTGTCTTTATGACTTGTGCTCCGGCAGCGTGAGGCCTCAGTCGAGCCGTGACCTCTACTGTAGAGGTGACGTCAAACATGCGACCTCTGATCTCGGGACTGGCTGCTGCCACCTGCTTGGATACCACTGCCCGCTGGCAGATGGATCCTTTGTCGCTGTCAACAGCTGCAGGGGCCTGGAAACACCTGGACTCTGCAACTCTCTAGGATTTTAGGACAGCAATAAAATTAAAAAAAACACTGCGTGCATGTGTATGTGTGTAAATAGCTCTGTAGATTTGTGGTAGCTTGTAAATGCTTTGGATTGCTCTCCGCTGCTGTAAAAGGCCATAAATGATTCATAATGGGGACATTGGTTGTGACCACTTGTGTGTGTGTGTTTATGTGTGTGTAAGCGCCTGTTCAAGCTTGTTTTTTCACTTTCCTCTACTCAGGTGTGGCACACTGTGCAATTATTTACCCAATGGCCGTGAACATTTTAATTATCAGCTAGTTTATGTCAGGAAGGGGAGGTGAAGGACAACAGACCACAAAGAGGGTAATACAATATAGGTCAGGAAATGTGAAAAATCATGTGGTAGTCATCTCCGAGCTAAGCCCTATGTGCTGACATCCATCTGCGTGTGAGCATGTGTGTGTGAGAACACTGCTTCTTATTGCACACGGTGTTTCTTACTCCAGGTCTAAATCTCTTTCAACAGAAACATTTCTCACCAGAGGCAATGCAACACCAGCTTATGTGTGTGAGGTGTCTGTGCCGATAGATTAGCGCTCACATGTCATGTGAGTGTCAGGCATGCAGCGAACAATCAAACACGTAATGTCTGTGATAACAATAACTGAAACAGAAATTGCATTAAACACAATAAGCGATAAATGGTTTGTTAAGACAACCTTCCTGTCAGAACCATAGCACGACACCCTTCATAGATTGTTTCTCATGAACGTAGCAAATAAGCATTGCAGACCAGATCTTTGTCGCCAAATAAAATAATGTGACTATTAATGCAGCAATTCTTGGCCAACAAAAATATATTGAATAAAAGATCCTGAATTGAATATGTTTTTCTGTCAGCAAGGATGCTTTTGAATAACAGGAAAGACTCAGGAAAGAAATATTTCCCGTTGGCTGCTTCTCAGCCAATACTGGGCACACTTCTTTTCATCAACAGTGAGACTTGCCAAGGGCCAATTATTTGACTGACAACATGTTGCTTAGTCAAGAACATAATTACATAATTGGTATGTGGTGTACAGAAGAAGGCGGGGTTTGGCTTGTGGGCAAATCAGGAGTACCCCAAAAACAATGGTTGTGTTGCTGCTGAACGCTTTTATATTTGCTACATGACTCTGTTGAGCAGGAAGACTGTCAAGCAGCCACTGTAATGATGTTAGCTGACACCAGTTACAAAGTGGGATTGAACTGGTTTGTTCCCATTTTTATTTTATTTCTTTAAAAAGAAAAATATATGTGTGTATCTATATATATCTATATATATATATATATATATGTATATGTATATGTATATTTATATATACATATATATACATATATTTATGTATGTGTATATATATATATATATTTATATTTATATATACATATATATACATATATTTATGTATGTATATATATATATATATATATATATATATATATATATATATATATATGTGTTTGTATCAAGTAGTTCTATTGGGCTGTTGTACTGGTTTCAAAGCAGTCTATATTTAAAAAAAAATGTTTTTACACAGTAAACTGCTCTTTTGTTGCATATTGAGATTAATGCTTCTCATGAAGTGTCAACTCATTTTAGGTTGCTGCATGCTATTGAACACAATGTATGCTTCATTATGATAGATTGTGAGTTGAACTCCTGAAACAACACTGCGTGTGAAATGCCATGTGCATATAGAGGCAGTCAAGGATTAAATGTCAATGCAGAGAAGAAACTCCAAATTCAGATTCAGTATCACGCTGAGTGGTTTGGCTCAAATTGACGTGATGTTTCAAACAAACATCAATTGGCACAAAATCCATTTTCAAATAAATAGACATAGAGAGAGAGATTTTAAGCCTCTGCCGTGGTTGAACATTAGCACCAGGCAGTCAGTAATCCAATCATGCACACATGATCTGTGCCCTTTTGCAGGAAGCGCCCTGTGAAGGGTCCCTATCGCAGAACTTCATTAAGATTATATGAGCACATAAATAGTGCACATAAATAGTGCACACATGGTAATGAGAGAATGGAGGGATTAGAAAAATGAAAGGACAGACAGTCATGTAATTAGTGAAACAAGTAAACATTAGGGATATGCAGTACTTAAATCACTGATTAAATAAAAATAATTAAAAAAGATAATGATTAAATGTAGAATATCTAATATAACTGCTAAATATAATGAGAGTAGATATTTCATAAATTATGCAACAACTCTGATTTGACATGACATGCAATTGGATATTAAAGAAAGGGTCACACCTTTAAATATGCTTTCTCTAACAGGTTTTTTTTGTCATTGAACTCCTGAAAATTACAAAGAAAGGAAACAAAATTCAATTTGGCCCACTTTTATCTTTTGATCCCGACTCCCTGAGACAAGAGTGATGGACTCAGGGGAGAGTTTGCTGTCAGTTGTCTCTGTAATTCAAGATCCATCCTCTTTCCTGTATTGATCTTGGCATTGCTTTGAGATGTAGTGTTGGATTGTGTGTATCTGTTGATCCTGATGCAACATTTATAAGAGTTAATTTTAATCAGTGACCATTAGAACTGAAATCATGAGTTGTTTGATGGTTTATCAAATGTAAAAGTGTGTGATACTTTAAGTTTCATGTTACCCCCTTGCAGGGTGTCCTTTTAATCGGTAATGACATTTATATTTACATGTCATAACCTTCAGAAATACAAAAAAGTCTCCCTACAAGCACTTCTGAATCTCTACTTGTCCCTACTCATTTATTTAATCTGTACAGTCTGATCCGATGACCATCTTGTGGTAGGCTATGTGTTTGAGTATTTCTTGGCTGGGGCCAGTAACCTCCTGAAGGCTCGACTAGTTGCCTGGCAAAAAATAGTCCAGCACATATCTCTTTTTGAAACAACAACTTGTAGTTTTTTTGCCCTTTGGTACAATATATTTCTGTTTAATATGTGAGCTTTATGGGTTCTGCTAGGTGTATTTTCTTATCTGTTGACGGTGTTCAAATCTTTATTCTTTCACAAAACTAACCGGCTGCTGGATGTAGTTACATATTTAAGGAATGCTAGTTACATATATCTCTACATCTATATCTTTTACAGGCATAGCCCTCTCGGAGGTGTCGCAAAGCGGTCCATCCCAGTGCACATGTATGGTCATGAAGATGTTATCCGTGGACTTCTGCTCTGTAAGATCCGCTCTTAAGAATCTACATATGAACCCTGTGTCGCCCAGAGACCAGCGTTCATTCAGAACCAGAGCCGCCCACAGCTTAGAGGGCTACTTCTGAACTCACAGCTTCTGGAGTGTGCGTCCTCCCTTGTTTAACATGCGTGCGTCATACAGACAACGAGTGCTCTGGGCAGAGTTGGTGAGATGTTTCCTCTGCCTCACTCGGGTGAGGAAAATCGGCAGAGAAATTATTCTTGACTAAAAAGAGTGTAAATGGAATATTAAGCTGTAAAGTTGCTGTGCTTCAAGGCCGACACATAGGTCACTCACTTATTGGGCTGATGTTATGAGAAGCGCTGTCTTGAGAGAGATTTAGGCTATCGCTCAAACCTATTTGGCACCCTTAAGGATGCGCAGAACCATCTGTAAAATATAAAAAAAAATATTTCACAATAATGCGCCAAACAGATCCCCCTCCATAGCCCTGTTGGCAGGGTGCCATGGCTGAAGTGTAGGACAATGGTGGACGTTTGGCGGGTGGCTCCTGCTGGTGCAGTTTGTTCTGCCAGCATCATGATTTCTCTTTAAACAGCCGCCGTTTTTATGATGTTCTGTAAGTCTCAAAAAAATGCCTTGGCGGCAGGAAAAGTA
Source organism: Liparis tanakae (assembly GCA_036178185.1). NCBI lineage: Eukaryota > Metazoa > Chordata > Actinopteri > Perciformes > Liparidae > Liparis > Liparis tanakae. The sequence goes on along the minus strand of CM070099.1, from coordinate 16,754,452 downwards.
TGCGTAGAAGGAGAAATACGCTTTAACGGCACCGGAGATGCCGACGAGATACAAATGCCTCGTCACCCTGTTTGGGAAGTCGACGCATACAATGTTAGGCTAAGTTACGAGAGTTAGGCAGTTAATTCACACTACTTGCTGCTCTTTTGCTTGATTAAACTTACATGACGTGACAATCATGGAGAAATTACCTTATCCGTGAACACGTCGGCGTCATTTTCATCAGCAATAGTGGTTGCGTAACAACAATTCCCACTATCCCGTTATACTTGACGATGTCATCAAAGCGTTTTGATCGACAGACGTCTAGCGGCTGAAATTTCGTACTGTGCCTTTAAACGACTGTTTGCTGTAAATGGTAACTGTGGATTTGAGCTCTTAATCCCTGATTATATGAAATGTTGTGCGTTGTGTTTGGCACCGCTTGAATGATCCTCAGATAGTTAAAGCTGAAGTTGAGCTAAAGCTTCAGGTGCTCATTGAGTGGGTGTGAGGTTTTCACCTCTCACAACCAAACACTTTCATTCACCATGGTGTTTTTTAGTAAATACCAACATTACCATGTGGGTTGGATCCTGATGACTCGCCCATCTTCGATGCTCCTGAAAAGCATCAGCGCATCCTGAAGGAATTATTACTTTACTTTGGTTAGAGAAGAACAAGTGCATTGTTGGTCCCACTCTCTTCCCCCTGCAGTTGAGTTAGTTTACACTCTTATCACTCATGTTGATGAGCTGTCTACCTGGAAACTCTTGCCTGGGGCTGAGCTACTGGCGTTCATACCCACTACAGGTGTTGAAGAGACAATGAATGCAGACAATAAAACAAGCAATGGGTTTGGCAATGGGGTTCACGCTTGTTTTCAAATGGCCTTTTACTGCCAGACCTTCAGCTTCGCTGATCGCGGATTTTGTTCCCTTGCCTTTTTTTTGCTATGACATCTCTTTGATCACATGTTAAGAATTCTCTTGATGGCAACCAGGGATTGAAATATGCATCACATATTGCAATTTGTAGTCTATTTGACAGTGTTGACCTCCACAGCAAATGATCCAAATACTCTTAACCAGTCAAATGCAAAGGTCAATTGCAATGCAAGTAATGAATGTGTTTAATCATGTCGTCAATCCTTCAAAGCAAAGATTGGCCATGCACAGTATTGGGGAACAATTTCTGATCGTGCACTGGTGTACTTGCTATTGGTATGCGTTCCTGGTTCCTGGTCTATACATTAATTATTGCTACGTTTCAGTACATTCAGTGTGAAATGAAACAATTGATCTTTTCAAAGCTGGCAAGTGTATTGATGCAGCATTGCCAGAATAGTTGAAACTGACTGACTATGCTTGTTTAATAAGTGTAAGTCAGCATTAAATTTGCAATGTGTAAGATCTTGCCATACTTTTTATTTTGTGGGTTTTATCTATCTGGATTAAATCCAAAGAATTAGGGAGAATGAGAAAATGGCATGCCCTCTTGCATTATCCTCCCCACATTCAGGAGAATACTTAGCTTTGGGAGATGGACAGAGACCTTTAGTTAGTAGTTAAAAGCTCAAATTCAACCGGAGTAATTCTCAGCTCCAGCGGTCTGATCCCAGGGTTCTGCCCGACGGATCAGCAACATGTCTGTTCCTCCCAATACACCGGTTAGACCCCGCGCTCCATTAGTGCACTATTATTCCTGTTGGCCGGGGTGTTAGTCGGCTGAATCCGAGTTGTCACAGCTGCCGACTGAAGCTCTTGATGCTCCACTCCCAGCGATGCCCTCCCTCATAGGCGAGGAGGATGAAACACAACAAAGGTAATTCCCTTGTCTCTGCCAGCCCTGACTCAAGGCAAGAAACAAACTATCAAACTAGCATTACTTTTGTTTTTCTTTACTGATAACTGTAGAAGAAGATTGTAAGGAGCCAGTAGTAGTGAAATGATGATCCTTATTTCTTAGGAGCAGGTGAAGACTGTCTTTACATAGTGCACATGTAAAGACAGTCTTCATAAAAGTGGAATCTGTAAAAAAAGTATCATCATTCGTTTTTCAGATAGCTGATTGTTTCTTTTTCATCAGTTTAAGAGCATTTTGGGTTTTTTGTCCTTTAAATTTTTTGTTCTTTAAATTCAGTCATAATTTATCCAAAGTGACTTAAAATAAGTGCATTCAACCATCAGTACAAACTCTGAACAACAAAAATCAAGAAAGTAACACTTCTTCAAGAAAGTCAAACTATAAAAATACCATAAGTAAGAGCTATTCAAGTGTCACTGAGATACTGATCTGTTTTTATTCAAGGTATAGTCGGAAAAGATGTGTTTTTCGTTTTCGAAGATGTAGAGACTTTCTGTTGCCCTGATGTCAGTGGGGAGCTTGTTCCACCAATGAGGAGCCAGGACGCCAAACAGTTTGTCAAGTGATTAGCTCAAAGTGACGGAGTCACAAGTCGATTGGCTGTTGCCGAGCGGAGCGAACGCACTTTAGTAAGGCTTGACCATATCCCAGATGTAGACGGGGCCCGATCCGTTCAGAGCACGGTACGCAAGTACCGATGTTTTGAAGGGGATGTGGCCAGCCACTGGTAACCAGTGAAGAGAGCGGAGGAGTGGAGTGGCGTGGGTGAATTTCGGGAGGTTGAAGACCAGTCCAGCTGCTCCATTCTGGATGAGCTGCAGAGGCCGGATGGCCTCAGCAGGTAGAGCTGCCAGGGGGGAATTACAGAAGTCTAGTGAACAACCAGAACCTGGACCAGAACCTGTGCTGCCTTCTGAGTAAGAAGAAGAACATGTTCTTGATTTCTCCCAGTGGATTAATGTCATGCTGTGTGTTTGTCACTATGGATTGTCACAGTTTGAAGTCATCACATTATTTCTGCTGGGGATTTCTGACATAGGGACAAAGTGCCCCAATTAAAGTGATTCAATGATTCTGGACGACAGCAGGAGTCTATTTTGAATCAACAAAGATGGAAACATGATGTACCTGAGGTTGTTGCACCCCTCTTGTTGCTCATTCTTCCTTCATCATTATGTCTTTGTCGATATTTATTTCCTTCATGCTTGCTCTGTGTCTCTGCTCTATTTGTAGGTGTCCTTGAAAAAACAGTGGAGGGTGAAGCCGCTGCTCTTACCAAAGCTAAGACCCTCTATAAGTCCTGCACCAATGATAGTGAGTCAACTTGCATTAGAAACTATACAGACTATTCATTTTTGTATCTTCTATTGTCTTAAAATGAAAAATGTTTCTCACAGTCCGAAGCTTCTGTACCTCATTTTGCTTGTTGCATTGTCAAACTGTAAGACGTACTCTGTATCAATTATTAGTTTTAAAATATGTATTTTTCTTTACAGCTTTACATGATCCAAACAAATACTTTCTTCAAAGACATTTAGCTTTTAAGTGAATTCAATAAACCCCTCACATGCCCTTAAATCAGTATAGATTAAAAGGGCTTTATAATAAGTAGGCCTACATTGCATGAACTTTGCTGAATTTTGCTTGGCAAAAAATAAATATTGTTTTGTAACCAACTTTTGCTGGTTTGTATCTACGTTTCACGCCAGGTTTAATTGAGCTCAGAGGAGGGGCTCCTTTGCTCGACATGCTGCCGGATGTGTTTGAGTGGCCCGTGGCTGTGGACAACTGGGAGGCCGACTACGGTACAGTCTTGTTTTCCACTGTCGCCCACAGCAGATGTTATCGACCGGCAATCTTTTTCTTTCTTCCTCACTTTTCCTTCTTTCTCCTCCACTCAGGTGAAACATGGAAGTTGGAGAACGTCATCGCCAAGTTGAATGAGAAATATGGAACTCAACTCGTGGTTAACTTTTTCGTCGGCACCGATGACAGAGACTCCAATTCACACATCATTCATGTAGGTGTGAAACTGTAGCCGCAAGCCCTCTCTCGCTCGCCATTGTATAGACCCACATCCATACTCACACTCATACATCATATCCGTCCAGCAGAAAACCCACCACGTTAATCCAATTTGATGTATTTAGAGATACATATGTATGTGTTCTTGTCTTTCCCAGTTCGACCAGCAGACAAGCCTTGGCCTCTTGTCCAGAGATTACTACGCCTGCACCGGACCCTATGCAGAGGTAGGGTCTAGGTATACACACACATGCACACTCCTGTAATATCATTCAGGATTGCAACTGATGCACAAGGAGAACAGCTAAATGAGTTTATCTGGGACCAGTCCACTTGGTAGTGATTCTACGTCCCCAAGATTTTGTTACGGTAAACGTGATGCCCAAAGAATGGTGAGGGCATCAGTTGAAACATTAGTATCTGACATGAGCTTGTGTTTATTTTTCCACTTGAATGGATTTATGATCAATTAGGATAAATACAAATGTGCTCTGAGGCAGTAAGTGATGATTGAAGCCAAAAAGGCAAAACAAAAGAGATTCTCAATCCAGACCACATGTGTGCGATTGGAACAAACATCCTCTGCTCTGGTTTTACTTTATAATGTCCATGGACCCACAGTCATTGGTTAAATTAAAACATGAGACCTGCTTTCCTTCCTGTTTAATCCAAGATGTGATTATCATGAATGAATGTGTGGTTCGACAGGCATGTCGGGCCTATAAGCAGTTCATGATTGACCTGGCAAAGCTGATCCGCTCAGACCGGAATTTGAACATCAATGAAACCCAAATCGAAGAAGATGTCACACGAGTAATGGACCTGGAGAGGGACATCGCCAATGTAAGCATGCATGCACTATTTTCCCCAGGAGAAGTCTAAATAGTTGCTCTGATTGTCTCCAAGTCTCTTTCTGTAGGTGACCATGTTTCTGGCAGTGGGCTAATGTATTCCTTATCTTCTATCTTAGCTTTACACAACAGGAGGATTTTCAGAGCAAATTACTTTGCAAATGTTTAGCCCAAAGTCTCTCCCACGCTGTGTTTGTGGCTCCAGTCTGGAGCAGCTGCTGTGTAAAACCAGCCCTAAAGCAGCTTGATCCCTACACAACAACTTTTCTCGGACACCAACAGGTTTCCACACCCCGCGTTTGTCATTCTATGCTAGTTCTGTGCTCTGCTCACTGCCACGCGTTACTTCCCCTCTGCTCGACTGCCAGCTTTACAAGGCACTCGCACCCTTCAAGCCCTGACATTTACAGGCCTGGAGCCTTTTGGGACTTCAAATATGTTTGTTGCCGCTGGAACCGCGCTGCAGTTGTACACATGTCAGGAAACAGGAGAGTTATGATGTGACAGCATTCTTGATTTTCTACCTCCCTTTCTTACAATCACTCCAAGGCTACTGATACTCCAGAGGACCGTAACAACCCAGTTTTGCTTTACAACAAGATGGAGCTGGGAGAGTTGAACGGCAACTTTTCCCTTGAGGTTGAATCCCAGGTAAAAATAGACACATTTTCTGTCAAATTGTGCTTTTTCTTTTTCACCCCTTATCCTCTTTCTAATGTTTCTCTTTTCTGGACTTGAAGGTATTTAATTGGAGTTACTTCACAGAGAAGATAATGGATACAGTCAACATCAGCGTTACTGACACGGAGAAGGTCATAAACTACTCCCCCAACTATTACAGAAGACTCAACCTCATCTTGGCCAGATACAGCAAGAGGTGTTGGTGTTTGTATTAGCCTGGAGTTGTGTTTGTGTATGATAGCCTGATTGTGGGGGCGGGAGTGCATCACAATTAAAACAGCACATTACTTATATGTTAGAGGGTTGTGTGAGAAAAGAGAGTTTCTTTTAACATCCCTTCTCTCCCCGCAGGGATCTGCAGAACTACATAGTGTGGCGTTTTGCTATGAACATGGTGGTGGGCCTGAGCAAAAATTACAGGGACACCAGGAAAGCCTTCCGCAAGGTACACTGCCACTTCATCTTTCTGTAGATTGTCGTGATAAACAGATTCTGCATCTGACGCATCGGGACAAGATTTAGCAATTAGACGAGTTACGGTTTCCGTTTGTAGTTGACCAATCACATTGGGGCAGGCTTTGGTTCCATGCAGGTAAACAGTCCTTTTGGAGAGCAAAGAACCCGGACCACATTGCCAGAAACGCTACGCGGTAACTCGTTGGCCATTGTTTTAGAATTATTGTATATATATTTTTGCTTAAATTGAAATTGTAAACATATTTTTACTTTGAAAAAAATATTGTACTCATTTATTTTTCCAACTTATTTTTTCCTCCACATTTATAACTTAGAATGTATCTTCCGACGTGTTTCTTCTAGTCTTCGGGTGTAATGGTGATGCTACATGAAGGTGCAAACACAGAACTGTCACAAGTCTGTTTCCCCAACATGCTGCTTCTCTAATTGATCGATGCCTCATAACTTTCTCTGCAGGCTTTGTCTGGTACAACGTCAGAAGCGGCAGTGTGGCGGCAGTGTGCGCTCTACGTCAACAACAACATGGACAATGCTGTGGGACGACTGTATGTGCAGGAGGCCTTCTCTGAAAAGAGCAAAGAACTGGTCAGTAGGGGTGGATTATGCTTTCAATCATTTGATTAGATTTACTGCAAAAGAAAAAGCTCCTCTGGACCTTTACCCACTCACATTGCTCACATTGCACTCTGAGAACATGTTTGTGTGTTTGGGTGTGTGTTGAAAGTGACACTGAGCTCAAAGTACATACCAACACTCCTTTGCCCAAATCCATAGCCAAACAGTGTAGGTGTGTACTTGTGCTGAGTTAACTTGCAGCTGGCACACATGCTGCACGCATTTAAAATATGATCATCAGTGGAAGGTATCTCTTTACTGTACTTGTACTACTAGATTTTGGGGTTACTTATACACTACTCGAGTACTTATATTAATGCTACTTAATACGGATACAACTTTACGAACAAACAACACAAGAGCAGGAAGTGAAGGGAACCCAGGACACGAGAGGCAGGGTAATACACAACAAATCAGAAAACCAACTAAGACTGTGACAAAAATACTAGCTACACATTAATAAAACTATCATACTAATCTAAAATATAACATTATATTATATCACTCATTTTGTTCAGCACGGTGAGTACTTAAACTTTTGATTCTATATAACTGTTGTATAATGATTGCTATTCATCAAGTTTACTTCAACACACTTTTACTCTCACATGTCGTATGCACAACTTGTGTACTTGTTTAATAATTGGAGACAAATTAAATCACAATCAATAACAGTGGATTATTTCCCAGAATGGAAAATCCACTCCATTGGAAACTATCATGGTACACACAGCTGTAGTAGCGACTCCATTGCGTAATAAACCCTGCATTTGACCCATGTAATTCATATTATAGCATTTAACATGCAGATATAGGCACATATACACATGTAACTACAGGAATATAATTATGCATACAGCACAACGTCATGTGTGCACACACACACACACACACACACACACACACACTAACAATCGCACGCACACACCATTTTGTATGCTAAAAGCTTTTCAGAAAAGCCTCATCAGCGTTGTCCCCTGTGGTTTGAGGCGAACCGCTGCATGTTGTCCGAGTGGTCATGGGGTGTGTAAGCGAGGGGTCTGCTGATGTGATGAGACGTTGGAATGCCTCTGTCAGCTCGTTACAGTCTCAGAACAACTTAGAGACCTTGGAGGTCGGCCTTCTCTTTCACTCCGGTCTTCACTTATTTCCTCTTTCCTATTAGGCTTTCATTCTTGGTCAGGAACCTTTTTGTGACTTATTCAAATGTTCTTTCCATTTTGTTTGTGGACACGATTTAGCCGTTCACACACTGACAATGGTGCAGTTCATGGTTTGCACAGCTTTGTGCCATCATGGTGGCGTCAGTCAAATACCGTAAATCAAGAGTAATGGATTATAGAAACGTTCAACTTGCACCGCAGATTCCCCCTAAAAAGTGTGCTTTGGATGTTCATTTTGTTGGATAAAAAAAAATATGTTGCACAATATGTTGCAAGACTGTGTGTATGTCTGTGTGTGTGTGTGTGTGTGTGTGTGCGTGTACTCTCCACTGGGTTATCTCTGCAGACCTTATGAGAAGAACTCCTCCACGATACTCACCACCAGAGAGTTGGTGTTTTATCATGATATACATTTGGTTGTCAAATATCACATTCTTATGCTTGTTGTCTCATTCTCCCTTTGTGTGTGTGTGTGTGTGTGTGTGTGTGTGTGTGTGTGTGTGTGTGTCTGGGCATCAGATGGAGGAGATGATTCAAGATATTCGCTCAGTGTTCATTAGTAACCTTGATGCCCTGACCTGGATGGATGCAGAGACCAAGATAGCAGCTTCCGAGAAGGTATTGGTCATAATGAACTGCTGGTTGTATTGCCCTATACTTTATTTTATATATGATGACTACGACATGTGTTCATCAAATTGCCTCCTCTACTCTTCTGTAGGCCCGAGCTATTCGGGAACGGATCGGCTATTCTGACAACATCAAGGATGACGAATATCTTAACAATGAGTACAAAGATGTAAGTGTCTGAAGCGTTTTTCTTCCTTCACGGAGTTAGTGTAACCGCATCCAGAGTGGGTTCATCGTAGCTGCGTATCAGCTCTATGAAAACACCTGGTGGATTCTTGGCTTTTATGAGTTTTGCCGAAGAATATATGACCAAGTGTTGATAGCTCCCATCAACGCTAATCCTCCTGTTTTCTCTGGCTGTGTGTTGTGCTAGCTGGGCTACAGTGCAGAGGAGTACTTTGAAAACATCCTACAGAACCTGGAGTATGTGCAGAAGAAACGCCTGCGGAAACTCCGGCTCAAAGTCAACAAAGAGGAGTATGATTATTAATTGATGTATTACCGGGGACAGGATTAAATCCTCGCTCTCTCACGGACACATACGAGTTGTGTAGTTTTTTCAAGAAGCAATATTAAATATTTGAGTCCTTACACTTAAATGATTTATGTGCTTATGGTGCTTGTGATTGACACAGCATCCAACATTTATCACCGTGGCTTCTCCCACACAAACGCCTACGCCCACATACAGTTCATCCTTCCACTAAGCACAGCAACAATGCCAATCTTAGCTCGTTATTATTGATCACGGGTTAATTATAATATCAAACGGGACTCATCCTGAACTATAGTGCTCCTTGCTGTATCGTTCTTTGATTACATGTTCCCTGTCTTCTGCAGGTGGGTAACTGGAGCTGCTGTTGTCAACGCCTTCTACTCATCCAGCAAAAACCAAATAGGTATTTTCACCTGTGCATATGCAAACATACATTTGTGCAATTATTCAACATTTGACATCTTGTAAAGTTGTGTGAAAACAAACATATTGTGTTGTTCCCTGGTGGCAGTTTTCCCTGCAGGTATCCTCCAGCCGCCTTTCTTCAGCAAAGGCCAGGCTAAATCTCTCAACTTTGGTGGCATTGGCATGGTGATCGGTCACGAGATCACACATGGCTTTGATGACAATGGTATTTCTACACTTTTGCTCTCAATTCTGGTAGATTATTATACTTTGGATAGAAATATTTCCCTTTCTGTTTTCTGGTACCACAGAAACAAGTTTTTTGATATGCTATTTATTTGTGCTGCCTCAGATCATACTCCACGGCTTTCATTTTCATTGAGTTATGTGAAGTTATTAAGTTCAATGATGCTTTTATAATGATATCCACAACTGCAAGCCACCCGAAAATCAAATGGGAAAGGTGTTTCGGCTTAGAAAAGTGTCACAATCCTTTTTTTTCATGTTGATTCAATCCAACCAGCACGCCTTTTATTTGCATTTGGCTTCTTTTTTTAAAGGCCGTAACTATGATAAGGACGGCGACCTCAAGGACTGGTGGACACCCGCCTCCACCGAAAGGTTCCTGGACCTATCAAAGTGCATCGTCAATCAGTACGGCAACTTTTCCTGGGACCTGGCCAATGGACTACATGTACGTCTTATAGAAAATCTCTCTCCCCTTCTTCTTCCCACACGTTTTCACAAAATATAAATGTTCTCAAAAAGTATCACAAAACCTTGTTTATTGTTAAATTGTTTCGCTCTTCAGCCTATCCATTTCTATGTTTGCCCCAGTTTTGCAGGCTCGCCTCTTTTGCTTCGAGTGCCTTTTAATATTCTGTGTTGACATATCAATCCCTCTTGCTCTCTTTGTTTCTCCTCCTTCGTCCCATTGCTTTGAACAATGTTTCATTCATCCAATGAGACAATGATTTCTTTTATCCCCAAAAACGTGATATCTGTGATTTGCTGAAAACAAATTACCACCTCCCTTTGTCCTTTTTCATTGCCTATCTATGTGTTTCCCTCCTTATTTCTCTACTCTAGTTAAATGGTAACAACACCCTCGGGGAGAACATCGCTGACAATGGAGGGATACGGCAGGCCTTTCAGGTAATGAGCCTGAACACAAACCAGGGGAATCGGCGGTTGTTTCTGTCTGCTCTCTTACATTAATATATGGGTTAATGTGCCAGGTCACTGACGGGCTCATTAGCTTCAGTAAACACAACAATGAAGGACATCATGTTGTTCCTGATTTAATCAGATTTTACCAGAGCTAAAGGGCATTCACAGGGTTATATGCAAAACTTGAAACCATCATTATTTATGTCTGTTGTGATTTCATGTAGTTTTTCTATTTAATTTATTCCTCTTAAAATTGTCCATTTAAGACGAAATGTAGATTTGATTTCATTCATGTGAGACACAGTTTCAAATAGGCAACATGCCAGTTTCTCTATTATTAGTTTCACTCTGACTTTATATTACACAAAGTGACATGATTTAGCATTGACATGGGTTAGATTAGATGACGCAGCATCTTTCAATTTATTTCAATAACAAACTATTTCAATTGAGTTGATCAGGATATTTTTTAGCACACACACAATTCACCAAATGGTCCATCATGTGAACTGAATAAGAAGTCTACAGGGAGTAATCATAGAAATAAGACATGTTGACGAAGACAACAGAATAACAGCCGTAACTGGAATAATTTCTCTAAAATGTTTCATATCAATACTGCAGGCCTATAATAACTATGTGAAGGAGCATGGAGAGGAGCCATCACTGCCTGGTATTGACCTCTCCCACAATCAACTCTTCTTCCTAAACTTTGCTCAGGTAGTTGATGGATGGATGGTCAGAATGATGTATTACTTGACTGATTGATTTGTTTGATGACTAATGGATAAATGGATGAAAGATTGGAAACAGTGCAGTATATTGTAAATGATATTGGCCAAATGAAGTACGACCCTAATCTCTGTTATTTCAGGTGTGGTGTGGAACACATCGACCGGAGCAAGCTGTGAATTCCATTAAAGTAGACGTACACAGTCCGGGGAAATTCAGGTACATTAAGTGGTTTCTGTTGCATCAATGTGAGGCTGTAGAGCTGTAGCTAACATTTTAAAACCTTGAGAAAACTGCATGCCTTCGTACATTTCCATTTCAAGTAACCTTCAAATACAGCAGCTTAAACCCCAACCAACAATCTCTTCTGTGTGTTACAGAGTTCTGGGCTCCCTTCAGAATTTCCCAGAATTTGCCAAAGCATTCCACTGCAACAAGGGCAGCTCCATGGTCCCTGACAACATCTGCCGCGTGTGGTGATCCACAGACCTCTGGGATGGGGACAGTTCTGACGTGGGTTGCCCCGGTCCCACTGTGCCTCACCCCTCTGACCGGCGGAGCCCTCGTTGGGGCTACGGGGAAATGGGATCTCGCCTTAGGCTCTTTACTGGATGGAGCAGGGCTGGTGGACTGACACTGCAGTCTTCCTCCATGGAAAGCAGTGGACTGTGCCCTCACGGACAGACGGAGCACTGTCTCTCCGACTCTGATACTGTAGTTCATTCAATCAGCCTGATTATTCTGCTACTCACTGGATTGGATGTGTTTTTTTTCTTCTTCTGCGTTTTCATCTCGTTTTACTCATCATTTGTGAATCTGCCAAATTGAGTGTGTTTCAGTCAAAATACTGTAGTTGTCAAGAGAGGGTCGGACAGACAGATGTGTTAAGATCCACTGGCGTAAGAATACACCACCCACCCACTCACACTCATGTCACAGGGCTGGATCACTGCACTGTACGTGGGACTGAGCTGTATGCCTCTCATAAAACCTCCGCTGGTTTCCGCCTTCATCTACATGTCGATACGCTCTACAATGCATCCATAATGTACTCTTTATTAATATGTATAACCAGATTAGATAAATTATTACAGATAATCTGAAATGGCTGAATAGACCAGTACATATTTAACCCTAACCATATATTAAACAATACTGTTCTATATCTAATGATAATGACTTAACTGAGGTCGAAAGGCAAATAAACCAAATTAAAACGTCTACCTTTAGGGTGGTCATGAATCATTGAGCTGACAATCAACACCAAACCCTTGTTATATGTTCACTGAGCCCCCCGTGAGTTTCTGGATGTACAGTATGTCTCTATGTGTTTCCCAGTCTGTTGAAGTCATTATGATCGCTGCCTACTGTTTGTCAAGCAAATTGGTATGCCTTACAAGACCTGTTGTGTCTGAGACTTTGTTCAAGTGAACACAGAATAAGAAAGTTTATCATGAAAGCAATAGTTTTACTTTTTTGCAGAGAGTAAGAAGAGAAAATTGATACCTCTCATTTCTTTCTGCTACAGCCAGTCGACGGTTAGACACTCTGTCCAAAGATGAAACAAATGCCTGAGAGCGTCTCTAAAGGTCATTAACAACAATGTTTCTTCTTGTTAAATTAGTGGAAAAACATTAACTTGTGGTTTACAGGGTGTTATGAGCCGGACTGTCTCCTGACTCGGAGCAGGGACCTCTTGGCGCCAGCTGCCTGCGAACTGATGGTGATAACCAATCTGGGGACTTTCCCCTTTCCTCTATGCATAAGATATACCAACAAAGCATCAATTGATTAGCTTTTAAAGTGCTGGTGGGCAGATTTAGACAGAGCCAGGCTAGCTGTCATTATGTTAAGTTAACCATCTCCTAGCTGTAACTTTATATGTATGAGAAAGATATGAGCAGTATCAATATTTTCAACGTACTCCTTAATGTGAAGAAAGTGAATAGGTAATTCACTAAATGTTGAAAAAAGGTGTAGCGATGTTTCAGTTTGATCTTGTTTTAATCATATGGAGAGCTTTGGGCATCTTTTTTGTAATGATTTTGAATCGTTATTTAAGATATTAAAGCAAAAGCCAACGGACAGAATATGATATGCTTAAGCTTTAACGGTTCTTTGCTGGAACCTAATGGATTTTACAATCGTTCATCCATTTTTCTAAATTCGGAAGGTTGTATCAAGTTAGTAGATCACAGTTTATTATTCATGGTTTTATATGGTTTTATTTCCAAAGTGTAACTGAGGCTGTTTCTTCACCTTTTTCTATTGCTTTTCGTGAATGATGCGTCGTAATCACGTAGACCACTTTTTAGACGGTATGTATGTGTAGTTTCCTCGTGTTTTGTTCCTTTCATTGTATGTGCAAGCTTTCTGTCTATGTCAACCCCGCTAGCTCCCTGAGGCTTTCTTTCTTTCTGCCTCTCTATGTCACACTCCACCTGTACAATGACAGATATACCTCAGTTGCCTGTTTTTAGATACTTTATAATAATCATCTTGAGAAGCATTTCTTTCTTTTTAAATAAATATTTAAATAACACGCTGCAGGTGAAGATTTGTCTGTATATTTGTTTCCATATCTGTCACAAGTAATCTCTAAAATCGATTCCAGAGACATGTTAGGAAACATTCCTTCAGTGTCAGACTTCTGCACCGCATAACAGTGTGAATGCACAGAATATCTTGGTTCTGCTGACATGACTTGTGTTTTGTCTGGACTTCAGGGACTTTATATAAATAAATTGTGCATAAATGTTCGACATCAAAGCAGAAGTTCTGCAGCATTTCTATTCCTTTCTTTACCTGCAGTGATGCCTGTGATCATCATGATTAGGTTCAACCAAAGAGAGACGTTGACATTATGTTTTACTCATCCGGTATTAACAGACTTGAGGGGAGTATTATGAATATGGGGGTTTAGTATATTTTTGTAATTTCCAAAGAGATATTTAAAAAAACGCAAGTTAATTTAAATGCAGGATTAGTCCATATTCTTTACTCACAAAGTGGACTTGTACACATTGGAGGAGTAAGGGCTATATTGTGTGAAGTTAGGCACAATGCAAAGAAATTAATGTGCAATATCTGCATGGCTGCTCCCAGGTTGCCTGCTGGTAAATGCACCCCATGCTGCAATGAACCAGAAGATTTACTGTGTATATTCCTAGGACAGGGAAGGCTTGTACCTCAGATGAAACTGGAGAGGCAGTCAAGGAGTCAGTGATGTACAGGGAATAAGAAACTATTTATTTTCAAGAAGTTGAAGTGTAAACCAGAGAGCCAAAGCGAATTCTTACAGGATAAAGAAAAAGTAGGAGCACCAGAAATATGGCCAAACTTTCCGGCCGATGAGGGAGTGCAGGAGGGGCCAAAACCAACACACTTGTGCAAATACACATTAAGTTGGGATGTTCATGACCTTTATTTAATTTATTTGTTTATTCCATGTGATAAATGAACATTTAAGTTTCAACCTGTCAAATGTGAATACAGCTGATTGGTGGAGCAGAACAACAGCATTTTGGTAATTTTACGTCACATTCCACGACATGTCATGATGACCGAGAGCGCCACCATGGAGTCAAATAGACAACAACCAACTACAGAAACCTTTTCCAATCGTTAATTTGGCTGTAAGTCATATCATGTCTGGTAAGTATAAAAACACTTCTGTATTACAGAGACTCTCTGAGACTCATTCATGTATTGATTTCAGCTGAATATCAGTTGCAATTGCTTATCTACGTCTTGGTGTCTCTTTTTACCCTCAGTGGCTAGCTGGAACAATTTGTATAACTGATGCTTCACACCACCCACTTTCCTCGTGCTCTCGCCTGTCGTCATTAGCAGCTTGCTAACGCTTTGCTACCATCACAGTTTACATTACGACACCTCAGCATGTTCCTGGGAGGCAGACCAGTGTTTTTAACTTTGTACACTATATACATTTTGCACAGAGCATAAAAGAAGAAACATGTCTTGATTAAATGACATTTGTCAGTGGGAAAATATATTATTAACACTGTGGCACTTTAAACCTTAATTGTAGGAAGTCACCAATGTTAGACCTACTTTTTTGCTCTCCTCTGCTCATAAAACCATCCAGTCTTCTTTTATGTGCCCTTTGGGCGACCCTCACAGTGGGTCCAGTGGTATGTGTGTGTGTGCCTGTTTGTGTGTGTGTGTGTGTGTGTGAGTGTGTGTGTGTGTGTGAGCGTGTAGGGGGGGGGGTGAAGGGGGGCGGGCATGCAGCCTGTGGAATGCTTTTCAGTGTGTGTGTGTGTGGAGATTTGTGGTGTCCGAGATGTATGAGAGAGGAGCACAGCACAATTACATGCGTAACACACACACACACACACACACACACACACACACACACACACACACACACACACACGCACGCCTGTAAGAACACAAAGTACAAATACACACATTCTGAATCGAGATCATAACAAACAGTTTTGTGGATAATGTGAGCGGGAACTGTGTTATTGCACACTTCATTTAAAAGAGGCTACTATTGTGAAGCACACTCTCATGCACTCATTGGTAAAGGCCACTGATTACCCTCAATTCTGATTTTAAAGAGGCTGCATTTTCAATAAAAGATTTGAATTGCCATGGCGTTGATCCAATACTCTTCCAAGCTCTGGCATTAAATAACTTTTTTTTCTTCCAATGCCCATTGTTTGTAGTGCTCATGATTTATTGGTGAAACACATTAACTTCTTCTATATATACACATGTTGTGTTGACTCATCAGTGAACAGGCAGTAATATACAGTACACCTTTTAGCATGCCCTTTTTGTATTGTGTTGAGAGTGTATGTATTTGAAATAAGTGACACATGGTGCGAGTCGTGGTTTGCCTGTCAGATATGCCATCATCTGCAAATATTGATACAACTACAATCAACACATTGAGCTTCAAATATACATATGTAGACCATATAGTTTACTTCTGAAACAAATGCTGATTCAAACATTATAGAGACTAATGATGAACTCTTTCACAATGTTTCCATTCAAGGCCAACATGTGTCCATCAATTGGCCGCAAAAATGTAGAAAACAACAAGTTTCACTTGATATCCCAGAATCCACACTCTATCTCTCCTGTTTGATCCATCACTCACTCACTTCATAATTAATGTAAAACAGTGACATCATGTGGTTGTTCAAAAGATCTGTCGTTCAGCTGAACCTGCACTCACTGGCAAGGTTTTCTTAAAACGAGCCTCACATTTATTCAAAACGATTCATATAATGTTGGTCCTTCAAATGGAAAACATAAGCCATGATTTCAGCATTGAGTCGTATTCCTTCTTCACAAGTTAAGCTGCATGTTGGCTTATTCTAATGCACTTCAAGACACACGTGCTGACGGCTCACGGATGCCATTTATGCTCCCCAGCAAAAGGAGCATTAATCCTGAAAATCCAGATGAGTGAAGCTTGTTTCGTTGAATTCTAGTTGTTTTAAACCAATGAAGAGTTTAATGAATCAACCACATTTGTCTAGAAATCCACTGCAGCCATTAAAGTAATTGATAGTCTGTTAGATGCAGACAAGCGAAAGATCAGTTTCATTATTTTCAGTGACACTGGAGACAATGCAGTCCTGATCAACTGCTTCAAGTTAGGGACAGGCATGAAGGTCCATCCATCCATCACAATGGGAAATGCCACTTATTCTTTAACATGCAGTGCTTTGTGGGGCTATTAGGTCACAATCTTCATTTGGCTTTCCATCTCAATGCTCTTTTGAGGCCCATTAATTCATAACCACGGTGGTTTATTAGCATCGTATATCGTCGCACACTGTTGATACACAGATACAGCTGACGAGTCGTGTTCAAAGGAAGGGATAAAGAGACAGATGTTTGGAAACATGTGCTTTTCAAAAGAGAGACATGCAATCCAGTTCCAGTTTTTAATTACCTAAAGAAAGCCTTTTGTACTTCAATATCCTGACATCTGGACTGGCTGTAAGGCTTGAATCAAAATGTAGCTGACGTTTAGTTGCAATACAACATCACATTACTTAAATTGTGGGCTTTTGGCATCTGGAATTATTTTAGATTTCTTGAACAGTATGGATCTGGCCTGAAGCGCTACTGTTACTAGAGCAGGGGTGCTCAATACGTCGATCGCGACCTGCCAGTCGATCGCGGCGTAGTGTTGGTAGATCGCATGACAGAAAAATAAATTGCCCCCCCCCGTCGGTCGATCGTCTTGACTTGGTCACATTATAAGTAGCTCGCATGCTGAAAAAGTGTGACCACCCCTGTACTAGAGAATGTCCATTGAGTCAGGGCAGAGCATCCCATCCATATGCAAGACCCTCTGCTCAGTCCAAACACGTTTAGGACTAAAGACAACCCGGCCTTTTCCTTAAGGAAGCGACTTGTAAAAGCTCAGCCACTACTAAAGCGCCTTGGAAAAAACACGCCGGGCAAAACCACGTGTGGAGCGGGCCTGGTGCGCAACCGGGGGATGAAACTTCATTTACAAAATGGATTCAAGCAGACGTCATGCTCTTGCCTTTGCTGTATTGTGGGATGAGGAGGAGGAAAAATCTCCAAAAAAGGGTAGGTATAAAAAGAACAAAGGAAAGAGTATGAGTACCACACAAAAACAGTTTAATTAAATATCCAAGATTAAAACTGTTTAACAAGCTGTTTTGTACACACATTTAATTTATAATTATTACTACCATTTATTTTGTTGATATTTTGCAGGGGTTTTAGTATTTTAGGAAAGAATATGGATCCCCTCTGGGTCAATCGATATTCGTTAATGTACCACACCTCGAACACATCTTCATAATGTGGTGCGTAACGATCTTTATTCAGGATAGTAATTCTACACTTAGGCTGTGAGTGTGTGAGCTGGTAGGAGTGTGTGTCTTGATGAATGGAAGTGTGGGGCACTGTTTTTTTGCATTTATTGATGTTAACAGATGGGGCATGTTACCAGCCTCAACAAGTCTACCAGTTACTACAGCAACCTGATGCTTCATAATTACTAGACTTGTGTATGTGCAAGCTTCATTGTGCATGTGTATGAATGAGAGTGATTGTTTGTGTTAATGTTTGTTAGCATGAAAATATGTCTCCAAGTTTAGTTGTATATGTGTTTCTGAACCCTGCATCTGGTGGACATTCAAGTATGCCAAGTACGTGATTATTTGGCCTGTGCCGGTTCAAATGGCTGACACCTCCTGCTTACTGGGAAGTGGATGTGACACAACCAGACAATCTAATTCTCTGTTATTAAATTGAGACTTGAAAATACTCTTTAAAGCTGACCACTCTATTATTACAGATTTGTAGGATCAAATGTAATGGCAGGTTGTAAGCTGACATTTCAGGCAAAACATGCTTCAAGCTGAAATCCAATTGTTAAACTTAATTCAGTTTTAATCTTAAGTTTCTTAGTGTGCCAGAAGTAAATCAGTTCATCGAGTCCATATATTTGATAAAAAAGAGGAACAGAAAGTCCCAAGGCTGTCTGTGCAGCTAACAATTAAAAGTGTTTACAAAAGTGAAGCTTCCCACGCAATTTTCTTTCCATTGTTTTTTCTCTAAGAGTGTGGGACTACTCAAAATAAATAAAACAGACTTGTGGTAGCCCTGACGATGGTATTACCAGTCCTAACACACAATAGTTGTGATGCCCAGCAGTGTGATATGAATATAGAAGACACAAACATGTAAAAGATTTTTAAAAAGGCCTAAAAACAGCTCTAGATTTATTAGGATATAAAAATGGCATGCTACTAGAGCTGTATCACTCCTTTGCAATACAAATATGTCAATTTCCATTCAGTGGTTGCAAAATGCCAAGTTGGTAACAAACTCTGGGCATCAACACAGTAGTCCACAAACCAATGGGTGACCTCATGATGATGTCCACTTCTAAATCCTTTGCTTTTAGTCTCACGTGTCACGAACCAGGCCGCACGGACATGACAACAAAAGGGAGATACACACAAGTGGTAGTTAACAGAAAAAGGTTTTATTCAAGTTAGATATCATAATATAACTTAGGTAGAATGAACAAAACAAATAGTCACGTCAGTAGTTTCAGTGGTGGAGATGAGTGCCTCCGTGGGCAAAGTGTGTGATATGTTGAGTTTAGTGTCAGGTCAAACCATACTTTCCTACGGACAGCCAGACGGGGCTTCAGGATGGTGAGAGAGAGAGAGAGAGAGCTCCTGGGACCAGAGGGCCTTTAAAGCGACACTACGTAACTTTTCCCCTGTAGCGCTGATCAGCGGCAGCCCGGTGTTCAACACAGCAGCATGTCACTCCGTCTCTACGAGTCACGTAGCGGAGCAAATAAAAAGTCACCTGCGAGCGTGGACTGGCACTATAAGACGTTGCGTAAAGCTGCCAGACAGCAAGTTGAACTACTTCCGCCGGAAGTACCGGGTCGGTCCCAACCATCTTACATTCAGTAGTATTCTGGCCACGGACCCCCGATGGCAGTGGCGGAGGCGCAAATCAACATATTAAAAGTCATTGTAGCGGCACAATTTCAACTTCAAGCTGTTATTTTAAGGTGGAAAAGTTACATAGTGGGGCTTTAAACGCAGCACTGGCACACACAGCCCACGTGTTGCCAATGCTGCTGATTACCTGTTTCCACGGTTGACGACCCTTTGCCACGCCCACCTGCAAGAACACGAGCCAGAGGCAGAGAGGGTCGTCACACAAGGCATACATCCTGTGTTAGTTTGACATATCCATCACCACTCCCGCACAAATACTGTTCTATCCGTGCAAAAAATATAATTATTTTGGTTGCAATTAACCTGTTTTGCACGGAATATCTATTCTAGATCATAATAATGCAGTGCAACCAGTGAAAAACGACACCAGTTAAAATACTTGTCAATACAAAGTCTTACACTGCATATCTTTTCAAAACAATAATGTGCAACCTTTTGCAAAACAAAAAGAAATATATGAGTCATCACGTGTTATCATTATTATATGTTGCGAATCGCAACATATAATAATGGAAAGCTCATCGCAACTTGCGATGAGCTTTCCACTACACCTCTTGTTAAAACGGGGTTACAGGCTTTGATGTGGCCACTCTCAATTAATGCTCAATATTGATCTCTTATTTTGAAGGGCAAAAGCAGGAAAACCGAGATTCTTGGTAGCCTATGTCGCCAAGAATCCCAGTCATCTCGCACGCGCTGCGTAACATGTTAATGCAACCTCCTCCTTTTCTTTAGTTTGATAAAAGACAAATATGGCAAATGAATCTCTCTTCAAAGCTAAACATCTTTACCACTGGACAATGTAAAATCTTAATTGCAATCCATATGGATCAAATTACTCAGTTTTAGCATTTCCAAATCTGCTAAAATAGCTGATAATTCACATCGAAACACATTAGACATTATTATTAAAAACATAGCGATTATCTTTTCGTCCCTGTGTCCCATGAAGCAGAAATTCATTTCTGCGCTGCATTCAATTTCTTCCTCACGGACCTCTTTTCTGCCAAAGAAAGAGAATCGAAACCCATTAGTCGAAGAAACACACAGGCTGGAGCTGCAGTCTATCTGGCTGGTAAGTTTGGCAAATGAAGCAGTTTCAGTATGATAGCGTGCTTAAAAAATGAGATATATGTCATAACACTGACATATGGACATTTAGTAACCATTTTCAACAAGGGACTATTATTCATAAGGGCAAAAAATGAATGTAAATGATTACTATAGTTATTACAATCAGCATTAGGGATAATGGCAACCAATCCAGCTGTAATACTTTCACTCAATTCCACAAATATCAAGACTCAAGAATGTCTCTGCAGTTTTGCGTCAATCAATATAGTTGTGGAGCTCATAGGACACACTGATGATACATGTATATACAAGCATATTGTAATTTTTAAAGAGAAAATAATGTACCCAAGCAAACATGAAGACAAAGTAGAAAACTGCTGTGCAGCAAACAATCCAACCTACAATCAGCATAACAGGGAATACTTTGATGGATAAAGCTGACAGTTAAATATAGAAAAAAAGTGTTAGGAGTGTGTGCTAAAATGCTTTGTATTAAAAATAAAACATATATTTGTTTCCCCCGATATGTAGTTCAAATATGGCTTTCTCTGCAGTCATCTTTTTATTGCAATGGGTGCATCACCAGGCTCCGTGCTGTGAAGAGTTCACGCTGGCATCCTGCAGGGAAGGGTGAAACAAATCATGGGAGCTTGCATTCAAATCCATCAGACCTATCTCACGCTAAAGCCTGAACCTTTCCCCTCTCAACATTCACAAAACACATTGTAGACAGAAACTTACATTAGTTTTTGGTTCAGTCATCTTTTGGATGTGAGGCCATCAAAGTCGCATCCTCTTCTCTGTGGACCTGGTCCCAGCTGTGCTTGGCCCTGTGCTCATCTTCCTGGGTCCCCCTGGAGGAGCTGTTGCAGCTGAGACCAGCAACTTTGTCTCTAGAGGGCTTTCTGCTTGTTCTTTCATTAGTCTAACACAATGGGTCAATATCAGAGGCACAAGACAAATACACCTTGTTTTAATGAATAGCATTGGATCGAAATGTAGTTTTATGAGTTTCGCTGTGTCTAACTTGGTATACTGCCCATACTAATGCAGAAACCACGCGGAAGCTTTACATAATCTTTTGACATTTTGAGAAATGTGCTTATTCTTCACAAGATTTAGATAAGATCTCTCCAACTTTCATGTCTGTTGGATGAATATGAAGCTCCTTCCAGATACATTTAACTGTATAGATTTAACCTGATGTCGACTTGGGGAGTTTTGATAATCTATACTAATTTAACACACGTCCCATGATGCAATATCGTATTATTTGAATCTGCTAGGTGTCGCAGTACTACAGGCGGGGTCCTGGGTAGTTTTAAAAGTAATGGTGCAATTTTCTATTCTTACAAATTAATATAATGGTTCTTACAACTCTTGCTCTCTTTTTCTGAAAACTGAAATAACTGCCGGTGCCTCCAATAGAATTACGGTAGCTAAATAAAAAGGTTTGTGCCTCTTATTAAGAATTTTTTAGCTTTTGTTTCAATTGTATTTTACCTCTGATTTAAACAGTTCTTGAACGTTGACACACCCAAGATGCTTAAGCTGCCTACAAATACAGTTAGCTAATTCTTAGCATGTATAGAGCAAATACAATAAAATACAGAACCATTATGAAAGACATATCAAATGAGATACTATGCAATATCAACAAACCCCCAAATGATTATTAATTCCTCTTTGGAACATCTTAAACATGTGAACATCAATATACGTAACCCATGTCACACACACGCACACACACACACTCACAATAACAAAACCCCTGGAGCTGGCCTGAATCACAGCCACTTGTCCACAATCTATCAATGAAACTTTTATTTCAGACTCACGGCCCAGATATACATACAAACTCAACAGTAAAATACATAAACCTAAGGATACCTTATAAATAGACAGCTGTATCAATGTCTCCACAGCTGGTAGCGTGTAGAACTAAACTTTATGTCTGTTGAAACCATGATGATTTCATTTCTGGAGTCATTTACCCGGCAGATAAATTTATACATAACATTTATTTAAACAGCTTGGAAAGTATTAACTCCTGCAGCCACAGACATTTCACTGGCACTACTTCATCTCGGTCTCTTCATTAATATTCTCATGGCTTCATTATAAGCTACTTGAAGTTTATGTAAGCTTGCTTTTTCATAATTAGACTCTAAACAGAGACATCTTCACTCCATCTGTACACATACTAAACTTGCGTGAGAGAATGTTTGCTTGTGCATACATCATACGACGTTGCCTATAGATGTGTTCATCACCAGGCATCTGTTCTTTATTAAAAGGTTCAAGATATTTGACCTTATCACAGACACTGAGGTAATGATCAGACCATTTGAAGTCAGGGAATGTTCCACTCGTGTCCCCTTTGGTTCCACAGATCAGGAAAGCACTCTTACTGACATTTAATTTTATGTCATGTTCTATGCACCATATACAGTGCATACTGTAAGGAGCTGCTGAAGACCAGCACTACATAGCCACTCAAGCAATAAACAAAAAAGGCTTTACTTTAACATAACACTTATTTACCTCGTAGATCACACAAGTCCAAACCATAGGATAACTGGTCAGCACTAAGTAATGAACAGTATTGCTCTCATACAATATTCACAAATCACTCAACATTGTGTTATTTAGCGTATGCTTTCCTCGAACACACAACACCTCTTGATCCGCTTAAGTCCCACCCCTCTACCTGAGAATGAGATTGGATTGGTCTCAGGACAACCCAATCAACACACAGAAAAAGTAAGATTGACAGATTATTCAGCTGAAACAAGTTAGGCTTTTAGACAGAAGGCACATACTGAATCATGTTCACAGCACGATGAACTATTCATAAACTCTGTCATATTCATTGAATGTATTTTAACTTTAAATCGGTCCTTCTGGTCACATGACATCTATTGTTCTGTCCATCCTGGAGAGGGATCCTCCTCTGTTGCTCTCTTGAACGTTTCTTCCCTTTTTCCCCCTGAAGGGTTATTTGGGAGTTTTTCCTGATCCGATGTGAGGTTTTGGGGCAGGGATGTCTGTGTACAGACTGTAAAGCACTCTGAGACAAACTTGTAATGTGTGAAATTGGGCTATACAAATAAACTGAATTGAATTGAATTGAATTTGCATGAACTCTAACCTTTGAACTGTAAAGATTGACTCTCTTATTTCTACACTCATCCACTTGTAACTTAATGTTTTAGAAAACTACTTACATCATGATGTCTCACTGATTATTTGTAGACAGGGCTACACTAACAACAGTGGAAGTGTTGTGTTACATTGGGACAGAAGCTGTCCGTCACAGAGGCTGTTTTCAGCCGTTCATATTTCCCAGAATATCAAACTATTTCTGACTAGAAAGAGGGCAAAGGAGAGAAGATGAGAGATATGAGAGAAGAGGAGCAGTAATTACTCGAGAGGCTTGAGAACCAACCAAGACTGAAGGAGGAGAGCAGAGAAAGAGAGAGATCGGGTGGTCGAGAAAGTGGAGAGAAGAGGAAGAACAAAAGGACAGGAGTGAATGATGGAGAGAGGGGCACTCATGGTGTAATTGGAAGAACACTTATCATTTCCAGGATAGTGCCTGCTCATGATGACAGCTCCCTTTTTCTTATTCTAACCCATCTCATCTTTTTTAGGCAATCCCTACTGCATATTGTACATCTCAGCAAGATGGCGTATAACCTATCATTATTATGGTGATATTTGAGAGATAGGGGGTCAAATTGATTGCACCGTTACATTGAATCACCCAATTCCTGCTATCACTGACAAGTTTGATTGTGGATGACTATCAATTAAACAAAATGTACTCGGGTATTAGGTCAAATCTGACGAAATGTTAAATGATTGCATTTATATGCGCTAAACAATTTGCCTCTCATACTCACATTTACACACCGATGGTGATAGAACTGTCATGAAGTTGCTGGTCTGCCCATCGGGAGCTACTTGGGATTCAGTATCTTGCTCAAGGATAATTTGAGATGCCAGGGATCAAACATCTGCACCTTGCAATTAACGGACAACCTGCTCGACCTCCTGAGCCCGAACTCAAACTATTTGTCATCACACAAACTGAATCTCGGCTCTCAAGAGGTGCAGCAAGAGGGGCTTGTATTGTCCCACTCAGGAATAGTGCTCTCAGTCAGATTGCTTCTTCTGTACAAGTTGCAATAAACTGGAACTCATTGCAGGGCCGATCAGAGATCTCCAAACATACAGTTCATTTAAAGTTCAGTTCAAGAAATGGTTAGTATGTATCCAGCCCTGTTAGCACTAAAACATAACTTCTCCTTACTATCCTCAATCTGTCCATGTGGAACTTTCCCTCTGTCTGTCTGTTGTTGACTACCTGTCTGTTGCCAGCTGTCTGTATGTCCTGACTTTGTTGGTCGACCGTTCACTCTACCTGCGTGTAGGTATTTTGTTGTTGTTTAGAGGTGTCTGACTGATTTATATATTTCATGTATTCTGCATGCTTTTGTGTTATGTGTGTTTATTCTGTCCATTTTAACATAGTTGTCCCTTATTTTGTTTGCTTTGTGTGTTTTGAATTTGTGAGCCTCTGTGTTGCATGTCTTGTTAGTACTTGACAATGTCTAACAGTCTCCTGAATGAGGATACTCATTATTCTCACTATTAATTGTTTGTGCACCCATTGAAAAGTGTAAATATTGTATACATTTATGTTCTTAGTTTTTTTTGGGACATCTGCCTCTCGGAACTACACAATAAAAATAGCTTCTTGGCTAACTCTGGCATATTTCCAGAAATGTTCATATTAATGTGCACTGTTCCTTATACCAAATAAACCAAAGTGGAAAAAAGAAGAAGAAAGGCTGCAGCCGCCACTGAAATAAATGCATGACAAAAAGAACTACGGATGACAAATAGCCTCTTGGATAACTCTGGCACATTTACAGAAATGTTTTTATTAAAGTGCACTCTCCCATATATAAAAAAAAAAGAAAAGCTGCAGCCGCCACTGAAATAAGTGCACAACTCAAAGAAAGCTGTAGTTAATATCAAATGTTACAACATTGTGACATCTTTTCTGAAACTATTTTCCACGGCAATCTGAAAGAACACACATGGGTTTAGCTCCTTTACTCTGCGGGACTCTCACTCTGCCTGCAATAACAAACTCATTTCCTCCCCTCAGTAAGACAGTCCGATTCCCCTCCCATGTGGCAGTGATTGCTGTATATCAAATGCTTTGTCTTCCTTCCTTTGGATCTACAAAAAATAACCCGCAGCTACTGCTGCTTCAAACAGGTATCCATACCTTCTGAATATGGGTTTGAATTTTGAGCAAACAGAATCACTTCATTTGTCGAAAAACTGGGATAAAGTGCACTGTTTAATTAACAGCAAAAAAAATCATTGGATATAAGGGACATTTCTTTTATTGGGATATTGGATCTTTCTGGCTTATTTTATCTGACTGTATTAATAACGTTTTGCATTATATGAATAATAAAAATAATAACAATAATAATTATAATAGTAAGAATTATTATTATTATTATTATTATTATTATTATATATATATATTATATTAAATGTTAACTTGAAGGTATGATGCTTAAGTACTGTATCTAAGACCATATGTTAATGAACTAATTCTATTTGACGTTTAAAAAGTTGTATTTCCTTTGCTGCACTGCTCTCTTCCGGTGATGTGTATCTTTGCTGCCTCCCTGAGATTACCCATGGGTTTATGGATGGGAGTCCTGCACGCTGATGGTTAAGTCTATTCAACATGGCACTTAGCAGGCAAAAGATGACCGGGGCTCTGTTCCCTGATCATGTGATTGCACCACTGCCTGAGTAGGGTTTCAAGAGTGAGAAGGTAATGCATCTGAAATGACAGATTATGAAGAATTAAACATGTTCTTTGTTTGTATAGCTGAACTAAGTATACACACTCTTTCAACAGATTGGATTCTTTATTGCTATTATTTTCCTGTATTTTACCTGCTAGAGTTTGACATGGCAGCTTGAGGCTATGATCTTCTCAGTGGAGGACATTAACAATAACCTAGACCTCCTGTCCAACTTCACCTGTGGCTATCTGGCACCTGATGCTTGCCAAGCAGCGAGCACTACTGTTATCAGCCATTGCTATGGTGACAGGACAGGAAGCTCATTTGGAAAACTCAGAATGTGAATCTGTGCCTATCCACTGCCAGTTAGGTTGGTAATGCACTCAGTTCAGCCTCCATTGTTCTGTCAAACAAGCTTGAGGTGTTAGATATACCCATGGTGACGATAACTGTGTCGCAAGCATAATGATGATTCGTGAATGTTAGTTTTGTTTTGCTTTAATAACATAGGTCTCTAATCTTTTCTTGAGCATTTGTGTTTGGGTCTCAATGTATTTTCTAGGTTTATGCAGCTTTGTTATGCTTGCTCCTTCTAAATCAAATACCATACCCCTTTTCCACCCAAACTAAACACACCAGAAAAGGATGTGTGTGCACTGTTTTGATGGAGACGGATGGAATGTGTGGCTGAGATGACAGAAAGAAAGCGCCGGAAAAAGGGCGGAAATCAGCGTGTGCCCTTGGGTGCCATGTTTCTATCACTGCCGAGCAGAGCTGGAGCAGATGATATCCATGACTACTCGAGTCGTGTGTCCAGGAATTAATGCAGAATGTAACCTTTTGCACTAAAGACAAAGGCAGATGTTATTATGTGTGGATGTTTTTTTGTCCAGTGGGAAAGGGGCTTTAAGGAATTACCTTTGAGAAAAGCACAAGCCTAAAAAAATAGGAGCTCTGCACAGGAGCAGCTCATATACATTTCTCAACTTAAATGTCTATTTCTGTTTTTTCAAACTTGCTGTTTCTTACTTAACTCTGTTTCCATATCCATCTATCCATCTGTTCAAACTGCTCTTATTCTTGTGAGCTAGCTTTGTGGGTTTGAGCAATAATGAGACGGGACAATATGGAAATATCAAGAGGTACCCGCTGTTCTTCTGCACAATGTCCAGTGATGCTGCTCCTGGGCCAGGCTGAGCTGTGCACCTCATGGGGAAGACTTGGGTAGGGTTAGTGTCCATGGATGATGATTTAGGCAGATATGGGATTCAGGGAAGAGGAGCCCACAGAAACGTTTTTTTCTATTATAAGTCTCTATTTGAATCACATTTGAAAAGTGTTTGAACAAAACACATGTGCTATAAACAGATGCTTTCCCTCTACTACCTGTGAGGAATGTTAATAAGCCATTTAACTCTGTAGTCTGATGTTTAGGTTAATAACATTTGTGGCTTTTAACTCTCTGTGACATCGATACAAGCGAATCGCTACAGCTTCAGATGTATCTGTTATAAAACACATCTGCTTTCTCTGTCTCTGTTTGAGGAGTTGGTTTGGTGTCCTGTGTGGTTCTCACCCACACAGGGTACTTGTGCCTCGAGAGCGACAACATTGTTGAAGTCCTGTTCCAGCCGCAAACATGCCTCCGCTGCCTCCCGTCAACCTTGCTGGGAAAGGGCTTTGTCTGCAGTTAATGAAGACAACAATATCTCTTCCATTTCCGCAAAATCAGGATCCCGCGAAAAGTCCGCTGCCGACATCTTTCCACTCAAACTTCCCGCGAGTGACGACCACTGCGGCCGGACGTGTTGGGCTACAGCTGCAGATTGAATGACAGCCTGAAGGGCGTGAACTAACCGCCCTGTTGCTCCACTTTGGTGACCAGGGCAGGGCTACTCAGATCAAACCCTTTGTTCCCATACTTTCAGGTCGAGCGCTACACAGCTGGATGGTTTCTTTGTTTCAACTCTGCGTAGGACAAGGAAGCACGATACACCACCATGTTTTCGTGCCCTTTGATGAACCGGTGAATGTAGTATGTAGGGTTAGGCCATGGCTATCCACTTCAGTTGCGTACTATCAGGTTTGCGTGGGCCTCCATTCTTCTCGGCAGTGAGGCCTTGGATATAAAGGAGTAGATTTGCTTCAGCAACTAACTTCTAGTCAGGTTCAATGTTAAAGTCAATCTCCAGTGGGTACATGTGTGCGAAGAGGAGCATTACCCATGGAATCCTGTAGAGAGCTTCACCTGTGCTTAAATAACTAGGGTTACAATATTGTAACTTTTATTCCGGTCTCAACCCAAACCAGTTTTTTCCCCTTTCTTACAATGGAACAATAGGAATCATCCTCTTTATTGTCTACTCTGTTGGAGCAACCCTGACAGCTGCCATGTTTGCCATGTTTCCTTTACTACTGACACCCTTTTGGTGAAGCAAGGCACCATCAGATGATGCCATATTACATTTTGGGGAGAATTACATCATAGTTTCAATATACTAAGAGAATAATTGTGTAATATAAACATCATGAGCCATTAACATCAACATTAAGAGAA
The DNA here is from genome assembly GCA_036178185.1 of Liparis tanakae. NCBI lineage: Eukaryota > Metazoa > Chordata > Actinopteri > Perciformes > Liparidae > Liparis > Liparis tanakae. The sequence continues at coordinate 16,725,372 of CM070099.1, read as the reverse complement.
ACAAATCATGCCATACATGTTCCAGTATTCCCTTGCTTCAATATCTCTCTCAAGTCTATCTCTTAAAGGAATTATGTTTTATTTTTTACTTACCCCATAACCATATGAGGACAGTGTCAATTATTTAAATATAAATTCAGGCTATTGTTCAAAATACTTTGAGTTACTGATTTCTGTTTCCGATTACAATCTCTGCTTAAAGCCCCACCATGTAACTTTTCCACCTTAAAATAACAGCTTGAAAAAAATTGTGCCGCTACAATGACTTTTAATATGTTGATTTGCGTCTCCGCCACTGCCATCGGGGGTCTGTGGCCAGAAAACTGCTGAATGTAAGATGTTGGGACCGGCCCGGTACTTCCGGTTGAGGAACAGGAAGTACTTAAACTTGCTGTCTGGCAGTGATTACGCAACGTCATATAGTACCAGTCCACGCTCGCAGGTGACTTTTTATTTGTTCCGCTACGCGACTCGTAGAGACGGAGTGACATGCTGCTGTGGAGAACACTGGCCCGGTATTCTGTAATTTTTTGCTGCCTTGTAAAAATTTGCTACCCGCTGCATAAACTGATAGGTGTGTATCGATTCATGCTACCCTATAAAAAAATGCTACTTTATGGTTTTATACATCTGTACATCAAATAAAGGCATAAAGTAAGTGTTTTTTTCTGTCATGAGTCTAATTATAAAAAGTGTCACTCACCGTTATCAGCCGTGCATGCCGTGCATGACGTGCAACTCGGAAAATCGACTCGGCGCAATACCACAAGGTGACGTCACTCACCGTTGCAAAGACAGGGTTAGCTAAACATGATGGGCGTGTCGGAAAAAACTCGAAAAAACTCGGAAAATCGACTCGGCGCATGCGCAATACCACAAGGAGCGTTTTTTGACAAGCAGCATTAAATTACAGAACACCGGAAGAGCCATATATGGCTCGAGAGCCAGACGTTATTACCTGAAGGGGGCGCTACAGGGGAAAAGTTACATAGTGTCGCTTTAAGTTTTCATTTTCTTTAGTATTTTAAACAAATACCCCTCACTATCTCCTGACCGGACCTTCTCATCTCCAATCAATCAATCAAGGTGTGCCGGACCCTGTCTCTTTCTCAGTCAGCAGAAAAGAACATATTGGATCACTAGGGACCCAAGGCCATTTTTGAATGAGCCCGGGGCTCCATAGTTTGGGGCTGGCATGTTTCAGTCTCCCCCTGACCTTCCTAGCAAGAAAATTCCCTGACGACTTTAATGAAGTCAAACAAATCACATTCAGCATGCTCTCCTGTATAGTCTGGGTGGCATCTCTATTACCCATACACTCTCCTGGAAAGTAAATTGTTATAGTGGAGTGTTTGCCATCCTAGACTTAAATGATGGCCTTCCGTTCTATATCTTTCCCTCCAATTGTTTTTGTTTTATTTTCAGAAAAACACCACAAAACATCTGATGTTTTTTAGTGGGAAGTACTAAGGACTCATGGTCAAAAGATGAAGGCATGACATACTTAAAATGAAAATAAAAAAGAATTTGAAACAAGTATTGACTTTTGAAAATGGTATAGTGTCCATCATGAAACATGTGACAACCATACAAAAGATGCCTTTCACATCTGTCCTCCCATTTAAGACAATCTGGACAATCTGCCTTATTAAATAGGCATAATTAGCTAAGCATAGTGACTTATACTGTATAAAAAGAACAAGATCGCCAATGTCACTTTAATTTAAGGGGGGGGGGGGGCGTTGAAGACCATCACATTATTTTCTGCCATCTATAATGTAGACTGCCATCTTGGTTCCAGTGAATGGTGCTATTGTGAGAAACCATTAGTTTTAGCTGCAGTTTCTCCAGTGTCCATCTCCTCTGCTTTTTCTACATAATAGGTGAAAGAAAGTTTGAAAAAAAGATAACTGAAAAGAGTAGGTTTCAAGAGGAAAAATAACAGAAAAAAGGATTATGGTGAAATAGATTGTAGGTAATGTTGAATCTGAGCAAGACATGATCCAATTACTCAACTCTGTCCCTTATATAATGATTATGCAAAGTGACTGCTATGTACATGTATCTCCACCATCTGTGTATAAATGTGCAGATACATAGAAAAGTGTTACATAATTTGAAAGAATATCCAGTTATTTGTGTTTTGCCACATATCGTCATTGGTTTAGTTATGAATACCTTTGTTATAACTAATGCATTAGCAATCCAGGCCAGTAAGACGTATCTGTAACTTTGCCAGTTATCTCTGTTTTTTAGAACTTCTCTAATCCCTGTCGTTGGTGAGGTAAACCCCCATGTGTCCAAACATCTGGTCAGCATTTATACTCTGAGCAATATATGTCATCATTTGGATTTTGGATTTTGGATTTTGCTTTTTTAATAGTTCTTGGAATGTATTTCTATGAATTCCAGACTTATTTTCTACTTTGAGTGACTCATTTAAGAGATTTATTTTACAGCCATGCACACTTCTATTTTACATGTGTGCCTGTAATTTGATGGCCCATCCATTTCATTAAAGACATTATCACGTTTTTCTTGGAGCAATTTCCGACATGTAACCCTTTTACATCCAGCGCCCTTGCTTGGATTATACCCATCTTCTAGCTCTGCCTTTATTTTAATCTCAACTCTATGCCTTATTCATGACCCTATACACAGCTAAAGTAAGTCTCTCCAGGACCATATTTTTCCATTATGACACCCAATAGACTCATAAGGAAACATGTACAATACCAGCAGCCACACACAAAGAAGGACCACTGTCACATATTTCAATGTATGTTGCAGTAAATCAAACAAAATGCAAAGACTAGAAGAGTAACAATGGGAAATAAATGAAAATCAAGTAATACAGTGCTAATAAAATATGACACCTTATTGACCCAAGCAGACAGCAGAGACCGTACATCTCCCCATCTTCCGATGTGTCTCTCTTTGAAGGAACAGATTAATTAGTGGTGAGTAATCAATGTTAGCCTGAAGGGCAGATGTGAAGAGACGGAAAAATGTCTGGCGTTTTAGTTTGTTATTGAAGGGAACAGCCAAGCGTGATGTTTATATGTAAAGGCCTCCAGAGTATGAGAGTTTAAATTAACCATTGATGGCTGGGATTTCCACATAGCATACCTCAGAGACCTTGGGCCTCATCATTCTATCTTGGGTCAAATCTGCATCGACAATGTTGCCAAATCCTATGCAGATCTAGCAATGAGCTGTCCTTCACATTTCAATGGAGAGCGTCAAAGAAGTGTCATGTAGTTGGAAAAATAAAACCATTTGTAAACTGCTGGTAGTCTTGAATTGCTCAATGTTAAATACTATAGGGTCTTTCAAACAATAATACCTCATTCTGATAATACAATTTTAAATAATTTTGATATTGTTTTTGTTGATTATATTATCTGTTTTTATTGATTATATCGTCTGTTTTTATTTCAACACCATTGACAAAGTGAATTCATAAAGTTAAGGGATATATTGAACCATGGGTAATACTTTATATAATAGGAGCAATAATGATACACAGTCAAATATACAAAGACATTGGGGAAAGTTATGGGTAAGGGGGCTACGGAGCATAACAGATGGCAGCGACACACTGCCGCCATCAACAGACTACCGCTATCAATACACTACCGCCATCTAGTGGTAAAATGGAACTATTCATATTTGAGGACAGGACGCTAATACACTTTGTCTCTATCTATTATTTATATTCGTCAGGGAAAACGCTAATAAAATAAATACATGAAAGGAGCATGAAATAAAGTTGATCTCCTAACATTTTTCGGGGGCAGATTTCGACATCAGGTGTTTCCATGTGTTCTTTTCTGGCCTTAGAAGGATTATGTAGCACTTTGGTGCAAAGATGCAACCCAACAGTCCATAACTGGAGGCCAATATAGCAAACACCTCCGTGGCTGTAGAGTACTTCCCGGGGGAGCTGATGTAGGCAGGAACGAAGGCTATCCACACTGCACAAAAAATGAGCATGCTGAAGGCGATGAGTCTGGCCTCATTGAAGTTGTCCGGTAGTTTCCTTGCCAGGAAAGCCAACACAAGGCAGAGGCAGGCCAGCAGGCCAATGTAGCCCAGGACGAGAGAAAATGCTACAGGTGAACCCTCGTCGCATAAGAGAATGACAATAATGCTTTTTTGTGGTATCAGTTGGTGTGGAGTGGGGGGAGCAACAACCAGCCACACTGTGCAGATTATTACCTGAAATAAAAGAAATGTGTTTTATTTAAATATTTGAGAAAATGCCTAAATTAAAGTTGCATAATAATTCAGAAATTCTTACCTGGACCAGTGTACAAAAGGCAATGATTGCCTTTTGCTTTGCAGGCCCAAACCATTTCATCACATTACTTCCTGGAAGTGTGGCCCTGAAGGCCATTAACACCACTAAAGTTTTCCCCAGAACACAAGAGATACAGAGGACAAAAGTGATGCCGAATGACGTGTGCCGCAGCATGCAGGACCACTCAGTGGGCCGGCCTATGAAGGTCAAAGAACACAGGAAACATAGAGTCAAGGAGAAGAGCAGCAGGAAGCTCAGCTCAGAGTTGTTGGCCCTAACAATAGGGGTGGCTCTGTGACAAGAGAATATGAAGGTCACAACACAAGTGCAGAAGGAGCCAATGAGGGAAATAGCCATCAGAGTGATGCCCATAGTGCTGCTATAGGAGAGGAACTCCACTGGTTTGGGGATACAGGCCGTCCTCTCAACATTGGACCAGAACTCTGGCAGGCAGCGCACACACTCTATGGCATCTAACGGAAAGACAAGAAGACTTAAGCTGTTATATTGTGACTTTTTCACCATTGCAACTGTAGGTTAGATTCTACGACACACTGTGGGCAAGTATAGCCTTTCCTCACCAGTCTGATTGCTAATCTCGCCAGCTTTGCAGACCACACAATCATAGCAGCAGATAGGGAAGTTTGGTCTGATTGCCTTCCGGGTACTTGGGGGACAAATGCTGCTGCATACTGACAAGGGAATCTAGGCAAACAAGGGAGCATCCACAACACTGATCACAACACACAATTACATAATAATAATCAATATGATTAGTCAAAATGCAATTCAAAATACATCATTTTAATATATTGAGGTCCCTACTTCGGTTTGGTTGCCATTCCATTCAATTATATCTTCCTGGATCTGGAGATTTTTCTTTCCACCTGTGGTGGTCTCATCAAATTTGCCAATAGTAACTAACTCCATTTCACCATCTGGTCTCAGCTGCCAGTTTACCAGGTCATACATGGCTGCAGGGTCACCGTTCTCATCAAACTTAGTTTCATCGCCAAAGGAGTTCACATATTCCACACCTTGTATGTAATGAAGTAACTAAGGGAATACAGTGCATACCAGTTAGTTTAACAATATATATTTTGGCATCACTGTAACTTTTGTATATCTTGAGTAAATGAGTGAACATGTGGGATGGTACCTGCCATGGCTGTATATTGTCTTCATCTGGACAGGCCTGCTGAGGAAATGGCCCATTTCCTTTCACACAACTTCTCATTGCCTTAAGTGCATGGACAATGGCATACACAGCCTTATAGACATTGTAGGAAATCCTTAGTTGTGACACATCTGAATAGATATTTGTCACACTTCCCAGGTCTTCTGTCCCGGAGCATGGAGGTTTACTGTCAATATTCTGTTCCTGACCTTCAGCCTGCACACCCAGCCTGCATTGAAATACCTCTTCCCAGAAGGGTATCAGGAAGGGATGTGAAAGGGGTTCAGGGCTGGAGGGATGCAGGTGAAGCAGAAACTCTTGCAATCCAGGGATGTGTGCTCGCCGAATGGCAAATCCCATAGAGCCCTGGAGAATGTGGTGATGCTTTTTGGGGGTAGAGAGGACAGAAGCTGTGCTCCAAGCCTCACTAGCCAGCCACTGAATCCCAGTGAGCCCCTCTCTAAATGAAAGGGGGATGGAGATGTCATTGCTTGCAATCATAAACATATCAGAAATTCAAACTCAGTAAACCTGTATTTGTAAGAAAATAAAACAAAAAAAAAGATGATAGTGAATTTGTATCAAAGATTATAAAGAAATCATGCCTGAGAACCTCGTCAAACAATGCAGCTGCATCTTGTTCCACAGCAAACACTAGAATGACTCGAGCACCAGAGGAGCGGATCTTGGAAACAATTGATGAAATTGTTGTCTGTGCTCGATTCTTCGGGATGACCTCATAAAGGGCAACACAAGCACCCAATGTTCTAACCTGTGAGAAACAGGAGGGATGCATGATAACTTCACTTTAAGTTTACAATATGTTCAATATTAATTAACAATTCAAATTTCTTAATTGCTATTTATTTGTTAAATTCTGTATTCATAGGGTGTGTGACTCACCTCATCTGCAAATATGTTTGCACCACCAAGGCCATAAGCATCATCCCCTGCTATCACACCCACCCAAGTCCAGCCAAAATGCATGACAAGTTGTACTAATGCATCTACCTAGTGATAGAGAGAGGCAGAGAGACAGAGAGAATAAGTGAGAGAGCAAGAGTGAGAGAGAAAGCGAAAGAGAGAGAGAGGAAGAGAGAGAGCAAGAGTAGGAGAGAAAAATATTTTAATTATTCCAGATGAAAATGTGGACACATTTTGTTTGTGTATATATGTGATATTGTGAGTGTCTCCTGCCTCTAACCTGAAAGAAGTCACTGGGCATAGTCCTTAAAAAAGCAGGAAACTCTTTTTTGTCACTGAGACAGGCACAGCTAGAGAAATAACTAACCTAAATGGAAGAAAACATTTTACATTTTCCAACATTAAAACATTATTCAAATGTTAAAGCCACTATGAATGTGAGACTGTTGACTCCTCCCAGTAATGGTAACAGCTAAAACAATCGGGCAAACACAGTTGTTGAGTAGCTATGACTCTCTTACCTGTGGCACATGGAAGACTCCAAGGAAACGGGCCACGACCAGAGACTGAGTAGAGCCTCCGTCTCCTATCAATGCTGGTATCGTCCCACGACAGGTGCCTTTACTCTGTGTCTCTCCTTCAACCTCTGAACTCTTCTCACTTCCCACTAATTCCATGGCAGCCTTAAGTGCCTGATGGGGTGTACTGCATGAATCAAAGATCCTATAGCCCAATGTGATGTTGGGAAGGAGTTTGCCATCTCTGTTGATCTCCTTTATGGCAAAGATCATAGTTTGCATCCAACGAAAAGTCCGTAAATTAAATCTGGAAGAACAGAGATGACGCAATCATATTTTTCAACACAATTATGAGGGTGAAAATGACTCAACATAAAAAACGATGAACATGAAAGCAATAGAATGAAGAGAACATGTGCAGCTACAAAGACTAGCTAAAGAACAGCTCACCTGGTGCACTGTGTAGGAGGAGGTGAAGAGGTGAAGGACAGACTGGGCTCCACCACCATGTCATGAAGGGAGAAGAGTCCCCCCAAGATGATGTCCCCCTTTTTCTCCAACACAGGCAGGGTCATAGCCTCCGGGATTAGTTTGCATTGCTGACTCTGGTCTTGGTTGGAGTTGTAGGGAAAAATCAAACACCATAGGAGCCCCAAAAGCACAAGCTCTGTCCTTCTCCTGGAAAGATTGAACTCTACTGATCTCACCCAAAAAAAGCTCATCATTTCTTTAAGCTATCACCATCTACCATAGATAGCCAATATCCATATAAGTTCAACTCATACATTTGAGATAACACATACAAACTGTGAATACTGAACTAAACAAGCACTTGGTAAGTTTGTCAAATGAACAAGGTATCTACAGAAATTTGGAAGTTTGAAATGTCTGGTTAAGTCTTCTTTTAAACTCAATTAATTTAGTAGAAAAGAAAAAAAAACTTTTCATCAACCTAATCCTATTTATTCTATTATGTTCATCAAACACCTCCAGTGCAACATCTTCACATCATAGACAAGCAATCCAGTTCTAAGTGGGAGATGCTGCCCTGTAGCCTATATAGGCTACGTGCTTCATATCACAACTGTCAAATTGACCTAATTTCCCTTGGGCCTCTGGTCAGTGGAAAAAAAGCCCCCAGTTTCCCAGTAAGTAACATCAACAACAACAAGGAACTGGAATCAGCACTTGACCAAAATGAAGCAAGACATGAGCTCATGTCACGGTGGCATGCCTGACTAGGCCTTACTCATCCTTCAATGATGTGAAATGGCAGGCCCACGCCACAAGGGGATTCTGACGTGAGATGCATGCCTTTCAAACACATAGACACAAGAAACACAATAATACATCTTCATTGTGATAGAAAGAACGAGGTACATGAAATGGATTATTGTATTTTCTTTTTATTATACATTTAACACAATCATAATAGTATTACCTGACACACATACATACGTACTGTATTTTTTACAGATATTCTGTTTTCTTATTCTTGTGTCATAAATATGTTTCAGTGGTGTTAAACAGGTGTGGTGAAATCAACCGTATTATGTTGTGCATATGATTAAGAGGAAAAACCCTCAGGCTACAAAACAGAGCACCACTGAGTGTGTAGCAAAGACACTTTAACATGCTGTATGTTGTGCTGCCTCAGGTCATATAGGTCCCAATATTAATTTAATATGTCCCTGTGTGATACTCAGAGGAAGGACAGAACTGCCCTAAGACAGAACTCTTGGTATTATGACACACTTGTTTCCTCTTCTTGTTAGTAAGATTTTAGAGTTGGGGTATATGCTCTCAAGGGAAAGGGATCACCCTTATTGTTTCTGAAAACAAGCTGATTAGAAGTGAACAATCGAGGCATTGCAATTGTATCAGGTGTCCTCACATGGGAGATTTAAAACCCCTGAGTATTAGATGTTTCACTGTATTATGATTAATCAGTCTTGCAAAAAAAAGTAATAAAGATGAAAAAAAGAAGAGAAAAAAGCAGAAACACAATCATATAGATAGAGTGTTAAAAACAACAGAAAGATACAAGCAGTTGGCAGCAAGTAGAGAAATATGACGAATATGTTGAGTTAAAGCACAAGTTAATTAGCTAGAGACTAGGAGGGCTGTGGCTTAGAGTTAGAGTGGGTCATCTTCTAATCAACCTCAGTGTGACTGCGTGAATCTACATTACTTTAGATATTGGTGGACAGGAGGCATTCAGTGTATGCATGTGTGTGAATGCTTGAATGCTGGCTGGCAGGGGTGTTTGTAGGACTCAAAGAAAGCGGGGGCTAAGCCCCGAGGGGAGTTGCACCCCTGGGTATGTTTGCTCTGTAGTTTTGCTTGCATTCAGGATTTTGATAACACAAGAGACAGTGAAATTGAGTAATTCACCTCTCCATAGATCAGAGTTCAATCAGGAGAACTCATCTGTTTTAATAAAAAATACATGTTCAAACAATTTTTTAGGTAAATTGAAAAAATCTAAATCTAAATTGCATTAATATACCATAACATGTCATTTCTCTAAAATTGTATTTGTATTTTGTAAAACATTTTTTTCATGGGGTGATGTAGATAAATAGACATGAGACACCTGTGCTGTTCAGGGTCATAATGACCCGCCCACTCAAAATCAAGCCAAATGAGTCATAAATGATTTGTATTCAAAGTGAACTTTAGTTATGTTCATTTTTATTGTTAAGATGCATAAATTATATGATAAAAGATGACCAAAGGCCAGAACACAGTCATCCTCTTGGTGCAGTTGTATGTATCTGCAGAGTGTAATATTCTAACCAACCATTTTGTATGTTTTCCCGCGGGGAAAAATAAAGATTTCCGTCAAAATAGAATCTGTATTTCTCGCACAGGTAGCGTCATTAGGAAGAGTGTGTGTGCATCTGAGAATGGGATGAAACAGGGTGTGTCTCTCTCAGTCACACAGTCTATTAGAAGTACTATAGTACATGTTTATTAGAAGACATGAAGGAAACCCTTACATTAGTGTCCCATGTCCAATAAAGGTGTATTTAGGGGGAAAGTTAGAAGATAAGAAACATTGTTTAGTCTGGAAAGTGTGCTTCTCATGTAGGGTGATGGACACACATCAGGATAGAGATGGTTCCCATAACAAACACCTGGTTCTTTTGTTTGAAGTTTGAAATGTGTACAACTTCATATATGGGGCTGTGAACAGGTGTGTGTGTGTGTGCGCTGATGTGTGTGGTGACGAGTGTGTTGGTGTATGTGTGTGTGTTGGTGTGTGAGTGTGTGTGTGTGTGTGTTGGTGTCAGTGTGTGTGTTGAAACTTGGTGGGAGGGAGTAAGAAAGACTGTCACATTCACAAAGAAATAGTCTAAACTTGACCCTTCTAGTGACTTTTAGCCTTCACTTTCACTGCCGGGTCAAATTGACCCGAACATCATCTCTGTTATATAAACATGTTGGGGGGGGGAGGCGGGTTGCAAATACATGATCATAAGTTTGTACTTTTTTTACGTTGATTACACTCAATAAGTTAAGCAGAAAAAGTTGTATGCATTAAAAAAAATATATATATATTTTTCCTAGATTTTCAAACTTTGAAACTGATTAATTTGACCCGCAACATAACAGAGGGTTAAGTTTAAATAAATAAATGTATCCTTAAATAAATTCATAAACAACGACTTCAGTCGTTTATCAATTCCAAGTACACTGAGTACAGACTTGTTTTCTTTTTAAGTTTGAATTTGGGAGTTTGGTCTTGGGAGTCCAGACTCCAGAGGACAAGAGGACGGAAGACGATCTTTCTGCAATTGGAACAGCAGCTGTCTTGATGAGGTTCCCATATCAGCTGTTCTTGCTCATGAGTTATATATATATATATATATATATATATATATATATATATATATATATATATATATATATATATATTTAAATTACACATGTAATTTCAAACAATTCTGTCAAAAGTAAAAAGACACTGCTATAGTTCAACGTTAAAGTTTAATTTACATATTGTAACTCACTAAGGGACATCTAATCTAAACCTGTTGTAAGTGTTATTGTGGTTATAGGAAGAAGTGTTCTTGACAAGAGTAGTTAAGGTAATTACTGAGTTCAGTGAACGTCTCATGATCTCTGTGTAGCTGTCGAAGCTGTCACTCATCCGAGCGACCTATGGGAGTGAAGTGGGATGTTGTTGTTGCGTGTTACTTGTGTGTGAAGCGAGTCTGTGAATGGGAGCTTATGGAGTAGAATATGTTACGTTGTTCACTGTTGTTTTGGCGGAGGCTACGGCCCACATGGGAATAGAACCTAACATTTCCGGCGCATATTAATATTAGGCTGAATCATAACAAACCAACCTCATATTTTATGCTTAACTACTAACTTCTCACCTGAAAACTTCCCAAAATTACATTCCGTGACTCAATAACAGTAGTATTTGGAATGTTAAGAGAAATACAGACAAGGACTCATGAACCCCGTTCGTTTACAGGGTCCATGTGCCAGGGATCGGTTGCTTCTGTCTTGCTCACTTACTTGACCAATCATGTTTAACCATGAGGTTTGGACCGCCTGTGGCCCAAGACTAAAAAAGAGGTACGGCAGTTTTGGGGGCTGGCGGGCTATTACAGGCTTAGTCCCAAAGTTTGCAGAGCTGACCAGCCCCTTGACTGACCTGACCCGTGAAGGTGCCTCAGATCCGGTCCAGTGGACTGAGCAGTGCCAGTTGGGGTTTGAGGAGGTAAAACAAGCTCTCTGTGGGGAACCACTCCTTCACACACCTAACTTCTCTCGCCCTTTTACTCTGCAAACTGACGCATAGAACAGAGGGCTGGGAGCCATTTTGTCCCAGCAGGTGGAGGGGGTTGACCGCCCTGTAGTGCTGTATACCAGCCAGAAGCTGTCAGAGAGGGAGCGCAGGTACAGCAGATGGTTGTGGTTCACTTCCTCTCCCGCTCTCATGGGGTAGAGGGGGAGTAGGTTAGGCTGGATGTTGCCCTGGCCTAAGTCAATGGGGGTATGTGGCAGTGGGGTGTGTTTAGGCCCGGCTGCAGTGTGGGTGGAGCAGGGGTATGGTTCAGGGAACGGTGTATGATTGTCCTCAGCTTGTGGCTGATGCCCAGCTAAGGACAATCTGTATGTGTGTGTATCTGTGAGAATAAAAGTTCCCATCAAAATAGTATCTGTATGTCTCGCACAGGTGGGGTCGTCAGAAATAGAGTATGTGTGCGTCTGAGTTGGGATGAAACAGGGTGTTTATCAGTCTCAGTCTCAGAGTTTATTAGAAGTACTACTAGACTACCACTTTTATTTGGAGAGACATGAAAGAAAACCCTACATTAGTGTCCCATGTCCAATAAAGGTGTATTTAGATGGAACGTGAGAAAATGAGAAACATTGTTTATTCTAGAAAGTGTGCTTCTCATGTAGGGTGATGGGCACACATCACGATAGAGATGGTTCCCATAACAAACACCTGTTTCTTTTGTTTGAAGTTTGAAATGCGTACAACTTTATACATGGGGCTTTGAACAGGGGTGTGTGTGTGTGTGTGTTGAAACTTACTGGGAGGGAATAAGAAAGACTGACCCATATTTACAAAGAAAGAAGCAGTCTAAACGTGACACTTCTGACCACTTAGCCTCAACTTTCACTGCCAGGTCAAATTGACCCGAACATCATCTCTGTCATATAAACATACAAGGGGGGGTTAGAAATACATTATTTTTGTAATTCTTTTTTTTTTAAAACGTTGGTTACACTAAATAAGGTAAGCGGGAGAAGTTTTATACGGAAAAAGTATGTACACATATTTCTCCTAGATTTTCAAACTTTGAAATTGGTCAATTTGACCCGCAACATTACACACGGGTTAAATACACTTACACTTGTACATTTCTGAAACATGTAATTATCGCATTATTGTTTATTGTTGTTGATGTCTTTGTCAAATGCTGCACCACCTGCCATGACACATTCCTTGTATATGTAAATATCCATGGCAATAAAAAGTTTTCTGATTATGATCTGATAAAGGCTCTGTCAGGATCTGGAGTTTGTGTTTTGTGTTATGTCTTGTTTTGAAGTCTGTGTCTTCTTGTCTGCCGTGCTCCTGATTGTTTCCTCCTGTGTGATTGCTGGCCCCGTCCTCATTGTGTCCACCTGTGTCTCGTTCCCCGTTGTCCAATCACCTCTCACCTTGCCTGTGTATGTAAACCCTGTTTGTCTCATTCCCAGTGTGGTGTCATATTGTTTGGTCCGCGTTTTTTGTCGTCCTGTTTCATAGTTAAGATCATAGTTCATAGTTCAAGATTAAATATTGTTTTTTTGCATCATGTCGGCTTTTGGGTCCTCTCTCTTTGCGACATCCGCGGCCGTTCGTGACGGAGAGACACACAAAACACAAACTCCAGATCCTGACAGGCTCTCGACATTGTGGGGCTGTCTCGGTTGTCTTGTCACTTCACTGTCAGTAAGGGACATTCCCTGTATACAAGTATAGCCCATTTATTGTCAAACATCAAATCTCAGATCTTGATCCTATTCATAATAAAAATAAAGAGTAAATTGAGATTGAAATAGTATATAATCTAAATTTAAAATCAATATTTCCATTATGACCAAGGATTTAAGATTAAATGTCTAAATATACACTTAGAGTTTATTGTTCAGTTTATTTTATTTTGTACAGCCAAAAATCACAAACTTTGCAATCTGTACACATACGACATCCCTGACCGTTGACCTCACATCATATCAGGAAAAATGTCCCCCAAAAAACCCTTTCACAGGGAAAACAAGGAAGAGCAACAGAGGAGGATCCCTCTCCCCGAATGAACAGAAGCAATAGATGTCATGTGTGCATATGAACAGAGTTACAGAGTTACAACACATTTAATGAATATAACAGAAATTAGTAATCAGTAGGCCTGGACCACAATCCAGATTTCCACAATCCATGAAACAGAAGGAGGAAGTGGAGGGGGGCATCAGCAGGGCCATGGCAGGAGACATCGCAAACCAGGCCAAACCGATGAGGGTAGGAGGCACCAAGAAGGAGGCAGGGACATTGGGAAGGAGGACAGGTCCAGGCTGGATACAGGAAGCATGGGCAAGGGGTCAGGACCTATGACCAGCTTCAGACACAGCCAGTTCCAATGGGCCCTGTGAGGTGAGAAAGCACAAGCATTAATACCAGACCCCTATTGTTGATCCTTTCCGCCATATTAGAAAAAAACATAATTTCTTTCTTAAAATATTGAAAAAGTAAAATAACAAATCTTTATCCCTGCATAGATGATGAGAATTTCACAAATCTGTCTTGTCTTGAGGAATACAATGACGTAAGGCTTGTTGGTGTGGTTTGTTCCATACAGCCACCAGGTGGCAATGCAAAGCCACAGCTGCCACCAGTGCAAACCAGTAAAACTTCACTAAGATGGCTGCTCACTATTACTGAGACATACCAAATACTGAAACCTAACCAATCCAACCAACAAGAGCAACGAGTAGCTGCAAAACCAAAGCTTGGAATTTGTTGTGAAAATAACACATACCTTGATGAAACATTTAGTCAAGAACATAGATTCATTTCAGTGTTCGACTGAGAGATGTTCTGATAGCTTTTTTTCATTATAAATGGTAGATGTTGCATGTTTCAAATCATGGTGCATTTAGGTCAGTGTGCAAACTATGCGTTGGCAATCGGAGGTCCCGTCACCCCCCGCAAATTGTCCAAAAAGTGTCCAATAAGGTCCACTTTGAGCAACCTGTCATGTCTGACTGGCTGTATCAATTATGACAGAAAATCGCATCTCACACTAACTATATATATTTGTGAATCAATGTTTTGCATTTGATTGAATAACAAAAGCTGCTGGTCATTAGTGTAGGCCCTACAAAAAGGAGGTATTTTCTATTTGACCAATCAATTGTTTCTGTCATGGTAGGTAGTTCCTATCACGCTGATTTATGTTCTTTTGGACAAGTTGGGTTTTAAATTGTTTTCTGATGCTACTAAAAAGGTCGCCTGACGTCATTGACTGCTGAGATTGACTCTGAGAAACACTATTGCACATATTGAGTCGGCGGCATACCCAGGTAGTAAACCCAGAAGAGAAACTTAGTTTTGAGAATATAGAACATTTAATAAGTTGATGGTGAAAAACGGCTTTGAATGATGACCGACTATCATATTGAATTACTGAGCTGCACCATTCAAGGTTCATGTACCTGTTTGTAATAAAGTGTCAGGACATAAAGCCCATGATTAAAATAATCTCCAACAAGAAACTTTAGTTTACTTTTAATAATTAGCATTTCCCATGTTTCAGGACTGTCACATTTGAGATAAGAACTTCAACAAAAAGCCTTTCACCTTGATTCAGTAAATGCAGCTTGATGCAATCATTAATTAAATTTTAAGATTGAGATATCAAAACAAAAACATTCTGATTAAATGTTTGGGACGGGCACCATATGGAGATGAGGCACGAGTGTGCGATGTGAAGCGGTGAAGCGGGGAATCGTAACACATCTGGGGAACACTTAAGCTTGTTATTGTGTATATTTTGGAGGCGGTGTCATGGCATCATCCTAAAGCTGTTAATACACCTTTTACTCAGGGGATTGAGGCGGAAGACAGGGCCAGCTAGACAAGAAATGACAAGCAAGTGTTTCCAACAAGACTGATAACATCTGGGCCTGAGGCTAAGAAATAAGAGCTCACCAGGTGTTCTGTTGGAAATTAATTAATTTTGAGTTTTAATTGGAGGTGATCTCACCTCTTTCAAAACAAGCAGCTCACATTAATTAGCAAGAGGAAAACTACAGCAGAATAATTATTTACTCCCAGCTACACTAACTAGTTTCATATTGGAAAGATTATACTCTTTAAGTTAAATGTGACACATTTTGCATGTCAAAGCCCAATGTAATACAGTAATATGATTCTCACAGCAATCAAAATGTGTTTATTGACAACATACATGGTTTTCTTAAGTATGAAATAAAATGAAACATTAGAATGAATTGACTTGCCAAGGATTCAACATTACATTTTGGGGGAATTACTGCCTAAATGCATCTTGGCCTACTCTCCAACCATCTCTCAATAATAATAAAAAATGTTCAACTTTGTTTACAAATATGTCACACTCATTTCTGCTGGATAACACTCAATTAAATAGGGTTATCTATATTTCGGCTGATTTTCCTGCATTCACAATGTAAGGCTGTATGACATACATAACTTTCCAGCTGCACCTTGTCATCAGTTGGGATGATCTGAACAAGTCTTCCTCCACAAAAAACTTTATATGTTCTTATATTCACATATCCTTCAGAGAAGGACTCAGCCTAGTTATAGTCTTTAAACATCACACAGCCAGGTCCCAGCAAAAATGCCCACTTTGGTATAGGTGTTGATTCCCTGTTCATATTAAAGTAAAGGGGGAAGTAAATACAAGTCAAACATAATTACGTTTATTTTGTAAAGAATAAATATTGTTGAAAATAATGTTATGCTACGCATTGTAAAGTGACAGAACCTCTGGTAGTAAGAGTAAATATCTAGGTATTTAATGAAGTCCATTAGGCACACTATAATTTGGTATTCAGCAAATATGGATGCTTTGTCATCTTATTGGGAGAGGAGGTAGACAATTATTCTGGGGAATTTGATGTATAACGTTGCTATAATTTAAGTGTACAATACGCCAGGAGTCAAAGTTCCTACAATAAACCACCTTGCACCAACATCATCATGTTGTACTGGTTTTGCTAGTGTAGTATCTTGTGATGCCAAATATGTAGTATCTTCTCGTCGACCGTGGAAGATTGAAGAAATTATGCTAGAGAAGGAAAGTTCGAGGGACTCAGCACTTGATATGAATACAAAGTTTATTTTACAAGATACCGGTCAATAACAGACGCCTAGAACGACGGGGGACTTTCAGGAGCCGGTTTGCGAAAGTCTAAAGATGTGACATTCTGCTACAAGTTATATAGGGAGAATGAAGGGCCGTTTAAGGTCACAATCTATAGGCCGGCCACGTCAGTTGGGGCTAAAAGTGTGCTTCTGACCCCCACCCTACATGGTCATCTTCTGCACCAAAGCCTTCTCCACAGAGGGCTTCTATTCTCAAAGCTTCCCCCGACCTACAGCATTGATACCTGACACCTTTGTACTGAAAAATACCCCACACTAGCAGCAGTTTCTTTGTTGGGGTCAGTTGGGTCTGAAGTCCCTTTGGAGGATGCTGAAGGCTAGGCTAGGGCTGTAGATTTAGAGTGAGGGGTTATGGGGGCCGGGCCAATACCTGTAAATGTTGTTTTAAACATGTGTCAGCACCTGTACTTCAGAAATCTCTCGCTGATATGAAGTGAAATATTTGGACCGTAGGAGCTTTCATTCATGGTTTTCTTCATCTATATTTCTTAAATATTACCTTACAAGTTGGTCTATTTCAACTTTTGTTGTACATCGTATTTTGCATATACTTTTTAAATTCATTTTTTATACCTATATTTCCTCCTAATGCATCTTTGTTTTATTGCTTTGGGTCGGCTGTTGCTCGTGGGTGAGAGAGGTCATCCCGTGATCACAAGGTACACGGTTCGATCCGGAATTGAACTGAGTTTTGTGCTTTCAATTTGACAACAAGAAAACTTTATGAACAGTTTATTCTTATTATTATTATTATTATTACTACTACTACTACTGCTACTACTACTACTACTACTAGTAGTAATAATAATAATAATATGACTAATAATATTAACAATAAACATCATTATCAATAGCCACAGCGTCATCTCTAACATCATTGCAGCTGTTCAGCAACTGCACAATATTGCCACGAGATGGCAACATTATACACGTTATCGCTAGACTCGTAATACTTCTAATAATGAATTGCATGATTTTAGCTATGTCATGTGAGATAGATGTATTGATAGATAGATAGATAGATGGATATATATATCTATATCTATATAGATATAGATATAGATATATATATAGATAAATAGATATATAGATAGATAGAAAGTTTTATATATATATATATATATATATATATATATATATATATATATATATAGATAGATAGATAGATAGATAGATAGATAGATAGATAGATAGATAGATAGATATATAGATAGATAGATAGATATATGAATAAATTAAGAAAATCACATTATAAATTGATTCCTTTTCCAACATTGATAATATCAAGAGCATAGCAACTTAAAATATATGCTGTTATTTACATTTGAAGAATTGAAAAGCCATGGTCAAATGTTCCAGGACAAAATATTGACGGACAAAGGCCTCATGTTCTCCAGTAGATCTTAAGGGGATTATGATACAACAGCCCTTGTGGGATTTTTCCATTGTAAACTGAGGGGACAGGTGTGGTGTGGAGGAAGACAGGAGACAATGTAATCTCTGGAGGGAGATTGTTGATTTGTATGTGCGCTTATGAGTGGCAAGAGCCTGAGGTAAAAGTCAAGGTCAGGCCTGAGGAACCTGCACTTCCCCACAGGTGTTCTAATCATACCCCAAAAGACACACCCTCTGAGGTCGAAAGGGTTTCATACAGCCATCTGTACAAACATACAATTAATTATTTATTTTTAATTAAGGAGGACCTAAGAGGCATATCAACTGACTAAAATCATGAGAAATAACAATAACACCAAATGAAATGTCACATGGCCCAATGACTTGCTTAATCAGGTCTGTTTCATTTGTTACATTGATTACATGTCAAAAGTGTAGTATTAATTCCTTTATTATAGTTTAACTGTAGAGTTAATCACAAAACAATAATGCGCATTTATGTTGATACATAGTGTTTGAATGCAGAAGCAAATATGTGTTTGCATGATTCATGTTCATTTTCAAGTTGAATATGGACATAATTTAGGTTTGGAACATATCTTTTGTACAGTGATACACATATTGACAGTTGAAAAGATTCCAACATTAAACAATTATTTTGTATGCCCATTACATGAAAAAACCTTGCCAAATTAAAGTATTTATTATTAATAATACATTTTGAGTTGTTGATATACGGACAAAATACGGATTTCTTGAGGCGGGGACATACATTGCTTTTTCATTTAAAATTAGAACTTTAATTTGTCAGTTTCTTTTCAAACTAGAAGTACAACACAAATAGAGACGCATTAAAACAAATTAATCATATGGCTCTTTGGGTCCCTTTACTCAACAAATGTTTCTTTGTATTAGTCTCAGGCTTTAATAAAATTATATAGCACTTTGGCAAAAAAACACAAAAAAGCAGCCCATAACTTGAAGCCAAAATCGCAAATATCTCCACAGCCACTGTGAATTTCCCAGGGGAGCTGGCATAAGCTGGGATAAAAGTAATCCAGACAGCACAGAATATCAGCATGCTAAAGGTGATGAATTTAGCTTCATTAAAATGGTCAGGTAACTTTCTAGCCAAAAAAGCAAGTACAAAACATAACACAGCCAAAAGCCCTATATATCCTAAAACAGCCCAGAACCATACAGATGATCCCAGTGCACATTCAAGAAGGATCTTTTCTTTATAGTGGGTCATATTTTTGAATGGATATGGAGGGTTGATTGTCAGCCATAATGTGCAAATAAGAACCTGTATGAGAGTGAAAAACAGAACACTGAGTCTCTGCTGTGCAGGCCCAAACCATTTCATCATATTACTACCTGGAATTGATGCTCTGAAGGCCATTAACACCACTATAGTTTTCCCCAGAACACAAGAGATACAGAGGACAAAGGTGATGCCGAATGCTGTGTGTCGCAACATGCAGGACCACTCAGTGGGCCGGCCTATGAAGGTCAGAGAACACAGGAAACACAGAGTCAAGGAGAAGAGTAGCAGGAAGCTCAGCTCAGAGTTGTTGGCCCTGACAATAGGTGTCTGCCTGTGGTGGAAAAATATGAGAGCTATAGTCATCGCCAGGCAGGCCCCAAAGATGGAAAAGGTGACCAACAGTATACCCATCAATTCCCTGAAGGTGATGTACTCAATAGTTTTCAAGTCACAGTTAGTCCTCTCTTCGCTGGACTTGTACTCGGAGAGGCATTTGTCACATTTCACTGCATCTGAAAGCATAAATATGTTTAGGCTGTACAGTGCACACATCCTCAGATACACCAGTAAAGTGCTTGCAGTTATTCTACCCAACAGAAACACGATGATTGCTAGAGTAAAGGCTAGGAATCCGGCCGTCTCACTTGTACTGTTGCTGAACTCCCCGTCAGCACAGGTGACGCAATCAAAACAGCAGATAGGCCTGCCTTTCACAAAAGCCCGACGGGTGCCTGGTAAACAGCTCTCACTGCAAACAGACCTTGGTACCTGTATTCAAAAAAGAGAATTGTTTATTTCTCATGATGAAAAAAATATTGTGCTGCAGAATAAAATTCAAGAAAGCTCATTCGGACAGGCTTTCGAGATTGACTTACTTCAAGATTCTCCCCTGCCCAGATAGCTCTCACATCTGATTTCATCTCAAACTGCTGCCCCTCAGGCTGTGAGGCATCATAGAAACCAATGGTTTCAAAGACAATGTAATCGGTCTCATCCATCTGCCAGTTTACTAGTGCATAACGTGCCACGGGGTCGCCCAATTCATCAAAGAAAACTCTTTCACCAATCTTAGTAGTGAAATTGACCTGTGTTAGGTAATGCAGAACCTGCAGGGAAATAGATATGTTCTTATTTAACTGAATATAAATTAAGATATAAAATAGTTTGACTTGACTTGAATTTTATTTGTATGTTTACCTGCCATGGTTGGGCATTTTCCCAATCAGCACAAGTGTTGTTCTCAAAAGGCCCCTGTCCGTCTTTGCAGGTAAGCAACATGTGCAAAGCTTGAGCGACAGCATATGTGGCCTTGTAAACATTATTTAGTAAACTGGCATCTGAAACATCGGTGAAGCGTGTGTTGGTGTCCCACAGAGACTCCTTCCCGGTGCATTCTGCTACTGAACCCTCAGCTTGAGTCTCTGCTTTGAGAGTCAGGGTGCAGCCGAACACCGTCTCCCACAACTCCACAAGTCCCTGGTCTCCCGGTGTGGTGGAGGGCCGGCTGTTCGTGAGGAACTCCTGGAGTCCAGGGATGTGAGCATTTAATGCTGAAAAGCCCACCGCACCCTGCACCACAGCGTAGTTTACTGGAGAGGCAATATAGCGATAAGTGATCCAACCCTCACTGCCCACCCACTGCAGTCCTGTCACATTATGAGCATGAAGCTCCTTAATAAGTATGTCAAGGTCTGTGCCATCAGCAAACGCCACTATGACCTTTGAGGTGGATTTCTTAATAATGTTCACCACCTCTAAGAACCACTTCCTGGGATCGGTTCTGTAAATAGCCACTGAGTACTCAACACATACACCTTCCCTTTCTGCTGCTTCCAGGAAAGTGGCCATGCCACCATTCCCATAGTCACTATTAGTTCTGATAGCCCCGACCCAGGTCCAGCCAAAGTGTTTCATAAGCTTTGCGAGGGCTGTGCTTTGGTGAATGTCACTAGGTATGGTTCTGAAAAAAGATGGATAGTCCCTTCTTTTGCTAAGACATGCACAGGTGGCTGAATGACTGATCTGAAACACAAGTAAACAGAGAAAGAGCAAGATTTGAGATGCCTAATATGAAAACCTCTACACATGTTATCTAACTTATCACTCAACAACTACAGATTCTCTCGACAGCTCATGTGAACAGAAACACTTACCACAGGTATATTGAAGGGTCCCATGGTGCGTGCAATACCTATTGTAGAAGTAGATGTGGTTTCCCCTATTACAGCATGCACATTTGAGTGTTTGCTACAGCTTTCTTCCCCACTCTCATACCTATTCATCAAGTTAAGTGATGCCCTGATAGACAGAGGGATACTGGGGCAGGAGTCAAAGATCCTGTAACCCAATGTCACTCCGGGCAGCAGATCTGAGCGGTTGTTTATCTCCCCTATGGCAAATATCATGGTGAACGCATATTGAAGTTCTCCTGGGTCCAGTCTTAGAAAAGAAGAGGTATCAGATGTTAACATTTGTCAAAATTAAAAAAAACAGTTTGAAGATGAATGAACCACAAATAGTGTATTGAAATTACAGATACATGTGTTTCATACCACTTACCCTTCACACTGGATTTTTCCTGGGTTGAGTTGGTGAACTGGATTGACACTGACTGGGTTCTGATGGAAGGAGAAAATGCCTCCAATGTTGATGTCTCCCTCCTTAGAAAACTGAGACTGTTCTTTTGTTCCATATGTTTGACACACAGGCTTCCCTCCTCTGACAGCCAGAAGACAAATAAGTAGCAGATCTGCTATCAGCAGCATGTTAGCTCACCTCAATATTTACCACACAAGGCCGAAAGCTAAAATCCTCCAACTCTCAGCATTTTATAGGGTTTTTCTTATAACTACCACAAAGCCACAGTGGCCTGGGAGCAACCTATGCAAATTACCGGCATGTGTTTTTGTCCACCAACGTCCACCAATGGCATGACTGAAAGATGGATGGGCCTATTAGAAGGACTACATTTGTTTGCTATCATTGATTTTAGCATAACCAATGATGATTTACAATAAAGATTTTTTTAAACAGTGTTCATGGGGAGATCTAAGTTCATGTGTATTAGTATTTTATTTAGCAAATGATAAACAAAATGACAATTTGATGCAATGCATTATTAGTACTTTTACTTTATCAGGTATTTAATTCACTGCAGTCGAGAACATTCAATATATAATTGTTCATTACATTTAAAAAACTGCAAATGTGGCTACTCTGAATGCTGCTCATTTAATTTTCTGCAAGATCATATTCAACCCACAGTCTTTATTAAGAATAAAATAGCAATTAGGGAATTTTCACTGGTTTCTCCCCATCATATGTTTCTTTGTATTTCTCTCTGGTTTTAACAGTAAGATATAACATTTTGGAGAAAATATACAAAATAGCAAGCCAAAGCTAGAGGCTAGAATAGCAAATATCTCTACAGCTACAGTGAACTTCCCAGGAGAACTGACATACGCTGGGATAAAAGTAACCCAGACTGCACAGAATATCAGCATGCTAAAGGTGATGAACTTAGCTTCATTGAAATTATCAGGCACCTTTCGAGCCAGAAAGGCAAGGATAAAGCACAGCAAAGCCAGGATTCCTATATACACCAGAACAGCCCAGAAACCTATAGGTGAACCTAAATTGCACTCTAGAATTATCCTTTCAGTGGCATAAACTGTATTTTTGTAGGGGAATGGTGGGGCAAGAATTAACCACACTACACAAATTAACACCTGCAGTAATGTACAGCTAAGAACACTTGTTTTCTGAAGTGAAGCAGAACACTGAGGAACTGTGCTTGCTGGCCTTTTGGCCTTAAAGGCGATCACCACTGCTGAAGTTTTCGCCAAGATACAAGATATGCACAAGGCAAAGGTGATTCCAAATGCTATGTGTCGCAGCATGCAGGACCACTCAGTGGGCCGGCCTATGAAGGTCAGAGAACACAGGAAACACAGAGTCAAGGAGAAGAGCAGCAGGAAGCTCAGCTCAGAGTTGCTGGCTTTGACAAGAGGTGTGTGACGAAACCGAAAAAAGACACATGACACCACCAGTGTTAAGCCTGCTCCAAACAATGAGAAAGTGGTGAGAAGGGCGCCCATGGTTTCTCCAAAAGATAGGAACTCAATCACCTTTGGAACACACTGGCTATGATCTTCATTTGACCAGTACTCCAGTGGACAGTGTGAGCATTCTCCCGTATCTGAATGAAAAACATGGAACACTAAAATGTTAATGCTTTAAGATGCAGGTTCAAACTCACACACCATCTGCCCTTTACTGTGGTAACTTTCCTCGAATCACAAACCACCTTCGCCATGAAAATTTGCGTAAGTGTAAATGCCCAATCAGTTTGTGTGTACTAAACTATATAGTATATGAAGCAGCACACCCCGCTGTTTTTTTTGCTAACTTTAGCAAATAAGGAAGTCACCGCTTCAAGAATCGTATCAAGAATCTTGTCAGTGCCATCATTTCCCGACCTCACATCCACGGGGATATCTTCACTCCTATTCTTTGCTGCTATGCTTTAACTCTACGCTTTCTTGCTATAATTTGCTGCTATGCTTCTAACCTGCTATCTATTATTGTTCCCCCTCATTGTTCTCCACACAGGAAATGGGAAGGATTGGACCCAATGTCATGATGTCTGCTGCAACTTTTGCCTGAAATTATTGTAAGTCGCTTTGGATAAAAACGTCTGCTAAATGACATATCATGTCATGTCATGAAATTGGTTTACCACCATTGACTTAAAGGTGCATACTTTCAGGCTCTACCCAGCTCAGTTATGTACTACCTGTGTTGGCTGGGGCCCCTTTCTTCTTTGCTGTCATTGCCTGGGTTGTAAAGAAGTAAATGGGCTGTGGTGGTTAACTTTTAGCCATTCAAGATCAATGTGGTTGGGTGCGTTGAACAGGCTCCAACCGCTGTACCATAGAGTCTATTTTAAAGCAAAGATGTTCAAACCGTAAATCTATCACAGGCTAACCTAACAATCAAATAGAAATAGGAAAGCTCTTACTCACTGCTGGAATTGCTGATTTGTCCAGCAGCACAGGCGATGCATGAGAAACAGCATTTGGGTTTGCCTTTAATCACAGCCTGCCGGAAACCTGGTAGACAACTCTCACTGCAGACAGACCGTGGCCTCTGTAATACCAACAATACTCATCAAATACTCAGTGTGTTTTCCTTGTAATCATAATGTTAATATAATTTGTATTAAATTGAATACAGTTTTAGTCTACAAATTATTTTGACCTCTTGCATATTACAAGTAAACTTTTTGGCACTTTGCTTGCCAATCTGTAAACTATATACAGTTATAAATGTGTCATTTTAGAGTTTTATATGATTTCCTTTAACCATACAGAATGTACCTACTGTATGTTTCATGATGAAATGGCTATGGCAGAAGTTATTACATTGATAAATAACCTCCACACTTAGTATATCATATTCAACACATTGATACCTTTGGGGATTCAGCAGCCCATGTTGTATTTTCTTCATTCACGATAAACTGTTTTCCTTTTGGTAGAGAGGCATCGTAGCTCCCTACAGCCACAAACACAGGATCTCCTGCTTGGTTTCTCTGCCAGTTCACCAGCTCATACATTGCTGCAGGGTCTCCATTTCCATCGAAATAAACTCTTTCTCCTGACAGAAGATTGAAATTCACAACTTGGAGGTGTTTCACCACCTGACAAAAGAGAAAAATTAAAACAAATAAGATTTAAGGGAATTGTTGATTATTTCAAACAGTGTACTCAATCCTTGAAGACAACTACTTACATGTTTAATCTGTAAATTATATTTCCATTTACAAGACTGATTCACAGTTGCATCGTTTTGTCCACATTTTAACATGTTATGCATTGCATGAGCCACAGCATACACAGCTTTATACACATTGTTAGATATCCTGAGTTCTGTCACATCTGTGAAAGGATTGTTGATGTTCTCTAGTTTCTCAGAGCCAGAGCACTGAGTCTGACCATGCAAATTAGATCGGAAACTGCAACCAAATGTGGCTTCCCAGAACTCTCTCAGCAGATTATTGTGTGGTGTTTGATTTGGGTTAACCTTCAAAAGAAACTCTCGCAGGCCTGTGATCTTTGTTTTTTTTATGGTGAAACCCAGAGACCCTGTTAGGATTCCCGAGTACCTCTCCGTGGCTAGATGACCGGCCGTAATCCAGGACTCACTGCCCACCCACTGCAGTCCAGTCAAGTTCTGCTTCAGAGCTTCCTCAAGCAGAATGTCCATCTCACCCTGTGCAAGGAAGGCAACTAAGACCCTTGCACTGCCACTCTGGATCACTCTGACCACCTTGGCAACCTGCCAACTGGGGTCAGTCCTTGAAATGGCCTCTGAGTACTCAACACATACCCCCTCCTGGCTTGCAGCTGTGATAAATGTTGCCATGCCATTGTTACCATAGTCATTATCACTTCTAACTGCCCCTACCCATGTCCAGCCAAAGTGCTTTACCAGTTTTGCTAAGGCTCTGCTCTGAAAGTAATCACTAGGGATGGTTCTGAAGAAAGAGGGATATTCCTTTCTGTTACTCAGACAAGCACAAGTGGCAAAGTGGCTGATCTAATAGAAAAGAAAAGGAGGGAAACAAAAGAGAATATTGATAACATTTGAGCAAAACTTTGGCAAAATCTTGTTTTACTCCATATCTGACTTTGTTGAGGGTCACTCTATTAACCATATCATAAGACACATTCAGATAATTACAATCCTACTGAAACAGGTTGAAATTAGTCAGAAATAAACAGACAATTGCTAACAAATAATTACCACCGGTATTTGGAAAATCCCTGCAATGTGTAGCATCACAATGGTAGAAGAGGACTCAGAGGCCCCGATGATGGCCTGAACAGATGACTGTCTTGAGCAGGTTTTACCCCGAGTACTTTCCTGTCCATTCATTAGACCCATTACTGCACGAATTGAAGGCAATGTTGAACCACAGCTGTCAAATATTTTATAACCAATTGAGATATTAGGCAGCAGAGAGCTGCTATTGTTGATCTCCTGGATTGCAAACATCATTGTTTGGGCAAAACGAAATTCTCTAAAATTCAACCTGAAAAGATAAAGAACACTTTTAACCAACAAGTGTATGAATTTTTTGGTTAAGACATAATAATTGAGAAAGAAGACGATCAAACATTACCTGGAACATATGAGAGATTCAGGAGCATTTGTGAACAACAGTGAAGGCTTTGATATTTGGCTATGGAGAGAGAACGCTCCTCCAATAGTGATATCTCCTTCCTTAGATAACAGAGGAAACTCTGGGCTCCCCAACATCTCACATAGTGCAGTGTCATCCACTGCTCCACAGACTCCCACAAAGAGAACAAAGAGTAGCATTGCATTGGCAGAGTCACCCATCTGGTACTAACATAAACCTATACCTGTAATATGCTATTCTATCACTGACCAACATATGTATCTCCTTTCATGGGCAGAGCTGGATCTTTCTGCATGTGATGATGAGTGAGGTCTTCTTATAAAATCACTGTATGATGACGTCAGATCGTTTGAACCTCTTTTTTTGTCTTTATGTACAACAATGAAAAGTTAAAAAAAGAGAAAAAAGAAAACCTGGAATTCTAACTAAATAATTAGGAGAAGCTCTAGAGAAACACTACTTAAAAGAAATATTTTAACCAAGATTTCAGCAAATGCATTGATTGTATTATTAAAATGATGAAGGGTTATTTGGGAGTTTTTCCTGATCCGATGTGAGGTTTTGGGGCAGGGATGTCTATGTGTACAGATTGTAAAGCACTCCGAGACAAATTTGTAATTTGTGAAACTGGGCTATACAAATAAACTGAATTGAATTGAATTCGAATGAATACTACAAGAGTATCTACTCAGCCAAAAATGTGACAGGTATTCTGATTAGTTTTTGTTTGGGGCAGTTTACTTTAATGGTTTAGACCAAGATATTACAAATTAGTACATTGTCATGTACTCCCTGACACTGCATTTGATCTGCATGTGAAGGAAACTTTTGAGTGTATAGATAGTACTTGCATTTATATAATTTCAACAGTTATGAAGGTGTATATCAAAACAATTTAGGTGGTAGGGGACCAATGTAAACCAAAAAACAATAAAATCCCTCCTTTTGTTGAAAAAAATAAATTCATATATTATTATCAATATTCCAGCTCAGTATTCCCAAGAACAGAATCTATGTTCAATGATTGTACACCTTAACATTAATACAATGCCGTTGTTCAGAGCCAAAGCAGGATAGTTAGTTGTGTGAATGTTATACCAGTGACTGGACATCGAGCAAGTCTGACTTCAGACAGGAGACTAGAGTTTGGATCTGTTTTACCCTTTACTGTTTTTTAATAACCTTATCCTCAGTCTTTCACTTAAGTTTTGCAGATATTTTATCAATTGGAAATTCTAACGCTGCATTCTCAACTAAAGCGTTGCCATATTTACTCGCGACGAGATTCCATCCAAAGTCATCGTAGGCTACAGATGCTACTGGTTGCAATACACTCCAAATGTTGCAATACACGCAAAATGTTCCTGGGCGGCGCAGTTTGGGCGGTTGCATTTTAGGTGGCGCGTTTTGGGTAGCGTGTTTTGGGCGGTGCGTTTTGGGTAACGTGTTTTGGGCGATGCAAATTTTCTCATGTCTCGTCGGTTATGTTAAGTTTTAGGTTTAAGTCCTGTTTTCAATGTCCGCTTTTATTTTGTAGTAACTGTTCGCTCTCGTTTCAGAAACTTTATTTCCTGTCCCGGTGTTTCCTCGTTAGTGTGATTGTCTGCTTCACCCCTGATTGTGTCCAATAAAGGTGTATTTAGTTGGAAAATGAGAAGATCAGAAACATTGTTTAGTCTGGAAAGTGTGCTTCACATGGGGTGATGGGCACATATCAGGATAGAGATGATTCCCATAACAAACACCTGGATTCTTTTCTTTGAAGTTTGAAATGTGTAGAACTTTGTATATGACTTGCTTAATCAGGTCTGCTTAATTTGTTACATTGATCACATGTCAAAGGTGTAGTATTAATTCCTTTATTATAGTTTAACTTTAGAGTTAATTACAAAACAATAATGCACATTTATGTTGATACATAGTATTTGAATGAAAAAAACAAACGTATTTCCATTACTCATGTTTGTTTTCAAGTTTAATATGGAGATTCATTATTTAGGTTTGGAACATATCTTTTGTACAGTGACATATTAGCAGTTGAAAAGGTTGCAACATTAAATAACTATTTTCTGAGCCCATTACATGAAAAAACTTTGCAAGTACAAAAAAATTAGAGACACAATTAAAGAAACAAATCAAAGGGCTCTTTGGGTCGCTTAACTCAACAAATGTTTCTTTGAATAAAAAATTATATAGCACTTTGGCAAAAAAACACAAAAAAGAAGCCCATAACTTGAAGCCCAAATTGCACATATCTCTACAAATGGTCAGGTAACTTTCTAGCCAAAAAGGCAAGTATAAAACATAACACGGCCAAAAGCCCTATATATCCTAACACAAGGATCTTTTCTTTATAGTGGGTCATATTTTTGAATGGATATGGAGGGTTGATTGTCAGACATAACGTGCAAATAAGAACCTTCATGAGAGTAAAACACAGAACACTGTGTCTCTGCTGTGCAGGCCCAAACCATTTCATCATATTACTACCTGGAATTTATGCTCTGAAGGCCATTAACACCACTATAGTTTTCCCCAGAACACAAGAGATACATAGGACAAAAGGTGATGCCGAATGCTGTGTGTCGCAGCATGCAGGACCACTCAGTGGGCCGGCCTATGAAGGTCAGAGAACACAGGAAACACAAAGTCAAGGAGAAGAGTAGCAGGAAGCTCAGCTCAGAGTTGTTGGCCCTGACAATAGGTGTCTGCCTGTGGTGGAAAAATATGAGAGCTATAGTCATCGCCAGGCAGGCCCCAAAGATGGAAAAGGTGACCAACAGTATACCCATCAATTCCCTGAAGGTGATGTACTCAATAGTTTTCAAGTCACAGTTAGTCCTCTCTTCGCTGGACTTGTACTCGGAGAGGCATTTATCACATTTCACTGCATCTGAAAGCATAAATATGTTTAGGCTGTACAGTGCACACATCCTCAGATAGACCAGTAAAGTGCTTACATGTATTCTACCCAACAGAAACACAATGATTGCTAGAGTAAAGGCTAGGAAACCATCCGTCTCACTTGTACTGTTGCTGAACTCCCCGTCAGCACAGGTGACGCAATCAAAACAGCAGATAGGCCTGCCTTTCACAAAAGCCCGACGGGTGCCTGGTAAACAGCTCTCACTGCAAACAGACCTTGGTACCTGTATTAAAAAAGGAGAATTGTTTATTACACTGCAGAATAAATTTCAAGAAAGCTCATTCGGACGGGCTTTCGAGATTGACTTACTTCAAGATTATCCCCTGTCCAAATAGCTCTCACATCTGATTTCTTCTCAAGCTGCTGCCCCTCAGGCTGTGAGGCATCATAGAAACCAATGATTTCAAAGACAATGTAATGGGTCTCATCCATCTGCCAGTTTACTAGTGCATAACGTGCCACAGGGTCGCCCAATTCATCAAAGAAAACCCTTTCACCAATCTTAGTAGTGAAATTGATCTTTGTTAGGTAATGCAGAACCTGCAGGGAAATAGATATGTTCTTATTTAGCTGAATATAAATTAAGATATAAAATAGTTTGACTTGACTTGAATTTTATTTGTATGTTTACCTGCCATGGTTGGGCATTTTCCCAATCAGCACAAGTGTTGTTCTCAGAAGGCCCCTGTCCGTCTTTGCAGGTAAACAACATGTGCAAAGCTTGAGCGACAGCATATGTGGCCTTGTAAACATTATTTAGTAAACTGGCATCTGAAACATCGGTGAAGCGTGTGTTTGTGTCCCACAGAGACTCCTTCCCGGTGCAGGCTGCCACTGAACCCTCAGCTTGTGTCTCTGCTTTGAGAGTCAGGGTGTAGCCGAACACCGTCTCCCACAACTCCACCAGTCCCTGGTCTCCCGGTGTGGTGGAGGGCTGGCTGTTCGTGAGGAAATCCTGGAGTCCAGGGATGTGAGCATTTAATGCTGAAAAGCCCACCGCACCCTGCACCACAGCGTAGTTTACTGGAGAGGCAATATAGCGATAAGTGATCCAACCCTCACTGCCCACCCACTGCAGTCCTGTCACATTATGAGCATGAAGCTCCTTAATAAGTATGTCAAGGTTTGTGCCATCAGCAAACGCCACTATGACCTTTGAGGTGGATTTCTTAATAATGTTCACCACCTCTAAGAACCACTTCCTGGGATCGGTTCTGTAAATACCCACTGAGTACTCAACACATACACCTTCCCTTTCTGCTGCTTCCAGGAAAGTGGCAATGCCACCATTCCCATAGTCACTATTAGTTCTGATAGCCCCGACCCAGGTCCAGCCAAAGTGTTTCATAAGCTTTGCGAGGGCTGTCCTTTGGTGAATGTCACTAGGTATGGTTCTGAAAAAAGATGGATAGTCCCTTCTTTTGCTAAGACATGCACAGGTGGCTGAATGACTGATCTGAAACACAAGTAAACAGAGAAAGAGCAAGATTTGAGATGTCTAATATGAAAAACTCTACACATTATCTAACTTATCAATCAACAACTACAAATTCTTTCGACAGCTCATGTGTACAGAAACACTAACCACAGGTATATTGAATGGTCCCATGGTGCGTACAATACCTATTGTATAGGTAGATGTGGTTTCCTCTATTACAGCATGCACATTTGAGTGTTTGCTGCAGCTTTCTTCCCCACTCTCATACCTATTCATCAAGTTAAGTGATGCCCTGATGGACAGAGGGACACTGGGGCAGGTGTCAAAGATCCTGTAACCCAATGTCACTCCGGGCAGCAGATCTGAGCTGTTGTTTATCTCCCCTATGGCAAATATCATGGTGAACGCATATTGAAGTTCTCCCGTGTCCAGTCTTAAAAAAGAAAAGGTATCAGATGTTACCATTTTTGAAAATTAAAAAAAACAGTTTGAACATGAATAAACCACAAATAGTGTATTGAGATTAAAGATACATTTGTTTCATACCACTTACCCTTCACACTGGATTTTTCCTGGGTTGAGTTGGTGAACTGGATTGACACTGACTGGGTTCTGATGGAAGGAGAAAATGCCTCCAATGTTGATGTCTCCCTCCTTAGAAAACTGAGACTGTTCTTTTGGCCCATATGTTTGACACACAGGCTTCCCTCCTCTGACAGCCAGAAGACAAATAAGTAGCAGATCTGCTATCAGCAGCATTTTAGCTATTTTAGCTTTTTCTTACAAATACCACAAAGCCACAGTGGCCTGGGAGCAACCTAAGCAAATTACCGGTATGTGTATTTGTCCACCAACGTCCACCAAATGCATGACTGAAAGATGGATGGGCCTACTAGAGGAACTACATTTGTATGCCATCATTGATTTTTAGCATAGCAAATGATGACATACAATAAAGATTTTAGAAACCAGTCTGCATGGCGAGATCTAAGTTCAAGTGTATTAGTATTTTATTGAATTTTGATTTTAATTTTAAGGAAATAATGAAAAATACACTTTGGATATTTTGATGCAATGCATTATTAGTAATTTAATTCAGTTATATAATTCACTGCATTTTAGAACATTCAATATAAAACAGCTTGAAAGAAATGGTGCTGCTACAATGACTTTTAATATGGCGATTTGCGCCTCCGCCACTGCCATCGGGGGTCTGTGGGCAGAAAACCCGACCATGTAAGATTTTTGAGCCGCCCGGTCGCGGCTCGTACTTAGACCTGCCTTCAGTTAGTGATTACGCAACGTCATATAGTGCCAGTCCACGCTCGCAGGTGACTTTTTATTTGGTCCGTTAAGCGATGCGTAAAGACAGAATGACATGCTGCTGTGGAGACGATCAATAACAGACATTTAGTGTAATAAAAGATCAAAAACGTCTTTAAGAAAGGGACCTGACATTACTTCTGCTGTAATCTGGCGCGACAGAGAAAGTTACAGGGGGGCTGGCGGAGATTTTTTTTTTTTACTCAAACTCAAAAGAGCCATATGCGTCACCGGAAGAGCCATATATGGCTCGCGGATCGGAAGTTCACGACACCTGATCTATCGTAACTGGGTATTTACGACACTGAAGTAAATGTTAAATACCTGAAGGAGGCGCTACAAGGGAAAAACGACATAATGGGACTTTAAGAATAAAATAGCAATTAAGAAAATGTTCACTGGTTTCTCCCCATCATATGTTTCTTTGTATTTCTCTCTGGTTTTAGCAGTAAGATATAACATTTTGGAGAAAATATACAAAATAGCAAGCCAAAGCTAGAGGCCAGAATAGCAAATATCTCTACAGCTACAGTGAACTTCCCAGGAGAACTGACATACGCTGGGATAAAAGTAACCCAGACTGCACAGAATATCAGCATGCTAAAGGTGATGAACTTAGCTTCATTGAAATTATCAGGCACCTTTCGAGCCAGAAAGGCAAGGATAAAGCATAGCAAAGCCAGTATTCCGATATACACCAGCACAGCCCAGAAACCTATAGGTGAACCTAAATTGCACTCTAGAATTATCCTTTCAGTGGCATAAGCTGTATTTTTGTAGGGGAATGGTGGGGCGAGAACTAACCACACTACACAAATAAACACCTGCAGTAATGTACAGCTAAGAACACTTGTTTTCTGAAGTGAAGCAGAACACTGAGGAACTGTGCTTGCTGGCCTTTTGGCCTTAAAGGCGATCACCACTGCTGAAGTTTTCGCCAAGATACAAGATATGCACAAGGCAAAGGTGATTCCAAATGCTGTGTGTCGCAGCATGCAGGACCACTCAGTGGGCCGGCCTATGAAGGTCAGAGAACACAGGAAACACAGAGTCAAGGAGAAGAGCAGCAGGAAGCTCAGCTCAGAGTTGCTGGCTTTGACAAGAGGTGTGTGACGAAACCAAAAAAAGACACATGACACCACCAGTGTTAAGCTTGCGCCAAACAATGAGAAAGCGGTGAGAAGGGTGCCCATGGTTTCTCCAAAAGATAGGAACTCAATCACCTTTGGAACACACTGGCTATGATCTTCATTTGACCAGTACTCCAGTGGACAGTGGGAGCATTCTGCCGTATCTGAAAAAGAACATGGAACACTAAAATATTAAATCTGCATGATGCATGTTAAAACTCACATCTGCCTTTTACTGGACTCTGTGGTAACTTTCATCCATCACAAACCACCTTCTGCATAAGTGTAAATGCCCAATCAGGTTGTATCTAGCAAACTCCTCAGTATATGAGGCAGCACACCCCACTGCTTTGTTTGGAAGATACAATTACACGTAGAGTCCAGTAGAGGAGCAGAGCCTGTGCGTACGGAACCATGGTTACAGTATCGTAACTTTCGTTATGAGAACAGAGCTAATTTTAAAATATATGCTTTCTGGAAGAAACTGGTGAGCATTGATTTGGTAGAAAAAATGGACAATCAAATAGAAATAGGAAAGCTATTACTCACTGCTGGAATTGCTGATTTTTCCACCAGCACAGGCGATGCATGAGAAACAGCATTTGGGTTTGCCTTTAATCACAGCCTGCCGGAAACCTGGGAGACAACTCTCACTGCAGACAGACCGTGGCCTCTGTAATACCAACAATACTCATGAAATACTCAGTGTGTTTTCCTTGTAATCATAATGTTCATGTAATTTGTTTTACATTAAATCAGCATCTGGGTATTTTTGAGTCTCAAAATGATTCTGACCTCTTGCACATCAGTAATTTGCATTAAACAACCTCCACAATTAGTATATCCTATTTAACACATTGGTACCTTTGGGGATTCAGTAGCCCATGTTATATTCTTTCCATTCATGATAAACTGTTTTCCTTTTGGTAGAGAGGCATCGTAGCTCCCTACACCCAGAAACACAATATCTCCTGCTTGGTTTCTCTGCCAGTTCACCAGCTCATACATTGCTGCAGGGTCTCCATTTCCATCGAAATAAACTCTTTCTCCTGACGGAAGAGTAAAATTCACAACTTGGAGGTGTTTCACCACCTGCCAAAAGAGAACAATTTTAAAAACCTTATATTTAAGGAATTTGTTGATTATTTCAAACAATGTACTCAATCCTTGAAGGCAACTACTTACGTGTTTAATCTGTAAATTATTTTTCCAGTTACACGACTGATTCACAGCTGAATCGTTTTGTTCACATTTTAACATGTTATGCATTGCATGAGCCACAGCATACACAGCTTTATACACATTGTTAGATATCCTGAGTTCTGTCACATCTGTGAAAGGATGGTTGATGTTCTCTAGTTTCTCAGAGCCAGAGCACTGAGTCTGACCATGCAAATTAGATCGGAAACTGCAACCAAATGTGTCTTCCCAGAACTCTCTCAGCAGATTATTGTGTGGTTTTTGATTTGGGTTAACCTTCAAAAGAAACTCTTGCAGGCCTCTGATCTTCGATTTTTTTATGGTGAAACCCAGGGACCCTGTTAGGATTCCTGAGTACCTTTCAGTGGCCACATGACTGTACGTAATCCAGGACTCACTGCCCACCCACTGCAGTCCAGTCAAGTTCTGCTTCAGAGCTTCCTCAATCAGAATGTCCATCTCACCCTGTGCAAGGAAGGCAACTAAGACCCTTGCACTGCCACTTTGGATTACTCTGACCACCTTGGCAACCTGCCAACTGGGGTCAGTCGTCGAAATGGCCTCTGAGTACTCAACACATACCCCCTCCTGGCTTGCAGCTGTGATAAATGTTGCCATGCCATTGTTACCATAGTCATTATCACTTCTAACCGCCCCTACCCATGTCCAGCCAAAGTGCTTTACCAGTTTTGCTAAGGCTCTGCTCTGAAAGTAATCACTAGGGATGGTTCTGAAGAAAGAGGGATATTTCTTTGTTACTCAGACAAGCACAAGTGGCAAAGTGGCTGATCTAATAGAAAAGAAAAGGAGGGAAACAAAAGAGAACATTGATAACATTTGAGCAAAACTTTGGCAAAATGTTGTTTTACTCCATATCTGACTTTGTTGAGGGTCACTCTATTAACCGTATCATAAGACAAATTCAGATAATTACAATCCTACTGAAAAAGGTTGAAATGAGTCAGAAATTAACAGACAATTGCTGACAAATAATTACCACCGGTATTTGGAAAATCCCTGCAATGTGGAGCATCACAATGGTAGAGGAGGACTCAGTGGCCCCGATGATGGCCTGAACAGTTGACTGTCTTGAGCAGGTTTTACCCCGAGTACTTTCCTGTCCATTCATTAGAGCCATTACTGCACGAATTGAAGGCAATGTTGAACCACAGCTGTCAAATATTTTATAACCAATTGAGATATTAGGCAGCAGAGAGCTGCTATTGTTGATCTCCTGGATTGCAAACATCATTGTTTGGGCAAAACGAAATTCTCCAAAATGTAACCTGAAAAGAGTATGAACCCTTTTAAATAACATTTATATGACTTTTTTGGTTAGGAAACAACAATTGAGAAAGTAGATGATAAAACATTACCTGGAACATATGAGAGATTCTGGAGCATCCGTAAAGGAGAGCGAAGGCGCTGATGTTTCGCTATGGAGAGAGAACGCTGCTCCAATAGTGATATCTCCTTCCTTAGATAACAGAGGAAACTCTGGGCTACCCAACATCTCACATAGTGCAGTGTCATCCACTGCTCCACAGACTCCCACAAAGAGAACGAAGAGCAGCATTGCATTGGCAGAGTCACCCATCTGGTACTAACATAAACCTATACCTGTAATATGCTATTCTATCACTGACCAACATATGTATCTCCTTTCATGGGCAGAACTGGATCTTTCTGCATGTGATGATGAGCGAGGTCTTCTTATAAAATCACTGTATGATGACGTCAGAGTGTTTGAACCTATTTTTTGTCTTTGTATTTGCCTTTATTTACAACAATGAAAAGTAAAAAATAAAGAGAAAAAATAAAAGCTGGAATTCTAACTAAATAATCAAGAGAAGATCTAGAGAAACACTACTTAAAATAAATATTTTAACCAAGATTTCAGGAAATGCATTGATTGTATTATTAAAATGATGAAGGGTTATTTGGGAGTTTTTCCTGATCCGATGTGAGGTTTTGGGGCAGGGATGTCTATGTGTACAGATTGTAAAGCACTCCGAGACAAATTTGTAATTTGTGAAACTGGGCTATACAAATAAACTGAATTGAATTGAATTGAATGAATACTACAAGAGTATCTACTCAGACAAAAATGTGACAGGTATTCTGATTAGTTTTTGTTTGGGGCAGTTTACTTTAATGGTTTCAGACCAAGATATTACAAATTAGTACATTATCTTCTACTCCATAACACTGCATTTGATCTGCATGTGAAGAAAACTTTTGAGTGCAATGATAGTACTTGCAATTATATAATTTCAACAGTTATGAAGGAGTATATCAAAACAATTTAGGTGGTAGACCAGTGTAAACTATAAAACAATAAAATCCCTCCTTTTGTTGAAAAAAATAAATACATATATTATTATCAATATTCCAGCTCAGTATTCCCAAGAACAGAATCTTTGTTCAATGATTGTACACCTTGACATTAATACAATGCCGTTGTTCAGAGCCAAAGCAGGATAGTTAGTTGTGTGAATGTTATACCAGTGACTGGACATCGAGCAAGTCTGACTTTAGACAGGAGACTAGAGTTTGGATCTGTTTTACCCTTTACTGTTTTTTAATAACCTTATCCTCAGTCTTTCACTTAAGTTTTGCAGATATTTTATCAATTGGAAATTCTAACGCTGCATTCTCAACTAAAGCGTTGCCATTTTTTCTCGTGACGAGATCCCATGCAAAGTTTTTTGCGTGTATTTTTGCAATACACGCAAAATGTTGCTGGGCGGCGCAGTTTGGGCGGCGCATTTTAGGTGGCGCGTTTTGGGTAGCGTGTTTTGGGCGACGCATTTTGGGCAACGCTTTTTTGGTTGGGCTTCTTGGGCGGTGTGTTTTGTGCGGGGTTTTTTGGCGATGTCTTTTGGGCGCCGACATTTTTGTTTAAATAAACCCTTTTTGATTGCCCTGAATTTTTGAGTCGTGCTCTTGGGTCTTGTAATGTTTATGTATTATAACATTGTCACGTCAGTGACGTATGGCATGGCCCCCTACACGCATGCGCAGTTGTGTGTTCATGCAGAGCAGAGCCCGCGAGTACGTGAACAGTACAGTTGTATAATTGCCTCCTTCATATCAGTAAACCAACACCCGGTCTGATTATTAACTCAACACAATGAGGACATCACAGGTCCTATTTTTGAGTCGTGACATGTTTTGACTTTTTAGTTTTACAAAAAAATACCCTCCTGTTACGGTCGTTTCTTACATACAGCCATCATGATTCCGGGTCAATTTGATTAGGTTAATGTTGAATCACCCAAAAGTTTGTCAGAAACCCAAATATCATAATAATTATCGTTCATGCCTTATCACCAATGTCATTACTAACAATTCAATCAGTTTTTAGTGGAATTAAGTTATTCACCCCTTCATAGATCAGAGTTAAATCAGGAGCACTCACTTGTTTTATCAGAAATGTCTACCATAACATGTATTTTCTACTAAATTTTATTTGCATTTTGTATTTTTTTTTAATTTCAGGATGATTTAGATAAATTCAAAATGACACATACGGATTTGTATTGAAAGTAAACTTTAGTTATGTTTATTTATAGTGTGAAGAAACATAAATTATATTAAAAAAGATCACCAAAGGCCAGCGTGGTGCAGTCGTATGTGTCTGCAGTGTAATGTTGTAGGACTTTTCAGCAACTATTTTGTATGTTTGGCCCCTTACATGATAAGTGTGGGTGGAGTTTTCCCGACAGTAAAAATAAAGGTTTCCGTCAAAATAGTGTGTGTATTTCTTGTACAGTTGGCGTCGGTAGAAAGAGAGTGTGTGTGCGTGTCTGAGATTGGGATTGAAACATGGTGTATGTCACTCTGTCAGTCAGACAGACATTCTATTAGAAATCCAATAGAACCATATTTATGAGGAGAGACATGAAAGAGACCCTTACTTTAATGTTCCTTGTCCAATAAAGGTGTATTTAGGTGGAAAATGAGAATATGAGAAACATTGTTTGGTCTGGAAAGTGTGCTTCACATGTAGGGTGATGGGCACATATCAGGATAGAGATGGTTCCCATAACAAACACCTGGATTCTTTTCTTTGAAGTTTGAAATGTGTAGAACTTTGTATATGACTTGCTTAATCAGGTCTGCTTAATTTGTTACATTGATCACATGTCAAAGGTGTAGTATTAATTCCTTTATTATAGTTTAACTGTAGAGTTAATTACAAAACAATAATGCACATTTATGTTGATACATAGTGTTTGAAAGAAAAAAAATGTGTTTCCATTACTCATGTTCGTTTTCAAGTTTAATATGGAGATTCATTATTTAGGTTTGTAACATATCTTTTGTACAGTGACATATTAGCAGTTGAAAAGGTTGCAACATTAAATAACTATTTTCTAAGCCCATTACATGAAAAGTACTTTGCAAAATTGAAGTATTTATTATTAATAATAATAAATTTTGAGTTGTTAATATATTGAAAACATATGGATTTTTGGGCAGAGATACATTGCTTTTTCATTTAAAATTAGAACTTTAATTAGTCAGTTTCTTTTAATGGTACAAGTACAAAAAAAATGGATACACATTTAAAGAAACAAATCAAAGGACTCTTTGGGTCGCTTTACTCAACACATGTTTCTTTGAATAAAAAATTATATAGCACTTTGGCAAAAAAACACAAAAAAGAAGCCCATAACTTGAAGCCCAAATTACACATATCTCCACAAATGGTCAGGTAACTTTCTAGCCAAAAAGGCAAGTATAAAACATAACACGGCCAAAAGCCCTATACATCCTAACACAGCCCAGAACCCCAGAGATGAACCTAGTGCACATTCAAGGAGGATCTTTTCTTTATAGTGGGTCATATTTCTGAATGGATATGGAGGGTTGATTGTCAGACATAACGTGCAAATAAGAACCTGTATGAGAGTGAAACACAGAACACTGAGTCTCTGCTGTGCAGGCCCAAACCATTTCATCATATTACTACCTGGAAGTGATGCCCTAAAGGCCATTAACACCACTATAGTTTCCCCAGAACACAAGAGATACAGAGGACAAAGGTGATGCCGAATGCTGTGTGTCGCAGCATGCAGGACCACTCAGTGGGCCGGCCTATGAAGGTCAAAGAACACAGGAAACACAGAGTCAAGGAGAAGAGCAGCAGGAAGCTCAGCTCAGAGTTGTTGGCCCTGACAATAGGTGTCTGCCTGTGGTGGAAGAATATGAGGGCTATAGTCATCGCCAGGCAGGCCCCAAAGACGGAAAAGGTGACCAACAGTATACCCATCAATTCCCTGAAGGTGATGTACTCAATAGTTTTCAAGTCACAGTTAGTCCTCTCTTTGCTGGACTTGTACTCGGAGAGGCATTTATCACATTTCACTGCATCTGAAAGCATAAATATATTTAGGCTGTACAGTGCACACATCCTCAGATAGACCAGTAAAGTGCTTACATGTATTCTACCCAACAGAAACACAATGATTGCTAGAGTAAAGGCTAGGAATCCGGCCGTCTCACTTGTACTGTTGCTGAACTCCCCGTCAGCACAGGTGACGCAATCAAAACAGCAGATAGGCCTGCCTTTCACAAAAGTCTGATGGGTGCCTGGTAAACAGCTCTCACTGCAAACAGACCTTGGTAACTGTATTAAAAAAGGAGAATTGTTTATTAAGGTGCAGAATAAATTTCAAGAACACTCATTCGGACAGGGTTTCAAGATTGACTTACCTCAAGATTCTCCCCTGCCCAGATAACTCTCACATCTGATTTCATCTCAAACTGCTGCCCCTCAGGCTGTGAGGCATCATAGAAAACAATGGTTTCAAAGACAATGTAATCGGTCTTATCCATCTGCCAGTTTACTGGTGCATACCGTACCACGGAGTCGCCCAATTCATCAAAGAAAACCCTTTCACCAATCTTAGTAGTGAAATTGACCTTTGTTAGGTAATGCAGAACCTGCAGGGAAATAGATATGTTCTTATTTAGCTGAATATGAATTAAGATATACAGTAGTTTAACTTAACTTAAATTGTATTTGTATGTTTACCTGCCATGGTTGGGCATTTTCCCAATCAGCACAAGTTTTGTTCTCAAAAGGCCCCTGTCCGTCTTTGCAGGTAAGCAACATGTGCAAAGCTTGAGCGACAGCATATGTGGCCTTGTAAACATTATTTAGTAAACTGGCATCTGAAACATCGGTGAAGCGTGTGTTTGTGTCCCACAGAGAATCCTTCCCGGTGCAGGCTGCCACTGAACCCTCAGCTTGAGTCTCTGCTTTGAGAGTCAGGGTGCAGCCGAACACCGTCTCCCACAACTCCACCAGTCCCTGGTCTCCCGGTGTGGTGGAGGGCTGGCTGTTCGTGAGGAAATCCTGGAGTCCAGGGATGTGAGCATCTAATACTGAAAAGCCCACCGCACCCTGCACCACAGCGTAGTTTACTGGAAAGGCAATATAGCGATAAGTGATCCAACCCTCACTGCCCACCCACTGCAGTCCTGTCACATTATGAGCATGAAGCTCCTTAATAAGTATGTCAAGGTCTGTGCCATCAGCAAACGCCACTATGACCTTTGAGGTGGATTTCTTAATAATGTTCACCACCTCTAAGAACCACTTCCTGGGATCGGTTCTGTAAATAGCCACTGAGTACTCAACACATACACCTTCCCTTTCTGCTGCTTCCAGGAAAGTGGCAATGCCACCATTCCCATAGTCACTATTAGTTCTGATAGCCCCGACCCAGGTCCAGCCGAAGTGTTTCATAAGCTTTGCGAGGGCTGTCCTTTGGTGAATGTCACTAGGTATGGTTCTGAAAAAAGATGGATAGTCCCTTCTTTTGCTAAGACATGCACAGGTGGCTGAATGACTGATCTGAAACACAAGTAAACAGAGAAAAAGATAGTGTTGAGATGCCTAATATGAAAACCTCTATACGTGTTATCTAACTTATCACTCAACAACTACAGATTCTCTCGACAGCTCATGTGAACAGAAACACTTACCACAGGTATATTGAAGGGTCCCATGGTGCGTGCAATACCTATTGTAGAAGTAGATGTGGTTTCCCCTATTACAGCATGCACATTTGAGTGTTTGCTACAGCTTTCTTCCCCACTCTCATACCTATTCATCAAGTTAAGTGATGCCCTGATAGACAGAGGGATACTGGGACAGGAGTCCAAGATCCTGTAACCCAATGTCACTCCGGGCAGCAGATCTGAGCGGTTGTTTATCTCCCCTATGGCAAATATCATGGTGAACGCATATTGAAGTTCTCCTGGGTCCAGTCTTAAAAAAAGAGGTATCAGATGTTACCATTTGTGAAAATAAAAAAACAGTTTGAACATGAATAAACCACAAATAGTGTATTGAGATTACAGATACATTTGTTTCATACCACTTACCCTTTACACTGGATTTTTCCTGGGTTGAGTTGGTGAACTGGATTGACACTGACTGGGTTCTGATGGAAGGAGAAAATGCCTCCAATGTTGATGTCTCCCTCCTTAGAAAACTGAGACTGTTCTTTTGTTCCATATGTTTGACACAGGCTTCTCTCCTCTGACAGCCAGAAGACAAATAAGTAGCAGATCTGCTATCAGCAGCATTTTAGCTCACCTCAATATTTACCACACAAGGCCAAAAGCTAAAATCCCTCAACTCTCAGCATTTTTATAGGGTTTTTCTTACAAATACCACAAAGCCACAGGGGCCTGGGAGCAACCTATGCAAATTACAGGCATGTGTTTTTGTCCACCAACGTCCACCAATGGCATGACTGAAAAATGGATGGGCCTACTAGAGGAACTACATTTGTATGGCATCATTGATTTTTAGCATAACCAATTATGACTTACAATAAAGATTTTAGAAATCATTCTCCATGGTGAGATCTAAGTTTTAATTTTGAGGAAATGATGAAAAATACACTTTGGATATTTTTATGCAATGCATTATTAGTGTTTTAATTCAGTTATATAATTCACTGCAGTTTAGAACATTCAATATCAAATTGTAATATTCAGGGATGGTAATGCAAATTGTTAATTGTATTTAAAAAAAACTGCAAATGTGGCTACTCTGAATTCTGCTCATATCATCTCCTGCAAGATCACATTCAACCCATAGCCTTTATTAAGAATAAAATAGCAATTAAGAAAATGTTCACTGGTTTCTCCCCATCATATGTTTTTTCGTATTTCTCTCTGGTTTTAGCAGTAAAATATAACATTTTGGAGAAAATATACAAAATAGCAAGCCAAAGCTAGAGGCTAGAATAGCAAATATCTCTACAGCTACAGTGAACTTCCCAGGAGAACTGACATACGCTGGGATAAAAGTAACCCAGACTGCACAGAATATCAGCATGCTAAAGGTGATGAACTTAGCTTCATTGAAATTATCAGGCACCTTTCGAGCCAGAAAGGCAAGGATAAAGCATAGCAAAGCCAGGATTCCTATATACACCAGAACAGCCCAGAAACCTATAGGTGAACCTAAATTACACTCTAGAATTATCCTTTCAGTGGCATAAGCTGTATTTTTGTAGGGGAATGGTGGGGCGAGAACTAACCACACTACACAAATAAACACCTGCAGTAATGTACAGCTAAGAACACTTGTTTTCTGAAGTGAAGCAGAACACTGAGGAACTGTGCTTGCTGGCCTTTTGGCCTTAAAGGCGATCACCACTGCTGAAGTTTTCGCTAAGATACAAGATATGCACAAGGCAAAGGTGATTCCAAATGCAGTGTGTCGCAGCATGCAGGACCACTCAGTGGGCCGGCCTATGAAGGTCAGAGAACACAGGAAACACAGAGTCAAGGAGAAGAGCAGCAGGAAACTCAGCTCAGAGTTGCTGGCTTTGACAAGAGGTGTGTGACGAAACCGAAAAAAGACACATGACACCACCAGTGTTAAGCTTGCGCCAAACAATGAGAAAGCGGTGAGAAGGGTGCCCATGGTTTCTCCAAAAGATAGGAACTCAATCACCTTTGGAACACACTGGCTATGATCTTCATTTGACCAGTACTCCAGTGGACAGTGGGAGCATTCTGCCGTATCTGAAAAAGAACATGGAACAATAAAATGTTAAATCTGTATGATGCATGTTCAAACTCACATCTGCCCTTTACTGGACTCTGTGGTAACTTTCATCCATCACAAACCACCTTCTCCATGCACCTTCTGCGTAAGTGTAAATGCCCAACAGGTTGTGTCTAGCAAACTCCTCAGTATATGAGGCAGCACACCCTACTGCTTTTCGTTGCTAAATTTAGCAAATTAGGAATTGGCCATTTATGTCACCAGCTTCAAGGATCGCATCAGGAATCTTGTCAGTGCCGTCATTTCCTGACCTCAAATCCATGGGGATATCTTCCCCCCTATTCTTTGCTGCTATGTTTCCTAGCTATGCTTCGCTGCTATGCTTCAATGCTAAGCTTCGCTGCCTCTATTCTTTGACTCCACGCTGCCTTGCTATACTTTGCTGCTCTGCTTCTATGCTGCTATCTAGTTCCCTGCATTGTTCCCCCTCATTGTTCTCCACACAGTAAATGGAAAGGATTGGACCCTATGTAATGATTTTTGCTGCAACTTTTTCAAGCCGATCGTTGCTTGAAATTGGTTCACGACCTGTGTTGGCTAGGGCCCTTTTCTTATTTGCTGTCATGGTCTGGGTTATAAAGAAGTTAATGGGCTGTGATGATTAACTTTTAGCCGTTCAGGATCAATGTGGTTGAGTCAAGGTTGTAGTGACATGCCGTGCATTCAACAGGCTCCAACCTCTTTACCCATAGAGCTTAT
The DNA here is from genome assembly GCA_036178185.1 of Liparis tanakae. NCBI lineage: Eukaryota > Metazoa > Chordata > Actinopteri > Perciformes > Liparidae > Liparis > Liparis tanakae. The sequence goes on along the minus strand of CM070099.1, from coordinate 16,680,816 downwards.
TTAAAGTAAAGGTTTCAATATTATAAGCGTAAATCTATCCGCGCTGCCCGGCTGCCGCTCGCTGAATAGACTGTGTAGATTTAGCAGTGGTGTGTACCGCCGTATATACTGTGGGGTTTGCGTGTATTGGGTAAGGTATATCTTCATCGGCCGGCTATGCTTATGCAAATGTTGTATGAGTGAGATCATGCTCATGTTTGGAAAATAAAATCCAGTAGAGGAGCAGAGCCCGTGTGTACGGAACCATGGTTACAGTATCGTAACCTTCGTTATGAGAACAGAGCTAATTTTAAAATATATGCTTTCTGGAAAAAACTGGTGAGCATTGATTTGGTAGAGAAATTGGACAATCAAATAGAAATAGGAAAGCTCTTACTCACTGCTGGAATTGCTGATTTGTCCACCAGCACAGGCGATGCATGAGAAACAGCATTTGGGTTTGCCTTTAATCACAGCCTGCCGGAAACCTGGGAGACAACTCTCACTGCAGACAGACCGTGGCCTCTGTAATACCAACAATACTCATCAAATATTCAGTGTGTTTTCCTTGTAATCATAATGTTCATGTAATTTCTTTTACATTAAATCAGCATCAGGGTATTTTTGAGTCTCAAAATGATGTTGACCTCCTGCACATCAGTAATTTGCATTAAACAACCTCCACAATTAGTATATTAATATATTAATATATCCTATTCAACACATTGATACCTTTGGGGATTCAGCAGCCCATGTTGTATTTTCTTCATTCACGATAAACTGTTTTTCTTTTGGTAAAGAGGCATCGTAGCTCCCTACACCCAGAAACACAATATCTCCTGCTTGGTTTCTCTGCCAGTTCACCAGCTCATACATTGCTGCAGGGTCTCCATTTCCATCGAAATAAACTCTTTCTCCTGACGGAAGCGTAAAATTTACAACTTGGAGGTGTTTCACCACCTGCCAAAAGAGAACAATTTTAAAAACCTTATATTTAAGGAAATTGTTGATTATTTCAAACAATGTACTCAATCCTTGAAGGTAACTACTTACATGTTTAATCTGTAAATTATATTTCCAGTTACACGACTGATTCATAGCTGCATCGTTTTGTTCACATTTTAACATGTTATGCATTGCATGAGCCACAGCATACACAGCTTTATACACATTGTTAGATATCCTGAGTTCTGTCACATCTGTGAAAGGATGGTTGATGTTCTCTAGTTTCTCAGAGCCAGAGCACTGAGTCTGACCATGCAAATTAGATCGGAAACTGCAACCAAATGTGTCTTCCCAGAACTCTCTCAGCAGATTATTGTGTGGTGTTTGATTTGGGTTAACCTTCAAAAGAAACTCTCGCAGGCCTGTGATCTTCGATTTTTTTATGGTGAAACCCAGAGACCCTGTTAGGATTCCTGAGTACCTCTCCGTGGCCAGATGACCGTCCGTAATCCAGGACTCACTGCCCACCCACTGCAGTCCAGTCAAGTTCTGCTTCAGAGCTTCCTCAAGCAGAATTTCTATCTCACCCTGGGCAAGGAAGGCAACTAAGACCCTTGCACTGCCACTCTGGATTACTCTGACCACTTTGGCAACCTGCCAACTGGGGTCAGTCGTCGAAATGGCCTCTGAGTACTCAACACATACCCCCTCCTGGCTTGCAGCTGTGATAAATGTTGCCATGCCATTATTACCATAGTCATTATCACTTCTAACCGCCCCTACCCATGTCCAGCCAAGGTGCTTTACCAGTTTTGCTAAGGCTCTGCTCTGAAAGTAATCACTAGGGATGGTTCTGAAGAAAGAGGGATATTTCTTTCTGTTACTCAGACAAGCACAAGTGGCAAAGTGGCTGATCTAATAGAAAAGAAAAGAGGGAAACAAAAGAGAACATTGATAACATTTGAGCAAAACTTTGGCAAAATGTTGTTTTACTCCATATCTGACTTTGTTGAGGGTCACTCTATTAACCGTATCATAAGACAAATTCAGATGATTACAATCCTACTGAAAAAGGTTGAAATGAGTCAGAAATGAACAGACAATTGCTGAGAAATAATTACCACCGGTATTTGGAAAATCCCTGCAATGTGGAGCATCACAACGGTAGAAGACGACTCAGAGGCCCCGATGATGGCCTGAACAGATGACTGTCTTGAGCAGGTTTTACCCCGAGTACTTTCCTGTCCATTCATTAGAGCCATTACTGCACGAATTGAAGGCAATGTTGAACCACAGCTGTCAAATATTTTATAACCAATTGAGATATTAGGCAGCAGAGAGCTACTATTGTTGATCTCCTGGATCGCAAACATCATTGTTTGGGCAAAACGAAATTCTCCAAAATGTAACCTGAAAGAGTAAGAACTCTTTTAAATAACATTTTTATGACTTTTTTGGTTAGGAAACAACAATTGAGAAAGTAGATGATAAAACATTACCTGGAACATATGAGAGATTCTGGCGCATCCGTAAAGGAGAGCGAAGGCGCTGATGTTTCGCTATGGAGAGAGAACGCTGCTCCAATAGTGATATCTCCTTCCTTAGATAACAGAGGAAACTCTGGGCTACCCAACATCTCACATAGTGCAGTGTCATCCACTGCTCCACAGACTCCCACAAAGAGAACGAAGAGCAGCATTGCATTGGCAGAGTCACCCATCTGGTACTAACATAAACCTATACCTGTAATATGCTATTCTATCACTGACCCACATATGTATCTCGTTTCATGGGCAGAGCTGGATCTTTCTGCATGTGATGATGAGCGAGGTCTTCTTATAAAATCACTGTATGATGACGTCAGAGTGTTTGAACCTCTTTTTTGTCTTTGCCTTTATGTACAACAATGATAAGTAAAAAAAAAGAGTAAAAAGAAAAGCTGGAATTACTAAATAATCAGGAGAAGATCTGGAGAAACACAATTTAAAATAAATATTTTAACCAAGATTTCCATGTGTCCTTGAGCTGAATTGCTCCCTGTAGCTATGTCTACTGTACATGAATCTAAGTCGCTTTGAATACATGTGCCAGCTAAATAAAATGTAATGTATATGCATTTGTTGAGAGTTTGGTGATGGGTCTATTTTTTCATCAGACTGCATCTGTGTATTTAATATTAAACAATGTATCCTTACTTAAATAAAAAAAAAATATATATATATATTATTATCAATTTTCCAGCCCAGTATTCCCAAGAACAGGATCATTCTTCAATGATTGTACACCTTCACATTAATACAATGCCGTTGTTCAGAGCCAAAGCAGGATAGTTAGTTGTGTGAATGTTATACCAGTGACTGGACATCGAGCAAGTCTGACTTCAGACAGGAGACTAGAGTTTAGATCCTGTTTACCGATTACTGTTTTTTAATAGACCTATCTTCAGTCTTTCACTTAAGTTTTGAAGAAATTTGATCAATTGAAAATTCTAATGCTGCGTTCACACCAAAAGCGTTGTGATTTTTTTACACGCCGTGATTCCATGCAAACTCAATCTACAGACGTGTCTTGTTGCGATCGACTTATAAAATGTTGCCGTGTGGCGCGTTTTGGGCGGTACGTTTTGAGCGGTGTATTTCGCCCCTTTAGTTGAAATATTTCAACTTTTTAAGAAACAAAAAAAGGAAGATGTGATCATTAGTAATGGTGATTGGCCCTTAACACTCCTGTTACCTTCAAATTTATTAACATATTTTACCCTTTTTGACCACAGCAATTAAACCTCCAGAAAATGATTAGAAGTAATATTGTTTCCCAAGTTTAAGTGTCAGGTATGTTATGTTTGTTGATAAACTAAATAGCCCTTTAAATACATAATAAAGTTGATATTTCTTATATGTTTTACAAAGTGAAAAACCGCCTCGGGTCAAATTGAACCGAAAGAACAACGATGCGTACAAGTTGTGTACAGGACAGTGAAAACATCTCATCATGTGAATGTTATGTTTTCCCAATAAATTAGGAAAAGTCATGAAATATGAAGCAAAACAAATTATGTCAATCATATCTTTAGAGACGTTAAACATTGAATGGGGTCGAATTGACCCCAAAGGTAATAGGAGGGTTAAGGAGTCATTTTTGATGTGCTTGAGTATTACACTGTGTCTTGCCATGGGAAAGTTCATTCAGCAGAGAAGAAGGATGTGAAGGCCTCCCTCATCCTTATGGCCTCTTTCCCTGAATTATTATACCAAGATCTGGCAGTTGCTCCACCTCTCCAACCAGTACGCTCACTGCAGTTTGGGTTGTTCTCCGCAGGAAATTATGCAATACACATGGAGCCTTGATACACTTCTCCTTAATTTCTGGTTGGAGCTCAATGGCACGCCAGTACATCCTCCAATGAGAAGAAAGGATATTTGAGACAGTGGAGACTCTGACACGGAAGCTGTTGCCAATGGTCCTAAATGAGTCCCAAGTAGCGAGATATCTGCAGCACAGAAAATAATGAAATTAACTGAGCTGTATTGAAGATACTATAGGTGTTAACATTAATAGTTTTGATATAGCTTCAAAGATACTATGCATAAATAATAATAATATATGCCGGCGAGTTTATAAAATATGCTATATAGTTAGTAGATACATATGTGTATAAACAAACATGGCTGCCGTATCCATATATAATATGGATGACATTATTTCAAGTATATTGTTGGAGACAAAGCGTAAATATATTTAATGAAACTGCCACTCACCGGAGACAGATGGACAAGCGCTGCACATCTGAGATTGAACGCCTTTAATTGGTGTGCAACCGAGAGATCCGAGCACCAATCTGAGCCAACAGGTCATACAACTGGCTACTGGCTAGCCTGAAGTAGCCCTGGAAGCGGCAGTCATCCAGACGCAGTTACTGGAGAAGACGGTACAATTCACCAAGTTGTGTGCGGCGACGGATGATGTCATGAATCCAAATACAAGGGCGTTTGATGTTCCGACGTTTGTGCGATTTCCACAACACGTATAATTCGGCAATAGTGGTTATTCCTTCCATGATGGATGGTGGAAATAACAACTAACTTACGTAGACAATTTATGGAGATAAGCCCCGCCCATTGCTTGAAATCGCACCGCTTTTAGTGTGAACGAAGCAAATAGTCGAGCGAGTAAACTCACGCGTTTTGGGCTTTTGGTGTGAACACATCATAAAAATGTTGGAATTTAAATGAGTATGTCACTGAATTGTCGAACGTTCTTACTATTAAATAACCTTGCATATGGATCCAATACATATGTGTAGTATATGTACATACTAAAGTAGTATTATATGAACATAGTTATCACAATTATAATATATTAACTGTCCAGAAGGCGGCACTGAAGAAAAACCTTTATTTAGTATACCAACATGCTACATGTTATGCTAAAAATATCATTTTTGGATTCAATGATTGTTAGTATGTATGTTAATGCACTAATGCAGCCTTTATTCTCCCTTTAATATGTTGGAATGAAACCCTGAACATATACTGAATAAATATGATATATTTTATGATGTAATTTATGTGTGCTTGTGACTTTTAGCCATTGGCTATATCAATAGCATGATGATATTCCCTAAGGAAATACCTTTATCTTCTATGCATTAGCAAGGATGTACATTTATACAGGTGGCTGAGTTTGAACTGGGCGTTCCTGAAAAAAACAATGGAACTTTTATGAATACATTTAGGTATGATCCTTAAAAATCCCTGTAAAAATGGGGATACTGGAAACAGAAAAGTGGGTTGGATTAGTGTGAATTTCAGGTTATTTTTAAATATTTATTTGAAGACAAAGTATTTTGAACCATGTTTTTGTTAAACATGTTCAGTGTATGCTTGTGTGATGCCAGTTTGTGTGAAGGCCTGTATAGTAATTTACTTTACTTTGCAGGCCCTAATTGTGCTAATTCAAATGAAAAGTGAGGGAATCATTAATGTTATTTTCTTAATGTCCAATGAAGTGGTAACAATATAAGTTTTACAAAGTACAAAACATATCTTTCATTTCTTTTGAAAATACAGATCTTTAACGTCATTATTTTCTCAAGCATTTTGTTTACATTTGAGATACATATACATTACTAAAAGCAAAACAAGCTTGAATAACATTGAGGGAGAAAAAATCCCTTTAATCGGATCCCGTTTTTCCCATCAGATGTTTTTTTGTATTCAGTTCAGGTTTGAGTACAATAATAAAGCATTTTGGTGCAAATATACAGAGAAGTAGTCCATAACTGGAGGCTAAAATAGCAAATATCTCTACAGCCACAGTTAACTTTCCTGGAGAGCTGACATATGCTGGGATAAATGTGATCCAGACCGCACAAAATATCAGCATGCTGAAGGTGATGAATTTAGCTTCATTGAAATTATCAGGCAACTTTCTAGCCAAAAAAGCAAGTACAAAACATAACACAGCTAGGAGACCTATATATCCTAACACAGCCCAGTATCCCACAGTTGATCCCAGGGTGCACTCAAGAATAATCTTTTCTTTATAGTGTTTCATATTTCTGAATGGATATGGAGGGTTGATTGTCAGCCATAATGTGCAAATAAGAACCTGTATGAGAGTGAAACACAGAACACTGAGTCTCTGCTGTACAGGCCCAAACCATTTCATCACATTACTACTTGGAAGTGTGGCCCTGAAGGCCATTAACACCACTATAGTTTTCCCCAGAACACAAGAGATACAGAGGACAAAGGTGATGCCGAATGCTGTGTGTCGCAACATGCAGGACCACTCAGTGGGCCGGCCTATGAAGGTCAGAGAACACAGGAAACATAAGGTCAAAGAGAAGAGCAGCAGGAAGCTCAGCTCAGAGTTGTTGGCTTTCACCAAGGGAGAGTCCTTATTGATCAAGAATAGTGTGGCCACAATTAAAGTTAGGAACACACCAAACAAAGTAAAAAATACAAGAATTATACCCATAACCTCAGTGAAGTAGAGGAACTCGACATTTTTCAGTACACATGCATCTCTGTTTTGATTGGACCAATACTCTTCAGGACACTTTTTGCAGTCATTAGAATCTGTAATAGGAAAATGCTCACCATTACTGTGATTCTATCAGTTAGATTCTAAAAATGTAAAGAGACTGTAGCATAGTGAACTTTAGCATTATACATAGAGTGTGGAAAGCAAACAATGTATGACAATTACCATATCTAAGGTCTGTGGTACATATACCTGTGCTGTTGCTGATGTCTCCCTCTGCACATGGTATGCAGTCATAGCAGCAGACTGGCTTTCCTTTCTGGAGGACTTTATAAGTTCCTGGACGGCATCTTTCACTGCACATTGAGAGAGGCAACTTTAAATCGAAAAAGAGGATATACGTCAAGTTTTTATTATCAACCATTCAGGACAAACGATTTCAAAGCCTTGCATTGCATTACTGTCAAAAATGATATTTGCCTCTGTCTTCCCTCCAGGCCACATTATGGCTTCAGTCTTGAGGACAAACTTCTGTCCAGGGGGCAGGGAGGCATCATAATAACCGACAGGTTTAAATTGGACCGAGTCATCAGATCCACGCTGCCAGTTCACCACCTCATACCTAGCCACAGCTGCTCCAGTGCCGTCAAACCACACCTGGTCTCCATTATTTGTAGTAAAATTTACCTGCTTCAATGACTCCACAACCTTTAAAAACAATAAGACAATAAACCAACATGTAAATGAAGAAAGCTAATTAATAAACCGTACAGTAGTTTGTCCTTTTTACCTGCCAGGGAGTAACCTCTATCGTCCTGTCACACCCCTGACTTTCTGAGCACTTTAGAATGCTGTGCAGAGAATGTGCCACAGCGTAGATAGCTCTGTAGATGTTATTAGAGTATCGCAGCTCTTCAACATCATCATCATTGTATTTGAACTCCATAAGATCCTGGTTGGCTTTGCATGGCACTGTTTCTGCCTTGATGTCCCTGTTTGTCTCCTTACACTTAAACTCTGTATCCCAGAAATCTTTGATTAAAAAATCACTCAGGCCACTTATGTTGGTCTTTTGCATTGCAAAACCAAGTGAACCTCCCAGTACACGAAAGCTGGTGGGGGTCACAAGGCTGTTAGCAGTGATCCAGGCCTCCACACCAATAAACTGCAGGCCTGTGATGTTGTACAGAGTTAACTTCTCAAGAAGGTTGTTCATCTCCACGTGTGCCAGGAAACCAACAATGACCCGGGCAGTGCTCTTTCGGATCACTTCTACGACTTTCATGAGTTTTTCTGGTTCTGCCCGGTGAAATTTCTCTGTATACTCCACACACACTCCTTCCTCCTGGGCTGCAGCAAGGAAGATGGCCATGCCATTGTTGCCATAGTCACTGTCACTGTTGACTGCCCCGACCCAGGTCCAGCCAAAGTGCTTGACCATCTGGGCAAGAGCTCGACTTTGGTAACGATCGCTTGCAATAGTTCTAAAGAAGGAGGGATACTCCTTCCTATTGCTTAAACATTCACAAGTAGCTGAATGACTTATCTGAGAATACACAGAGATACAAAAACTAATACAAAGAGTTTTCATGTAATAGAGATAGTGATGCACAAGTATTGCTCGTACCACAGGTATTTTGAACGGTCCAGTAGTCCGGGACAGCACTATGGTTGAAGAGGATTCAGACTCCCCGATAATAGCTTGAACAGCTGATTGACCAGAACAGCTTTTTCCTACAGTCCACTCATCACCGTTCATCAGGGCCATCACAGCACGCATTGAGGATAATGTTGAGCCACAGTTGTCATAAATACGATATCCCATCGAAACATTGGGAAGAAGAAATTTGCTTTTGTTTATTTCTTGAATTGCAAAGATCATGGTCTGTGCAAATCGAAACTCCCTGAGGTTCACACTGAAACAAAAAGAGCAACAATCAACTTTGTTCACTATGACACAGCTCATGAGGACATATTTGTATAGACATAGCTCAACATTACCTGGAACATGTGAGACGTGATGGTTTTTCTGTAAAGGAAAGCAGAGGCTGTGTGATTTTGCTGTGGATGGAAAAAGCTCCCCCAATCATTACATCCCCCTCTTTAGACAGCAGTGGGATCTCTGGACTCCCAAGGATCTGACAAAAATGAGCTTCCTCATTCGCTCCAAATGACAAAAGATGCCAAAAGAAAAGCAGCCCTAATCTCACTAGTGACATTTTGCACTCTCAAATTCAGATTGTCCAGAGCTACCACCCATGTCGTAATGAACACATGTTAAATGTGACAATTTATTATCTTAGCTTAACGATAGGGGTCACCGGCCTCTTACCAACCAATCAGAGATAAGTGAGATAGGACAGTTCCATTGTGTAATAAAGGTATAGTTATTAGTTACTTTACAGACTAAGTTCTCTACACAACATATGATAAGTTATCAAATACCATGAATTGTTATAGATTTAATTTTCCAGAAAATAGAAACAATATTAGCTTCACAGTAACCAACTTCATATTGTAATATAAAGTAACTATATTTTGCATTATCTAAGAACAGTATATTTTGCTTGTTATTAGGGATGAGAATTGATAGGATTTTAACGATTCCGATGCCTTATCGATTCCTGCTTATCGATTCGATTCCTTATCGATTCTTTTATCGGTTCTTATTGGGCAAGGGGTGGAAAAAAGAGCACAATCGGGTTTATTTACATTAATTGTCTTTTCTATAATTTTCTATAATGCTGCACACACAATATACAGTATAGATATACACATTTACATTTGTTTAAATAACCAAAAACATTTATATATATTCCTCTTGAACTTAAAATAAAACTTAAATAACTTAAATAAAATGTATTCTGGGGGCTAAGCGATTAAACATCTCTCTTGTTCTGCCTGTTTTGTGATATACATGCCTTAAAGGTGCCTAATATTTCTAGACTGAAATAATATCAGCATTATAATTATTATAACAGGATCTTTTAGTTGCCTATTCTGTGATGCCCCCTCAGGACTTGGTGCCCTCGCTGGCGTAGTCTTGGCGTTGAGGGAGCGGGTGCTGGTAGTAGTGTATAGCATGTGTATCAGTAGTAGTGTATAGCATGTGTATCAGTAGTAGTGGATAGCATGCCGCACAAACAACAACAATGCAACTAGTGGAGGCGGCAAGGTGCTCCGGGTTGCCAGATTGGAGGTGGTGAAGTATCGTACCAAAGGCTCAAAATGGTCGTATATGGAGGATAATCATCGTGTATCTGGCAACCGTGAGATCGGTTGACCAATGACTCCTCTCTATACCGTCAGCGCTCGCATCAGAGCTCGCGCCTAAAGGTGGACCGTACCATTTCCAAAACTTGTAAGGGGAGAAACGCCAATATCCGACGAAGCAAACTCCCCGGACGTTTTTGGAATCCCTGCCGGACGCATTTCTTAGGGCTCAAAAACAGACAATGTCGGGTAAAAGAGGACGTCTGGTCAGCCTAAGATAAAGCCACATTAAGAGGGGAGGCAAACACTACCTCTGCCTCAATGCAGGGGGCTGAAAATGGAAGATTCTATAGCTAAGCTAGCGGAGTTTAATGCTAAGTTTAATAATTAATTAAAAATCGATATGCTCAGTTTAATAATGGGTTAACACGATAACGCAAACGTTTGCTGATAACACACGCCCTCCGATAATTAAAACCGTTACGGTCAAACATTTCTCAAAACTGGACTTTCAATCCAAACGTGAAGTGATCACTAATGGGAGACAATGCTGGAGCATCTTAGCTCCAATGCCGGAGCTCAAATGTATGCTTCAAACGAAGATGACTTGATCGACGACACATAATAAAGGCAACTTGCTTCACAGTGAGTGGTTGTGATCACTTTGAGGACTTCAGCTTGGACAGAAAGAGATGAAGCGCCGACGTTAGCCGAGCTGCTGCATGCATCGAACACATGACATCCTGTCATTTAATTTCATGCTGTGTGTTCAAATGCTTATTCATATTTGTGATATTTCATCCCTTCGACGAAAGACTTTTTACACATGTTACAAGTGGCGTAGTTGTCATTGTGTCGTGTGAAATAGAGCCACACTTTAGAACGCCTCTGCTAGTTGCCATGTTTGCTGCAGTCTGAAGAAGAAACCGAAAAAGTTTGCGCATGCGCAACGCCACAGAGGATCGTTAGCGGAACCGTTAAGGAATCTGGCTAACGATTCCAAACAATCGGTCCACTTCTCGATGCCCATCCCTATACTTGATGCCCATCCCTATACTTGTTATACTTTTCTACATGCAATGACAAATATGGTGGAAACCTACAGTATGTTGGATTACACATTAATCATTTCAAAACTAAATAGATATTTTGTTTAACCTCTTCCACTCCGCCGGCGTCCTCAAGACCCTCCCCTTCCCTTTAAATGGCTTGATCACGCAGACCACGTGAATAAACATTGGCATGTTTGGTAACCCAGCATTCAACATATCCTCATCTTTGCAAAGAACATATACATTGTCTTTTATTTCATAATCATTTTTCACAAGAGCAGCCCAAACACACAATGTATAAAGTCGCGATAAATGCAGCAAGTCGGGTCTTGCAACATTTCGACGGAGAAAACGTGCAGAATACACTTTATAAGTAGACGTATTAGCGGAGATGTTAGCGGAAGTACTAGCGGAAGTTAGCAAAGAGCTAGCGGAATCAGAAAAGGTAAAAAGTTTGACAAATAAACTTTTTTTTGGGTGCGCTGTGTCTTCACTGACAGTAATGTGTTGAAGCCAGGAGACTGCGCTGGCTTTGCCGGGCCATGAACACAGTGATTTGCTCCGTTTTTGTTTGACTAGATTGTATTAGTAACAGTGAGGTTAGAATGTCATCCCCTCGTCTCCTCTAGAGGAGACTTCAGGCTTTCTAACGACGTGTTGCAGATGCACATCGAGTCACACGTAACGGAACTCCTCGGAAATACGTGGGCGCAGCCAGTCTTCTCCTTATATATATATATATATATATATATATATATATATATATATATATATATATATATATATATATTTGTGTTTATATATTATGTAGTATATATGTATATATACTATACATATATGTCACTATGTGTGCATATATATCTATATATGTAGTATATATTTATATGTATATATTATTTAGCAATAAATCTGCTCTACTTGAAGTACAAGTTATATTATCAATATGTAAAAGACAAAAGCTTCAGTGTCTCATAATATCATGTGGGTACCATGTGAGCATTTGTAGTCTTCAAATGTCCTTTTTGGAGCTCCGCCTGGATCTTTTCATGAAAAACATTGTAGGATGGTCATACTTTGTCCAATCCTCTTCAAATTTGAAGCAGGTGTTTATTACTAGTGCAGTTACACACCTATACTCTCCTTGTCCTGTACAGATACAGACTACAGACACAGGCAGTTATTTATACTGAAATATACTTTTTTTATTTTAGGCGGACAAAAATCGTACATTTTTATTGACTTCAAAGGCCCACTGCTCTTTTTACAGTTAGTGACAAGGGTAATCTTTCTAGAAAGACTTCAGTGATACATTTAGTCATAGGGGTTCAGAAACTACAGCCATTTTAATTTCGTTAGATCATTTTAGGCGATTTTGCTCGAAAATGGGGGTGGAGTGGAAGAGGTTAATTGTGACGGCAGTCAACTTTATGAACAAATAGTGTCTGTGTTTTGATGCTTATTATTATGGCATTCCATTTTTATTAGAAATGTGTTTTGTATGGACAGTATAGAAGACGTATGAGTATGAACTTCCTCTCCTGAGAAAAGATGCTATTTTGTAATAATGGAGGCCATGGATGCTGTGTATTTTACACAATGATCATCCTCATCCATTAATTACTCTTATATGATTTTGTAAAATGTATATTTTATTTTATTTTAATTTACCATACATGTTACATAGCTTTTAGTGAATTTGGCATTTGGATAAGGACATTAAAGTTACACTTTTGACAACTAATCCAAATAAACAATTTAGCACAGCTGATTTAGCAAGTCATTGAGCCATGTGATATTTAATTAGGTGTTATTGTTATTTATTAGTCAACGGGATGCTAATTGCCACCTGATATGCCTCTTAGGTCTTCTTTAATTAAAAAATAATTGTTGTTTTTATGTTTGTAGAAATGGCGGTTAGTTTATGAAACACTTTTGAACTCCCCACAGAGTATGTCCTTTGGGGGCTGATAGGAACATATGTGATGAAGTGCAGGTGCCTCAGGCCTGACCATGATTTACACCTTTGGCTCGTCCCACTGACAATCATGCTAACGAACAAATAAACTCCCTCCAGAGTTCAAAGTTTCTCCATTCTTCTTTCTCCACACAAACACCTGTCCCCTAAGTTTACACTGGAAACATACCGCCAGGCCTGTTGCATCATGATCCCCTGAAGATCTTTATTGGAGAATATTTGATTACAGTTGATGTGTTTGAGTATTGAACTCAACAAACTTCAATAATAAATATAGAAAATAAAGACATAGTATAAAGTTGTTGTTTTTTAACATTGTAAATCAATGTGATGTGCTGAATGTTAACAACAAATATCCATTTCTAAGATTGACAATATTCTCACAATGAATACATGGAAAATGAGGGATATATTTGCTTAATCTAGAAGATTTGGAGGCAAAATAACTGTTAAAACTGCAAATAAAGGAAACTATTGAATACTACAAACAACTATATATTGCAGCGATCAGCACAATGGAGTATTTGGCTCACATCAAGTGAATCGCAACAAGAAAAGAAGGGAAGAAAGGACCCAACCCTGCAGCCTTTGCCTGTTCTCACTAGGTTTTTTTTCTTCCTGTAAAACTGTACTTTCACATTAAAAACGATCTATGTCTCGATACCCAAACATTGCAGACCTGTATGACTGTTGAACATATCGCTCTGAGTGATTCCCTCCAAAACTATATGGTAATTCAAATTAATCTCCAAAACTCTTCTGTGAAGACTATCCAATTACATTCTAAAGTTGGCTTGTGTATGGGAATTTTCTCACATACAAGTGTATTAGCAGTAGAAATAGATGAGTTTCAGCATATAGTTGTATCATGTCGGGTGAAACATCCTGTCTATTTTTCAGTTCAAGCCAAAGTCTTTTTATTTGGTTGAGGTCTGGGTTTTGTCGGCCATCAAACCTCCCATGTAAACGTGGCTGTTTGTGTCATGTTGAAAGAGTGAAGGGTCTTCACCGAACTGCCATAAAAATGGACTGGTATTATTATTAAAAAAAATATTCTAAACCAGCTGTTTTAGTACCATGTGAGGTATTATTGTAGTTGGCACGTGGAAAGCTTGTGGAGAACCTTAGCTATTGAAAAAAACGCTGCACATGAAGCATAAACGGTAACATTACATAAGGAAGAACCAATGCATATCGATTTTTTTCCACAGTGAAGGCTTTAACAATATGGGAGTTCAGGTGGGCACCCTAGAGACGGAAAAGTAGCTGAGCAGGAATTCGAAGGTGGACGGCCGACTTGTGATTTCGCTGGACTTTGGCAGAGAGAGTGATCTGGAAGAGACAGAGGGACATCGGTGGAGATGGGGGGCTGGTGATCATATTGTTTGGCTGCAGAGATTGTTGACAGATGATCTGGCTAGGAATCCAAAAAGATGACATAGATGGTCTTTTGGAGTTTGCCAGATATCAGCTTCGATTTGCTGTGGCCCACAAGCCTTTTTTGGGAACCGCCCTCCTCCTGCCCTGCTCCACATAGATGACACATCATCATTCTATTATTATTTGCATTGCTGGATCAAAATGTATAAATACCATCGCACGTTTTAAATTACCCTTAAGGCACACATGATGCCGCATTGGTTTAATTCTCTTTGACAGTATGCCATCCACACAGAAGTGGCCAGAGCAGGGATGGGCACTCTTACAACTCTTGCTAGTAGCATCTTTCTCTCAGACTAAGGAGCTGGTGTGCAGACAGAGAGGGGTCCCAGAGAGCCCCCATTTTTATAAGGATGGGGACATCATGTTGGGGGGAATATTTTCTTTCCACAGCAGCTGGAAAGATAGACAGGATACCTACAATCAGAAACCACTGCCACTGCAATGCACCAGGTAAATTATAAACAATATATCTATTTTGATTTCATAATATCTAAAAGGAAGTCCTTCTGAGTATTTGACATGATAAATCCCTGTGGTGTATATTAATACCATTAAATAATTGAATGTGTTATGCTTTCGTTTACATTTCAAGAATATTTCATATTGTAATGTATAACTGCCTGCATTAAGTCTGAATTTCAGAGAGTTCCAGTTTGCCCAGGCTATGCTCTTTGCCATTGAGGAGATCAATAACAGCACAGACCTACTGCCTGGAATCTCTCTGGGCTACGAGATGTATGATACATGTGGCTCCATTGCCAGAAGTGTAAGGGTTGCATTGTCGTTGGCTAATGGTAATGCAGTAGCATCGGCCACTTCCCAGGCACCATGTATCAGACTTTCCAATGTGCAGGCCATTATGGGAGAAACGTCGTCTTCACCTTGCATGGCTATAGCTACTGTCATCGGTCCCTTTCACATCCCAATGGTTGGTTGATTGTTAAATTGTTATTCATTGGGAAAACAACATTATAATTTTTTTAATCTTCCAGCTAATCATGGCTTTCTATTTAATATCTTTTTAGTGGTAAATCATTTCTCTTTTCTCTTAGATCAGCCATTTTGCTACTTGTGCTTGTCTCAGTGATAAAACCAAGTACCCATCCTTCCTCAGAACAGTACCCAGTGACTACTACCAGAGCAGGGCCCTGGCCCAGTTGGTCAAGCATTTTGGTTGGACTTGGGTTGGAGCAATTAGAACAAATGATGATTATGGCAATAATGGCATGGCCACATTTATAGAAACTGCACGGAGGCTGGGCATCTGTCTGGAGTACTCTGTGTCTTTCTTTAGAACATATCCACCAGATAAAATAAAAAAGATAATTGACACTATCAAGACTTCTACTTCCAAGGTTATTGTGGCTTTTCTCTCTCACATGGATATGGATGTGTTATTACACGAGTTGACAAATAACAACTTGACTGGGTACCAGTGGGTAGGCAGTGAGAGTTGGATATTTGATTCACAAATTGCGGCAATGGATAGGCATCACATATTGGATGGTGCCATAGGCCTGTCGATCCCCAAAGCACATGTCAGTGGCATTAAAGAGTTCATGATGGATGTAAAGCCGCTCAATTCATCTAGTAATGAAATGTTTACAGAGTTTTGGGAGGCATTATTTAGCTGTAAATTCAGGCAGTCACAGCCATCATCAGGACATCTGAGACAATGTACTGGACATGAAAATCTGACTGGAGTACAAAACAGCTTTACTGATATGTCGTTGATGCCAATCTTTAACAATGTATACAAAGGAGTGTATGCTGTGGCTCACACACTTCATAGTATTCTAGACTGTAACAACACCTGTAGCAACAAAGTGCAGCTTGATCCATATAAGGTGAGTTGAAGACTACTATAACAAATATTTTGTTAACATTTCTAAGTTTAGCCTATAACATGTATGTCAGATAATGTTCTACATCTTCTTAGATTTTACAGCTTCTGAAAAAGATTCAGTTCAAAACAAAGGAAGGAGATGAGGTTTACTTTAATGAGGATGGAGACCCAGCAGCAAAGTATGAAATTATAAACTGGCAGCCTACAGGAAAGGGCCTTGTGGACTTCATCATAGTTGGTCTTCATGATTCAACTTTACATGCAGGCAAACAGATGAATCTGCTAAATAGGTCTTTGATATGGGCCCAAAACTCAAAAGAGGTATGATGCAATGCTATCACTGAAGTTGTTGGATACAAAGTATTTGAATTGTCCTAATTGCACATACATCTTTCTCATGGTTGGTCTGTTCATGCAGGTGCCTTTGTCAGTTTGCAGTGAGAAATGTCCTCCAGGAACTCGGAAGGTCCTCCAGAAAGGAAAGCCAGTCTGCTGCTATGAGTGTTTAAGATGTGCAGAGGGAGAAATAAGCAACACTACAGGTATAGTAAAATGATACATGTAGAAATTAAACAAAGGCCTACAGTAATCTCTCACCTCCTCCTGGTGGTGCCTGATTATGCAAAATAGTTTTGTGCCCACCAACCTAAGGTTTGACATTTGACAAGATCTCCCTCTAAAAATGCAATGAATGTATATTTTATTTGAGCAGCATCATGGAAAATTTACGTTTTAAAATATATATTATGCTTAGAAATTAAACAATCTAAACAAAACATTACAGATAATACCAATATGTATTAGATCTTGTCCACATACAATCAAGACTATTCATACTGATAAGATGTAACCCTCATAATATTATGCATTTCTTATCTTGTAGACATGTCTTTTATGCATAGAAAAAATGAAAATCAGGAATAAAATAAAATATAAATATACATAGCAAATTCAACACCTGGTGTAATATACTTTTTTTTCAGATTCTATCACCTGTGTGCGATGCCACCCTGAATATTGGTCAAATGAGAGAAGAGATGCCTGTGTAAAGAAGAATGCAGAGTTTCTATCATACAAAGAGATTATGGGAGCACTGCTCACTGCAGCGTCGCTATTTGGAACATGCATCACTAATGTTGTGGCACTCATTTTCTTCATATACAGAAAAACTCCTATTGTCAGGGCCAACAACTCTGAGCTCAGCTTCCTGCTGCTCTTCTCCTTGACTCTGTGTTTCCTGTGTTCTCTGACCTTCATAGGCCGGCCCACTGAGTGGTCCTGCATGCTGCGACACACAGCATTCGGCATCACCTTTGTCCTCTGTATCTCTTGTGTTCTGGGAAAAACTATAATGGTGTTAATGGCCTTCAGGGCCACACTTCCAAGTAGCAACGTGATGAAATGGTTTGGACCTGCACAGCAGAGACTCAGTGTTCTGTGTTTCACTCTCATACAGGTTATCATATGTATCCTATGGTTAACAATTTCTCCTCCTTTTCCATTTAAGAATTTTAAGGAATTCAAGGACAAAATCATCTTAGAGTGTGCTTTGGGTTCAGCTATAGGCTTCTGGGCTGTACTTGGATACATTGGACTTTTGGCTATGTTTTGTTTTATTCTTGCTTTTCTGGCCCGGAAACTGCCCGATAATTTTAATGAAGCTAAATTCATCACTTTTAGCATGCTTATATTTTGTGCAGTGTGGATCACTTTTATCCCAGCTTATATCAGCTCTCCTGGGAAGTTCAGTGTTGCAGTAGAAATATTTGCGATTCTGGCCTCTAGTTTTGGACTGCTGTTTTGTATTTTTATTCCGAAATGTTATATTATCCTCTTGAAACCTGAGAAGAATACTAAAAAGAATATGATGGGAAAGGGAGCAGCAAAATAATTCTGAAAAATTAAAAAAATATTTAATACATTTAATGCCTGCCGTATTTGAGACTGGAACAAATGTATATCATAGTATACATCATTCACCAGTCTAACCTATCCCTGTTGCTCTGTTTTGGTTATACGTACTGCAACTGTACTGTTTTTCTTAATTTGAACAGTCCATCCATCCATACATTTTATTAAACTTATCCATTGCTGGGTTGTGGTGGCAGCAGGCAAAACAAGGTTGACCCTTTTTCACTGCTTCTCCCTTCAGACAAATGCTCTGCTTTGCTTTGATTAGTTTCTTTTGTCAAACCCTCACACACACTTCAAGTTTCACTAACGTCCACGCCTCATATTCTATAAGCATCTTTAACTTAGTTTAATTTAGTTTAACTTGTGACATTTGGTTGATTTTGTGCAATAAAATGTATCTGTTTAAATTTGCATACGGTGTGTTTCCCTTTTGTTGTGTGTGTTTGAGCCAAGTATTCTCCATTTGGCTAATGTAAGGGAATTTCCTCTCACACGAGTGTGTTTATTAATTAGAAATATATTAGGTTTGGCATGTAGTTTTATTATGTCAGGTGAAAGGACATGTCTACTTTTCAGTTCAGGCCAAAGTAATTTCATTGGGTTGAGGTCCGGTCTTTGTCGGTCTTCCAACTTTACACGTATACATGGCTTAGTGTGTCATGGTGAAAGAGTAAAGGGTCTTCATCAAACTGTCATAAACAGGAAAACATTTTTTTGGGAAAAAACTGATTCCCAACTAGGTGTTTTAGTAATGTGTGCGGTATTATTGCAGTTGGCTTGTGGAAAGCGTGTGGACAACCTCAACTATTGAAAAAATAATACATATATGTACACTGTTTTTAATTGTAGGCTGCATAGAAAGCAAAAATGGTAACTTTACATCAGGAAGAACCAATGCATATCGATTGTTTCCACAGTGAAGGCTTTAACAAAAGGGCAGCTCAGGTGGGCGCCAAAGAGACGGAAAAGTAGCTGAGCAGGAATCCAAAGGTGGAAGGCCGACTCGTGATTTCGCTGGACTTTGGCAGAGAGGGTGATCTAGAAGAGACAGAGGAACGTCGGTGGAGATGGGGGGCTGATGATCATATTGTTTGACAGCAGAGATTGTTGACAGATGATCTGGCTGGGAATCCAACAAAAATGCCATAAATGGTCTTTTGGAGTTTGCCAGATATCAGCTTCGATTTGCTGTGGCCCACAAGCCTTTTTTGGGAACCGCCCTCCTCCTGCCCTGCTCCACATAGATGACACATCATCATTCTATTATTATTTGCATTGCTGGATCAAAATGTATAAATACCATCGCACATTTTGAATTACCCTTAAGGCACACATGATGCCTCATTGGTTTAACTCGCTTTGACAGTATGCCATCCACACAGAAGTTATCAGAGCAGGGATGGGCACTCTTACAACTCTTGCTAGTTGCATCTTTCTCTCAGACTAAGGAGCTGGTGTGCAGACAGAGAGGGGTTCCAGAGAGCCCCCAGTTTTATAAGGATGGTGATATCATGTTGGGGGGCATATTTTCTTTCCACAGCAACTGGAAAGACAGACAAGATACCTACAATCAAATGCCACTGCCACTGCAATGCACAAGGTAAATTATAAACAATATATCTATTTTGATTCCAGAATATCTAAGAGGAAGTCCTATTGAGTATTTGAAATGAAAAATCCCTGTGGTGTATAATAATACCATTAAATAATTGAATTTGTTATGCTTTTTTTTTACATTTCAAGAATATTTCATATCACAACAATGTATAACTGCCTGCATTAAGTCTGAGTTTCAGAGGGTTCCAGTTTGCTCAGGCTATGCTTTTTGCCATTGAGAAGATCAATAACAGCACAGACCTACTGCCTGGAATCTCTCTGGGCTACGAGATGTATGATACATGTGGCTCCATTGCCAGAAGTGTAAGGGTTGCATTGTCATTGGCTAATGGTAATGCAGTAGCATCGGCCACTTCCCAGTTACCATGTATCAGACTTTCCAATGTGCAGGCCATTATGGGAGAAACGTCGTCTTCACCTTCCATGGCTATAGCTACTGTCATCGGACCCTTTCACATCCCAATGGTTGGTAAGATTGTTGAACTGTTATTTATCGTGAAAACAATATTATAGTTGTTTCAATGTTCCAGCTAATCATAGCATTCTATTTCATATCTGTGTAGTGGTAAATAATTTCTCTTTTCTCTTAGATCAGCCATTTTGCTACTTGTGCTTGTCTCAGTGATAAAACCAAGTACCCATCCTTCCTCAGAACAGTACCCAGTGACTACTACCAGAGCAGGGCCCTGGCCCAGTTGGTCAAGCATTTTGGTTGGACTTGGGTTGGAGCTATTAGAGCAAATGATGATTATGGCAATAATGGCATGGCCACATTCATAGAAACCGCACGGCGGCTGGGCATCTGTCTGGAGTATTCTGTGTCTTTCTTTAGGACATATCCACGAGATAAAATAAAAAAGATAATTGACACTATCAAGACTTCTACTTCCAAGGTTATTGTGGCTTTCCTCTCACACCTGGATATGGATGTGTTATTACACGAGTTGACTCATTACAACTTGACTGGGTACCAGTGGGTAGGCAGTGAGGGCTGGATATTAGATTCACAAATTGCGGCAATGGATAGGCATCACATTCTGGATGGTGCCATAGGCCTGTCGATCCCCAAAGCACATGTCATTGGCATAAGAGAGTTCATGTTGGATGTAAAGCCGCTCAATTCATCTAGTAATGAAATGTTTACAGAGTTTTGGGAAGCATTATTTAGCTGTAAGTTCAGGCAGTCAGAGCCATTATCAGGACATCAGAGACAATGTACTGGACATGAAAATCTGACTGGAGTGCAAAACAGCTTTACTGATATGTCACTGATGCCAATTTTTAACAATGTATACAAAGGAGTGTATGCTGTAGCTCACACACTTCATAGTATTCTCAACTGCAACAAAACCTGTAACAACACAGTGCAGCTCGATCCATATAAGGTGAGTTGAAGACCACTATAACAACTATTTTGTTAACATTTCAAAGTTTAACCGATAACATGTATGTCAGATAATGTTCTAAATCTTCTTAGATTTTACAGCTTCTGAAAAAGATTCAGTTCAAAACAAAGGAAGGAGATGAGGTTTACTTTAATGAGGATGGAGACCCAGCGGCAAAGTACGAAATTATAAACTGGCAGCCTACAGGAAAGGGCCTTGTGGACTTCATCATAGTTGGTCTTCATGATTCAACTTTAGATGCAGGCAAACAGATGAATCTGCTAAATAGGACTTTGATATGGGCCCAAAACTCAAAAGAGGTATGATGCAATGCTATCACTGAAGTTGTTGGATACAGTGTATTTGAATTGTCCTAATTGCATATACATCTTTCTCATGGTTGTTCTGTTCATGCAGGTGCCTTTGTCAGTTTGCAGTGAAAATTGTCCTCCTGGAACTCGCAAGGTCCTCCAGAAAGGAAAGCCAGTCTGCTGCTATGAGTGTTTAAGATGTGCAGAGGGAGAAATAAGCAACACTACAGGTATGGTAAAATGATACATGTAGAAATTAAACAAAGGCCTACAGTAATCTCTCACCTCCTCCTGGTGGTGCCTGTTTATGCAAAATAGTTTTGTGCCCACCAACCTACGGTTTGACATTTGACATGATCTCCCTCTAAAAATACAATGAATGTATATTTAGAGTAAATATATTTTTTTGAGCAGCATCATTGAAAATTGATGTTTTAAATTATATATTATGCTTAGAAATTTAACAACCTAAAAAAAACATTACAGATAATACCAATATGTATTAGATCTTGTCCACATACAATCAAAACTATTCATACTTATAAGATGTAACACTCATAATATTATACATTGTTTATCTTGTAGTCATGTCTTTTATGCATAGAAAAATGAAAATCAGGAATACAATAAAATATAAATATACTTTGCAAATCCAACACCTGTTTTAATATCCTTTTTTTCAGATTCTGTCACCTGTGTGCGATGCCACCCTGAATATTGGTCAAATGAGAGAAGAGATGCCTGTGTAAAGAAGAATGCAGAGTTTCTATCATACAAAGAGATTATGGGAGCACTGCTCACTGCAGCGTCGCTATTTGGAACATGCATCACTAATGTTGTGGCACTCATTTTCTTCATATACAGAAAAACCCCTATTGTCAGGGCCAACAACTCTGAGCTCAGCTTCCTGCTGCTCTTCTCCTTGACTCTGTGTTTCCTGTGTTCTTTGACCTTCATAGGCCGGCCCACTGAGTGGTCCTGCATGCTGCGACACACAGCATTCGGCATCACCTTTGTCCTCTGTATCTCTTGTGTTCTGGGAAAAACTATAATGGTGTTAATGGCCTTCAGGGCCACACTTCCAAGTAGCAATGTGATGAAATGGTTTGGACCTGCACAGCAGAGACTCAGTGTTCTGTGTTTCACTCTCATACAGGTTATCATATGTATCCTATGGTTAACAATTTCTCCTCCATTTCCATTTAAGAATTTTAAGGAATTCAAGGACACAATCATATTAGAGTGTGCTTTGGGTTCAGCTGTAGGCTTCTGGGCTGTACTTGGATACATTGGACTTCTGGCAATGTTTTGTTTTATTCTTGCTTTTCTGGCCCGGAAGCTGCCCGATAATTTTAATGAAGCTAAATTCATCACCTTTAGCATGCTGATATTTTGTGCAGTGTGGATCACTTTTATCCCAGCTTATATCAGCTCTCCTGGGAAGTTCAGTGTTGCTGTAGAAATATTTGCTATTCTGGCCTCTAGTTTTGGACTGCTGTTTTGTATTTTTATTCCAAAATGTTATATTATCCTCTTGAAACCTGAGAAGAATACAAAAAAGAATATGATGGATAAGGGATCAGCAAAATAATTCTGAAAACTGAAAACCATTTTAATGCATTTAATGCCTGCCGCATTTGAGACTAGAATACGTGTATATTATTAGCGTCCTCGCTACGACTTTGTCATAGAGGAACCTATTGTATTTCTAAGAGTTATTATTGTTCTTCACTCCACCGAAACCTCGACTGGCCGCACACCTTAGACCGCAACAAAATTAAATTTCACAGTTATATCTAAACTGGTGAAAAATGTGTGATTATTTAGTTTTCGTATTTGATTATATAGAATCGCTCTCTAGCGCCCCCTATGGAGTTTTATATTTACGATTTGTTTCGCCAATGACGGAGTGACTTTTTCTTTGCTCCGCCCCCATGCGCGCAAGCCATCGGAGCGAGCAGAGGACCGTTAACGCGACACAGAGAGACAGAAATGACACACTTCTGCTGTTATCTGGCGCTATAGAGAAAGTTACAGGGGGCGGGCCAATTTATTTTTATGTCACGCGATCTACCAATACTACGCCGCGATCGACTGGCAGGTTGCCACGATCGACCTGACGTATTGAGCACCCCTGCTCTACAACATTGCTAATAGCACACCTAAGCTCTGCCTACTTTTATTTTCCGCTATTTTGAGTTTTGTAAAAAACACTTTTTTTGCCCTTTTTTTCGAAACGCTTGTTCTGATTCCTACAAACATTTCTGAGGTTCATTATTGGATCAATTCCAAGAAATGATTTTAACAGATTATTGATATTGTTTTGCGTTCAGACAATATACACCAATGAACATTTGAGGGTTGCAGCCTATTATTCGAAGTCACACAACTTCCAAAATAGTAGGCCTATCCTGACCAAAATAATAGCTTAGGTTAAAATGGCATTCCTCAACCTAGCCTGATTTTTTCATAATATTTGAATCTAGGAGCGCCACAATCAATCCCTCAAAATATGCAGTTTTTCCCGTTTTTAGGGATTGTAAAACAGTTAACTCCTAGAGCATGAACCCGATTAATTTCAAACTTGGGCAGTATGGTCTTGAGACCTTTGTCTTGAAAAATCTTTGAAAGATTTCAAAAATATTAAACTATGTGCATTTGCCCGACTGGCAAAAAATGCAATTCGCCATGAAAATGTACGTTGTTGTAACTCGGCCATAGATTATGTAATCTGCTCCATATTTCTCATACATCATGATATACTTACCCTAAAGAGATCCATATGCTATTTTTCTAATTATGGTCTTAGCGCCACATAGTGGCAACAGGAAGTTTCATGTTTTCTACTTTTATACGCTTCTCCTAAACCCTTGATGATGCTTCCCTGTGAAGCTCATAACGACACGTTGAGGTGCGGCGAATCTCTCCATCAGCAAACTTTGATCCTTTGCAATTCGCGAATAAATCGATATAACTCGACTCCACCTCATCAGATCCGTTCTAAACTCCATATGTGTGACGGCACTCCAGGCCTGAAGACACGTGCAGTCTAATCTTCTATTTTACTGGTAGTGCCACCTACTGGTAACGGGAACAACAAATAGTTTTCCTTTGGCTTACTTTTCTTAGAAGGTAAATCACATCAACATCAAATATATTGCACATGAAGGTTAGACTTTGATGATGACAGAGGACTAAGCATTTTATAATTTGTCTAACACTGCCGTAGCCACCCATTCTTCGCGTCAAACAACAATGGGGTTTTGGAGTGCTAAACATGCTCGAAACGTAACTAAACTTAGCACACACATTTAAAGTCAAAGATGTAGTTACCTGATATGATTTGAAAACTTTGAAATGAAGATATGGCTCAATAGCGCCCCCTAGACTGTATTTTATGTTCAAAAGGCCACGTTATTTGCCTTTGATGACCGATTACCTTGAAATTCATCATACATGTCCACTTAGACCTGCTCTTAAAAAAACAACGTTATGACCATAAGCTCCGCCCACTTAGATTTTCCGCCATTTTTTATTTTGTAAAAAACACATTCTTTTCAACTCCTCCTAAACGATGGGTATGATTCATACACAACTTGTTTTGGTTCATTATTGGTTCAAGGCCATCACAAATCTATAAAAGATTGTTGATAGCCCATTGCATTTAGAGGATATGGGCCAATTAATACCTCAAGGATGTGGCCTAATATGTAAAGTAAATTAACTTTGAAATGCCTTGGCCTGTCCTCACCAAATTGCTAGACTATGTCCACAGCATGTCATTTAACGTACCTAAATTTTTTCAGAATATTTGACCATCAGGGGACGCTACAATACATTTCTCAATATCTGTATTCTTTTGTTTTCCTCTCTGAACGAGTACACAAATGTAACATGCTCAAAACGTAACTAGACTTAGTTCACACATTAACAGTCTAATATGTGGTTACCTGATATGATTGTAATGTTTCAAAATCACAATTTCTCTCCATAGCGCCCCCTACAAATGTTAATTTAAGCATCCCCAGTGCTATGTTTGACCTACCTATATGAAACTATATTTGAATCTACTCAAAACGTATCATGCTTCAAAGAATTCACGTCCTGAGGATATCAACAAGCCTTTTTTCACTCAGAGGTAAAGCGCCACAAAATCAGTGTCGCGTGACAAACGGTAAAACGTCCAAACGGCGGGCCTGCGTTCTCGGCCGAGGGGGCCGGCGTCTGGCCAGCAACCCCGCCGTGCGAAGCAGGAACGAGGACCCATTCATCGCTGCTTGTTGTATCTATCTTTCACCAGTCTAACCTATCACTGTTGCTCTGTTTTGGTTTTACCTACTGCAACTGTACTGTTTTTCTTAATTTGAACAGTCCATCCATCCATTTTATTGCACTTATCCAGACCCTTCTCTCAGAAAACCTTTCAACATCACTTAAAGCACAACTGCAGCTTTTTCATTGCTTCTCCCTTCAAGCAACTGCTCTGCTTTGGTTTGATAAGTTTCTTTTGTCAAACCCTCACACATACTTCAAGTTCCATTAACGTCCACACCTCATATTCTATAAGCATCTTTAACTTAATTTAATTTAGTTTAACTTGTGACATTTGGTTGGTTTTGTGCAATAAAATGTATCTGTTTAAATTTGAATACGGTGTGTTTCCCTTTAGTTGTGGGTGTTTGAGCCAAATATTCTCCATTTGGCTAATGTAAGGGATGAAAGGAGGAAATTTCCTCTCACACAAGTGTGTTTATTTATTAGAAATATATTAGGTTTGGCATGTAGTTTTATCATGTCAGATGAAAGGTCTTGTTTACTTTTCAGTTCAGGCCAAAGTAATTTTATTGGGTTGAGGTCCGGGGTTTTCCCGGTCTTCCAACTTGTATAAATGACTGCGTGTGTCATGTTGAAAGTGTGAAGGGTCTTCATCAAACTGCGATTAACGCGCACCATTTAAAAAAAAAAACTGATTCCCAACTCAGTGTTTTAGTACTGTGTGGGGTATTATTGCAGTTGGCATGCGGAAAGCTTGTGGACAAACTCAAGTAATAAAATAATAATACATATATGTACACTGTTTTTTAATTGTAGGCTGCATAGAAACCAAAAAGGTAACTTTACATGAGAAAGAACCAATGCATGTCGATTTTTTCCACAGTGAAGGCTTTAACAACAGGGCAGCTCAGGTGGGCGCCCTAGAGACGGAAAAGTAGCTGAGCAGGAATCCAAAGGTGGAAGGCCGACTCGTGATTTCGCTGGACTTTGGCAGATAGGGTGATCTGGAAGAGACAGAGAGACATCAGTGGAGATGGGGGGGCTGGTGATCATATTGTTTGACAGCAGAGATTGTTGACAGATGATCTGGCTGGGAATCCATAAAGATGCCATAAATGGTCATTTGGAGTTTGCCAGATATCAAATTTGATTTGCTGTTGCCCACAAGCCTTTTTTGAGAACCGCCCTCCTCCTGCCCTGCTCCACAGAGATGACACATCATCATTCTATTATTGTTTGTATAGTTGGATCCAAATGTATAAATACCATTGCACATATAGAAATACCATTAAGGCACACATGATGCCGTATTGGTTAAGCTCTCTTTGACAGTATGCCATCCACACAGAAGTGGCCAGAGCAGGGATGGGCACTCTTACAACTCTTGCTAGTTGCATCTTTCTCTCAGACTAAGGAGCTGGTGTGCCGGCAGAGAGGGGTTCCAGAGAGCCCCCAGTTTTATAAGAATGGGGAAATCATGTTGGGGGGAATATTTTCTTTCCACAGCAGCTGGAAAGACAGACAGGATACCTACAATCAGAAACCACTGCCACTGCAATGTACCAGGTAAATTATACAAAATATATCTATTTTGATTTCAGAATATCTCAGAGAAAGTCCAATTGAGTATTTGAAATGAGAAATACCTGTAGTGTATACTAATACTATTAAAATAATAATGTATAACTGCCTGTATTAAGTCTGAATTTCAGAGGGTTCCAGTTTGCCCAGGCTATGCTCTTTGCCATTGAGGAGATCAATAACAGCACAGAACTACTGCCTGGAATCTCTCTGGGCTACAATATTTATGATTCATGTGGCTCCATTGCCAGAGGTGTACGGGTTGCATTGTCATTGGCTAATGGTAATGCAGTAGTATCGACCTCTTCCCAGGCACCATGTATCAGACTTTCCAATGTGCAGGCCATTATGGGAGAAACGTCGTCTTCACCTTGCATGGCTATAGCTACTGTCATCGGACCCTTTCACATCCCAATGGTTGGTAAGATTGTTAAATTTTTATTCATTGGGAAAGCAATATTATAATTGTTTAAATCTTCCAGCTAATCATGGCATTCTATTTAATATCTTTGCAGTGGTAAATCATTTCTCTTTTCTCTTAGATCAGCCATTTTGCTACTTGTGCTTGTCTCAGTGATAAAACCAAGTACCCATCCTTCCTCAGAACAATACCCAGTGACTACTACCAGAGCAGGGCCCTGGCCCAGTTGGTCAAGCAATTTGGTTGGACTTGGGTTGGAGCAATTAGAACAAATGATGATTATGGCAATAATGGCATGGCCACATTTATAGAAACCGCACAGCGGCTGGGCATCTGTCTGGAGTACTCTGTGTCTTTCTTTAGAACAGATCCACCAGATAAAATACAAAAGATAATTGACACTATCAAAACTTCTACTTCCAAGGTTATTGTGGCTTTCCTCTCCCACATGGATATGGATGTGGTATTACATGAGTTTTCCCACAACAACTTGACTGGGTACCAGTGGGTAGGTAGTGAGGGCTGGATATTTGATTCACAAACTGCTGCAATGGATAGGCATCACATTCTGGATGGTGCCATAGGCCTGTCGATCCCCAAAGCACATGTCAGTGGCATTAGAGAGTTCATGATGGATGTAAAGCCGCTCAATTCATCTAGTAATGAAATGTTTACAGAGTTTTGGGAAGCATTATTTAGCTGTAAGTTCAGGCAGTCACAGCCATCATCAGGACATCAGAGCCAATGTACTGGACATGAAAATCTGACTGGAGTGCAAAACAGCTTTACTGATATGTCACTGATGCCAATTTTTAACAATGTATACAAAGGAGTGTATGCTGTAGCTCACACACTTCATAGTATTCTCAACTGCAACAAAACCTGTAACAACACAGTGCAGCTCGATCCATATAAGGTGAGTTTAAGAATACCAGCGATAATATTTATTATGTCACTATAAAAAGGAAACTATTTTGTTAACATTTCGAAGTTTAACCAATAACATGTATGTCAGATAATGTTCTACATCTTTTTAGATTTTACAGCTTCTGAAAAAGATTCAGTTCAGAACAAAGGAAGGAGATGAGGTTTACTTTAATGAGGATGGAGACCCAGCAGCAAAGTATGACATTATAAACTGGCAACCTACAGGAAAGGGCCTTGTGGACTTTGTCACAGTTGGTCTTTATGATGCAACTTTACATGCAGGCACACAGCTAAATCTGCAAAATAGGTCTTTGATGTGGGCCAAAAACTCACAAGAGGTATGTTCCATTGCTATCACTGATGTTGTTAAATACAATGTATTTGAATTGTCTTAATTGCACATACATCTTTCTCATGGTTGTTCTGTTCATGCAGGTGCCTTTGTCAATTTGCAGTGAGAAGTGTCCTCCAGGAACTCGCAAGGTTCTCCAGAAAGGAAAGCCAGTTTGCTGCTATGACTGTTTAAGATGTGCAGAGGGAGAAATAAGCAACACTACAGGTATAGTAAAAGATACAGGTAGAACATAAAAAAGGTCAACAATAATGTTTAATCTCCTCCTGGTGGCTAGGAGAATAAATTGTTTGGGCAGTATCATTGAAAATGTACATTTAAAAAATGATGTATCATGCTTTCTTATTAAAAAAAAAAAACAACTTCAACAAAACACTACAGATAATAGCTGAATATAGTATAATTTGTCCATCATAATACTATACCATTTAGTATCTTAAAGTCATATCATGTATGCATTAAAAAAATATTAGAAAAAATAATAAAGGTTATGCAAATTCAACACCTGCTTTACTATACATTTTCAGATTCTATCACCTGTGTACGATGCCACCCTGAATATTGGTCAAATGAGAGAAGAGATGCCTGTGTGAAGAAGAAGGCAGAGTTTCTATCAAACAAAGAGATCATGGGAGCACTGCTCACTGCAGCGTCGCTATTTGGAACATGCATCACTAATGTTGTGGCACTCATTTTCTTCATATATAGAAAAACCCCTATTGTCAGGGCCAACAACTCTGAGCTCAGCTTCCTGCTGCTTTTCTCCTTGACTCTGTGTTTCCTGTGTTCTCTGACCTTCATAGGCCGGCCCACTGAGTGGTCCTGCATGCTGCGACACACAGCATTCGGCATCACCTTTGTCCTCTGTATCTCTTGTGTTCTGGGAAAAACTATAATGGTGTTAATGGCCTTCAGGGCCACACTTCCAAGTAGCAATGTGATGAAATGGTTTGGACCTGCACAGCAGAGACTCAGTGTTCTGTGTTTCACTCTCATACAGGTTATCATATGTATCCTATGGTTAACAATTTCTCCTCCTTTTCCATTTAAGAATTTTAAGGAATTCAAGGACAAAATCATCTTAGAGTGTGCTTTGGGTTCAGCTATAGGCTTCTGGGCTGTACTTGGATACATTGGACTTTTGGCTATGTTTTGTTTTATTCTTGCTTTTCTGGCCCGGAAACTGCCCGACAATTTTAATGAAGCTAAATTCATCACCTTTAGCATGCTGATATTTTGTGCAGTGTGGATCACTTTTATCCCAGCCTATATCAGCTCTCCTGGGAAGTTCAGTGTTGCTGTAGAAATATTTGCTATTCTGGCCTCTAGTTTTGGACTGCTGTTTTGCATTTTTTTTCCAAAATGTTATATTATCCTCTTGAAACCTGAAAAGAATACAAAAAAGAATATGATGGGAAAGGGAGCAGCAAAATAATTCTGAAAACTGAAAACTATTAAATGCATTTAATGCCTGCCGTAATTGAGACTGGAACAAATGTATATTATAGTATCTATCTTTCACCTCTCTAAACTATCCCTGTTGCTCTGGTTTAGTTTTACGTACTGCAACTGTATTACTGTGTCACAGTTCAGCTCCACATCTCCCTTTTATTAGTTATTTTCATCTTGTCTGCCTCACTAACTATCATGTCTTTCCAGACCATGCTTCCTATCTGGTCAGTCCGACTCCCTTCACCTGTTCTCTCACCTGCCTCTGATCACTCTCACCTAGTCAATCCCTCGTTCCCTTCACCTGGTCTTCATGTCCGTCTCACCTGTTGCCTATTCACTCATTGGTCACTGTTTACTAAGGTCGCCTCACTTGCTCTTATCCTCTGTGAGATTGTTTTGTTGTTTTTTAGCCCAAGCTCTTGTGTGATAGATATTGTTTTGATATAGAGTGTTCTGTTTCTGATTATTCCCCAAGTAAAGATCAATAATTGCTATCCTGTCTCCTGAGTCGTGCTATTGGGTCCACCCTAAAACTCGCATCATTTTACAGTCTGGCTAAGTGATGGACCCAGCACACCCTCCTTGATCAAGCCGGTTCGAGAAGATCGAGGCACAAATGGTCAGCTTTGCTGCGGGGAGGTGGCAGTGAACAGCAGCCCAGGGGCGGACTATGGAGGTCACCTGCCTCTAAGCCTCTGGTCTCACCGCCACATGCACCAACACACAAGCCTTGTTTGGGAACCCCGGAGCTCTACACTGCAGAACCCGAGAGCTGAGACCCATTCGACGGGACCTGCCAGGCTAATGGTGCGCCTCGTAGCCTCAGGGGAAAGATGTGCACCTCTCTAGCCACTGACCCGTTCAACGGGACACGCTAGGCTTATGGTGTGACTCGTAGCCGCAGGGACAAGGCTCGGGTCTCCCCAACCCTGTAGCTGAGGGTCCGATCTTCCAGGCTGTGGTGTTTCGCTGCTTCCGCCTTCCCACCGCAGATCGCTGTGGTTCCCACTGCCGCTTCCGTGCCGCAGACCTTACTAGTTTCCACCGCTGACCCCGCGCTACAGCCCATGGCGGTTTTGAATCACAGAGACCCGTCGCAGCTGCGGTCGACCCCTGTCCCCGAGACCTGTCAGCGCTCAGGCCAACCCCTGTTTCCAGTGTTTTTTCGCTGATCCCCCGACTGGCTCCATCTCTCAGTGTCCCTTTAGCGGGTCCAGTTACCCGTGTCCTGTCGCCACCCTGGCCGGCTCCAGCTCCCCCTTTTCCGCGTTTGTCTCCCCCTGTCCAGTCGCTGGCTTCAGATTTCTGGCTTTCGGCTTCCCCTGTTGCACTTCCGTCTTCCCCTGTCCTGTCGCCATCCCGGCCGGTTCCAGTTCCCTGTTTCCCGTCGTTGCCCCGGCCAACTCTAGACCCCAGTCCTCAAGGACCCCCCTCTCTTGTGCCCTGTTCCCGAGAGCACGTCCGTCAGCATGCTGGCCTTCCTATTGCCCATCCCCTGGACCACGTCGGTACGCCTGGTGGCCGTCCTCCGTCTCGCCCCCCGGATTGCTTCTGCGATGCCCTCGATGCCTCCTCCGGGTCCCCTCCACCCAACCTAGTGGAATGTTGTGATGGGACGTCTAGGATCCATCCCTTTTAAAGCGGGGATTCTGTCACAGTTCAGCCTTACATCTTCCTTTTATTAGATGTTTTCATCCTGACTACCTCACTAACTATCATGTTTTTCCAGATCTTGATTCCTATCTCTCCATTCCAACTCCCTTCACCTGTTCTCTCATCTGCCTCTGATTACGCTCACCTAGTTAATACCTCTTTCCCTTCACCTGGTCCTCATGTCCGTCACTTCTGTTGCCCATCTATTCATTAGTTCCCATCTACTTAGGTTCCCCTTACTTGCTCTTGTCCTCTGGCAGATTGTTTTGTGTTTTTTCGACCAAGCCCTGGAGCGTTCCACATTGTGTTTTCCAGACCAATCCCTCCTGCTTTAGGTATTGTGTTAATATATTTCTGAGTGTTCTGTTGTTGATTATTCTATGAGTAAATATACTTATTTGCAGTTCTGTCTACTGAGTCGTGCTATTGGGTCCACCCTAATACTCCCGTGACAATTTTTCGTAATATGAGCAATCCATCCATCCATCCATTTCATTAAACTTATCCTGTACTGGGTTGTGGTGGCAGCAGGCAAAGCAAGGTTGTCCCTTTTCTCAGAAAACTTTTCAACATGACTTAAAGCACAAATGCAGCTCTTTCATTGCTTCTCCCTTCAGGCACATGCTCGTTGGTCTTTACAAAACGGCCATACAAATGAAAATGTATTGTTCAAAACCTGATTACCCAAGCAGGTATTTTAGTACTGTGTGGGATATAATTGCAGTTTGCACATGGAAAGCTTGTGGAGAATGATAATATAAAACTGAGTTGTTAAAAGGTACTGTGT
The DNA here is from genome assembly GCA_036178185.1 of Liparis tanakae. Classification (NCBI taxonomy): domain Eukaryota; kingdom Metazoa; phylum Chordata; class Actinopteri; order Perciformes; family Liparidae; genus Liparis; species Liparis tanakae. Next base: position 16,647,700 of record CM070099.1, on the reverse strand, counting down.
TCAAGTTCCTGCAAATTCAGAACAACATCACATAACAGATTGAATAAGTGTCTGATAAGAAATATTATGACTGCCACTCAAGCTTGGTACTCGACCCACACAAACGCAACACACACTTGCTATGTTGTTACAAAGAGAGAGGAGAATGAGGGTCCCCCTCCTGTGATGAGGGGGGGTAGATGGTGCAGACGAGCGCCGGTCGAGGTCATGATGATGTCACGAAATGTGTTTAATCGGCCATACTTGGCTGGGGAGAGGAGAGTCGTTAAGGGTTTTCAACATGTGTTGACCAGAGAGGACTCCGGCTGTGATTGCAATCGCATTGAGCTTGTATTTTACGTGTGACCAGAGAATACATTCTCCAGTTGGAAATGAGAGATCAAAAGAAGGTTGTTGGCTGAATTATTCATTTACCAGACATCCAATTTTAAGTGACGTTATCAAGAACCCCAGCTTTTGAAAACATTATAGAAATGTGTGTATGTATATATATATATGTGTATATATATATATATACACACTTTTTTTTAGATGTTAGTCTGCACATAAAGCATAAACGGTAACATTAAATCAGGAAGAACTCATGCAAATTGTTTTTTTCCACAGTGGAGGCTTAAACAACAGGGCAAAAAAGCTTAGGTGGGCAGCCTAGAGACGGAAAAGTGGCTAAGCAGGAATCGAAAGGTGTACGGCCGACTCGTGGTTACGCTGGACTTTGGCAGAGAGGGTGATCTGGAAGATATAGAGAGATGGGGGGGCTGGTGATCGTAATGTTTGACAGCAGAGATTGTTAACAGATCTGGCTGGGAATCCAAAAAGATACCAAGGATTGTCATTTGCAGTTTGCCAGATATCAGCTTTGATTTGATTTGCTTAGGCCCACAGTCCTTTTATGGGAACTTCCCTCCTCCTGCCCTGATCCACAGAGATGACAAATAATTGTTATATTATTATTTGCATTGATGGATCAAAATGTATAAATACCATTGCACGTTTTTAATTACCACATGATGCCTCATTGGTTTAACTCTCTTAGACAGTATGCCATCCACACAGAAGTGGCCAGAGCAGGGATGGGCACTCTTACAACTCTTGCTAGTAGCATCTTTCTCTCAGACTAACGAGCTGGTGTGCAGACAGAGAGGAGTTCCAGAGAGCCCCCAGTTTCATAGGAATGGTGATATCATGTTGGGAGGAATATTTTCTTTCCACAGTAGCTGGAAATACAGACAGGATACCTACAATCAAAAGCCACTGCCACTGCAATGCACCAGGTAAATTATACAAAATAAATATATTTTGATTTCAGAATATCTAAGAAGAAGTCCTATTGAGTATTATAAATGAGAAATGACTTTATGAATACATTTAAATAATTGAATTTGTTATGCTTTTGTTTATATTTCAAGAATATTTCATATTACAACAATGTATAACTGCCTGCATTAAGTCTGAATTTCAGAGGGTTCCAGTTTGCCCAGGCTATGCTCTTTGCCATTGAGGAGATCAATAACAGCACAGACCTACTGCCTGGAATCTCTCTGGGCTACGAAATGTATGATACATGTGGCTCCATTGCCAGAAGTGTAAGAGTTGCATTGTCGTTGGCTAATGGTAATGCGGTATCATCGGCCACTTCCCAGGCACCATGTATCAGACTTTCCAATGTGCAGGCCATTATGGGAGAAACGTCGTCTTCACCTTCCATGGCTATAGCTAGTGTCATCGGACCCTTTCACATCCCAATGGTTGGTAAGATTGTTGAACTGTTATTTATCGTGAAAACAATATTATAGTTGTTTCAATGTTCCAGCTAATCATAGCATTCTATTTCATATCTGTGTAGTGGTAAATAATTTCTCTTTTCTCTTAGATCAGCCATTTTGCTACTTGTGCTTGTCTCAGTGATAAAACGAAGTACCCATCCTTCCTCAGAACAATACCCAGTGACTACTACCAGAGCAGGGCCCTGGCCCAGTTGGTCAAGCATTTTAGTTGGACTTGGGTTGGAGCTATTAGAACAAATGATGATTATGGCAATAATGGCATGGCCACATTCATAGAAACCGCACGGCGGCTGGGGATCTGTCTGGAGTACTCTGTGTCTTTCTTTAGAACGGATCCACCAGATAAAATACAAAAGATAATTGACACTATCAAGACTTCTACTACCAAGGTTATTGTGGCTTTCCTCTCCGGCTTGGATATGGATGTGGTATTACATGAGTTTTCTCATTACAACTTGACTGGTTACCAGTGGGTAGGCAGTGAGGGCTGGATATTTGATTCAAAAACTGCGGCAAAGGATAGGCATCACATATTGGATGGTGCCATAGGCCTGTCGATCCCCAAAGCACATGTCAGTGGTATTGGAGAGTTCATGTTGGATGTAAAGCCGCTCAATTCATCTAGTAATGAAATGCTTACAGAGTTTTGGGAAGCATTATTTAGCTGTAAGTTCAGGCAGTCACAGCCATCATCAGGACACCTGAGAAAATGTACCGGACATGAAAATCTGACTGGAGTAAAAAACAGCTTTACTGATATGTCACTGATGCCAATCTTTAACAATGTATACAAAGGAGTGTATGCTGTGGCTCACACACTCCATAGTATTCTAGACTGTAACAACACCTGTAACAACACAGTGCAGCTTGATCCATATAAGGTGAGTTGAAGACCACTATAACAACTATTTTGTTAACATTTCGAAGTTTAACCTATAACATGTATGTCAGATAATGTTCTACATCTTCTTAGATTCTACAGCTTCTGAAAAAGATTCAGTTCAGAACAAAGGAAGGAGATGAGGTTTACTTTAATGAGGATGGAGACCCAGCAGCAAAGTATGACATTATAAACTGGCAGCCTACAGGAAAGGGCCGTGTGGACTTTGTCACAGTTGGTCTTTATGATGCAACTTTACATGCAGGCAAACAGCTAAATCTGCAAAATAGGTCTTTGATGTGGGCCCAAAATTCTCAAGAGGTATGATGCAATGCTATCCCTGAAGTTGTTGGATACAGTGTATTTGAATTGACCTAATTGCATATACATCTTTCTCATGGTTGTTCTGTTCATGCAGGTGCCTTTGTCAGTTTGCAGTGAGAAGTGTCCTCCAGGAACTCGCAAGGTCCTCCAGAAAGGAAAGCCAGTTTGCTGCTATGAGTGTTTAAGATGTGCAGAGGGAGAAATAAGCAACATTACAGGTAGTACAAATATACAAGTAGAACATAAAAAAGGCCTACAATAATGTTTCACCTCCTCCTGGTGGCTAGGAGATTAAATTGTTTGAGCACTATCATTGAAAATTGACATTTGAAAATATATATCATGCTTAGTTTTTAAGAAATAAAACAACTTAGCGAAATAAAACAACTTAGCAAATCCAACACCTGTTTTAATATACTTTTTTTCAGATTCTATCACCTGTGTGCGATGCAACCCTGAATATTGGTCAAATGACAGAAGAGATGCCTGTGTGAAGAAGAATGCAGAGTTTCTATCAAACGAAGAGATTATGGGAGCACTGCTCACTGCAGTGTCACTATTTGGAACATGCATCACTAATGTTGTTGCACTAATTTTCTTCATATACAGAAAAACTCCTATTGTCAGGGCCAACAACTCTGAGCTCAGCTTCCTGCTGCTCTTCTCCTTGACGCTGTGTTTCCTGTGTTCTCTGACCTTCATAGGCCGGCCCACTGAGTGGTCCTGCATGCTGCGACACACAGCATTCGGCATCACCTTTGTCCTCTGTATCTCTTGTGTTCTGGGAAAAACTATAATGGTGTTAATGGCCTTCAGGGCCACACTTCCAAGTAGCAATGTGATGAAATGGTTTGGACCTGCACAGCAGAGACTCAGTGTTCTGTGTTTCACTCTCATACAGGTTATCATATGTATCCTATGGTTAACAATTTCTCCTCCATTTCCATTTAAGAATTTTAAGGAATTCAAGGACAAAATCATCTTAGAGTGTGCTTTGGGTTCAGCTATAGGCTTCTGGGCTGTACTTGGATACATTGGACTTTTGGCTATGTTTTGTTTTATCCTTGCTTTTCTGGCCCGGAAACTGCCCGACAATTTTAATGAAGCTAAATTCATCACCTTTAGCATGCTGATATTTTGTGCAGTGTGGATTACTTTTATCCCAGCTTATATCAGCTCTCCTGGGAAGTTCAGTGTTGCTGTAGAAATATTTGCTATTCTGGCCTCTAGTTTTGGACTGCTGTTTTGTATTTTTATTCCAAAATGTTATATTATCCTCTTGAAACCTGAGAAGAATACAAAAAAGAATATGATGGGAAAGGGAGCAGCAAAATAATTCTGAAAAATGAAAAATATTTTATGCATTTAATGCCTGCCGTATTTGAGACTGGAACACATGTATATTATAGTATCTATCTTTCACCAGTCTAACCTATCAATGTTGCTCTGTTTCGGTTTTACCTACTGGAACTGTACTGTTCTGTCACAGTTCAGCCTCACATCTCCCTTTTATTAGTTATTTTCATCCTGTCTGCCTCACTAACTATCATGTCTATCCAGATCATGCTTCCTATCTGGTCAGTCAAACTCCCTTCACCTGTTCTCTCACCTGCCTCTGATCACTCTCACCTAGTAAATCCCTCACTCTCTTCACCTGGTCCTTAAGTCTGTGTCACCTGTTACCCATTCACTCATTATTAGTCCCTGTTTACTTAGGTCCCCTCACTTGCTCTTGGCCTCTGATAGATTTTTTTGTGTTTCTCAGATTAAATATCATTATTTGCAGTTCTCTCTCCTGAGTCGTGCTATTGGGTCCACCCTAATACTCCCGGGACAATTTTTCTTAATTTGAGGATTCCATCCATTGATCCATTTCATTACACTTATCCAGCACTGGGTTGTGGTGGCTGCAGGCAAAGGTTGTCCCTTCTCTCAGAAAACTTTTCAACATCACTTGAAGCGTGAATGCATCTTTTCCACTGCTTTTCCCTTCAGGCACCTGCTCTGTTTATGTTTTTTTGTTTTTTGTCAAACCCTCACACATATTTCAAGTTTCACTAACGTCCATGCCACACATTATAATTATTTAGAAAATCTTTAATTTAGTTTATTTTTGTTCAGCTGAAGTTATTTGGTTTGTTTTGTGCAATAAAATGTATCGGTTTAAATTTGCATACGGTGTATTTACCTTTTTTTGTGGCTGCTTGAAAAATAGATTAGCTTTGGCGTGTGATTTTATCATGTCAGGTGAAACATCCTGTTGGTGTCGGTGTTCCAACCTGCCATGTCCATGGCTGTGTGTGTCAAGTTGAAAGAGTGAGGGGTCTTCACCAAACTGCCATAAAGATGACTATGTATTATCGTTCAAAAACTGATTACCAAGCAGGTGTTTTAGTACTGTGTGGGGTGTAATAGCAGTTTGCACATGGAAAGCTTGTTGAGAATGATAATATAAAACTGAATTATAAAAGGGACAGTTGTGTTCAAGCTCCTGCAAATTCAGAATAACATCACATAGCAGATGGAACGTGTCTGATAAGAAATATTATGACTGCCACTAAAAGCTAGGTACTCGCCTCACACACATGAAACACACTTGTTATGTTGTTACAAAGAGAGAGGGGAAGGAGGGCCCCCCTCCAAGATGGAGCAGACAAGCTCTTGTCCAAGATCAAGATGATGTCACGGAATGTGCTTAGTAGGCCATACTTGGCTGGGGAGAGGAGAGACGTTAAGGGTTTTCAACATGTGTTGAACAGAGAGGACTTCCACTGTGATGCATTTGCATCAAGCTTGTATTTCACATGTGATCAGAGAACACATTCTCCAGTTAAAAAAGATAAACCAAGAGAAGATTGTTTGCTGAATTATTCCTTTAAAAGACATCCAATTTTGAGTGATGCTATCAAGAACCTCAGTTATTGAAAACATTTCATATATATATATATATATATATATATATATATATATATATATATATATATATATATATATATATGTATATATATATGTATATGTATGTGTTATAACAGGACAGCCCAGGTGGGCGCCCCAGAGACGGAAAAGTAGCTGAGCAGGAATCCAAAGGTGGAAGGCCGACTCATGATTTCGCAGGACTTTGGCAGAGAGGGTGATCTGGAAGAGACAGAGGAACGTCGGTGGAGATGGGGGGCTGATGATCATAGTGTTTGACAGCAGAGATTGTTGACAGATCATCTGGCTGGAAACTCACAAAGATGCCATGGATCGTCATTTGTAGTTTGTAGATATCAGCTTTGATTGACTTAGGTCCACAGGCCTTTTTTGGGAACCTCCCTCCTCCTGCCCTAATCCACAGAGATGACAAATATATGTTCTATTATTATTTGCATTGATGGATCAAAATGTATAAATACCATCGCACGTTTCAAATTACCCTTAAGGCACACATTATGCCTCATTGGTTTAACTCTCTTTGACAGTATGCCATCCACACAGAAGTGGCCAGAGCAGGGATGGGCACTCTTACAACTCTTGCTAGTAGCATCTTTCTCTCAGACTAAGGAGCTGGTGTGCAGACAGAGAGGGGTTCCAGAGAGCCCCCAGTTTTATAAGGATGGTGATATCATGTTGGGGGGAATATTTTCTTTCCACAGCAGCTGGAAAGACAGACAAGATACCTACAATCAAAAGCCTCTGCCACTGCAATGCACCAGGTAAATTATACAAACTAAATCTATTTTGATTTCAGAATATCTAAGAGGAAGTCCTACTGAGTATTTAACTAGAGAAATACCTTTAGTGTATAATAATAATATCAAATATTTTAATTTATAATGCTTTTGTATACATTTCATGAATATTTCATATTACAACAATGTATAACTGCCTGCATTAAGTCTTAATTTCATAGGGTTCCAGTTTGCTCAGGCAATGCTCTTTGCCATTGAGGAGATCAATAACAGCACAGACCTACTGCCTGGAATCTCTCTGGGCTACGAGATGTATGATTCATGTGGCTCCATTGCCAGAAGTGTAAGGGTTGCATTGTCATTGGCTAATGGCAATGCGGTATCATCGGCCACTTCCCAGGCACCATGTATCAGACTTTCCAATGTGCAGGCCATTATGGGAGAAACGTCGTCTTCACCTTGCATGGCTATAGCTACTGTCATCGGACCCTTTCACATCCCAATGGTTGGTAAGATTGTTAAATTGTTATTCATTCGGAAAACAACATTATAATTGTTTAAATCTTCCAGCTAATCATGGCTTTCTATTTAATATCTTTTTAGTGGTAAATCATTTCTCTTTTCTCTTAGATCAGCCATTTTGCTACTTGTGCTTGTCTCAGTGATAAAACCAAGTACCCATCCTTCCTCAGAACAATACCCAGTGACTACTACCAGAGCAGGGCCCTGGCCCAGTTGGTCAAGCATTTTAGTTGGACTTGGGTTGGAGCAATTAGAACAAATGATGATTATGGCAATAATGGCATGGCCACATTTATAGAAACTGCACAGCGGCTGGGCATCTGTCTGGAGTACTCTGTGTCTTTCTTTAGAACAGATCCACCAGATAAAATACAAAAGATAATTGACACTATCAAGACTTCTACTTCCAAGGTTATTGTGGCTTTTCTCTCCAGCTATGATATGAATGTGTTATTACTTGACTTGTCTCACAACAACTTGACTGGTTACCAGTGGGTAGGCAGTGAGGGCTGGATATTTGATTCACAAACTGCCACAATGGATAGGCATCACATTCTGGATGGTGCCATAGGCCTGTCGATCCCCAAAGCACATGTCAGTGGCATTAGAGAGTTCATGTTTGATGTAAAGCCACTCAATTCATCTAGTAATGAAATGTTTACAGAGTTTTGGGAAGCATTATTTAGCTGTAAATTCAGGCAGTCACAGCCATCATCAGGACATCAGAGACAATGTACTGGACATGAAAATCTGACTGGAGTACAAAACAGCTTTACTGATATGTCGTTGATGCCAATCTTTAACAATGTATACAAAGGAGTGTATGCTGTGGCTCACACACTTCATAGTATTCTAGACTGTAACAACACCTGTAACAACACAGTGCAGCTTTATCCATATAAGGTGAGTTGAAGACTACTATAACAACTATTTTGTTAAGATTTCGAAGTTTAACCGATAACATGTATGTCAGATAATTTTCTACATCTTCTTAGATTTTACAGCTTCTGAAAAAGATTCAGTTCAGAACAAAGGAAGGAGATGAGGTTTACTTTAATGAGGATGGAGACCCAGCAGCAAAGTATGACATTATAAACTGGCAGCCTACAGGAAAGGGCCTTGTGGACTTTGTCACAGTTGGTCTTTATGATGCAACTTTACATGCAGGCAAACAGCTAAATCTGCAAAATAGTTCTTTGATATGGGCCCAAAACTCACAACAGGTATGATGCAATGCTATCCCTGAAGTTGTTGGATACAGTGTATTTGAATTGACCTAATTGCCCATACATCTTTCTCGTGGTTGTTCTGTTCATGCAGGTGCCTTTGTCAGTTTGCAGTGAGAAGTGTCCTCCAGGAACTCGCAAGGTCCTCCAGAAAGGAAAGCCAGTCTGCTGCTATGACTGTTTAAGATGTGCAGAGGGAGAAATAAGCAACATTACAGGTAGTACAAATATACAAGTAGAACATAAAAAAGGCCTACAATAATGTTTCACCTCCTCCTGGTGGCTAGGAAATTAAATTGTTTGAGCAGAATCACTAAAAATATATATCATGCTTAGTTTTTAAGTGAACAACCTAAAAAAAACATTACAGTTGATACCTATATATATATATATATATATATATATATATATATATATATATATATATATATTATCAAAGCCCCACTATGTAACTTTTTCACCTTAAAATAACAGCTTGAAAAAAATTGTGCCGCCACAATGAATTTTAATTGATTTGCACCTCCGCCACTGCCATCGGGGGTCTGTGGCCAGAAAACTGCTGAATGTAAGATGTTGGGACCGGCCCGGTACTTCCGGTTTGGACCGGCGGAAGTACTTAAACTTGCTTTATGGCAGTGATTACGCAACGTCATATAGTGCCAGTCCATGCTCACAGGTGACTTTTTATTTGCTCCGCTACGTGATGCTTAGAGACAGAGTGACATGCTGCTGTGGAGAACACCGGGCCGGGTATGAACGAGACGCGCTGCCAATCAGCTGTGAGCTCACTAGCCGGAAGAGCCATATATGGCTCGAGAGCCAGAAGTTCACGACACTGAAGTAAACCTTAAATACCTGAAGGGGGCGTTACAGGGGAAAAGTTACATAGTGTCGCTTTAAATTGCAGATTATTCTTAATGATACGATGTAACCCTGATAATATTATGCATTTCTTATCTTGTAGTGATATCTTGTATGCATAAAAAAAGAAGAAAAAAATGTAAATATAGTGAGCAAATCCAACACCTGGTTTAATATACTTTTTTCAGATTCTATCACCTGTGTGCGATGCAACCCTGAATATTGGTCAAATGACAGAAGAGATGCCTGTGTGAAGAAGAAGGCAGAGTTTCTATCAAACAAAGAGATTATGGGAGCACTGCTCACTGCAGCATCGCTATTTGGAACATGCATCACTAATGTTGTGGCACTCATTTTCTTCATATACAGAAAAACTCCTATTGTCAGGGCCAACAACTCTGAGCTCAGCTTCCTGCTGCTCTTCTCCTTGACTCTGTGTTTCCTGTGTTCTCTGACCTTCATAGGCCGGCCCACTGAGTGGTCCTGCATGCTGCGACACACAGCATTCGGCATCACCTTTGTCCTCTGTATCTCTTGTGTTCTGGGAAAAACTATAATGGTGTTAATGGCCTTCAGGGCCACACTTCCAAGTAGCAATGTGATGAAATGGTTTGGACCTGCACAGCAGAGACTCAGTGTTCTGTGTTTCACTCTCATACAGGTTATCATATGTATCCTATGGTTAATAATTTCTCCTCCTTTTCCATTTAAGAATTTTAAGGAATTCAAGGACAGAATCATCTTAGAGTGTGCTTTGGGTTCAGCTGTAGGCTTCTGGGCTGTACTTGGATACATTGGACTTTTGGCCATGTTTTGTTTTATTCTTGCTTTTCTGGCCCGGAAACTGCCCGATAATTTTAATGAAGCTAAATTCATCACCTTTAGCATGGTGATATTTTGTGCAGTGTGGATCACTTTTATCCCAGCTTATATCAGCTCTCCTGGGAAGTTCAGTGTTGCTGTAGAAATATTTGCTATTCTGGCCTCTAGTTTTGGACTGCTCTTTTGTATTTTTATTCCCAAATGTTATATTATTCTCTTGAAACCTGAGAAGAATACAAAAAAGAATATGATGGGAAAGTAATTATTCTGAAAAAGTAAAAATATTTAATGCCTGCCGTATTTGAGACTGGAATACATGTATATTATAGTATCTATCTTTCACCAGTCTAACCTATCCCTGTTGCTCTGTTTTGGTTGTAACTACTGCAACTGTACTGTTTTTCCTCATTGGAACAGTCCATCAATCTATTTCATTAAACTTAGCCATTGCTGGGTTGTGTTGGCAGCAGGCAAAGTCGTTAAGGGTTTTCAACATGTGTTGAACAGAGAGGACTTCCACTGTGATTGCATTTGCATCAAGCTTGTATTTTAGGTGTGATCAGAGAATACATTCTTCAGTTGAAAAAGATAAATCAAGAGAAGATTGTTTGCGAAACCTTTCAACATCACTTAAAGCACGAATGCAACTTTTTCACTGCTTTTCTCTTTCTGGCACCTGCTCTATGGTTTGATTAGTTTCTTTAGTCAAACCCTCACATACTTTCACTAACTTACACGCCTAATATTTTAATAATTCTGATCATCTTCAATGTAGTTTAATTTGCTTTAACTGATGAGATTTCGTTTGTTTTGTGCAATAAAATGTATCCGTTTAAATTTGCATACGTTGTGTTTCCCTGTTGTTCGCTTGAGCTATTTATTCTCCAGTTAGTAGCAGGGCCTTATTTCTCATAGCTGGCTAACATAGTTAGCGAGATAATTTTGAGGATGAGATTACACAATTGAGGCTGAAGTTTGGAAAAATCACCATAAAAACAAATAAAAAATTCTAACCTGCTCCAGTGCAGGCTCATTCAAGCTAGCTGGATAATCTGGCCATGCGCCCAAAAGGAAAATGAGTTCACTTCCTCATTGAAGCAGCGATATTAGTTAGATTAGAGTTTTATTGGAAGAGAGTTCTTAACATGTCAGGATGACTTACTATGCGAACACTATCCATTTTGCCCACAAGGAATCATTTATTTACAGAACTTCTGGAGCAAATTTAACACCACACACCACAGCTGGCATTGACTCACAGACTGACAATATGCAGAGCCTCGTGCTTTTTTTGCGGTATATTGTTGTACAGGTGTGTACAGGGTTGTACAGGGTTGTACAGTGTTGTGCAGTGTTGCACAGAGTCGTACATTGTTGTACATTGTTGTACAGTGTTGTACATTTCTGTACGATTTTGTACATTGTTGTATAGTATCGGTGATGCAGAACATCAGTGTGGCAGTCTGCTGCTCTGACTGATTGGCAATCAGGAACAGGCGGTGGAGAAACGCCGGTTCCTCAAGGCCCTCCAAGACCCGCTGGCGCTGCGGCTGAGGCCCGTTCCCCAAGACTTGTCGGAGCTGCCGACCCCCGAGCCCTGTGACCTGTCGGAGCTGCCGACCCCCGTACCCCTGGACCCGTCGAAGCTGCAGACACCCGAGCCCTAGGATATGTCGGTGCTGCCAACTTCCGTTCCCCTGGACCCATCTGAGCTGCCGACCCCCGTTCCCCTGGACCCGTCAGAGCTGCAGACCCCGGTTCCTCTGGAGCACTCGGAACTGCCAACCCCTGAGCCCCAGGACCCCTCAGAGCTGCCGACCCTGAGCCCCAGGACCCCTCAGAGCTTCCGACCCTGAGCCCCAGGACCCCTCAGAGCTTCCGACCCTGAGCCCCAGGACCCCTCAGAGCTGCCGACCCTGAGCCCCAGGACCCCTCAGAGCTTCCGACCCTGAGCCCCAGGACCCCTCAGAGCTGCCGACCCTGAGCCCCAGGACCCGTAGGCGTTTCCGACTCCCGTTCCCCAGGACTCATCGGTGCTGCCGGACCCTGTTCCCCTGGACCCGTCAGAGCTGCCGACCCCCGAGCCCCAGGACCTGTCGGGGCTGCCGACCCCTGAGCCCCTTGACCTGTCGGAGCTGCCGACCCCGGTTCCTCTGGACCCGTCGCAGACACCCGAGCCCTAGGATACGTCAGTGCTGCAAACTCCCGTTCCCCTGAATCCATCGGAGCTGCCGACCACCTTTCCCCTTGAGCTGTCGGAGCTGCCAACCCCCGAGCCCTAGGACCCCTTCGCGCTGCCGACCCCTGTTCCGATGGAGAACTCTGAACTGCCAAACCCCGAGCCCCAGGACCCCTTAGAGCTGTCGACCCCCGAGCCCGGGGACCCCTCGGCGCTGCTGAGCCCTGTTCCCCAGGACCCCTCGGAGCTGCCGAGCCTCTCGACCCATCGGCGCTGCCGAACCCCTTTCCCCTGGACTTGTCTCAGCTGCTGCCCACCCAACCCCAGGACCCCTCAGAGCTGCAGACCCCTGAGCCCCAGGAACCGTCGGTGCTGCCGACCCTGAGCCTTTGGACCCGTCGACGCTGCCGACTCCCGTTCCCCAGGACCCATCGGCGCTGCCGGACCCTGTTCCCCTGGACCCGTCAGAGCTGCCGACCCCCGAGCCCCAGGACCTGTCGGGGCTGATGACCCCGGTTCCCCTGCCGACCCCGGTTCCCCTGGACCCGTCACAGACACCCGAGCCCTAGGATACATCAGTGCTGCAAACTCCCGTTCCCCTGAACCCTGCTCGTCAGTTGAGAAAAAAGAGGCTCTTCCTGTCAGTTCATTTGACTTTTTGCCGTTATAAAATCATGGTTTCGGTGATCGATGCTTCACCCTTTTGAAGTCGGATGTGCAGGCGCAATCATCCTGTACACTGACGTTTGGTTCAAATTAACGTAACATTTTGAGGGCGGATCAGCCTTTGAGAAACCGAAATATCCTGATGTCAATCATCTCGTTAATTTAAGCAGGATAATGGAACATTTGATCGACTTTATTGAGCCACGTATGAGAAATAGGGCCCTGGGAGCTTCCAGTAGGGAAGAGTGATTGCATCTGTTTTTGTTTTTTCTTGTAGTGTGGTAGGAAGCAGTTAACTCACAGCCAGCAGTTTTCAGACAGCTATAGCTCATGGGATTATCTATACAATTTTCACATTGAACGATATATAAATAAATTTGTATAAAAACAACATGTAATAAAGTTTATAAAAGCATGGAATAAAATCCCCATTTTCAAAGACAAAATATATTCGACTGAACTTGTTTGTTTTCCTGTGGTCTCTTGTGGCATGAGTTCAATCATGGCACATTCCTTCTTGTTATTGAAGGTGTATAAAGCCCTGTCATAAGAATTAGAGCGGATTGGCCTGACCTGAACAGCAGAGCAGAGCTATGCCATTGTTGAGGTTGCTTCTCTTGGTTGTGCTGATGGGAAAGACAGGACAAGGAGACTCTGTTTGCCGATGGCAAGGCTCAGCACAACCACCCGAGCTGGCCCAAGACGGTGACCTTGTAATCGGAGGCATATTTTCATTTCGCACAATGCAGGATTATGTAATTGACACATTCCAGACATTTCCGGAGGTCCGAAAATGTAACAAGTATGTATTTTTAGGTCTATTTTAAATTGTGTATGAGTATTTTGAATTGCATTTGGAGACAAATATATATTATTTACTTCTATCTTTTATCGACCCAGCTTCAACTTTAGGGAATTTAAATTTGCTCAAGCTGTCATATTTGCCATAAATGAGATCAACAAGAACATTAATTTGCTCCCAAATGTTAAACTGGGCTACAAGATATATGATAACTGTGGAACGGTGGACATTCTGAGAGCTGCACTAGCCCTGGTGAGCGGACTAAAGGGAGAAGTCAGTGATGACAACTGCAATAAATCTGGGACAGTGCATACTATCTTGGGACATTCAGGATCGAGACCAACTATTGCATTTGCACAAGTTGTTGGAAGGTTCCATATACCTGTGGTAAGTAATAGAGGAATGGTCATTGCAGTTAATGCAAAGTATTTTTTTTTTTTATTTGAGTTAAGTGTATGGTTAAAAATATCTAGATTATGAAACTACATGGTCATTGTGCAATAATCTTGAATAACTACTTTACCAGTAACATGTTTGTATAACTATCTGCAGATCAGTCATTTTGCCACGTGTGCCTGTCTGAGCAACAGGAAAGAGTACCCCACTTTTTTCAGAACTATTCCCAGTGACTATTACCAGAGCAGAGCACTGGCAAAGCTGGTCAAGCACTTTGGATGGACATGGATTGGGGCTCTAGCTGTGGAAAATGAATATGGCCTCAATGGCATTGCTGCATTCATCCGAGTTGCACAAGAATATGGCGTGTGCATTGAATATTCTGAAGTATTTTCCTCGTCACATCCTCCTGACAGCCGTCAGAGAATAATCGAGATCATTAAGCATGCCACTTCCAAGGTGATTATGGCTTTTATGTCTCACAGAGAAATTAAGTTGCTGGCGACTGAGTTATTCAGACAGAACGTCACAGGGCTGCAGTGGGTTGGCAGTGACGCCTGGATCACAGATGACTCTCTGACTGACAGTGAGGGACACAGCCTTCTGGTGGGCTCACTGGGCTTCACTGTCAGCAAAGCTAAGATCCCGGGGCTGGAGGAGCATCTGAGGCAGCTTCACCCTTCACAGTTTCCAGAAAGTCAGTTTGTCAGAGATTTCTGGGAAGACATGTTTGACTGCGCTCTGAATAACACCGCAAACACACAAAGAAAGACATGCAGCGGCTTGGAGAGCTTGCAGACTGTTGAATCATATTTTACAGATGTCTCTGAGCTGAGATTCACCAATAATGTATACAAGTCGGTTTACGCAGTGGCTCATGCTCTTGACAACCTGATTAAATGTGAGGAAGGTACAGGGCCTTTTTTAAATGGGATATGTGCCGATACCAAACACATTCAACCATGGCAGGTGAGGAACCATCAGTTAAGTGTGAAAGAATGATAACAGCAGGAATCTGTAGTTGAATCTCCCCATTATGTATTTATTAGGTCTTGCAATACCTCAACACTGTGAATTTCACTACTGAGGAAGGAGAAAGAGTTTATTTTGACAGTAATGGAGATTCACCGGCAAGATATGAACTTGTAAACCTACAAATGACAAACAAAGGAACCATGGAAGGAGTAACAGTTGGCATTTATGATGCATCTCTTCCAGAGATTCATCAGTTTATCCTAAATAACCACCCAGTTGTCTGGGGAAATGGGTTGACCAAGGTAAATTAGAAACTGCTTGGACATCTTAACCGTTCACTGAACATTTTAAAAACCTTGATATAAATATTGAGCTTGTTGTCTTTTTCACAAATTGTGTTTATGAATTTGTTATTATGTACGTAGGTGGTTCCTGTGTCAGTCTGCAGTGAGACCTGTCTCCCAGGAACCCGTAAGGTCCTCCAGAAAGGCAAGCCAATCTGTTGTTATAATTGCATACCATGTCCAGCAGGCGAAATCAGTAATTCAACAGGTAACAATTCAATTTCCTGTTTCAGATGCAATAAATTATATTATATTACACATAGGGAGAAAAAAACAAAGTTTTTAGAAGTGTTGACCTCTGAAATCAAAAACATATTTTAACTTGCTATTTATCTGAATCCTTTTTTTATCTTGCAGACTCCATACACTGTATGAAATGCCCATCAGAGTACTGGTCCAACAAGAACAGCAATACTTGTGTCAACAAAACATTAGAGTTTCTGGCATATGATGAAATTCTTGGAACTTTGATTTCCTCATTTGCTCTGCTAGGCGTTTGTCTAACTATGATAACAATGCTTGTCTTCTACATGCACAAAGAAACCCCTTTAGTACGAGCCAACAACTCTGAACTGACTTTCCTGCTGCTCTTCTCCTTGACTCTGTGTTTCCTGTGTTCTTTGACCTTCATAGGCCGGCCCACTGAGTGGTCCTGCATGCTGCGACACACAGCATTCGGCATCACCTTTGTCCTCTGTATCTCTTGTGTTCTGGGGAAAACTATAGTGGTGTTAATGGCCTTCAGGGCCACACTTCCAGGTAGTAATATGATGAAATGGTTTGGGCCTGCACAGCAGAGACTCAGTGTTCTGTGTTTCGCTCTCATACAGGTTCTTATTTGCACATTATGGCTGACAATCAACCCTCCATATCCTTTCAACAATATGTTGTTCTATAAGGATAGAATAATCTTAGAGTGTAATTTGGGCTCAGCTTTTTGGTTCTGGGCTGTGTTAGGATATATAGGACTTCTAGCTATATTATGTTTTGTACTAGCTTTTCTGGGAAGAAAGCTTCCTGAGAACTTCAATGAAGCCAAATTCATCACATTCAGCATGTTAATCTTCTGTGCAGTCTGGATCACATTCATCCCTGCATATGTCAGCTCTCCTGGGAAGTTCACTGTTGCTGTGGAGATATTTGCTATTCTGGCTTCAAGTTATGGAATGCTGTTTTGCATTTTTCTGCCAAAATGTTATATAATCTTGATTAGACCTGAGCAGAACACAAAGAAACACATACTGGGAAAGACATCTAAACATGACATAAATTATTAACCATTTCCCCAATGACAAAAAATTCGAACTTTGCTCCTTTGCAACCAAAATGTTATCTGTGAGTCAAAGATGGATGCCACAATACTTTTTGAGAATGTTCGTTTACTGGTACGACTCCTTCAATGGGGCATTATGGTCTCAGCTCCATTCGGGGTTCGCACTGGTGACAGACAAGGCTTCCTTGGATGATCTATCCATGTCTGTAATACTGGCAGCATGATTATTATATATATATATATATATATATATATATATATATATATATATATATATATATATATATATATTATTTATGCAGATGATATTGGTCCTAAATTCATCCAGCTCCAGTCTTAAACCAATCCTTAGTATATATCCTATGTATGGTGTGGACATGATATCATATACAATGCCAGTCAGAGTGACTTTAAATTCTCCTTTAATAATATTGTGTCTGTATTGTAATAAAATATATTGGACATGATGTAATAATACACTGATTTAAATTATTAAATTATTAAACTAAGTGTTGTTTTATTGTGCATTTGTATGTATTGCATTTGATGTACTGTCTTGACACTAAGTCTGTAATAAAGTTCTGATTGAAACTTTTGTGAGCCCTGCAGCATCTGACATATAACACAAGGCAATTTGAAGAATATTTCCAAACAAATACAGTATGTATGTAACACTGAAAAGACTCTTTTCTGCCTCTTCAGGGGTCACATCGAGTGAAATTTATTATTTAGAATGTTTCTTTATAACCAAAGTTAATTCTTGACAAGATACTTTGCCAGATAATAAAGGAGATAAATAATAAAGAAAAAAATGATAAATGACATTGAAATGGTATGTAAATATAATGCACTTGTCAAGAGGTTATATTCTTAATATTGACATGTGGAAGTAAGTAATATGAGCCTATATACATAGGCCTGAATTACATTATATTTGCGCTGCATGCTCACCACTTTTTAATATATATAGTATGGTATAAGTTCATATCATATACTTATACTATGCAAGCTGGACAAACACTTTTTGTTCACCCCCTTTTCAATTACAGTCAAAAGTGTGTTGGCTGTATTTAAAAAAAAGATGTTTCTTCCTTTTATAATTGCATGTAATCAGATTAAAGAATAGGTTCACATTTTTTTAAGTACTCAAATGCCCATATGCACATTGAAGGAGTTATCCATTCTGCCATACTGGGAATATAATAACCACAATTGTCAATACTACTGACAGTGGTGTGGTGGCCTTATTTCACTTATTGGGCTCTGTCTACATGCAAGTTGCATCTCTCAATGCCCAACATTCATAACTGCTTTTCTTCTCAGCTTCTTTTCAGCTTTGCTAAACAGTTTTCTGAATCAAATAAAAGCAAATCAATTAAAAGAAGTTCACACTTCTCTCAAGTTCAAATATTCTTTGATGCAACAGAGCAAATATGATGCAACACGTTTACCTAGACAAAAACAGCATAGAAGAAAACAATGTAAGATAAATAAGTCCCCATCTGTTGTAAGCATGACTTTATTATCCAGTGGCTCGACTCCACTGGGAACTCCAGCAGGGAACAAACACACGGACACTAGAGATTAAACATGGCAGATTGCTTCATCCTCTTACTCAATAACATGAACAACAGGTGTCATATTGCTTCAAGCAGAAAACACAGGGTACATTTTAATTAATTAACATCCTTGTCACAACATGTACATGTTACCTTTGAAATCAATTAAGGGATTGTTTTGATCTTTCTTTTAACCTTTATTTGTACCTGTAGGTAGATTTTGTTTTCAAAGAAAGTGAGGCATTCATCTCGACACATATTATAGTCAATATAAACAACAAGACAGACATGATGATAAAAGTATACAAATTAGTGCACTGTTCTAATTCTAATTTGTTCATCTGAATGATGGCTGCTGGAACAAATCACTTTTTATTCCGTAGCACTAAATACGTCCTTATCCTTCCACAATAATGTTTTTGTTTCCCCGTTTAACTCTGAGATCCAGTCTGCTGTACCATGCCAGTGAATGCCCAAACAGCAAAATAATATATAAGTTTGGCATATAATAAACGTATAATGTCCTTATTGATTAGGTTTTGGATTGCTTTCTTTTTAGTTACAGCGCCATGAAGGCCCTACCTGTCCTCTCCAAAATCCCTTGTTCTAAAGTGTCCACATCAAACTCTTGTATACAAGCACTCAACTTAAAATGAGTATGCTAAATTATAACCTATCTTTCTGACATTATCTTGTATGCATACTGTATATTATAACTATGCAGGTACAGGCCTGCATGGCATCACATAAAGAAAGCTCAACCACTGAAATGTGTTTTAAATTCCTAATGTACTTTTCTCCTATTTACCAATCCCATGGCTCAGTTCTGTAATGATAATCATGTAATACGGTCAAGCGAAGTGCTTTTGCCTACAGAAAACTATACATACATCAGTGAGGCCTGGCACACAACATCATGGCTGGAACATTGTATTAGTACAGCTGATGCACATGCTTCATTAGGATTTATGCTCAACTCTCACAATAAAGGACTTCTTAAGCTCTTATGCTCGTACCCACACATCTCTAAGTCATATTCATCTACCTAGAGATGCAACGTTGTGTACAGAACTGTACGGGTGAGGAGCATAGGAGAGATCTCTGCTTCATTTATCATGATCTCGTGAGTGCCCTGTATGAAGCCAGTAAGCCCTACTACAAGCGTATCAATAAGACCCAGAACATCACACCTGGTTGGAACGAGTTTGTATCGGAGTACCATGCTGAAGCATGTGAAGATTTTAAATCATGGGCTATAGCAGGGAGATCAAGACAAGGGCCTGTGCTCGAGTACAGGAAGCTCACTTATGCAAGATATATGTATGCCATTCGCTTCATATGTAAAAATGAGCAAGCCATGAGGGCTCACTCCATGGCCAAGAAGCTGAAAAGTAACAATGTTGTTGATTTCTGGAAAGAAGTGTGTTCCTAACAACTGCAAAACATCCGTGACGTGCATTGTTGATGGAATTTCAGGAACAGACCCTATTACTGAGTTATGGCAACAGCATTATGGTACCTTGTTCAACTGTAACGATATTGAGAGTAATGGATCCAATGACGACTATGTCACATGAGGTGTACCAAGCTATAAATAAGCTGGCTGATGTCAAAGCATGTGGTTTAGACCATATTACTGCTGAACATCTTAAATATGCTAATCCGAGTATAGCTCCTGTTCCGGCCATTTGTTTTACCGGCTTCATGATACATGGCTTGTTACCAGACTCAATGCTTTCTGTTAGCACTGACTTGTTTATATACGCCTTAAAGGAAATGATCATCAAATATAGAGGTCAGAACTCATCTGTTCTCATGTGTTTTATTGATGCCTCCAAAGCTTTTGACTGTGTTAATCATGGAAAGCTGTTCATAAAATTGAGTCAAAGAGGTGTCCACAAAACTATTGTGAGGATTCTGGCTTACTGGTATTCCCACCATAATATGCAAGTTGAATGGGGCCACAGTGTCTCAGCCCCATTTGGGGTCAGCAATGGGGTCCGACAAGGGGGGATTTTGTTCCCAGTTCTTTTTAATATATACAGTATATATATATATATATATATATATATATATATATATATATATATATATATATGATCTGTCTAAGCAGTTGAAAGCCTGTGAGACTGGATGCATGATTGGAAATGCTCTAGTTAATCATCTTGTGCATGTACTGTATGCATTGTCTATTGGGTGGAACACAACATTAAATACAACGCCAGTAAGATTGCTAACCTCATCTGCACATCAAAAGAGGACAAAAACTTAAAATTCGCTGATTTTAAATGATTTAATAACTACCTTGGGGTCTATGAAAAAGTCAAATATCGTAGAAATGTTATCACAGCACAGATGACCGATGACGAAGACATCTATTGGCAATGTTGAGTGATGTATGCGCAGGCCTACATTCTCACGCGCATGTTTGGTATGTGTACAGACAAAGTGAAGGTGTTTCTGTTTAAAGTGTAATGTGCACCTCTTTACACGGCACACTTGTGGTCTAACTTCAAAAAAGCAAACCGACAGGGACTTCAAGTGGCCTACAATGCTGCCATGAGAATATTGTTGAAGAGACCAAGGTGGAGTAGTGCAAGTGAGACGTTTGTGACTGCGTCAAGACATTCAAAGCGGTTTAAAAAAATCTTATGTACAAATGTATCTGTCGGGTTGATGACTCCAAAATGGAGATCATCAAGTTTTGATCAAATATAAAGTTCAGCACTACATGCTACCAGTCACAGCTGTGAAGACACTGGTACAGCTGTTTATTTATAAAGCATGTGTGGTTCTTTTTTGTTGTTTTTTTACTTGTCATTTTCGATGTATTTCATTCTATTGCGGCCAGCACGGTGGCTCAGTGGTTAGCACTGTCACCTCACAGCAAGAAGGTCCTCCCGGTCGTCCCAGGTCCTTTCTGTGTGGAGTTTGCATGTTCTCCTCGTGCCTGCGTGGGTTTCCTCCGGGTACTCCGGTTTCCCCCACCATCATAAAGACATGCACCGCAGCCTCACCCTGGTTTGTATGGATGTGAATGAATGTCGGTGGTGGTCGGAGGGGCCGTAGGCGCTGATTGGCAGCCACGCTTCCGTCAGTCTGCCCCAGGGCAGCTGTGGCTACTGATATAGCTTACCACCACCGGGATGACTGTGTGTGTGGATGACTACTGGACTCTGTAAAACGACTTTGTGTGTCTAGAAAAGTGCTATATAAAATAAATCGTTATTATTTCTATGTTGTTTTATTAAGTCTGTAACACAAGTTTTGATACAACTTAATTAACAATATGTGACACCAAAACAGCCTTTTTTTTCCGGTCCCTTGGGGAATCTAGTTCATTTGTCGCATTTGCATCAGGTGCATCAGGGCTATGGATGTGAGCATAAACATATGCTAAGGCCTACACGAGGCATGGTATAAATAGTGACACAGGGGCAGGGTGAATAAGGCCAGTCAGTGGAGCGAAGGTATGTCACGACTACAACTGGTCCTCTTGGTTCTTCTCTTCAGGAGGGGAACACCTGTGTGCAAGCGACAGGGAGAGGCACAACCACCTGAGCTGACCAAAGCAGGAGACTTTGTCACAGGTGGAATTTTCACCTTTCGTACTGGATACAGAGGCAGCGTGCCCACCTTTCAAACTGTACCTGATCCTCCAACGTGCCTGCAGTAAGTATCTGTGTTTTAATTGTGTTTAAACATGTGCTTTCTTGTTACATTTTGCAGCAAATCCAATGATTGATTAAAACAAATCTTGTTTTTTCTAGCATCAATGTAAGAGAATTTAAATTTGCCCAGACCATGATCTTTGCAATTGAGGAAATAAATCTAAATCCTGCTATTCTTCCTAACCACACAATGGGCTACAATATATACAATTCCTGTGGAATGACAAACATAATGAGGTCTGCTCTAGTTTCAGCCAACGGGCAGAGGGAGATCATAGACGAGAGAAACTGTACAAAGGCAGACACTGCGCAGGCTATACTTGGCCACTCTGCCTCCGCACCTACAGTGGGGTTTGCTCGCATTATGGGAAGGTTCCAGATACCAGTGGTAAATATTTTACTTATATTCAGTGTGTACCTCAAAAAGTATGAAATAATCCCTTTAAGGTTATATTTCTAAATCACTCAGCAGAGTCAGTTGAGTTAAGATTGTCTTGGATATGTCTAATTTGGAATTTCAAAGACTTATTTCCTATTTTGTATTTTTCCAGATGATTAACATGTAATGCAAATATCTTTGTTCTATCTAAATGTCTTTGCACAGCTCAGCCACTTTGCAACCTGTGCATGTCTCAGCAACCGAGAGGAGTTTCCATCCTTCTTCCGAACTATTCCCAGTGACCTCCACCAGAGCAGAGCCCTGGCAAAGCTGGTTAAGCATTTCAGCTGGACCTGGGTGGGGGCAATTAGTAACAAAAATCAATATGGCATCAACGGGATAACCACATTTATACAAGCTGCACAAGAAGAAGGGGTGTGCATCGAGTATTATGAGGCATTTGAGCAAACAGGTCCTCTTCACGAGTTAGCAAAAGTAGTTGAATCTGTGAAGCACTCTACCTCTAAGGTCATTGTGGCCTTCATGTCCCACAGAGAGGTCAAGGTGCTGGCGACTGAGTTATTCAGACAGAACGTCACAGGGCTGCAGTGGGTTGGCAGTGACGCCTGGATCACAGATGACTCTCTGACTGACAGTGAGGGACACAGCCTTCTGGTGGGCTCACTGGGCTTCACTGTCAGCAAAGCTAAGATCCCGGGGCTGGAGGAGCATCTGAGGCAGCTTCACCCTTCACAGTTTCCTGACAGTCAGTTTGTCAGAGATTTCTGGGAAGACATGTTTGACTGCGCTCTGAATAACACCGCAAACACACAAAGAAAGACATGCAGCGGCTTGGAGAGCTTGCAGACTGTAAAATCATTTTTTACAGATGTCTCTGAGCTGAGATTCACCAATAATGTATACAAGTCGGTTTACGCAGTGGCTCATGCTCTCCACAGCCTGGTCACGTGTGAAGAGGGGAGGGGCTCCTTCTATGATGGGAGCTGTGCTGATACTGGATACATTCAACCATGGCAGGTAAAGAAGAACAGATTGACGTTTTCGTGCTATAAAGTCCAAAAGAAAATGAGCTTGGTGTGTTTAATTAAGTCCCTCCTCTTTACAGGTGCTGCATTATTTACAGAATATTAACTTCACAACAAATCAGGGGGAAAGAGTGACTTTTGACCAGAATGGAGATTCACCTGCAAAATATGAACTCGTAAACTTACAGCATGTGACCTCAAGGACCATGCATGTCGCCACAGTTGGGGTTTTTGATTCCACTCTCCCCATTGACCGTCAATTTATAATGAATGGCATGAAGATAGTTTGGAGAGGAGGAAGTCGTACGGTACATGCTCATATTACTTTGTTGGGTTTTATCTGGGTTTTTAGTCACAATGCCATATTGCATAATATTTCATAATCCACTTCTATAAAATGCAGCAAAACTGGTTTGAATCTAATGTAATATCCCTGAATGAAATTCCAATGTCATGTGAACGTCAACTAAATCAAATAGTGAACACACTGTGGGTCACATACAACTCCTCCACATTTCTATGCATCAGGTGCCTGTGTCAGTGTGCAGTGAGAGCTGCTCCCCGGGAAAACATAAAGTCCTTCAGAAAAGAAAACACATATGCTGTTATGACTGTATACCGTGTGCAGATGGAGAAATCAGCAATATTACAGGTTGGATTTAAAAAATATATGTCATTTAGCCTTTCCATGGTTAGCATATGACCTAATCAATGTGTTTATCTCTTTCAAAAACAGACTCCATGGAGTGCCTCAAATGTCCCATTGAATATTGGCCAAATACCAGAGGAGACACCTGCATCTTGAAGGAAATTGAATTTTTGTCTTATGCAGAGATCATGGGGATCGTGTTAACATTGATATGTTTGACGGGGGCGATTGTGACAACTGTAATAGCGTCAGTTTTCTTTCACTTCCGGGAAACTCCTATTGTCAGGGCCAACAACTCTGAGCTGAGCTTCCTGCTGCTCTTCTCTTTGACCTTATGTTTCCTGTGTTCTTTGACCTTCATAGGCCGGCCCACTGAGTGGTCCTGCATGCTGCGACACACAGCATTCGGCATCACCTTTGTCCTCTGTATCTCTTGTGTTCTGGGGAAAACTATAGTGGTGTTAATGGCCTTTAGGGCATCACTTCCAGGTAGTAATATGATGAAATGGTTTGGGCCTGCACAGCAGAGACTCAGTGTTCTGTGTTTCACTCTCATACAGGTTCTTATTTGCACATTATGGCTGACAATCAACCCTCCATATCCATTCAAAAATATGAACCACTATAAAGAAAAGATTATTCTTGAATGTGCACTGGGATCATCTGTATGGTTCTGGGCTGTGTTAGGATATATAGGTCTCCTAGCTGTGTTATGTTTTGTACTTGCTTTTTTGGCTAGAAAGTTGCCTGATAATTTCAATGAAGCTAAATTCATCACCTTCAGCATGCTGATATTTTGGTCAGTCTGGATTGCATTTATCCCAGCATATGTCAGCTCTCCAGGAAAGTACACTGTGGCGGTGGAGATATTTGCTATTATTGCCTCCAGTTATGGACTTCTTTCATGCATTTTTATCCCTAAATGTTATGTTATTTTACTGAAACCAGAACAAAATACCAAAAGCCACATCCTGGGCAAAACAAAAGATAATAAATGTTAGATTTATCCTGTTGTGATTCCTATCTTTTACACAAGTACATTCACTACAATTACTCTCCTTGTTTATTGAATTCAAATAATACTTGTATTTACTTTTTAGAAAAATAACCACAATATGTCTGACAAACCAACATTTTACAAATTAAAAATTGATTTAGAATTGAATTGAATTTGAAAAGATCAACATGTCAAATGTTAGTTGTTTTTAAATCACATCTAAAATTGAGTTTTTTAGACTGATTCCAAAAAGGCAGAGTATGTATCTTCTCACTTATACTAGGTAATGTTATCTGCCATTCTTCTTACCCCAACATATTGTTGGTGTATTGTTTAAGTGCACACATCTATGAATGATTTTAAACATATGACATGATTCATACAAAACTCAACGAGAAAGAAAATTGTATTTTTAGTTGTAGTTTTCTAGTATAATCACAATGTAATAATGGAAGTCTTTTGCCTTCTGTTTTTTCATGAGCTGTGACACTCTGACATAACTTCAACATAATGTGTACACATTGTGGAGGAAGTGACATAAATAGAAAGAAAAGCACTCAAAGATAATCAACATATGTTTATTGATGTGGTCATGTGGTTCTTTCCTTTTGTGTTTGAAGTATGATATTAAGGCCAGGCAGAGAATAGTACACTACATTTTGTTATCAATCACCATGTTCCTGCGACAGACTATAACTTCAAATGAACTCCAAATACATAAAGATAGACTGTTCCAAATGCTACTTTAGTCAAGTGTAAAGATTCTTGAAAATAAAACATTAAAAGACCTTTACACTTGTGAGTTTATTTTTGTTCGGGTCAGGTATAATGTATCACGTGCAGCTCCACATACATAGTGAATACATGGTTGGAGAACTTTGTGTGTCTAAATTATAAGACAATATTTTGCTCACATTTCAACGATTCATTTATCATTTAATCTTGTGCTCTTCATCGTGTGACTCGTCACAATATCATCTGTGAAAAGTGTATGAAGGCTGTACAACAACATATGCAACAAGTAGTACACATTGGCACAAGCAGGTTTTTTAGCATTCCTAGATTAACACTTTTTACTGAAGTAGAACATGGAATTAGATGCGACATGGAACCGAGGTATATGTATTATAAATGTACCTAGCTACATTTAGAAACAAAAAAATCAGTTTGTAACTCATCGTCTGTGACTGTTTGTGTGTTTACCAAGACATGAAGTCTGACCTCTCCAAATAGCTTGATACATGTAGCTTCTTGATTATGTAGTAGCGACATACTGAACTAAAGTATAATCTGCTTACAGGTTCAGTCAACTTCAGTTTGTCTTTTTCATAAATGTGATCAATATACCAGAGAGCTAACAAACTCAATGTATTCTGTATGTTAATCAGAGCATTAGAAGCAAATAACTATTTTCTATGTAAAGCTATTCAATGTCACTGAAGTCACTCTACCATGTGTCTCATGTGTGTTGTTATCCTAGATTCTGTTGTTGTTGCCATCGTAGGGTCGGCGAGGTGTGCCTTTTTAGCCATGTTAGTGCATGCTAGCGGGTCACACATGCCCAAGTCATTGTTATGTTGGCGCAATAGATAAGCAAAAAAGTTGTGTATTTAGCTTCTTCACTCGAGTAACTTAGGTCTAGTGAAATGTTCATGGTTTAAGTGCCCATGATGTATTCACTCGTTGATGCTGGTTTATAAAATATGCAGTAAAAACCTAAAGGCCTTACCAAATTGATCCCAGTAAAAATGCTAAATGTAAGCCGGATCGTTACCGAACAGGCTGTTCTTGTCAGATGTATTCCTCATGCCTAACCTCCTTCAGGTCTTACACACGCAAAAATAAAGAAGGAATTTGCATGAACCTCTGAGAATGGACCACTAAGTTGCCTCCTACACCTGAGTAGCAGACAAGAAGCTATAAAACACATCTTTGCAAGAATCCTGACAGTGCCAAAGGCGAGGCTCTGAGATGTCAACAGTCGCGTTTGCCTTCTTAACACTGTTCACTTGGATGGTGTCATCTGGCACATGGCTCCGACTGGACCAGTGCACTGAGCTCAGTCAGTATGGATGTGATCACGTGACTAAAGGCGGCAGCTGTGTATCATATAAAACCACTGTTATTCATGACCTAAAAAAACAGACACTGACATGTGAAAGGTGAGTAATTTGTTGCAAAATTGCTTTTTTGCACTCCATTTCACCCACTTGTATCTTGCTCATTAACTTGCTCTGTGTTCTTGTCAAGGACCTGGATACCCAAGTGTTGTTTACCACAGGTACATCGACAATTAGATTGTAATGTTATAATTTCCTAAGCGGAAGGCAGCCCACATTATCGAGGCCTAAACACCATATTGAGAGACTCAAGACAATTAGGCTTTCAGGAGTCAATTACAAGTGGAAGTAATTTTAATTATATAAAGACACAGTCTTACAGTTGGGTCATTGTAGTGTCTATGTTGCACTGTTGGATTTGAACAAAAGGTGGTTTTACTGTTTTAAATTGTATTTGCTTTTTAAATGCCAACTGAGCTTATATCTGACTACAAAGCAGTTTTGTAAATAATGTAATGTATTGCTCCCTTATATGACCATGAACTGATTGATGTTGTTTGTTTCACTTGTGTAGATCCCCTGAAATGAGTGTTGCGTCAAATAGGATTTTCCCACAGAACAGGAAAACAAAAGACTGTACCTTTTTTCCTGGTGTGACTTTGAACTACATGATATTTTATGACTGTGTGCACCTGTTACAACAAGTAAAGGCAATTGTGGAGCAAAACAGGCCAGTTTACAGATGTAAAATTCAGCCGTTGTTGCTGCATTTCCGGTCAAAGACCAGCTGTCTGCTACTTACAATAGAGGTGAGTGCCATAGTTATGCTAACAGTAATAACTTGCATCAGATTGCGTCTTGAATTAAACCTTCATTTTAATTTACAATAGTGCACTCAGGAATCATTGCCTTGCTTGTGTGTAGAAAATGCATTTCAGCTCACAGCAATTTATTATGAAATGTATAATCAATCTTTTGTGTTTGTCTGTATGTTTTTCTTCATACAGACACAGAATGATAATCACATCGGACATTTTTATTGCAGAAGTATCCTTCCTTCATTTGGTTTGCAGAGCGCTCACGGCTCCAACACCGTTACCATTGTTCTACTAGACAAATGGAAAACATTGGATTGTTTCTACATCTGTAATGTATGCAACCAAGAGGTCAGAATATACTGTATGGTATTGAATAAATGCAATGGGCAGGTTTGCATGTGTCCTCAGTCTCCCCACAGTGACTGATGAGTATATTCAGTGCTCATCAGTGAACTAACACATATAAAAAATAATACAGTAAAATTCAAAAGCAGAAGTATTTCAATCGTTTCAGCTATTTATTAGTTAAATTAGAAACACATTTGACGTTTTTATTGTCAGATATGGATTCTGTAAGAAATCTGCTAATATGAGAATTATATGAAAAGACATTGCTATGTATGTGTACATTATGTTGTAGTTTGTACATAAGTGTGGGCCTTCCGGATCAATTTTCTTTTATTATATAGCGGAAATTAGTTCGATATACAAATTCAAATGAGAAACTGCCAGAGATACATAAATAATTCTGTGAATATAAATGCAGTGTTGCAAATAATCTATTTTATGAATGCAATGTGATCATAAAGCACCATAAGAATGCTAAACATTATCTCTGACATAGAGACATATCACATATTGTGATAAACCCTATTCCTATTTGTATGATGTGTGATGTGTGTCTCTCACATCTTGTCATCAGATGCCATCAACGTCCTCTGCGTCCCACTGTCTCAAAGAGGCACTTCTAAAGCGAGCAGGTGATATTGAAAATCAAAACTACAACACCATTCATTGCAAGAAAAGCACAATGATATTTTAGTCATAAATTAGATAGTAATCAAATACTTTTTTTCTTGTTTACACAGGTAGAAAGAAGAGTGGGAGATTGATAGCAATACATGTTCTCTCAGCTGTGTTGCTGCTTGGAATCTACATGACGAGAATAAAGATGTCACCAAACAGAGTCAGCTCTGCTCATGGCCGTAACTCCATGATGCCGATGTTTTTCACCATGACATTGCAATGTTTCTCTACATCAGTTGCCCTCCATCAGCCCACTGTGTGGTCCCCGGTAGCGGTCCGGATCTCCTGTGTTCTCTTCCTCTCTTGTGGCCTGGGGAGAACTGTTCATGTGTTAATTGTCTGTAGGGCTGCTCAAACTGTCATGCACTTGTTGTGTCCCACACATCAGCATTTTAGGGCTCTGCCTGTCACTGTGTTGTTTATCTGGTTGACTTTCAGTTCTCCTAAGACAAGAAAAGACTTCTTTGAAGAAACACTTGTTGAGGGTGGTGTGGGATCAAGAGGATACTGGGCTCTGTTAGGGAAGATAGAGCTACTGGCTACGTTGCTCTGTGTGTTCGTCTCACTTTCCAGTTTGCTACAATCCATCCTGACTAAACTGAATGTTTTGAGTGTACTCTTACATGTGCAACTGGTATCCTGTCTGCAGAACTCGAGGGGACCAACAAAATATATCCTGGTCATTAATATCAACAGGGTCATTTAAAAGAATATATATACAATGAAACCCGTTATAACTTTGACCAGTGTACCAGTTCCATTGACATGGTGATGGTGCTCTTTAGGAATATTTCATTTCTCTCATTTTTATCTTACACTGAATAGCATACACTCGACAGCGATTGAAGACCTTGGCAGTTGAATGTATTTATAACCTCTGTGGCTACAATTGAATCAGCGCTACAACATTTCACAGTGTCTGACTGTAATGAACACTTGTACAGAGCTCTTTTTTAAGTTGATTACATATTTTCTTTTTGTATCAATATATAATGTTATATAATGCCTTAACATGTTAGAAATGTGTAACAATTCACACTATACTGAGTGAATATATTAAAGCATATTTAAACTATTTAACTCTTTAAATAATTAATTATGAATATGCGTATGTGTAACCATTTTTTTAAATGTATTTCATTAAAGCCCACTAATTACTTTAAATACAGTAAGATATACAAAAGGCCTATGTAGAAAATAGATAAATCTGAACTTCCCTCTAGTGGGCTGGGATTCCACTTCATGTATTGCAAACTAGCAACATTTAGTAGTTTTATAATAGAAAATAAAAACATACAGCCAATCAGTTTGTGTGTTAAGTTATTGGGTTAACTACTCCCCATGGCTCCAAGTTGGCTGAACTGGCTTGCAGCCGGAAGGCCTGAGACAGGAAGGGTACATTATTTTGTTCAGGTTACAAAGTTTGACCAGGTTAAAATGGTCATAAATTGACTTGTGTTGTTTGTATGTTGTTATTTTCTTATACGTGATTTTATACATTTGGCAGATTCACATGCTACATATTTGAAATGTAGGGATGGCTGTGGATGAAGTAGTAGAGTGTTATAACCTTGATTTGTGCAGTTCAATAACTGGCTGCTCCTTATGTCAATATTTGAAAGGTTTATTTGAGAAAAACTTTTTTTTTTCATCCAGTGCATATTAATCAAATTGGGGTTGGTTATGCATTTAATGAAGGCCATGTAACTGAATGAACTCAAACTTCAATTGAGCCTTAATTACTCCTGAAGGTTATAGGTCATGTCCTTGTTCACATGGTATTGTGCTTCCGTTACCTGATTGTGTGGATGAAAAGTTGCATGAGAAGCCAACTGTTGTTGCTTTGGTAAAAGCTGTATGTAAATGGATTAAAGTTGAATATTTAATAATATAATGATACATGAGTGAAATTTATGTTGAACTTAATCTGATATTTTAACTTAAAATAACTCAAACTAAGCATGAATTATCCCCCAAAAAATAGCATCTGTTGTTTTGTATTTCAATAATGAATTGTCAATTTGATAGAAGGCTATATTAGAATAAGGTGGCTAGGTCTCAAAAACAAATATCTGAGCTGGATAAAACACGTATATAGACTCTGCACATTGAGGTGATCAAATACATGATTATATGGCTGAGAAGTCTACCAAATACTGCACAGCACTTCATTTATTCACAGCATATGCAATAATCCACTACCTTAATACATCAGACCCTTGACATGCACTTTACATTTCAATCAGCAGGATTTTAATGTCTCAGAAGCGCATCAATACTAAACAATCTTTCAAAAATAAAGTGTGCACACATTGGCTGCTGATGTTTCTCACATGGTAGGAAAAGCTATAAAGGTCAACACCTAGGTCACAGTTGCTTCACTGAAGGGGAGGGAGGCTCGTGATGGGTTGGATTACCTTCATCTTCTTCACTCTGCTGGCAGGGGCAAGATCAGAAAACCAAACATGCCAAATGATCGGGCAGACAGGGTTTTTGGAATTTTCAAAAGGAGGTGATCTTATTATAGGAGGTGTTTTCTCTATGAGTAGTACACGCTCACTGCCTGATAAAGGCTACCAGGAATTTCCACAGTCATACTGCATTAAGTAGGTGGTTCAAATATGTAAACATGATAACAAATGTATGAAAATAGCAGATTTCCTGTGCCAGTTTGCTGTGTGTAATAATAATAATTTGCCAACTCTTTATTCCTGTGTTTTCAGGTGGAATGACAGGGAATTAAAGTTTGCCCGAACGCTGATTTTTACTGTGGAGGAGATTAACAGAGATAATAAGCTCCTTCCCGGAGTGAGCCTGGGCTATAAGCTGTACAATGGCTGTGGGAGTGAGAACCTGCTACGAGCAGCTGTAGAGGCAGTAAATGGAGAAGATTCAATGGACTGCAGCTCTCAGATCCAGGCTCTCATAGGCCATTCGTCCTCTGGAGTGAGTCAAGACATAAACACCATAATAAGCCCACTGTCTGTTCCACAGGTAAGAACAAATAATTTCAACCAATTGTCATTGTGTTATGTTTATTTGTAATCCTTCTTTGAAAGATGTGTATATTTATTGTTTTATTTTCCTCTTTTGAAGGTTAGCCATCTTTCAACCTGTGCTTGCTTGAGTGACAAAAAAAGGTTCCCCACATTCTTTAGAACTGTGCCAAGTGACCACTTCCAAATCCTTGGTCTGGTGCAGCTTATGAAATATTTTGACTGGCGCTGGGTAGGGGTTATACATACGTCGAGTTTGTACTCAGAAGCAGGTATAGCTAAATTTCAGATGGAGGCAAAGAAAGAGGGCATATGTGTTGAATACGCATTACCTTACTTGAGATCAAGTCGATCAAAGTTGAACAAAATTGTAAAGACACTAAGGAATTCCTCTTCAAAGGTGGTCTTATTGTTTTTATCCTTGTCTTACGCCAAATCATTCATGTCAAAAATTGAGAAATATAACATTGCTGGAAAGCAGTGGATTGGAGGTGAAGCTTGGATCACGCAAGCAGGCCTGGCTTCTGTCAAGAGAAAGATCATTTTACAGGGGGCAATGGGCTTTGCCATCCCTTTGACAGACATACCAGGTCTTGATGGATTCTTACTCAGCCTGAAACCTTCGGACGAACCACATAGTACTATAATTAAATCTTTCTGGGAGAAGTTCTTTGACTGCAGCTTCTCTCCATCAAATACCACTACTATGTGCACTGGCACAGAGGACCTCAGGACAGTCTCCAGTGATTACACAGAAGTGGCACATTTCAGGGCTGAGAATAATGTATACAAAGCTGTGTACTTGGTGGCATATGCCCTTCATTCACTATTGCAATGTCAAAATGGCTCAAATCCCACCACGGGAAAGCCCTGTGTGAACAAGAACCAAGTTCACCCGAAGCTAGTAAGTTCTGTTATTTTTATTCAGACATAGCATATGCATTTATTATTAAGTGATTGTATGTTATGTGATTAATGCAAAGCAATAACATGTTATGTATTCATTTAGGTTACCATTTCAAAACGTATGTCTGAAACATTTACCTTTTCTTGCCGGTTGTATGTTTGCTAAAATGTGCTGATTGCCTCTCTACAGGTGTTGGAACACATTTACTATGTGAACTTCACAACAAAGAATGGGGCTAGGGTTCTTTTTGATGAAAATGGAGACTCGGTTGCCCAGTATGATTTAGTTAACTGGCAGATGAAAGAAAATGGCTCTGTTAAGATTGTCAAAATTGACGAATATGATACCTCTTACCCAGAGGGAGAAAAATTCCAAATAAAAGACAACCTCAAAATAGTATGGGGAGGAGGACAGAGTCATGAGGTAAAGTGAACAAAAGGTTGCATGTTTAACCCGGTTTTCTTCGTGGAGAGATTATATTTTCACCCAGTTTATTTCATAAGTATAGAGCCCGATCTCCATAGGGACAGCTGTTGAGAGTACTCTGTGGCCAGCACAGGCGATGTATCTTAAAGAGTATTCCGGTCAGCTGTCCCTGTGGGGCATCAGTCCACACACACGCAACATGTAAGATGACATATATTACTTTAAAAGGTTATAAACATGGCAATGTCTGACATTTTACATTGTGTTTTGCCAAATCAGCTGCCAAGATCTGTCTGCACAGAACCATGTCCACTAGGAACCCGTAAGGCCACAAATAAGTTCAAGCCTGTGTGCTGCTTTGACTGCTTTGACTGTCCTGAGGGAACAATAAGTAATCAGACAAGTGAGCAATTCATTCATGTATTGCATTAAGGATAAATGACAACAATTCATTATAGTAATAACAAACATAGTCTTTGATTATACTCTTCTTTGTTTTAATCATTTTCTGTATAATTTCATATATTTTACAGATTCTCCAGGATGTTTGATCTGTCCACCTGAATTCTGGCCAAATGAAAATAAAGACACCTGTGTTCTAAAACTGACTGAATACCTTTCCTACGAAGAGATCATGGGAGCACTTTTAACTGGATTTGGCTGTGTTGGCGTATTTCTGTCTCTTCTGACATCAATAATTTTTTTTACTCATAAAGAGACTCCTATTGTAAAAGCCAATAATTCTGAGCTGAGCTTCCTGCTGTTATTCTCACTGAAGCTGTGTTTCCTGTGTTCTCTGACCTTCATAGGCCGGCCCACTGAGTGGTCCTGCATGCTGCGACACACAGCATTCGGCATCACCTTTGTCCTCTGTATCTCTTGTGTTCTTGGGAAAACTATTGTAGTGTTAATGGCCTTCAGGGCGACACTTCCGGGAAATAATATGATGAAATGGTTTGGGCCTTCAAAGCAGAGGTTCAGTGTTGTGGTTTTCACACTCATTCAAATTATAATTTGTATTTTGTGGTTGACAATCAACCCTCCTTTCCCAAAGAAGAACATGAAATACTATAAAGAAAAGATAATCTTAGAGTGTGCCCTGGGCTCAGTTGTTGGGTTCTGGGCTGTGTTGGGGTACATCGGACTTCTTGCTCTCTTGTGTTTTATACTTGCCTTTCTTGCAAGAAAGCTACCAGACAGCTTTAATGAAGCCAAACTCATCACGTTCAGCATGCTGATATTCTGTGCAGTCTGGATCACATTTATTCCTGCATATGTCAGCTCTCCTGGGAAGTTTACTGTCGCTGTGGAAATATTTGCCATTCTGGCCTCAAGTTTTGGTTTGCTAATATGCATTTTTTTCCCAAAATGTTATATTATTATATTTAGGCCAGAACAAAACTCAAAAAAACATTTAATGGGCAAAATACCACCCAGAACTCTTTAATCTGTAATCATAAGGTGTCCTGGAAAACAAATGGCCTTATTGTATGTTATTGCATATTTAAAGACATTGCAATACATGTTGTTTTTTCACTTGTTGTGATGACTTTAATATATTGAATACTCTGGTCTTTTTTCACATTCTTATTTGATCATGAATAATGTAAAGAATATGGTATACAGAATGTAATTTCAAACCGTGAGCTAAATTTATGTTTAGTTTGTGATACTGCCAGTTTTTCAAAATATATGCGGAACACTGTTATATCCATTGTTGTCTTTACTTTGCATGAGCGATGAATTCTATACTTTAATGTATGGTACATCCAAAACGGCCAGCAGATGTCGCTATCTCAACAAGAGGTCTGTGCGCTGTATTTACCCTAGCTCGTCAAGCTTCTCAGAAGAAGAAGAATAAGAGAGTGTAACATTGAGATTTATTTCCGTTATTAAAATATTTGTTGAAACTATATGTAAGGTGTCTGCTGCCC
This sequence comes from Liparis tanakae, assembly GCA_036178185.1. Classification (NCBI taxonomy): domain Eukaryota; kingdom Metazoa; phylum Chordata; class Actinopteri; order Perciformes; family Liparidae; genus Liparis; species Liparis tanakae. The sequence continues at coordinate 16,612,504 of CM070099.1, read as the reverse complement.
TTATCTGGTGCGCCCCGCCATCATACACTGACAGGAGGGAAACTGCACTGCATTTCTTTCTCTGTAGGCTACATACGTTAATGTAGTTTTACCGTAGCACAGATAGCTTGACGTTCACAGCTGTCCAGAACATTGCTTTAAAGTCCAGTTGTCACGGCAAACGTGATTTGCTGGATAGTCTTATAACAAATGGTCACTTTTAAATATCTTTATAAGCAAGTAAAATCCAGCGGTGTGTAACAAAGTAGAAATATTTCGTTAAAGTATTTTTGATTTTTGGGATATTTTGCGATTACTATTCATACTTATGTTGACTTTCACTCCTACTTCACTACATTTTGCAAAGAAAACTGATACTTTGACTCCAATACATTTCCACACTTTTTCGGTTACACGATACAAAATCCAATCTATCTGTAGAACAAAATTAATTATGAGACCCACGTCAGGGACTGTGGAGGAACACAGAGTCCGAGCAAGTTTGGTGAATCAGTGGTGCTAACTTGCAAGTTAAATCATTGTTTGATCCCGTTAGTGCTCTCAAAGCTGTGTTCTTTTGATTCCCAGTGATGCTAGCTAGCGAGTGACTGCATGTATAGATGACTGATTTCATGATTTAAGCAGAAATGGAAGCACCCGCTATTACCGCAAGAAATGACGTTGGTGACAAAGACAACACCGGTTTGCACCGGTTTAACGTTCGCTAGCTATCGGAAATCAAATGAGACAATTAGTGTCGTAGACACACTGCTAGCGAGTTAGTGAGCTGAGGAAATCTTGACAACTGTGCGCAATAGTGAGGATTATAACTTTTCTTTCTTTTAAACACATATTAGCTGCAACAAACTTTAGAGTTGTTAGGTCCAATCAACACACAGAAGGACAAAGAAAATCATGTATAGCTAACGGTTGGTTAAAAAAATATGTATTTGTGTTGTGATTCAGTCTGTCATATATATATATATATATATATATATATATATATATATATATATATAGTATATGTTAAATATGTCAGTTTATTTAAATTAATATAATAAAAACATTTATTTAAAATCTAACAAAGTGTAGTTTCATAAGAAGGTAAGGCCTCGTTTATTCATATCACAAAAAGGTTACACAATGACGAATACAGAGTAAGTGCATGCACACATACACACGCGTGTGCATATTGGCATGTTTGGTTAAAACCAAATCTTTAATGCTAACCCAGATAATATTTGCTCCTGATGAACTTGTCTACAATACTGCACTGCCACAAAGCTTCCTTAGCCCTGCATTCATTTAACAACCTCCTATGATGTATTGTAAAGCCTCCAAGCAACAAATGTTCTACTTCATGAAGTGCAACGCACAATATCATAGTATCTTGGGAAATGTAACTAGGCCCAGTAGATGCTGACATTTGACTCGTGCGTCAGTGGTTTTACCAAAGTGTTAATTTTCTGACAATCTGATTCTTTATAGTGTGTGTGCATGTGTTTGTGTGTGTGTGTGTGTGTGTGTGAGTGTGTGTGCATGTTAGCGAAGTGTACTGAATATAACAATCACCCTTCCCTGTTGTAATAGTCCGACCCATCTAAGACTGCTGTGCCCTGTGGGAAATAAATCAACCTTTTATGAAGACAGCAGATCAACCAGCACCAAACTTTGTTGTTGTAAGATCTGTTTCCTAGTCTCTATTAAATATGCATGAGCTGCAACAAGTTATTATCTTTTCTATTGTTGTTCTCTGCCCTAGCACAGTTTCTGGCTGTGAACTGTTCAGGAAGTTCGATATGCCTAGTTTATTCAAGCATGGAGATGTAATGATAGGGGGGATTTTCCCGGTTTTCAACAAAGAAATAAGTAGCACTTCTACGTTTGAGAGCGAGCCACCTCGAGTGAAGTGTGCAGGGTAAGTTTTCACACATTTCACTTCATACATTCTCCTCACATTACAAGCTGGACATTTTATGTTTGTGTACTTTGTTGTTATAGCTCTGTAATTTAACAACCTATTTCAATTACCCAAACCATTTTAGATTTGACCTGCGTGCTTTTCGATGGACCCAAGTGATGATATTTGCAATTGAAGAAATAAACAATGATCCTGCTTTCCTGCCAAACGTATCTCTTGGCTATAGAATCCTTAACTCTTGTGCATCTCCCACAAATACCTTGCGTGCTGCACTAACACTGGCCAGTGGACGAGAGAGAGAACTCAATAATCCTTGTCCTCCAGCTATTTCTGCCCTCATAGCAGAATCAGGGTCATCTCAGTCTTTGGCAGTGGCTGGAACTCTTGGACCATTTCAAGTGCCAGTAGTGAGTGATTCAATCAGATGTTGTTATTGCATTAGTGTTTTGTAATATTTGATGCTTATGTAGTGGTTGTTTTGGTGTTCTTTTTATAGGTAAGTTACTTCTCAACTTGTGCCTGTCTGAGTGACCGAGCTAAATATCCAACATTTTTTCGGACGATCCCCAGTGACTACTTCCAGGCGAAAGCTTTGGCTGCACTTGTAAAACGTTTTGGCTGGCAGTGGATTGGGGCTATCCAGTCAGACAATGACTACGGGAGAGGTGGGATTCAGGCTTTTACTGAGGAGGTTAAGAAGCTTGGGGTTTGTATCGCATTTGTCGGGACAATTCTACGTACATATCCGATGGATAAAATACTGGATGTTGTGGAAATGATCAAGCAATCAGCTGTCAAAGTCATTCTTGCTTTTGTTCCGGAGGGTGACTTTTACCCTTTGATGAAAGAGGTTGTGAAACAAAACATTACAGGAATTCAGTGGATTGCCAGTGAGGCCTGGATAACTGCAGCTCGACCCTCCACACCTGAAATATATCAAGCTTTTGGTGGAGCCCTAGGATTTGTGGTGCAGAAGATGGCTATTCCCAATCTAAAACAATTTCTTACAGGCATTAGCCCTTATACAGATCCAAGTGCAGCCTTTGTGAAGGATTTCTGGGAAATTATGGTTGGCTGTCGTCCTCTCTTACCTGGGGAACACACTGGGACTGAGGCAAAAAATAAAATATGCACAGGCTATGAGACATTATTGAATTCTCAGGATGTATTCTTCAATGTCACAGAGCTCAGAGTGTCCTACAATGTGTATAAAGCAGTCTATGCCATTGCACACGCCCTACATGAGCTGCTATTCTGTTTACCTGTCGGAGAAAATACAGTGACGCCGTGTTTGAATATATCAGAAATTCAGCCAAAAGAGGTGAGAAATAGCGCAGGTTAAATTAGTTAACAATGTGTTTGCATAGTTATCTCGTCAATATAAATATTGAATATGTTATAAATAATCTGTTCCTTTCCTCAGGTTACTGATCACCTACAAAGGGTGAATTTTAAGAATCAGTTTGGGGATAATGTGTTTTTTGATGTCAATGGTGACCCTCCTGCCTCTTATGATATTATTAACTGGCAACGTATAGATGGGCAGGTGCAACATGTCACTGTGGGTCAATTTGCCACTGCTGCTCACGTAGATTATAAACTCAGGATCCAGAAGGAAAATATTGTCTGGAGAACAGGAAAAATGGTAAAAATATATATTTTTTCTGCAATAAGCTTATGGATTTTGTTGAAACATAAAATCAGTAGACCAAAACAATACATATACAGTATGTACACATTTCTCTTTGCTCAGGTCCCGACGTCGATGTGCTCTAATGTTTGTCCAGTAGGAACAAGGAAAGCTCAAAAAAAGGGAGAACCCAATTGCTGTTTTGACTGTATCGCATGTGCTGATGGAACCATAGCCAACTCAACAGGTATCAAAAGAATGATTGCCAAAAGCAAAAAAAAACATACACCATCCCATAACATAGCATGTATATCATGTATACTTGTATAGAATATATAATTGTCAGAATTACTGCAACAATTATTTTTCCATCAGGTGCAGCAGACTGCACACCGTGTCCACGGGAATACTGGTCCAACGAGGGGAAAGACGAGTGCGTTCCAAAAATAATTGAGTTCATGACATTTCACGAGCCCATGGGAATAGCTCTTACAGTTGTATCCCTGCTAGGGGCTTCCCTGTCCCTGGCCACAATGATGGTCTTTATCCGCTTCAGAGAGACTCCTGTGATAAAGGCCAGCAACTCTGAGCTGAGCTGTTTCCTGTTGCTTTCTCTTTTTTTATGTTTTCTCTGTCCCCTCACATTCATCGGAAGACCTACAACCTGGACATGCATGCTGCGCCACACAGCTTTTGGTGTGACATTTGCACTTTGCATTTCCTGTGTCTTGGGAAAAACTATTGTTGTTGTTACAGCTTTCAAAGCCACAATTCCTGGCAATGCGTTAGCAAAAACATTTGGTCCTGCACAGCAAAGGATCATAGTTTGCTCCTGCACTTTGATTCAGATAGGTATATGTGTGTTGTGGCTCAAGTTAAATCCACCTTTCCCAGACATGGCTTTCCGACACAGCAATACAAAGATTGTTTTAGAATGTAATACAGGCTCTGAGGCTGCTTTCTACGCAGTGCTGGGGTACATAGGGATCCTTGCAATACTGTGTTTGCTCCTGGCATTTCTAGCAAGAAAGTTGCCTGATAACTTCAATGAAGCCAAATGTATCACATTCAGCATGCTGATATTCTGTGCCGTCTGGATCACCTTTATTCCAGCGTATGTCAGCTCTCCTGGGAAGTTCACTGTAGCTGTGGAAATATTTGCAATTTTGTCTTCAGCATTTGGATTATTTATTAGCATTTTTGCTCCTAAATGTTACATAATATTAATCAAGCCAGAGAAAAATACCAAAAAACATGTCATGGGAAAAACTATGATTTCTTAATTTTTGAAGAGAGTTCTACTGTTACTTCCTTTATTGTACTAGTAAGTACTGCATAGTGTTCATCAATAGATCTAATATTGAATTCATGCATTTTGTTCTATACATATTGTAATGGTTAGAAATGCACAATATGTACAGTGCTGTATGCAAAAATCCTGGATGGAAGTGATTACTTACTAAATGATTTACTAGAAATTGAATCATTGTAATTCTGTGACATCATGCATTGTTTTACTGTGCGTATATAAGTACTGTGTAAATTAAAAAAAGGTGGAACCATTATTATAGAGGTACAATGTTTGTGTGATAAGAATAGGAATTGCTCATATTGACGGACACACTTTAATAAAATATATGTTTTTCTAGCCACCTTGGAATCTTACCATGTGTCCGAGGAAAGAACTGAATTGATCTCACCTCTCAAGACACGTTTATGTTCAAGACAGCTTTGCCGCTTACAATGACCTCAACTAAGAATGTGTACACTTACTGCCCTGTTGGCGCACCCTCGTTGCTAGCTGCTTTGTGGTGACCAAGGGGCTACCCTCTGACCAAAACTCCTTTGTTCCCAAGAAGGTCTGGAGTTAAGACACTTGTGATGTTCAGGGTCATATTGAGCCGTTCACTCAAAATCAAGCCAAATGAGTCATAATGGATTTGTATTGAAATTAAACTTTAGTTATGTTTATTTATAGTGTTAAGATGCATACATTATATTATAAATGATGGCCAAAGGCCAGTTTGTGTCATCCTCTTGGTGCAGTCTCAGACACCATTTTGTATTTTTGGCCCTCCCCTGCTTAGCGTTGGTGAAGTTTTCCCGCAGGAAAAAATAAAGGTTCCTGTCAGAATAGTATCTGTATTCCTCGCACAGGTGGGGTCGTTAGAAAGAGTGTGTGTGGGGGTCTGAGATTGGGATGAAACAGGGTGTGTCTCTCTCAGTCAGACAGTCTATTAGGAGTACTATAGTATCATGTTTATTAGGAGAGACATGAAGGAAACCCTTACTTTAGTTTCCCATCTCCAATCAAGGTGTATTTATGGAGAAAGTGAAAAGATGAGAAACATTGTTTAGTCTAGAAAGTGTGCTTCTCATGTAGGGTGATGGGCACTTGGCAGAATAGAGATGGTTCCCATAACAACCACCTGGTTCTTTTGTTTGAAGTGTGAAATGTGTACAACTTTATATATGGGGCTTTGAACAGGAGTGTGTGTGCTAGTGTGTGTTGTGGTGTGTGTGTGTGTGTGTGTGTGTGTGTGTGTGTGTGTTTGTGTGTATGTTTGTGTGTGCGTGTATGTTTGTGTGTGTGTGTGTGTGGGGGGTGTTTGTGTGTCTGTGTTGAAACTTGGTGGGAGGGAGTAAGAAAGACTGTCCCTCATTTACAAATAAAGAAATGGTCTAAACTTCACATTTCTGACCTCTTGTAGCCTCCACTTTCACTGCCGGGTCAATTTGCAGAAGAAGTTGTTTACAGAAAAAGTACTTACACATATTTTTCCTAGATTTTTAAACTTTGAAACATTTTTGACCCGCAGCACGGGAGGGTTAAACTGCTTAATCCAGACTGAATCAATATAACCGACAAGTAGGTAGGCTATATCACGTTAGACTGATTTAGTTCTAACTAGGTGTTATAAACTGGCAAGTATGTTGAGTCTTTAAAAAAAAAAATCATATATATCTTGTATCAGTATCCTATTGTATAATTTATTTGCATAATTTAGTATACATTACATCTCTTAAGTAAATAAGGCGGGGTTGCTGATATCCAATCCAGTGTCCCTCTAACCTACAACAAAATACTGCCAATACTTTTCCTAATATATATATATATATATATATATATATATATATATCTATATATATATCTATATCTCTCTTTCTCGTTGTCTCATTAGGGATGTGTGAACAATATGGCTCCACTTGTGTTATTGTCCTTGCTTTACTCTCTCTGTGTCCTCATTATAACCTGTTTCCCAATTTCCAGCTGTACTTCTTCCCCACCATCTGCTGTCAACATGTGCACACTTCTAAACAGCTTTCCCCCAAGCTTTGTGACCAAGGGTGACTATGTCATTGGAGGAATCTTCCCATTGCAGTTTTACCAGGAGATGCCAGACCTCAACGACACAAACAGAGCACTGCCAGTAAAGTGCAATGGGTGAGTTTGATGGATTTGGAAATCAAAGTTGGAGGATGTGACTTAATCATTTCAATCAAATGGTGTCAGATGTTTTACAACTTTTGCCTTAAAAGATGCATTTTAATTCAGCAGGTTGTAGTATACATTGATCATATGTGAGGAAATGTGAGAAAACATGATTGAAACTGATGGTTTGAACTGAATTGCACTTGAGTTAAAGTTAAAGATTATGTCAGAGAAAATAATGTTCAAGAGAGACACACAACGTTGCCTTATTTATTGGGTGTGAGATTGCCTAATAGTTTTCTTAATAATTCCAAATGAGATTTCATGAACTATATCGTTTAGTTGTATACACATTTGGAAAATGGGAATATTGTCAATAGTAATATCTTTTATTCCAGACTCATGAGTCCATAAAGCAACACACACAAATACAACAAGAATACATAAAATACGATACAATATCAGAACACAGGTACGATCACCGCAGTTAAAATGTAACTTGTGGTTAAAAAACATTTATTCCAATGTTTCCAGAAACCAAAATAAACAATGTCTTATCACACTTTGTTGGTTCAGTTAAGACTTTTATAATTACAGTTTAATTAACATTTAAATTTAAATACAAAATTAATCAACACATCATGGAAATTGGGAACATTAAGAATTACAAACATATGACTTGAGCAAGATTCTTAAAGGATCATTTAATGCCATCTGAATCTTTTTAATTTTCTTTTTACTATAATTGAACCACATGTGTGCTGTATAGAGAGGGGTACAGTATGCTCTAAAGAGAGCTGTTTTAACGTCTTCTGTATACATATGAAATTGACGTGAAATAAAGTTTGCAAAACTGCTGCTGCACATTGTCATCATCACTGAGGTAGTTCCTGATGATGTACTCACATCTGCACCACATTTAGCTCCTTATCTCCCAAAAAGAATTGAGGAACATTTAGCTTCTGATCCTTCTTAATTTAAGCTATATGATAACACTCTTTTTAGAGTTGGACTTCATACCATAGTGCACACCATACCTTGAGCAGACCATGAGCAATTGCTGTAAACCAGCGCTATAAGGAGATGGGACCACTAAGTCGTCAGCGTAGACTACTAGATGGATATATATATATATATATATATATATATATATATATATATATATATATATATATATAAACAAGAGCAGGTGACAGTATTCCACCTTGTCGGATGCCATCGTTCACTAGGAAAGGTGCAGATTACCTCTTACCCCATCTAGCTCGCAGGGTTTGACGTGAATACCAAAAGTGCAAAATCCTAATCAAATATGGAGGGTATCCCTCGCACTTGCAATTTGAGAAACAATTTGGAACGATTAATTTGATCAAAAGCTGTAGATACATCAAGGAAACACATACATATTGCAGTGTTATGTCTCCTGTCTCTATAGTACACAACAATCAATGTTAATTGGAAGTGTAAAGGTTGTACAATGTGTCAATTTGCCACTGCAATTAGTTCCACCACATATGGGTATTTCAAGATAACATCTAAGCAAAGTATTAAAAAATTACAGATCTGTAAAATAAAGCATTACAAAAGACATGTCTTGGTAACATATAATGCAATGCAATTCAGACTAACTTCATATATAAACATCATATTTGACTTTAATGAATGTGTGGTGTGTGCATCTGTTTCTTCTGAGCTACAGCTTGGATCCCAGGGCTTTCCGCTGGGCCCAGACTATGAGGCTAGCAGTGGAGGAGATAAATCAGAGGGCAGACCTGTTGCCAAATTACACCCTTGGTTACAAAATATTTGATTCATGTGCATATCCACTGACTGGCCAGAGGGCCGCTCTCGCTGTGTTGAATGGGGAAAGCGAGGAAGACTCCCCAATGTGCCCAGGGGCTTCTCCGCTCCTCGCTGTGATTGGGGAATCTAGTTCTTCTCAGTCTATTGTGGTGTCAAGAATCCTGCAGCCATTCAGAATACCAATGGTAAAGACTACTATGTTCTTCTTAATGCACCCAAAACATTAGCATATTCCCAAACATTAACATACAACATTTTCCATTTTTACACAGATCAGCTACTTTTCTTCATGTGCCTGTCTCACTGACAGAAGAGAATTTCCCAACTTCTTCAGAGTAATCCCTAATGATGACTATCAGGTGACAATTTGGCCTCAGTGGTTGTGAAAAAAGGCATTACTTGAAATTGTCATATTTCTGTTGCCCAGCCATGCAATACAAGAGAAAAATGAATAGACATATCAAACAATGGCAGTTATCTATTTGTTATGACTGTGTTCCGAGTGAGTTGTCATTCTCTGCTGTTGAACTCAGGTGAAAGCCATTGCTCAGTTGCTTATACGCTTCCAGTGGACCTGGGTTGGGCTGTTGCGAGGAGACCATGAGTATGGCCGATTTGCTGTGCAAGGTTTACTGAGAGAATTACAGGGTACCAAAGTATGTGTGGCATACCAACAAGTAATCCCTCTGCTCTACGATCGCAAGAAGGCTCTGGAGATCTTGGAGGTAGATACAGAACACTGAGTTATGTTTTTAAAGCACTAGTTTTTATTAATTTTTTGGAAGTTGCTGATTACATGTCAGTATCAACCTCAATGTAGGAAATTGATTATTGTCTCTTTTGGAGGGGAGAGGTAGGGGGTATTCCTATGCACTGTTTGCCAAAGTGTATTTTGGTAAATTATAACCATAACATTTTCAAATACTACATCTAGTGACCTTAATAATTTCAGGTAATTATTTTGTTCAATGTCACTTATGTTTGATCTGTTTTATTCGTACCTTCTCTGTATCTAGTGAAACTTTCTTCCTTCATCATATGTTTCTCTGTAAAGGTGATGCGCTCCTCTTCGGCAAAAGTGGTGGTGGTATTTTCAGCTGAAGGAGAGATGACACCTTTTTTGAAAGACTACATGACACAGAACATCACTGGAATCCAGTGGGTGGCTGGGGAGGCCTGGGTCACAGCATCTGTCTTTACAGGCAGCGAGTTTTACCCCTTCCTAGGGGGCACCATTGGGTTTGGCATCCGAAAGGGTCATATCTCCGGACTCAGTCTCTACCTACAGACAGTTAACCCTCAGTTGTATCCAAATAATTATCTGGTGAAGGAATTGTGGAAGGCCCTGTATGGTTGCAATCCTTCTCAGTCAACTGGCTCCCACTTGCCTCCATGCTCAGGACAGGAGTCCCTGTTGGAACAACATTCAGCCTACTTGGATACATCCAGCCCGAGGGTGGCCTATAATGTCTATAAAGCTGTATATGCAGTGGCTTATTCCCTACACAACCTTCTTCTCTGTCAACCAGGCACTGGCCCTTTTCAAAACAACTCATGTGCTGAAAGCAACAATATACACCCCTGGCAGGTAGAGTTGAGTCATCTCACTGTATTTGTGATGTAAATCGTGTTTAAAGTTACATTTTTAGAGTATGATCCATTGGTTTTCCAGCTCCAGTATTACCTCCAGGAAGTACAATTTAATATTGGAGATGAGGAGATAAACTTTGACCTGAAGGGAGATTCCATACCATATTATGACATCCTCAATTGGCAGAGAGGCACTGACGGGAGCATTGAATTTGTCAACGTGGGTTTATTTGATGGAACCAAGCCTGCCGGAGAGGAGCTGGTGATCCAGGAGGACAAGATAATGTGGACAGGGCATCAGAGTGAGGCAAGCTGCTCACACTGTGTGTTTACCTTCATCAGATGCCAACTGTTGAAGTTCTGTAGGTTAAGGTGGAGGTAAGTCAGGTGGGCAGAAAGAGCTGGATCTGATGTGAGTTACTTTGTATTCCGCAAACAGTTCAAAGCCCACCATACAGTTTAAATATATATATATATATATATATATATATATATATATATATATATATATATATATATATATGTAAATATATATATTATCTGCAGACTCCTTTCACACTGCAGAGCTAAAAGCCATTCTTTGCTCCCTAGGTGCCAGTGTCTGTATGCAGTGCCAGCTGTCTCTCAGGGACCCGGAAGGCTGTCCGTCGTGGGGAGCCTGTTTGCTGCTTTGACTGTGTTCCATGTGACAGTGGCAAAATTAGCAATAAGACAAGTATGCTCAAAACCAATCCATAATGATCACAACAATTTAAACCAGGGCTGATTAGTTAATTTCCTGTTGCAGCAACAACAACCTCTCAAGCTACAGCTCAGGCAGCATGTTTCAATATGTCATTTAAATGTGAATAATAACAACATAAAAATGTTAACTAAATTGTAACTTTATAGTGAAGACTAGAATGCAGTAAGGTAGCAAAGGTAGACAAATCATACACATCCCTCATTGAAACCAATATTCTGTTACCGTGAAATAATATGTGAACACCAGACATTTGACCTACTTTTTTTTCACCATCTTCCCCTAGATTCAATAGAGTGCACACTCTGTCCCGAGGACTTCTGGTCAAACATCGACAGAGCAGCCTGCATCCCCAAAAAGGTGGAGTTCTTGGCCTATGATTCCCTGGGTATAGCCCTGACAGTGATCTCTGTGGTTGGTGCATGCCTCACTATAGCTGTATTTGCAGTCTTTTTCTACCATAGAAAAACAGTCATTGTCCGTGTGAATAACTCTGAACTCAGCTTCTTCACTCTGTTTGCTCTGACTCTTTGTTTCTTGTGTTCTCTGCTGTTCATTGGAGAACCAACATTTTGGTCTTGCATGCTACGCCACACTGCCTTCAGCATCACATTTTCACTTTGCATCTCCTGTATCCTGGGCAAGACCCTTGTGGTGTTGGCTGCTTTCACTGCCACCAGGCCAGGGGACAACATCATGAAGTGGCTGGGGCCCAAACAGCAGAGAGCCATTATCTTCATCAGCACTCTAATTCAGGTGGTTATCTGCACTGCCTGGCTCATTGAGGCTCCGCCTTCTCCATTCCCAAATACTCAATATGAACGCTCAAAGATCATACTGGAGTGCAGTGTGGGCTCCAGCATTGCATTCTGGTGTGTTCTGGGATATATTGGCCTACAGGCTTGTCTGTGCTTTGTCCTGGCTTTTCTCGCCCGTATGTTGCCGGGAAACTTCAACGAGGCCAAGTCCATCACCTTCAGCATGCTGATATTCTGTGCTGTCTGGATAGCATTTATCCCACCTTATATCAGCTCTCCTGGAAATTATGCAGATGCAGTGGAGTCGTTTGCTATTCTGGCTTCCAGCTTTGGCTTGTTGTTCTGCCTTTTCGCTCCAAAATGTTACATTATTTTACTGAAGCCAGAGAAGAATACAAAACAGCACCAAATGGGAAAATAATTTAACCAATTTGAGATTTCAAATCAATATTCCATTTCATTCATTGATAGTTTTGACACATTATGATTCATTTCATGTGTGAACAAGCATTATTAGTTAGTACTACACAAACATATACTTCCCCAAAATGTATCACTTCATTGGATAATTTGAGAATATAAAGAACATTTGTGGAGTGAAATGTTAGTAACCTTTGTGTGCAAATAATAAAAAAAGGTGTTACCTTACTGTACCTGTACATTTTCGGTGAGATTTGGACTACGGTACAATATAGAATTTTACCCTCTAGAACCAGAAAACAGTAGTACATATTGATGAAACGGTCCCCGAAATGTCTGACATTTGCTAAATGCTGTGTGCTAATGTCTTTAAACATCAAATATGTGTGACTATTTTTAGTTGTTGATTAAATGTTTGGAGAGAAACATGGATTTCTATAAATAAATTAACAAGGCCATGTATATCATGATATGGGGATGCAATGCATTACAGAGGGAGAACCATGCACAAAGACACTAAAGAGCACTCAGGCCTGGACTGAAGAAAAATGTGCACACAATTGTTGACAAAGATGACCATGATTGAACTTGTCTGAATTTAAGTGTCCAGCTTCCTATACCATACTTTTGATGTGGAACGTCAATGCCTGGTGTGCCAGGCCTCCACTTTTCAAACCCTCCTGTTATAAAGTTAGAAAATCTAGGAAAAATAAGTAAAGTACTTTTTCTGTATAAAACGGCTACTGCTTATCTTATTTAGTTTAATCAACGTAAAAAAAAAAAAATTAAATAAAAAAAAAATATATATATATCATGTATTAGCAACAATTCCCCCCTGCAGGTTTATATAGCAGAGATGATGTTCGGGTCAATTTGACCCGGCAGTGAAAGTGAAGGCTAAAAGTCATCAGAAGGGTCAAGTTTAGACTATTTCTTTCTTTGTTAATGTGGGACAGTCTTTCTTACTCCCTCCACACACACAAACTTCAAACAAAAGAAACAGGTGTTTGTTATGGGAACCATCTCTATCCTGATGTGTGCCCATCACCCTACATGAGAAGCACACTTTCCAGACTAAACAATGTTTCTCATCTTCCCACTTTAGAATTAAATACACATTTATTGGACATGGGACACTAATTTAAGGGTTTCTTTCATGTCTCTCCTAATAAATATGGTCCTATAGTACTTCTAATAGACTGTCTGACTGAGAGAGACACACACCCTGGTTCATCCCAATCTCAGTCGCAACACACACTCTATTCCTTACGACCCCAGCTGTGCGAGAAATAAAGATACTATTTTGACAGGAACCTTTATTTTTAACTCCAGCTCCAGCCACACTTATCAGGGGAGGGGCCAAACATACAAAATGGTTGCTGAGAAGTCCAACAACATTATACTCTGCAGATACATATGACTGCACCAAGAGGATGACTGTGTGCTGGCCTTTGGTGATCTTTTATTAGGGTGACCAGACATCCTCTTTTCCCCGGACATGTTCTCTTTTTGAGACAAAAAAAAGCGTCCGGCAGGGTTTCCAAAAATGTCCGGGATTTTGCTTCGTCAGATATTCCCGTTTCTCTGGGTCTTTCACAAGTTTTTACCCCTTACAAGTTTTGTAAATGGTATCTCCCTTACGTTCCAGTCATTGGTCGACTGATCTCAGGGTTGCCAGATAAACGAAATCCCCCTTTTAGGCTTGTATATCACAAAACAGGCAGAATAAGAGAGATCCGTCTGCGCCTCGCTCTTAACTGTGATGTGCGCACACGGGTGGGCAGACTTTCACTAGCACCCCGCCCCCAACCCCCCCCAGGAGGGTTAATACGATTTGTAGTGGACAGCAGGCTCATTGCTGCAATTATTAGTGATACAACTTGATGGCTCACAAATAGCTACACAAATTTTGCAGATATACAGTGTAAAACTCATTTTTCTAACTTCATATTAATTTTTCAGACTGTTAAACATTTCCACTCTGTTAAATGATCCACTCACATAGTTATGAACTGATATAGCCCATTCTTCTAGATTTATATTATTGTTTGAATTACATCATGAATTATGTAAAAGGGGGGATTGTTAATATAAATCAGAATTATTGAAGGTAGACCTACTGATGTGTTCAAGTTCCGGCTAGTTCAGAGTAACATCACGTAGCAGCTGGAATAATATGTGTCTGATGAGAAATATTATGTCTGCTCCTCAAAGTTTAGTTATATGTCCCACAAGAAACCAAGACTTACACTTGTTATAAGCATTTTCACATGAGAAGAGGGTGAGCGAGACTGTTGGACGTCCCCCACCTGGGAGAAGGGGCAAACTCTCCTCACTGACTAGGCCCTATACGAGGTCAGGGGGATGTGATATAAACCTGTGAAGAGATCTGTGTATTACCTAAAAGGGTTGTACCTTACTTGGGGGAGACAGTTGTTTTGCCCTTCAACCTGTGTGTTGAGAGAGAACTCCCCGTGATTGTAATCATGGTGAGGCTCTACCAGGTATCCAATTTTGACGCATGCTTTCAGTAGAACCAAGGGTGTGAGCTACAGCTCTTGCAGGTGAAGAGGATTCAAGGCCGTTTACAGCTGGCACAGGAGAGTTCTTTGTTTTGTGTAACAGCTTTTTTGCCAGAGTTAATTTTATCTTTTTTAAATACAACATTTTTAGTTAGAAACCACTGCTTGTCGTCTTGATTTGTGCACCCACGCCTCACAAACCTATCCCGACCTCTCAAGACATTACAATATATGTATAACGTGTCAACTTTACACTCGCATGCAAAGATCACCCCCAGTGCTAGCTGAAGGTCACAGTCTGATAAACCAGATGTGTAAAGAAAATCATCATCTACAAAGAGCAGAGATGCAATTCTCAGGTTTTCAAATCAGACACTCTCCGCCATCATTTGCGCCTTGTCTCTACAAATTACATACAGGACTGTCTCAGAAAATTAGAATATTGTGATAAAGTTCTTTATTTTCTGTAATGCAATTAAAAAAACAAAAATGTCATGCATTCTGGATTCATTACAAATAAACTGAAATATTGCAAGCCTTTTATTCTTTTAATATTGCTGATTATGGCTTACAGCTTAAGAAAACTCAAATATCCTATCTCTAAATATTAGAATATTTCCTCAGACCAAGTAAAAAAAAAGATTTATAACAGCAAAACAAAATCAAACATTTGAAAATGTCCATTAATGCACTCAGTACTTGGTTGGGAATCCATTTGCACGGATTACTGCATCAATGCGGCGTGGGATGGAGGCAATCAGCCTGTAGTATTGCTGAGGTGTTATGGATGCCCAGGATGCTTCAATAGCGGCCTTTAGCTCATTTGCATTGTTGGGTCTGGTGTCTTTCAGCTTCCTCTTCACAATAAACCACACATTCTCTATGGGGTTCAGGTCAGGGGAATTGGCAGGCCAATCGAGGACAGTAATGCCATGGTCAGTACACCAGTTACTGGTGGTTCTGGCAATGTGGGCAGGTGCCAGATCATGCTGGAAAATGAAATCCTCATCTCCATAGAGCTTTTCAGCAGACGGAAGCATGTAGTGCTCTAAAATCTCTTGGTACACAGCTGCATTTACTCTGGACTTGATGAAACACAGTGGACCAACACCAGCAGCTGACATGGCTCCCCAAACCATCACTGACTGTGGGAACTTCACACTGGATTTCAAGCAACTTGGATTTTGCTCCTCTCCAACCTTTCTCCAAACTCTGGCGCCTTGACTTCCAAATGAAATACAACACTTGCTTTCGTCTGAAAAAAGGACTTTGGACCAAGCTGAGTGTTTTTCAAGGCTCAGGAAACCCTTGCAGGTGTTTTGAGTTAATTAGACGATTCAAGTGATTAGTTGAATACCCTACTAGTATACTTTTTCATGATATTCTAATATTTAGAGATAGGATATTTGAGTTTTCTTAAGCTGTAAGCCATAATCAGCAATATTAAAAGAATAAAGGGATTGCAATATTTCAGTTGATTTGTAATGAATCCAGAATGCATGACATTTTAGTTTTTTTTAATTGCATTACAGAAAATAAAGAACTTTATCACAATATTCTAATTTTCTTAGACAGTCCTGTATATCATTGAAGACAAGCTTGATTGGGGATTGAACCACCATTCCTGTTTATAGTGGACAACTAATTTGTCTGGAGTGGTTAACCCATTATTAGAAATACTTCAGAACAAGGCAATACCATTTGATATCACCACAACCTACATTGTACAAAATACGATAGATTTTAAATAACACTTATATTAAACTGTTTAATCTAGACTAATTCAATACAACCCACAAGTAGGTAGGATGTATCTCATTAAACTGATTTATTTCTAAGTAGGTGTTATAAACTTGCAAGTATGTTGAGAGTTTAAAAAAATAGAAAATCGTATATATCTTGTATCAGTATCCTGTGGTATCATATATTTACATCATTCAGTCGACATTAACTCTCTTGAGTAAATAAGGCGGAGCTGCCGACATCCAATCCAGTGTCCCCTTGACATCACAGTCACATACTGCTAATAACACTCCTAATATCTATATCTATATATCTCTCTTTCTCATTGTCCCATTAGGGATGTGTGAACAATATGGCTCCAGTTGTGTTATTGTCCTTGCTGTACTCTCTCTGTGTCCTCATTATAACCTGTATACCAATTTCCAGCTGTACTTCTTCCCCACCATCTGCAGTCAACGTGTGCACACTTCTAAACAGCTTTCCCCCTAGCTTTGTGGCCAAGGGTGACTATGTCATTGGAGGAATCTTCCCACTGCACTATAACCAGGAGATGCCAGACCTTAACGGCACCTACAGAGCACTGCCAGTAAAGTGCAATGGGTGAGTTTGATAGATGTGGAAATCAAAGTTGGAGGATGTGACTGGATGTTTTCAATCAAATGTTGTCAGATGTTTTTAACCTTTTGCATTAACTCATTAATTTTTAATCTGCAGGTTTTAGAGTACATTAATAATATGTGAGAACATGTGAGACAACTTCATTTAAACTGATGGTTTGAACTGAATTGCACTTGAGTAAAAGTTAAACTAAAAGATTTATGTCAGAGAACATAATGTTCAAGAGAGACACACAACGATGCCTTATTTACTGGGTGTGAGATTGCCTAATAGTTTTCTTAATAATTCCAAAGAAGATTTCATGAATGTATAAAAGAGCAAGTGACAGTTTTCGGACGCCATTGATCACTAGAAAGTGTGCAGATACACGCTTTCACCATCTAGTTTGCATAGTTTGATGTAAATATCAAAAGTGCAAAATTCTAATCAAGTATGGAGGGACCCCTCGCACTTGCAATTTGACAAACAATTTGAAATGATTCATGTGTATTGACAATTTCTCCCTTAAATTTGTTCAACACCTTATGGGTATTTCAAGATAACATCTGAGGAAATTATAAAGAATTACATATGTGTAAAATAAAGCATTACAAAAGACATGTCTTGGTAACATATTAGAAATAATTTAAAAACAATGCGGACAAATCAGGAATAAACCACTCTGTTTGCATTTTCCCAAGATAGATGCAAAAATGCAATTCAGACTAACTTCATACAAAAACATCATATTTTATCTGTTTCTGCTGGGCTACAGCTTTGATCCCAAGGCTTTCCGCTGGGCCCAGACTATGAGGCTAGCAGTGGAGGAGATAAATCAGAGGGCAGACCTGTTGCCAAATTACACCCTTGGTTACAAAATATTTGATTCATGTGCATATCCACTGACTGGCCAGAGGGCCGCTCTCGCTGTGTTGAATGGGGAAAGCGAGGAAGACTCCCCAATGTGCCCAGGGGCTTCTCCGCTCCTTGCTGTGATTGGGGAATCTGGTTCTGCTCAGTCTATTGTGGTGTCAAGAATCCTGCAGCCATTCAGAATCCCAATGGTAAAGACTACTATGTTCTTCTTAATCCACCCAAAACATTAGCATATACCTATACATTAACGTACAATCTTTTCCATTTTTACACAGATCAGCTACTTTTCTTCATGTGCCTGTCTCACTGACAGAAGAGAATTTCCCACCTTCTTCAGAGTAATCCCTAATGATGACTATCAGGTGACAATTTGGCCTCAGGGGTTGTGAAAAAAGGCATTACTTAAAATTGTCATATATTTACGTTGCCTGGTCCTGCAATACAAAAGAAAATAATTTGTAGACATATAAACAGACATAGAATAATCTCTAGTTAACTAATTTTTATGATTGTGTTTCGAGTGAGCTGTCATTCTCTGTCATTCTCTCAGGTGAAAGCCATTGCTCAGCTAATAATACGCTTCCAGTGGACCTGGGTTGGGCTGGTGCGAGGAGACCATGAGTATGGGCGATTTGCTGTGCAAGGTTTATTGAGAGAATTACAGGGTACCAATGTGTGTGTGGCATATCAAGAAATGATCCCTCTGCTCTACGATCGCAAGAAGGCTCTGGAGATCTTGGAGGTAGATACAGAACACTGAGTTATGTTTTTAAAGCACTAGTTTAAACGATGTTTTGGTAGTTGCTGATTACATATCAATATCAACCTCTATGTAGGTTATTGATTATTCACATCTTGCCTTCTGTGTACCTTGTGAAACTTTCTCCCTTCATCATCTGGTTATCTGTAAAGGTGATGCGTTCCTCTTCAGCAAAAGTGGTAGTGGTTTTTTCAGCTGAAGGAGAGATGACACCTTTTTTGAAAGACTACATGATACAGAACATCACTGGAATCCAGTGGGTGGCTAGTGAGGCCTGGGTCACAGCATCTGTCTTTACAGGCAGCGAGTTTTACCCCTTCCTAGGGGGCACCATTGGGTTTGGCATCCGAAAAGGTCATATCTCCGGACTCAGTATCTACCTACAGACAGTTAACCCTCAGTTGTATCCAAATAATAATCTGGTGAAGGAATTGTGGGAGGCCCTGTATGGTTGCAATCCTTCTCAGTCACCCGGCTCCAAGTTTCCTCCATGCTCAGGACAGGAGTCCCTGTTGGAACAACATTCAGCCTACTTGGATACATCCAGCCCGAGGGTGGCCTATAATGTCTATAAAGCTGTATATGCAGTGGCTTATTCCCTACACAACCTTCTTCTCTGTCAACCAGGCACTGGCCCTTTCCAAAACAACTCATGTGCTCAAAGCAACAATATACACCCCTGGCAGGTAGAATTGAGTCATCTCACTGTATTTGTGATGTAAATCGTGTTTAAAGTTTCATTTTTAGAGTATGATCCATTGGTTTTCCAGCTCCAGTATTACCTCCAGGAAGTACAATTTAATATTGGAGATGAGGAGGTAAACTTTGACCTGAAGGGAGATTCCATACCATATTATGACATCCTCAATTGGCAGAGAGGCACTGACGGGAGCATTGAATTTGTCAACGTGGGTTTATTTGATGGAACCAAGCCTGCCGGAGAGGAGCTGGTGATCCAGGAGGACAAGATAATGTGGACAGGGCATCAGAGTGAGGCAAGCTGCTCACACTGTGTGTTTACCTTCATCAGATGCCAACTGTTGAAGTTCTGTAGGTTAAGGTGGAGGTAAGTCAGGTGGGCAGAAAGAGCTAGATCTGATGTGAGTTACTTTGTATTCCGTAAACAGTTCAAAGCCCACCATACAGTTTAAATATATATATATATATATATATATATATATATATATATATATATATATATATATATATATGCTCTGCAGACTCCTTTCACACTGCAGAGCTAAAAGCCATTCTTTGCTCCCTAGGTGCCGGTGTCTGTATGCAGTGCCAGCTGTCTCCCAGGTTCCCGGAAGGCTGTCCGTCGTGGGGAGCCTGTTTGCTGCTTTGACTGTGTTCCATGTGACAGTGGCAAAATTAGCAATCAGACAAGTAAGCTAAAAATTATTAAAGATTATAAAAAATGTAACTAGGGCTCAGACAGCTCAGACAGCATGTTTCAATATGTCATTTAAATGTGAATAATAACAACATAACAATTTTAACTAACTTTAACTTTCTGGTGCAGACTAGAATGTAGTAAGGTAGCAAAGTAGACAATTATTGCACATCCCTCATTGAAATCACTATTTTTACTGTGAAGTAATATTTCAATACCAGATGTTTGACTTACTCTTTCTTTTTTTCACCATCTTCCCCTAGATTCAATAGAGTGCACACTTTGTCCCAAGGACTTCTGGTCAAACATCAACAGAGCAGCATGCATCCCCAAAAAGGTGGAGTTCTTGGCCTATGATTCCCTGGGTATAGCCCTGACAGTGATCTCTGTGGTTGGTGCATGCCTCACTATAGCTGTATTTGCAGTCTTTTTCTACCATAGAAAAACAGTCATTGTCCGTGTGAATAACTCTGAACTCAGCTTCTTCACTCTGTTTGCTCTGACTCTTTGTTTCTTGTGTTCTCTGCTGTTCATTGGAGAACCAACATCTTGGTCCTGCATGCTACGCCACACTGCCTTCAGCATCACATTTTCACTTTGCATCTCCTGTATCCTGGGCAAGACCCTTGTGGTGTTGGCTGCTTTCACTGCCACCAGGCCAGGGGACAACATCATGAAGTGGCTGGGGCCAAAACAGCAGAGAGCCATTATCTTCATTAGCACTCTAATTCAGGTGGTTATCTGCACTGCCTGGCTCATTGAGGCTCCGCCTTCTCCATTCCCAAATACTCAATATGAACACTCAAAGATCATACTGGAGTGCAGTGTGGGCTCCAGCATTGCATTCTGGTGTGTTCTGGGATATATTGGCCTACAGGCTTGTCTGTGCTTTGTCCTGGCTTTTCTCGCCCGTATGTTGCCGGGAAACTTCAACGAGGCCAAGTCCATCACCTTCAGCATGCTGATCTTCTGTGCTGTCTGGCTAGCATTTATCCCAGCTTATATCAGCTCTCCTGGAAATTATGCAGATGCAGTGGAGTCGTTTGCTATTCTGGCTTCCAGCTTTGGCTTGTTGTTCTGCCTGTTCGCTCCAAAATGTTACATTATTTTACTGAAGCCAGAAAAAAATACAAAACAGCACCTAATGGGAAAATAAAAGAAGTAAAATGCCATAATTTAACCCATTTGAGATTCCAAATCAATATTCAATGATATTTATTGATAGTTTAGGCAAATTATTAATTTATTTCATGTTTGTATTGAACAAGCATTGATAGTTGTACACAATTGATATGAAATTATTGAAATTGTTGTACAGTCTACACAAATAAATAATTATATATAAAAATATATCACTTTATTGTATATGTTAAGTGAATTATTGCTAACTTTTGTGAAAAAGTGATACCTTGTAAACTTCAGGTGAAATTTCAACCAAAGTCATAAGTAGAATTTTCCATTTTTGAAACAAAAAATAGTAGTAGTTATTAATGAAACGGTCCCAACAATGTATGACGTTTGCAAAATAATTAGTGCTATTGTGTTTTAGTTGTTGATTCGATGTTTGGAGAGAAACATGGATTTCCATAAATAAATAAACAAGGCCATTTATATCATGATATGGGGGTGAAATGCATTAAAGATAGAGAACCATGCACAATGACACCAAAAAGCACCAGGGCACAGTCCTGGGAAAAATGTGTACATAATTGTGCACAAAGATGACCATGATTAAACTTGTCTGAATTGAAATGGCCAGCTTCCTATACCATACTGTTGATGTGGAATGTCAATCCCAGGTGTGCCAGGCCTCCACTCTGCATTACAGGGAGTGACTGTGTTCTTTCGAAGCTCTTGTAGGCCCCTTTCTAGTAATGCAAGTTACAATATTGTATCAAACCATGAGTCTAATTATAACCACACATTTTTGAGAATCGAGATGCAATTTGGTCTGATGGTAGAGCCACTATGGTCACCACAAACAAGCATAACAACAGCTTCAGATCAGAGCACTGCAGGGGATTGATCATTGAAAACTATTGATGCTCTGTTCTTCAATTATTTTATGATATTTCATATTATCTTATATTCCTACAACCAATGATTAGCGGCAGTATGCTAGCTGACCACGAGTGTCAGCAGCAAACAGTACGACCCTCTCCCCCGCACTCCGAGTTTGATTCAATATTGAGCAGAATTTGATTTTAAGCTTGATTTTGCTTTTATCTTTTCAAATTAAAAAGTGCTTATATAATCATTATGGCTTACTAGCACATGTACAAATAACACTATTAAAGCGACACTATGTAACTTTTCCCCTGTAGCGCCCCCTTCAGGTATTTAACGTGCCAGTGTCGTGAACTTCTGGCTCTCGAGCCATATATGGCTCAAGAGCGGCAGTGAGCCTCGTTCAGCCGCAGCCGATGTTCTCCACAGCAGCATGTCACTCTGTCTCTACGTGTCGCGTAGCGGAGCAAATAAAAAGTCACCTGTGAGCGTGGACTGGCATTATATGTCGTTGCGTAATCACTGCCAGAAAGCAGGTTGAAGTTCTTCCGCCTGGTCCAAACCGGAGGCACCGGGCGGCTCCCAATGTCTTACATTCAGCAGTTTTCTGGCCACAGACCCCCGATGGCAGTGGCGGAGGCGCAAATCAACATATTAAAAGTCATCGTAGCGGCACAATTTTTTTCAAGCTGTTATTTTATGGTGGAAAAGTTACATAGTGGGGCTTTAAGCCCCAAGTCCCCCAATTTAGGTACTTTTTTGACATTGTGGTTAAACTGTCTAAAACATTACAATAAACATGAGCCAATATATTGATGTTGTACATCAAATTAAAGAGCATAAATTGAGCTAAAAGAATCATTAACATATCATAATCATAATTTTTTCAGCAGTCGGACCACTTTTCTGGAGCTAGCAACACGTAACTCGGTGCTATCGGAAGAAGACAGATAGCAGACAGCAAGAAGACTCCATACAGCTTCTAAATATCTTTAAAAAAGTATTACGGAGATATGAGCCAAAGAACACAGCCACAAAAACGGATTTCGCTGGTAGATTAAAACTGATATATATTAATGTGTATGTGTCTGTGTCTTTAATATTATCCCGGATAAAAGTTATTGATGTGAAAGTCCGGTGTAAGGAAGTTTTACTTTAGCATATCGGATTTCACATTTCATATATGCCGACGCCTTTCTATTTCCTATTGGCTCACAGTCCTGTCAATCGTGTCTTTCTTGGTACCAATCGATTCTATTGGCTCTAAGGATTCCAATGACCTCTGCAATAACAATATCTGCACGCACACAGCTGCATAGCGACAGATCCAAAAACTTGCTTTATGCACACACGCACGCGCACAGCACCATTTTGTGTCGTCATTCTTGTATCTTTGGCTTACTGTTTTAAAGCCACAGAATGATGTATTTGGATGTATTGAACAACACAAGTGAAAGTGAAATATTTGGTCTGGTACATGAGAAAAGTCAAATGGAACAGACGGCGTTCCACTGGGCCCAAATGCGCATTTAAAGCGACACTATGTAACTTTTCCCCTTTGCTTTAAGAGACCTCTCCTAAATTCTCTTTAATAAAAACTCTCCAACTTTTGTTCTGCTTAATTTTTTCTAAGTCATACTTTGCAAAGAGACTGTTGACAAGTGGTGTTATTATCTGGGTGATTGTAGGCCTTTGCTTTGCATCCATCCAGGAGATATTAATCCTGACAGTGCATTTTTTTCTAATCAAACCTGAAACTTCTATTTTCATATAAGTTTCATCTTTATTTACTCTTAATCGGTAACATATATTTATATTAATATTTACAAATCTGAACAAAAGCTCACATGTGTTGCCTTTTATTATTATAACACCAACATTATTCATATAGCTTTTGTGGTTGCAGAGCTACACCCTTTTTAGTTTGGATATGTCATTTCGAGCAGAAACCTAACAAATCGGGTGGGGATCAAGAGGTTTTAACTTAAAGGGGTCAGAATACTTTCCATACCACTGTATATGGTTTGGTATATAAGAAAATTCAAATGGTCCAGACCGTGCTCAAATGTGCCAAAATACACACACCTCGCCTAAATTGTTTTTCCTAAAACCTCTCACTATTTTTCTGCTTCACTTTTTCAAAGTCAACTTTTTAGAGACCAATCATATATTGTACAATGATCTAGGTTAGTTTAAACCTTTGCTGTACATCTTTCCAAGAGACAATCATCATGAAAGTGCTATTTTTCTAGGCAAACCTGAAACTTCTATTTTTGCTGTGTTTCATCTTTTTTTACTCTTAACCAGTAACATTCATACTAATATTTACATATCTGAACAAAAGCTCACATGTTTTGCCGTTATTATAACACCAGCATTATTCAAATAGCCTTCGTGGTTGCAGCGATACACCCTTTTTTATTTTGGGTATGTAATTTCGAGCAGAAACCTCAAAAATAGGACGGTTTTCAAAAGATTAAATAATTAAAACGTGATACACAGACATCCTATCATACGGTCAAAAACACTGATAGCCGATATATTATTGTTTTTATTGATACAATATAACATTACAAATTCAGAGTGAGTCTCTTATGAGACATATGGCTCTGGGTACTGATCTTGCTTTCTATTTTGTGCCATGAAAGCTCCAAGATGTGTCATTAGATTTAAAATGAAAGAGATGAATGTGAAAATAATTATATAAATTAAGAAAGAACTGTCCAACTCTCTATGTGCAGCTGACTTTATCTGCAGTGGTACTGCAAAATAAATTAACGAAACAATGAATTATTTCCCTCAGTGTTAGCTTTTTGCATCCTTCCATCAGGTTGCATCAATGCTAAAGGCTATCAAACTCCCACACTCAAGTGTTTAAGGTTTTACCATTTTAGATTCCCAAGATATTTTTGTTCATATGGGAGACATTAAAGTGACATTAACCATAACTTGGCATGATGGAAATGACCAATCTCCCTATAAGATGTTTCACAACCATAACAATGTATATACCACCGAAATTAAACTATCTCTTTCAAATGACACAAAATATGGTTTAATCCTCCAATGTAATGGTTCGGAAAATTAGATAGAATAGGTTTCCCTTTCTATTTCAAATAGAAAAACACCAGCTTTTCTGGAATTGAATATTTTTAGTGTGCAATTTTAATTAGTTTCATATTCAAATGTACTGTATTTTCAGAATAAAAAAAATAAAGCGTGTGCTTTTGGTTTGCTTAGTGGCCACTTAATATAATCACCCACAAAAGGGTTAATTCATGTGAGATATGTTCCCGTCATTCCTTTCTTAATGTTTCTTTGAGGCTTCAGTAATATTATATAACATTTTGGCACAAAAATGCATAGTAACAGTCCAAAACTAGAGGCTAATATAGCAAATACTTCAACAGCCACAGTGAACTTTCCAGGGGAGCTGACATAAGCTGGGATGAAAGAGATCCACACAGCCCAGAAGATCAGCATGCTGAAGGTGATGAGCTTTGCCTCATTGAAGGTATCGGGTAGCTTGCGTCCAAGGAACGCCAGGATAAGGCAGATGAAGGCCAGTAGACCAATGTAGCCCAGGACCAGATAAAATCCAGGAGGCCATGGCTCCTTACACTCCACAACAATCTAGGTACATCCAACAAGACATAAATACAGATCAATCAACATTAATTGTACAATTGTCATTAAGATGTATATAACACATTTACATTCATGTTTGGTTTCCCTCTAATCTCCTTGGCAAAAATGATAGCCCCTATGTGTAGGTAGAATGTTAATGTCTCACTTTGGCGAATCCTGATGGCAGTATCAAAATAGATACTGTGGGATAATGTAATTCTTACTTTTCCAGTTGAGGCTTGGTAGTTTGGGTTCTTGAATGGGTAAGGAGGTGCACCCAAAATACAACCGGCACAGAGAATAATCTGGGGGCAAATGAAAAGATAAGCTGTTCTTTAAAAACACACACAAAATGTAAATGGTCATATTATTGGTGGTTCTAAAGCACACCCACCTGAGGAGCTGTAGTACAGAGGATCATAATCCGCTGTTGAGAAAGACCAAAGCGCTTCAGGGTCTTCGAACCAGGAGCATTAGCATGAAAGGCCAAGAGAACAACTATACTCTTCACAAGGAGGCAGGAAAGACAGAGGACAAAGCTAACCCCGAATGCTGCCTGGCGCAGCCTACATGTCCACACAGATGGCTGGCCAATGAACACCAGGGAACACAAGAAGCACAGCTTCAGCGACAGGAGAAGCAGGAAACTTATTTCTGAGTTGTTGGCCTTGACGATCGGTGTGGAACGGAAACGTTGAAAGACAGCAGTGACTATGGTTGTCAGGACAACGCCAAGCAGTGTGAGTGTGACGAGGATGATGCCCATGATTTCGTGGAAAGACAGAAATTCTTCAACCCCAGCGACGCATTTCACCTGGTCTCTGTCTGACCAGTAGTATTCAGCACATTTTGTGCACTCAGTGGAACCTTTCAAAGACACAAACACTCTGTAAACACATGCAAACTCTATATAACAGTTCACATTCATATAGCATGACTTGATAAATCTAGTTCCACAAAAGAAATTCAGGAGATTTAATGGCCATTTACTTCAGACAGAAGTTAGAAATGTTATGAATACAAAAAAGATTAAAGGGCCACCCGTCTGGTTGCTGATCTCTCCGTCTGCACAGGGCAAACAATCGAAGCAGCAGTGGGGCTCTCCTGGACGTCTGGCCTGTCTGCTGCCAGGGGAACATGGTGAACTACAAAGAGATGAAGGCACCTGAAGAAATACAGGTGTTAAATTACAAATGAAGATTTGCTTTAGAGGAAATTAGGTACTGGGTGGAACAACAAAAAAGGACCAGTAGTTTGTACCACCAGATAATATATAATATGCCTTATCCTGGGAAAGAAAAACAAGTTTTTTAAAGGATGTGACCCACCTGTGACTGTCCACTTGCCCACACAATTGTGCTTTGCTTTATCTGCAACTGTTCTTTCAGTGGAGCGAAACCATCATAGCTTCCCACTTTTATAAATCTAAACACAGCATGAAAGTATATTAAAATCAGGCATAACTAAATATTTGACCAATTTTTATAGCAACTCATCTGAATGCTTAAAAAGGTACAATGTATCCTTTTTCAACCTCATGTATGACATCCTACAACATTTTAATAATTCTTTCTCCGACAAAGCCTATGTCAATTTCTCATTCTTAATGCATACAGTCTTTTAAAAATAAACCTAAGTATTCACTGGAAACGGGGTTGAGGCAAGAAAAAAACCTCATTAGTTTTGGGAATAGATCGTTGTTGGGGTTAAAACAACTATGAAAGTGTCATTAATGAAGTACCAAGTTATGTGACATAGACCTCAACATTGACTACTCATTTCAGAAACATCCTGCCATCGACCTCCCCTCATGCTCTCTTGAGAGTGTAAATTAGCAGTCTTTATACATTCTTATTCAAGATTACGTGAATAACAAATGAAAAAACGTATGTGGGATATCTTTGATATCATTCTTCGTAGTTCTGCTATTAATGCTGGATGAGATCAGTTTGACAATACCTCAAACAAAAAGCTTCTCAATCATAATTATTGAAACAAATTTGTAATCCTGTGTATTGATGGGTAATAGTATACCTAATTTCACCCTCGCTATCCTTCTGCCAGTTAATGATGTCATAGAGAGGGACCGGCTCTCCATTGGAGTCAAAAGAAATCTTCTCCTCAAACTGGTTAGTGAAATTCACTTTCTTCAGATGTTGCAGCAACTGTATAAAAAGAGTGAGAACAAATATATAATAAAGAACAGAGAATGACACAACTTAAAGAAAAAGTAATATAATTACATAGTTTAAATATATAATAAATGTTATTTTTTTGAAGTGGTTTAACTTGCCTGCAAAGAAGTGAATGATTTATTATCACACTTTCCATAATGTTCTCCAGAATCACAGTTCAATAAAGTGTGAAGAGCATGGGCGATGACATATACAGCTTTATAAACATTATATGCTACTCTGACCTGAGATACATCAGTAAAGCTGCTCTCAATGTCCCTCACATCCTCTGAACCAGTGCATACAGGCTTTTCACCAGCACCTTTATAGTTTACATCAGCTGATTGGTTTCCCCTATACTCTAGCCTGCAGCTAAACAGCTCTTCCCAGAACATATTGACAAAATCCATCCCAGGTTGTGGAGAAGGGCGGATGTTCAACAAGAACTCTTTCAGGCCTGGGATCCTGACTCCAGGGAAAGAGAAGCCCAGCGTGCCCTCTAAGAGAGAGTGGAAGCGGGGTGAGGTCAGCATGGTAGCGGTTACCCACGCTTCACTAGCTACCCACTGGATTCCTGTTACATTTCTATGTGCCAGCTGAAAAATAAGACATACAATATGTTAAGAAACCAAACAGAAGAAATTGAGCTCAAACAATCTTGTGATGATCCCAATTATCACATTGTGACTTAAACTGCTGCATTCTATATAACTCTATGCTCTTGGCTTAACATTCACTGAGATAATGAGGCACTTTCTTTGTATATAGTGACACAAAATGGATTTTTTGTTTTCCTACAAAGTTAGGAATATAATGTTTCAGTCAAGTCGGACGTTGCTTTATATAAACAAATGATGCCAAGTATTCAGGTTTATTATTAAACATTCATATCAGACGGTGGTTAGTGTTGGCCACAAATTATATAAAACAGAAATTGGCGACACAAAACCAGTCAGCTTTGAGTAACAAAAGTTTGAGATGATCAAATACAGAGTGCTTACCTCTAAGATCAATTCCAGCATTTGCCCCTCTCTGGCAAAGACCACCACTACCACTGCAGTTGAACTCTGTATTCTGTCTGCCATTTTTTGTATCACTGCCGCTGTGGGTAATTTCGGGATGGTCATATGAAATGCCAGACAACCTCCTTGGCGTCTTAACTGGCCGGAAAATTCTTGGATAGCATAGTGACTGTAGTCATCCTGAAACATAAAGAGAGCCTTTGTAAATCATGTTGGTATGTTTATCTAATGTTGGGGTGAAATAAAATAAAAATGCTTATCTCACCGTTGTCCCTATTGTGCCCACCCAGAACCAGCCTAAGAAGGTGACCATCTGAACAAGACCTCTAACTTGAAAGACATCACTTGGCACAGTCCGCAAGAATGATGGGTACTTAGACTTGTCAGTGAGACAGGTACAAGTGGCAAAATAACTCACCTATAAAAAAACAAGTCTTGATAACCAAAAAAACATGATGGAAATAAGGACAGTATATGTGAAAATGTAGTGCTGCGCATGTTTCTGCTTTTTCATTCCATTCTTACCAGTGGGAGTTTTAAAGGACCAAGGGTGTGAGCTACAGCTCTTGTAGGGGAAGAGGAAGCAAGGCCGATCACAGCCGACACAGGAGAGTCAGCCAGACATGAGGGAACATTTTGAGACTGTGTACTCCTATCTATTGTTTCCCCTGTTTTATTTTCCTTTTGGTCATTTCCATTATTTTTAAGACTGTGAGGCGTTGCTTCAAGAATTGCAGAATCACTATTCTTTAATGTGCTCAGCATCCTTTTCTTTCTTTTATTTTCTTCTCCATTTACCCCCTCCGATCTTGTACTCCAGTCCTTTGACATATCTAATCTTTTTTCAATTTCCACATTCATCAGAGCTTTAGATGGACTGACTAAAGACAAAAAAGCTTTCAGGCCAGTGTGAACATGGTCACAGCTGTCCATAATCCTATAGCCTAGTTTTACTCCAGGTAACAGGCTCAAATTACGGTTTATTTCCTCCACAGCAAACACCATGGTCATTATCCAGCGGAAGGCTCTGTAGTCAAAGCTGCAGAGAATTAAACAAAATGTAATGCAGTCTATGTAATTCATCCTGAGACAGGAATCATAGTATCACAACGCAACTTAAATGAGCATATGAACAGTACAGGACCAATAGATCTAATAATCACAGTGAGAGGAAATTATTTCAGTCACTTTTTTGGGACACTTATACATTTAAACAGTTAAGAAAAGTTAAGACAAACTAAGTTCAATGCCTGATTATATCAGATATCAACAGTATCCTCGCACTTACCCTCTGCAAGGTGTGAGCTGAGGTTTGCTCTGGTAACTTTGATGTTGCTTAGGAGCCACATAATGCAGGGGGAAAAGCCCTCCGATCACAACATCCCCTCCCGACTCCTGGGTCAGAGGCTCATCGGCTGCGAGTTTCACACAGTGAGGTAAGCTAGAACCAACCTCAATCACTCCCTCTTCATTCCCCACTACACTTCTCTTTGAACTTGGTTCTTCCCTTTCCCTCCCATCAGACAACATTGGAAAAATAAGACTAAATAAGGCCCAAAGAATCAGCCAGGGAGAAGCCATAACAATTGTATAATGTCGATACAGACCCAATGAAGACTGTGTGTACCGGAGAAGATAGTTGGCCAACATATTCTCTGAAAGGCTGATGAAGTGGGCTATAAAAACTTGCTTAATCTCCTGGTCATATGAGTCATCGCCAGATCAACCAATCACAAATGTAATGGCACAGGAAAGAGGACAATACATGGGAGAATGAATGTGAAAGATGAGGTAATACATTTTTTGAGTCCCACTCGATGTTTGAGTCTGGGGAGACCAAATGTTGTACAGAATGTAAGTTAAGCTTTGGTCACAATCGGAGCAGTGATCCTACGGAGGGGAATAGCTTCAGGAAACCGTGTTGCAGAACACATCAAAATGAGCATAAATGTATTCCCAGACTTTGATTTTGCTAATGGCCCAACACAATCAACAATCGGCCGCTCAAAAGGTTTGCCAACAACAGATATGTGGAACAGGTAGTACAATCCGATTAGGCTCAGGCCAATTACCAATTTTGCAAACTCTACATGTTCGACAGAACTTGTTCATACATCTGCTTTTATAGTACAGGGGGGCGGTTTAGCTCAGTGGGGAGAGTGGTCGTCCCGTGACCGCAAGGTAGCAGGTTCGATCCCGAAGTGTCATTGAGCAAGACACTGAACCCCCCAGCTGCTCCCCGGGTGCGGTGCTTCACTGCAGCCCACTGCTTCTTCATAAAGAAGGATGGGTCAATTGCAGACACAAATTTCCCCATTGTGGGATCAATAAAGTATACATTATTATTAGTGGGGCAGATAAAAGCATTTTTTAATAAGAATGGTACAAATTATGATAAAAGCATGAAATTTGGTGGAGTTGTTCTCCAGAGGTATTTGGTCAAACTTGCCCGATTGGGCATTCAGAAATCCAAGATGTTGGCTAATTTTCAAGATGGCTGCCTATTGAGTCTCCAAAAATGAGTTTTCTTCATAAAACTGTTTGTATTTCCCCAATTTGAATGATCTTGGTGTCTATTCTTTATTTTCTAAGTAATCTGGAGCTAAACATGCTAATGTATTAGACTTGTGACCAAAATGTTGCTACATCTTCAAAATGTTGAAAAATGGTGATGATAAAAATAAAAATAAATTAAAATCAGCTGCTACTGCTACAGCAGCTGATTAGTCCTAAGTATTGCATGTTTCACTTGATCATACCGGCTCCGACTGTCTTCAATGTAAAGACCTTCACACGTCTCTTGTGCCTTACCAACAAACTTGCATTTCAGTACTAGAGGCCAGGCCTCCTTGGGCCAATGCAGGGCAGTGGCAATACGCCCCAATGCACTGAAATAAGCTTTTACTTAAGTTTCCCGGAAAGGAGCGACCAGAGCGATGTTTCTGCTGACATCGAACGCCAAAGGAGTTGAAACTAACTGTGAAGACCAAGTATGTTCAATAGCATCCTTTTGAAACTAACTCAAGCTTGCAGATTTGAAAAGCTGTATCAGCATCAAGTTTACGGCAACTCAGCTGGAATTCTACTTCCTCTCCTACTAGATTCCTGCAATTCCTTATCAGACTGCTCTAATAAGTCTGATTGTTGATGCACCATCATATCTTAAGGAGCTTGTAGTACAATATTGCCCCAATAGTAAGCTGCGCTCAATACATGCGGGGCTACTTTCCTCCCTAATAGTGCTTAAAGTTTTGGCTGGCTCAGGTTTGTCCAGGTCCAGCCCTTAGATTTGCTGCTATAGGCCTATAGGCTGTTGGAGGATGTTTTAGGATACACTGAGCACCTCTCTCTTCTGCTCCCTCTCCTTATGGACAAATGTATGTCCCTTCATTCCACATTACTAACTCTAACGTTCATTTGTTTTGCTCCACTTATCTGGAACAAGGTCTCTGAAAGCTACAGGTCTGTTGACACCCTCAGCTCCTTTATAACCAGATTGAAGACTGTTCTGTTTGCTGCTGCCTTTAATTGAACCAGATTCAAGGGTTTCAATCAATTTCTGCATCTCACTACTGGACTTTATTTCTCTAACTGCACTGCAACTTTTATTCTATTTCTTGCTTTTTGATCAATTAATTTTCCAATCTGTGTCAGAACTGCATGTAGTCACTCTGTGTTTCCAGTAAGGACACAATAAAGAGAAAAAACTATATTATATGTCTCCAACAGCAACGTTTACGATATAAGTCATGATGTGCACATTCAGTCTTCATCTTGTCTTAAATAAATATTCTAATTTAAAAGGACATCATTTATTTATTTTTTTAGACTGCTATTTCAGCAATATTTCTGTGTTTTCAGCAATATAATTGAATCAAACAAACTTATAAGTGGTATACATTTGTCATGTGCGCTAAACACAGCAAAATAATTAAGAATATATTAGTGTTTACAATGGTAACTTTACAGGAAGAGAAAAAAACACATGGATAGTGCAGACTATATTGAACACAACTCCCACAAATGACTGAAACAAGAGTTAAGACTGTTTTTGAATGTTTTAAGGAATGTTATTGGAATAGGAATTGTATTTAAATCTTTTTTTTTTCTTTTGCATTATGTTTGGATGCTTTTAATGGTTTTATGTGAAACACTTTATATTGCCTTGTTAATGAAATGTGATTTACATATCAACTTGCCTTGCCTTAGAGGAGATACAATTCTACATGCAGCTCACAGAAAACACTTGGACATAAGTTAATAAACGACCACTGGGTAAAAGCATCCCATCTCTGACGTACAGTATAGGGTGAAGCTTCAGTGTGAAAATCTATATAGACCAGTAAAAACACAGTATGCCCACAAGAGGAAAGTTGAGGGATGGAGATCTCAGCTCTCTTTATTGGCCTGATCCTGTCGCTGAGTTTGTTTGAACTGAGCTCAGCTATTGTCTTTAATGATTCTGTGGATGGTGTGAAACAAAGGGCTGGGCTGACAGAGGAGAGGACTGGTGTTGGGTTCAGCACCGAAGGCTCATCTGTGAAATGTGAGCTGCAGGGTACTATTCGTCGACCTGCTTTCTCAATGGATGGTGACTACATTATTGGTGGTGTTTTATCGATACACCACTATGCACACGCAGTGAAGCATAACTACACCACCATGCCTGATCCACTAAGATGCTCAGGAAGGTTAGTAAGAGGAATATCTGGGGCCTAAAAGAACATCAGTCTGTGGGGATAGAAATGTTTGAATGTTTAAAAAGTGACAATTTGCTATTTGCTAGAGACAAAAATGTTGGTAATAAATATTAAGTTCATCAACTCTGTATACCTATTAACAGGATTAATACTAAATACTAGTTTTGATTTGGTTGTTTTGCATTCAAATTTACAGGCAACTTTTTTTTTTACTGTTTATTTAGGTATTAAGGTAATTCTTTGATGTAATAGTTGATCAGATATGCAGTGCAGCTATCAGTTGTTCTACATAACTTTGAAATGCATTTGATTTTAATTTCTATAAAATAAGTGAATTTTCTTCATCATATGTTAAACAGTGACATGAGTGTCTGTGTGCAGCATTGATACCCGTGAACTGCGCTTCTCACGCGCAATGATCTTCGCCATCGAGGAGATTAACAACAGCACAGAGCTGCTGCCGGGCGTCAAACTTGGTTATCAGATCTACGACTCGTGTGCCGCTGTGCCTGTAGCGGTGCATGTGGCATTCCAGCTGTCAGGTGGCCTGGACCCGGTGTTTTACACCGGCGACAATTGTTCACAATCTGGTAAAGTGATGGCCATTGTTGGTGAGTCTGGGTCGACGCCATCCATCAGCA
This sequence comes from Liparis tanakae, assembly GCA_036178185.1. NCBI lineage: Eukaryota > Metazoa > Chordata > Actinopteri > Perciformes > Liparidae > Liparis > Liparis tanakae. Next base: position 16,578,166 of record CM070099.1, on the reverse strand, counting down.
TGTCTCGCATCATCGGGCGCTTTAACATTCCTCAAGTAAATATTTAGAATTTCTGAAAACAATGTGTTTAATAGACCAATGCTATTTTATTTCCATTATGTTAAATAATTGCATTGTTGTTTTCATTTAGGTTAGTTACTTTGCCACTTGTGCATGCCTGTCCGATAAGCAGCAGTACCCAAGTTTCTTCAGAACCATTCCAAGTGACCAGTTCCAGGCTGACGCGCTGGCAAAGCTGGTAAAACACTTTGGTTGGACTTGGATAGGTGCTATCCGATCGGACTCGGACTATGGAAACAATGGCATGGCGTCGTTCCTGGAGTCAGCACACAAAGAGGGGATCTGTGTGGAATATTCTGAATCATTCTATCGGACCAACCCACGAAGCAGGATCCAGAGAGTAGCCAACATTATCCGCAGGTTTTTACATTCATTTATTATGTGCTTTTCTCAACACAAATCCACTATGTTCTGTAAAATATATGATAGAAGATATTTTCTTATCTTTCATCAAATTGGAAATCTATCGTTTTGGTTAGTTTTATCACATGAAGGGCACATTACTGAGATTATAGAATCGGTGAGACCAAATATTCACGTTCGTTTGTTTTAAATATCTTGGTATTGATTTTTTAAAATATTGGTTTAATAAAATTCACTATTATTCCTCTCCAGGTCGACGGCTTTGGTAATTGTGGCATTCACATCCTCTGGAGACTTGAGGATTTTGCTGGAAGAGCTGTCTCTCAAGCCCTCTCCACCTCGCCAGTGGATAGGCAGTGAGTCCTGGGTAACTGACCCAGACATGCTGAGGTTCAGTTTCTGTACTGGAGCAGTCGGATTTGGCATTGAGCGATCTGTCATTCCAGGTCTGAGAGACTTCCTTCTGGATGTCTCTCCCTCTAAAGTGGCTGCCTCTCCAGTTCTAACTGAGTTCTGGGAGGATGCGTTCAACTGCAGGTTGGGAAAAAGTGAGAATGTTTGGCTGATCCGTAACATAAAAGACAGCTGGAGTAGGGTCCAATTTTATGTTTGTTAAAATATTTACAGCTGCTTATACCATAGAATAATAATGAAATATCTCAATTTTGAATAAAGACATGTTATTGAGATAAAGCGCATCTCAGTGAATAATTTCTGTATTTGTGATTTGAATGAACTAGACTGCAGTAGTTTCACCATGTGAACACTGAAGCACTGAACCTAAACACACATGCACATGCTCTAGGCCACCAACCTAAATAAGTACAAACAGTTGTAATTAGTCTACTAGAATGTACCAATTACAGTTTATATAAATATGTATCTACTTGTAAGCTTTTTTACCGTCATTGATTTTTGATTATTATTATTTTTTAAAGATGTTTAGCATTTTATACTGATCACTGGTTTTCTGATGACTGAGATTGTATACATGTAAACATAAATAATTAGCCGCGATAAAGACTGGCATCTGGAAAAAAGTGCTTTGACATATAATTCAAAATAAAGTTTGACCTTTAAAGCCCCACTATGTAACTTTTCCACCTTAAAATAACAGCTTGAAAAAAATTGTGCCGCTACAATGACTTTTAATATGTTGATTTGCTTCCTCCGCCACTGCCATCGGGGGTCTGTCGCCAGAATACTGCTGAATGTAAGATGGTTGGGACCGACCCGGTACTTCCGGTGGAAGTAGTTCAACTTGCTGTCTGGCAGCTTTACGCAATGTCTTATAGTGCCAGTCCACGCTCGCAGGTGACTTTTTATTTGCTCCGCTACGCGACTCGTAGAGACGGAGTGACATGCTGCTGTGTTGAACACCGGGCTGCCGCTGATTAGCGGCAGTGAGTCGCGTTCAGCGGCAGCCCGGTCGCGATCAGCTGGGAGCAGACGAGCCGGAAGAGCCATATATGGCTCGAGACCAGACGTTAAATACCTGAAGGGGGCGCTACAGGGGAAAAGTTACATAGTGTCGCTTTAATTAAATTAGAACTACGGAAGTGTACACATTTTAACAAAGGAACATTTGACAGGTTAGCTATAAGAAAAAATGAAGCAACAAAACATAACAATTAATAATGATAATATAATGTTAAAGCCCAAATCACACCCTCCTATGTCTTTGTTTATTTGTCGCAGAAGTTACAGACAAGACTGTGTGTGATGGAACTGAAGACCTAGAGACGATCCAGAGCCCGTACACTGACACATCTCAGCTCCGAATCACTAACATGGTGTACAAGGCTGTTTATGCAATAGCACATGCCATTCATAATGCAGTGTGTCAGGAAACAGATTCTATAACCCAGTGTGACAAACTGAGCAGCATAGAGTCCAAACAGGTCAGTCAAAATAAATATGGAAAAAACACATTTCCCTTTTTTTTGCAATACTGTACCTTTTCCAAATGAAATATCAATTGTATGATACATTTTCAATATTTCCCCCTCTCTTTCTCCCTTTTACTTCATGCTCACAGATTCTTACTCAACTGAAAAATGTAAATTTTTCCCAAAATGGTTATGATGTTTCATTTGATGCCAACGGGGATCCTGTGGCCACATACGAGCTGGTTAACTGGCAAACAAGTGAGAGTGGCAGCATTGAGCTGGTGGCAGTAGGGCACTACGATGCATCACTGCCGGTGGGCCAGGAACTCCGTATCAACAGGAACCTCACCTGGGTGGAGGGTGGCACACAAGTAAGGCGCTCAAAAGCAATGTTCAAAATGTGAAATGAAAGGCCAATTGTTTAAGATTTATTTGCATCTACTGGTGTGTTGCAGATTTCAAATAACCCTCTGCTCACACCTCCTTTTCCAAGGGTAATTGTATAACAACTGAGCTACCATTATTAATACTCCGATTTTCTACATGACAAAAGAATTGCTCTTAAAAATTAGAATTTTTTTAATTCTATTTTGTATTCTTTACATTCAGAACAGATTTAAATCTATATAACAAATACTGTTGATTGAGCAGCAACGGTTATGTTTTACAACAACAAATGTCTCATTGGAAAAAATGAAATAATACATCTCAGTGAAATGTATAAAGAACATTTTATCCTACAAACAGAATTGAGACCAATAAAATTAAGTTTTCGAACAAGTAATTGTAGCTTTACCAACACAGGATTCCTGGTGATTGAACACAATTTAGTGGTGCATATTTAAATTAAAGCCAAAGAACATTTCTGAATCTATGAATTTCTTTTCAACTTCACCTAATTGGAGCAATCTTAAATTAATAAAACGTAGGCTACTTCAGACAACCCAGGTAGGTCCATAACTGAATTGGTTGGAGCCATTGCATAACCCTGCAGGGGTCAACAGATAAGCAGTAGACACCCTGTACAGTACGTTCCAAGACTGCCACGCTGTATGTGGAGTGTGCATGGACAACAGTGCGAGAGTCCTTTCCTGCCTGCCTTGAGGCTTAGGAGATGCACTTACAAAGCCGTTACTCCATTCATCTTAAGAAGGGTTTGACTGGTCACACCATCCTAAAAGTATACAAGCTGTTGTTCAGTGCTCTGATGGTGTCCGTGGGTTACATCTTTTGAACAGGGCAATGCAGATGTAATTTATCCTCCTCGTTGAAGAAGAATCCTGCTGCATAACCCTCAACCTGAAGAATCCCCTTAAGTTCTTGTAAACAAAGGAAGGTTTGGGTCTGGAAATATTCCATCTACAAATTCGCAAGCAGCCGAGGTGCATTAATAGGGCAGTTAGTTCACAGACACTTAGCTGAGGTCAAGGCAGGCTGGAAAGTGGACTTGAATGATAAAGTCTTCTGAGAGGGGTGTTCCAGAGGCTTAAAGGGATCCTACAACAAGGCCTCAAGCACATTGGCAGTTTCTATTGAAGGGAGGATGCAAACATCCCCAGGAACAAGTGGTCATAAGTGTTGGCGGACTAGGAACTCTGAGTGTAACTCAAGGACGTTCCTTTGGGCAACACATCACTTACCAGCCTACAATGGCCCAGACATGAAAGGCATTGACAATGTGATTGAAGCAGCTACTCTATCAATGGAGATAGGTAGTCAGTGGTGAATTTGTTAGTGAGAAAATAATTGCTGAGCAGGGGTAGAGGATAGCTTCTAGTGTGATGCCCACACATATTCTAACAACTCACAATCACTTTAACTTCAATTTAATTGAAGAATGCATTATTATGTTTGTTTCTTACATACAGTCATGATGTTCCCAGGTCAATTTGACCTGGTTAATTTTGAATCATCCAAATGTTGTCAGAAACCCAAAAATCTTAATAACTATAGTTTGTACCTCATCACCAATGCCATTAATAACAATTCAATCAGTTTTTAGTGGAATGGAGTTATTCACCCCTCCATGAATCAGAGTTCAATCAGGAGAACTCACTCGTTTCAATAAAAAATACATGTTCAAACAATTTAGATACACTAGGAAAATCTGAAAACGGGGTATGTGTCACTCTAAATCAGACAGTCTATTAGAAATCCTATCATACCATATTTATTAGGAGAGACATGAAAGAAACCCTTACATTAGTGTCCCATGTCCAATAAAGGTGTATTTAGGAGGAACGTTAGAAGATGAGAAACATTTTTATTCTAGAAAGTGTGCTCCTCATGTAGGGTGATGGGCACATATCAGGATAGAGATGGTTCCCATAACAAACACCTGGTTCTTTTGTTTGAAGTCTGAAATGTGTAGAACTTTATACATGGGGCTTTGAACTGGGGTGTGTGTGAGTGTGTGCGAGTGTGTGTGTGTGTGTATGTGTGTGTGTGTGCCTGTGTGTGCGTGTGTGTGTGTGTGTGTATTGAGATGGCTTTAGGAGGGGTCGAAGTGTGGCTACAGTGAACACAAACACTTTTACATAACATATTGCCCTGTGAGTATAAAAAACAAATCTGAACCTATCCTGTATTTGTTAAAGCTTTGAAGCCCAACTGCGTATTTGTGACTTTGTTTGTGTCCATGTTCCAGGTGCCTGTGTCAGTGTGCACTGACAGCTGTTCTCCAGGATTTCGTAAAGTGCTGCAGAAAGGAAAACCAATCTGCTGTTTTGATTGTTTACCTTGTCCTGAGGGAGAGATTAGCAATGCTACAGGTATTGTTTCTCCTACTGCAGATCAAAGCACATTTTAGTGGCCACTAAATTCACGATTAAATGTTTTGACAGTATACTCAAGCAGATAGAGTTGACCCGCAGGTCAAATGCTACCTATTATCCTCCTTGTCTGCTCACCCCTTTACCTCTGCTATGGTCACATCGCCCCTGTCCCCTAAAACCTCCACTGGCTCGCTGTCCCATAACAGAGTCAATTCAAAGTACTTCTCCTAACTCACAAAGCCCTCCATAACCCTCATACTCCTTCACTGCCACACTTCTTTCCTCAGCTTTGGCTTTCTAATGCTAACTTCCTGTCACCACCATTCAGGACAAGTTTATATAAAATCAAAACAATTTAAGAATTGTGTTTGATGTGATTAATGTGTTGTGTATTGAATATGTTTGGTTAATTGTTATATTCAGTAATTCAAACTTGTGGCAATTTTGTTTTTGGAGCTAAAATATCTTTGAGTACCATAAAAAGGCTCTATAAAATAGTGTTATTATTATTATTATTATTATTATTATTATTATTATTATTATTATTATTATTATTATTACTAGTAGTAGTAGTAGTAGTAGTAGTAGTAGTAGTAGTTATATTATTATTATTTACACTACAATGGCTAAAAGTCCTCTTTGTTTTTAATTTGACAGATTCCTCTGATTGTTTCCCTTGCCCCAAAGAATTTTGGCCTAATGCAAAGAGAGACACCTGTCTCCCCAAACCTGTAGAGTTTCTTTCCTTCAACGAGGCCCTAGGAACCATCCTGGCTGCATTCTCAGTTGGTGGTGCCTGTCTTGCCATTATAACAGCGGCTGTGTTCCACCATCACAGGACATCCCCGATTGTCAGAGCCAACAACTCTGAGCTGAGCTTCCTGCTGCTCTTCTCTCTGACTCTCTGTTTCCTATGCTCATTAACCTTTATTGGAGCACCCTCTGAGTGGTCCTGCATGCTGCGCCACACAGCGTTTGGGATCACCTTTGTCCTCTGCATCTCTTGTGTTCTTGGAAAAACAATAGTTGTGTTGATGGCTTTCAAAGCCACTCTCCCAGGTCGTAATGTTATGAAATGGTTTGGTCCTCCACAGCAAAGGATGACTGTACTGTCTTTCACCTTCATTCAAGTTATAATATGTACTCTTTGGTTGGTTCTCAGTCCTCCTTTTCCAATGAAAAACCTAACCACATACAAGGAGAGAATCATCCTGGAGTGTGCATTAGGCTCAGCTATTGGGTTCTGGGCTGTGCTCGGGTACATCGGCCTGCTGGCTGTCTTTTGCTTTGTGTTAGCTGTCCTAGCCCGGAAACTACCTGATAATTTTAATGAAGCCAAGCTTATCACCTTCAGCATGCTCATATTCTGTGCGGTCTGGGTTACATTTATCCCAGCATATGTCAGTTCACCTGGGAAATTTACTGTGGCTGTGGAAATATTTGCCATTCTTGCCTCCAGTTTTGGACTAATATTTTGTATATTTGCTCCAAAGTGTTTCATCATATTATTTAAACCAGAGAAAAACACCAAGAAAAATGTAATGGACAAAGGTAAATCTTAAAACGGAAAGTTTGGAGAAAACAGACATCAATTAAAAAATAACATGTGTGGTCTTTGCTAAAACATTAACCAGCTGTTAGTTTGTAGTTTGAGGTATATGCTCACTAGTATAATGTAAATAGCAGCATTGTCCATAATAAATAAGAGATTCTTATCACCTGTAGCATACCTATACGTTCGCTTCATGAATTATTGCTCGAATCTGTTTTCAATGTCAGAACTGAATGTATTCACTCACTCTGTGTTATCAGTAAGGATCCAATAAACACAAAAATAACTACATCATGGTTCCAACGGTAACATTTAGCATAGGATATGATGTGCACATTGAATTTCATCTTCTTTATCTAAATATGTAAAGTTTAATTTTGTTTACATTCTATCTTTTATTAATTTTAATGTAATTTTATAAAACTAATTTTAATTAAAGCTGTGAGCAGAAATGAGCGGGTCCTCGCTCATCTGTGCCAGTCGGAGGCGCTGGCGGGACACCGGCATGCTCGACCGAGAATGAAGGCCCGACGGTCGGACGTTTTTACCATGTCACGTAACTCTGATTTTATTTTGCCAGTAGGTGCCACTTTGACAGAGTGAAAATAGGCTTAGCGATATCATTAGGCTGTGAATTGTAACACGCATGACAAGTTTGGGGCAGATTCGAGCAAGTCAAGTTGAGCCAGTATGTGGCGCTTTGACTATGTGATCACATGTATCATGTGTCTCTACGTGTAGAACACATCATGGAAATTACATATTAAAAAAATGCATCCTGGCTTGGATGCAAACCCAGGTCTCTGGGTTATAGAGGGATTGCTCTTGTTGTTGCACCACTGATCAGATGAAAAACTTAATGTGTTTACTAACTAAAGAGCTAACATTACGGTCTAAGTAGACATCTCTAAAAAAAAAAGGCAAGTCAATCGAAAATGTTGGGTGAAGGGCATCGCCTGTCAAACTTTTAGGGGGTTCTAGAGAGGAATTTCTTGAAATAAAAATTGTACATCTATATCATACGTCAGTCGCTTGGATCCTAATAATAATACACCTAACAATTTCCATACGGTCCTCTCGGACTGACTTTGTCAGTCGCTCGGGCCCTAATTAAAGCTACAAGCAGTGATGTGCGGGTCTTCGTTAGTCCCCACACATCGGTGGTATAGGCTGGACCCGGGCTCCCTCAGCTGAGAACGCAAACCCGCCGGTCACACAATTTTAACGCTCTTGTAGGTGGCGATTTGACTGAGTGAAAATGGGCTTGTCAATATCCTCAAGCCATGACTTTTATCAAGCATAACAGGTTTGGGGCATAATTGAGGAAGTCCAGTTGACCCAGGAGTAGGGATGGGTATCGTTTGGGTTTTTTCCGATACCGGTGCTAAACCGGTACTTTTAAAACGATACCGGTGCCTAAACGGTGCCTGAACCGATACTTAAAAAAAAAAAAACGCACAATGAGGACATACAAATTCTCTTTGGCCATATTCCCTGTAGAAGCCGTTATCATGGAGCACTGACTAACAACGGATATCAGACTGTTAACATACACAGCACTCGCTCTTTTCTCTTCCTACCTCACCGACCGCACTTACCGGGTAACTTGGAGAGGATCTGTATCTGATCCTTGTCCTCTCACTACTGGGGTTCCTCAAGACTCCGTCCTGGGTCCCCTCCTCTTCTCTCTGTACACCAATTCTCTCGGCTCTGTCATTCGTTCGCATGGCTTCTCCTACCACAGCTATGCCGATGACACCCAACTGATCTTCTCGTTCCCACCGTCCGAAACACAGGTGGCGGCGCGAATCTCTGCCTGCCTGACTGACATCTCTCAGTGGATGTCTGCACACCACCTGAAGATCAACCCTGACAAGACCGAGCTACTGTTCCTTCCAGGGAAAGGTTCCCCCACTCACGACCTGACTACCACCTTGAACAGCTCCGTGTTGGCCCCTACCCTGACTGCCAGGAGCCTCGGGGTGGCGCTAGACAGTCAACTCTCCCTGACGGCCAACATCGCTGCGACATCGCGTTCCTGTAGGTACATGCTGCACAACATCTGGAGAATACGACCTCTTCTGACCCAGAAGGCAGCGCAGGTTCTGGTCCAGGCTCTGGTCATTTCGCGCTACGACTACTGCAACTCCCTCCTGGCTGGTCTACCTGCTAAGGCCATCCGGCCTCTGCAGCTCATCCAGAATGCAGCAGCTCGACTGGTCTTCAGCCTCCCGAAATTCACCCACACCACTCCGCTCCTCCGCTCTCTTCACTGGCTACGGTGGCGGCCGCATCCGCTTCAAAACATTGGTTCTGGCGTGCCGTGCTCTGAACGGATCGGGCCCCGTCTACATCCGGCATGTGGTCACACCGTACACCCCGGCACGTTCGCTCCGCTCGGCAACAGCCAATCGACTTGTGACTCCGTCACCTCGAGCTAACCACTCGAAATCCAGACTGTTTGCTGTCCTGGCTCCTCAGTGGTGGAACCAGCTCCCCACTGACATCAGGACAGCAGAAAGTCTCTACATCTTCCGCCGAAAACTGAAAACGCACCTTTTCCGACTATATCTGGATTAATCACAGACTTGCACTTTGGTAGCACATGAATGGCTCTTATTATGGTACTTTTGTAGTTTGACTATGTTGAGGAAATGTTACTTTCTGTATTCTTGTTCTTAGTTTGTACTCTAGGTTGAAATGCACTTATTGTAAGTCGCTTTGGATAAAAGTGTCTGCTAAATGACATGTAATGTAATGTAATAACAATACATGTTGTCCATTATATGATGTGATATATATAGTATATATTGTCATGTGCAAACCTCATAGGGTTAATCCTTGATGGGCAAAGAGAACAACCAATCAGAGGTCCTGAAGATGACACGTGACACATAAAGTTTTGCTTCTGACAGCAAGAGGTCCAGTGAAACAAAGTGATGCCCCACGGTCTTTATTCCTCCGTTATTATATTCCCGGTAACACCGGGGATACAGCCCCGCTGCACACCAACACATCTGCTAGCAGACTGTCACGCACGTAGCTCATAGCTCGCGCTAGCTACGAGCTAGCGCGAGCTACGAGCTAGCTTAAACATGGTTATAATGGTTAATTTATTATTTCATGGTCTACTTTTATGAATGCAAGACTTGCAATCAACGTTACGGTACTAATCTGACTTCTGGCTGCTCTTTTATTCACCGGTCTCCCCGTGTTCAGGGGGACCAGCGACGGTCTCCCCATCGCATCCAGCCTGTGCTCCGCACGGGTTCACGTGGTCACACACGGCGCACGCCTCCGCTGTCAAAGTGAAATGTGATTGGCTATCGTAACCTGCTGACAGGGCGGAGTCACCAGAGAAGTTCAAAACAATATTTTTTTTCAATTTCAACGGCTCAGGCACCGGAAAGAAGCACCGAAATGTGCGTTGCGTTTCGATCCGGGTAATACCGGATGTGTTGGAACCGGTGCCACAAAAGCACCGGTTTCCGGTACCCAACCCTACCCAGGAGGTGGCGCTGTGATAATGTGAACATATACATGCATCATGGATCTCTACGTGAAGTGTAGACCACGTCATGTAAATTAAATGTAAAAAGTGAGATATGAGCTGAGACATGAACACAGGTCTCCTGTTTCCAAAGCATAGTTACAATTAAGTTTATTTGTGTAGCCCATTTTCACAAATTACATATTTGTCTTATAGTGCTTTACCATCTGTACATATAGACATCCCTGTCCCAGAACCTCACATCCGATCAGGAAAAACTTCCAAACAACCCTTCAGGGGGAAAAAAGGGAAGAAACCTTCAGGAGAGCAACAAAGGAGGATCCATCTCCAAGATGGACATGGGTATTATATGTAATGTGTACAGAAAGAATCATTATACACAAATTAAAACACAGTAACAACACAATCAATGAATATGACAGAGTGTATGAATAATTGGTAGTAGGCATATTCCACGAACCAGACCTCCATGATTCATCAGGCAGATGGAGGTAGAGAAGAGGAGTGGCGGAGTCTCAACAAGTCCATGGCATAGTTGGTAGTAGGCATATTCCATGATCCAGACCTCGATGATCCATCAGGCAGATGGAGGTAGAGAGGAGGAGTGGGCGGAGCATCAGCAGAGCCATGGCATCGGACCCAGCCGAGTCCGATGGAGTCTATGAGACGTGAAGTCAAAAGGACTCTGGGGAAGAAGCAGAGATAGTAATGTGCAATAGAGAGATGAAAATTCATCCATAAGGTGAGGGAAAAGAGGAGATTGTTGCTCAGTGTATCCTAAAACATCCCCCAGCAGCCTATAAGCCTATAGCAACATATACAGTTACAAACCAAAGGGCTACAGACTCAGTTGTATACATATCTTTTTACTAGAGCAGGTTTCTATGCCAAAATTGTAATGTTTCTTCATGTAAAGTTATTAACGACTTTCACAGCATCATGTTTGATTATTTTTGGCAGGATTAAAATAACTTTCATTTTCATGACGAGTGGTGTTTTCTGCTCTGTTGAAATTTGCCGAAAGTTTGACCCGAGTGCATCCTTAAGCATGCTCCAGTTACGTAGAAATATGTGGCGCTCAAAGCCCACCTGTTAAAGACTTTTGAATTGTCCGACACTGAGAGAACTAGCAGGTTTTTCTCCCTCCAAGGGCTAGGTGACCCTCTGAGCTCATGCACAGTATGCTGGATCTCCTGGGTGAGCACAGACCCAATTTTCTTTTCATTAAACTTTTCCTGTGTCAGCTGCCTTCCCAAGTCATAGCTGCATTTGCCAAGACCACAATCACTGACTGTCGAAAACTGGCTGAAGAGGCTGATACATTTTTCCTGGCAAATCAAGAGCACTGTGACATGGCTGCGGTCTTCAGGCCCACAGCAGTCTTCTTCCGGCTTGTGCTTCTATCACGAGAAGTTTGGACCGAAGGCTCTTAAATGCTGCTCGCCATGCAGTTTCGTCGGGTTGGGAAACGCCAGGGTCGGCGCTCAGCAGTGGCCATATGTGTCGGTCACGTAGCTGCTTAATTTATCCATTGAGTTTGGCTGAAATTTTGTCACGGCAAAAGTCGCCGTTCCCCTCCTTGGCGCTGACTTTTTGTGTGCGCATGGACTGTCTGCCGTGAAGCATGATGTGAAGCACTATATGACCACTACTGGTTCACCCATCCACGCCCGTGCTCGGCACCTTGACCCGACCAAGCTTGCCGTTGCTAAGGCTGAGTTTTCTAACATGGAAAGCCTTGGCATAGTCCGTCGATCCGACAGCCCGTGGGCGTCACCCCTTCACATCGTTCCCAAATCTGGTGGCAGTTGGCGCCCATGTGGAGACTACCGGCGGATTAATGAGGGAGCGACACCTGACCGATACTCAGTCCAGAACATACAGGATTTTTCAGCACACCTGACCGGTATGGTGATTTTTTCTAAGGTAGACCTTGTCCGCCCATGCATTCACTGGACATTTCAAAAACAGTAGTGATTACGCCGTTTGGTCTTTTTGAGTTCTTAAGGATGCCGTTCGGCCTTAAAAACTCAGCGCCTGATGGACTCTGTGGTACGTGACCTGGCTTTTCTTTTTGTGTATTTGGACGACATTCTGGTAGCGAGCACGTCCAAATCTCGAGCGGCCCAACCAACATGGCCTGATTGTTAACCCTGCCAAGTGCCAAATTGGTCTCTCCACCATTGCAAGGTGGAGGTGATCACACAGTTTCCACGCCCGCTCACCATGAAAGCCCTGCAGGAAGTTGGATTACAGCCACATGGCAGCGGATCAGACCACAGACTCAGACATGAGGACCTCGACTACAGGTTTGAAAATAGAGAATGTGGTTTTTGGGGAAACCGGTACCACGTTTATGTGTGAAGTCTCCACAGGCAGTCCTCGGCCAATCGTTCCCACGGGGTAGAGACGATGCGTCTTTGATGCCGTTCACAATCTCTCCCACCCTGGTTCGAAAGCGTCACAGAGGCCTCAAAAAGGACGTAAGAGACTGGGCTACCACTTGGCTTGAGTGCCAACGGGCCAAAGTACAGCGCCACACTAAACCCCGTTAGAGTTGTTTCCGGTACCAGAGAGGCGTTTTGACCATGTTAACGTGTATCTAGTTTGCCCTCTCCCCTCCTCTCAGGGTTTCACCTACCTGTCGACCATGGTCGACAGGACCACCCGTTGTCCCGAGGCTGTGCCACTGACATCGTTGGCATCTGTCGAGATGACAGGAATTTATCGGCACCTAGGTTGCCCGACTGGGGTGCGCAGTTCACGTCTGAGTGGTGGAACGTGGTGGCCCAGAGCCTCGAAGCGAAACTCCATCGCACGACTGCATACCACCCGCAGGCTAACAGACTTTGTTTGCAAATTCATAGGTCAATGAAGGCTACATTAAACCGGAGCGACTCTCCATTGACCGCCTCAAACCAGTTCATTTGGATGTTGCTAGGCCCATTAAATTGGCCCAGCCCAAAACTCCCACACTCCATGCCCCACACCCGTGTCATGGTGGTACACCTACCACAGTAGTGTCTCCTAGACCCCCGGTAAAACACAGCCGTTCTGGGCGGTTAATACGACCACCTCGCCAATGATTTTTTTCTTGTATGGTGAATTCTGGGGGATCGTGTGTAGTGAATGTGATGTCATAATTCACCTTTGTTCTTGGTGTGGTTCTATACACAGTTATTTGAGTAATGAGTTATACACATCGGTGTGACTGTTCCAGGATCGCGATCAGGTTCTGTTGTTGTTTGTGAAGTCGAGCCCCATGCGTGTCTGGTTACTGGGCAGCGTCATCTTGTGATTCGTTGTGTGATGTAAAATAAACAAGACACATGCTTCTGTGCTCAACTTGAGAAATTGCGTTTTGTTTTTAATGCAACTTCCAGAATCATATTATAAAACTACATTTAGGACAGTATAAGTTTGGTCGTTTTTAGAGCATTTTTTAATACCTAAATAGATCTTTGTCCTCAAGGCAAAGAGTGCATAGCCATGGCAACAGCCTTTGACAATTTTTTACAAGTAAGGTAGTTAGGTTGTATAGACCAAATTTAAAGTTTGTCCGATGATTTATCTAGTTGAATAGACTAAAGTATGAAAAAACGTAGAGAAAAATCTATCACAAATCTATATGGCTGGCTTCCAGTATGGTGTGTAGAGTTTGGTCCCAAGTGACTTTCTTTTTAGTTTACATGTTTTACATATGCCGACCAAGTTTCATATATTAAGGTGAAAAGTAGCGCTTGGGCTGCTTAAATTGATATTTGTAGAGGTTGAAACAACTTGCATTTTCATGGCAAATGGTGGTTTTCGCTAGCCTGACGATGATTCTAGTCAGAATGTTAGTCTGATACCGCTCCGTTGGGCTGTGATTATGGTGTGTGTCTCAACCGAATCAGGAAAGAAAATGCCTCTTCGCTCAATTGGATAGAGCTACAACCAATCAGAGCAACGGAGTATGTGACGTATTTTAAGCGACGCATTTGCCTGGATAGCAGACCAAACTATCGGGGCGAGCTGATAAATTAAACTTTTTCCGAATCCCCTAGGAAGGACAGCAAAAACATATTTTCGATCTACAAATTCCTTGATCGCGTTTCTCTGTTCCTATTTCAAAATGAATGCTCTGTCGAGGTCTTCTAAAACAGACTCAATGGCAGAATCTACACATCTTCCCTCTCCAGCGGCAGCCATGTTTGTTGTAAACAAATTCAAACCAAGCACCTTTTTATGACGTGGTTGGTTACGTTACTGTGGTAACTGTGGATCATATGTCCGTCATCGTATGAAGCTAATTTGATTGGTCCGACCAATATCTGGTCGGAGATCATTTCTCCCCAATAGAGCAATGCCAGACCGAACTTCCCGACCCAAAATGTTGAGGGCGGGGGTAAGTTCGGTCTGGTATCCAGGCTAGGTTTTCGCTGTTGCAAAGGTTGTTAAAAGGTCCGTAAGAATCTGACCAATCGTTAAGGAGGAGATGGAAAAAAATGTTTTAACAAAATTCTAAATGGCGGAAAATCTGATTAGGTGCATTTTATGGTCACCGTTGACTTTTTGTAAAGCAGGTCCAAGTGGACATGTGTACCAAATTTCAGTCAATCGGTCATTGAATGCAAAAAGTGTGGCTTTCTACCTCGAGGGTGCGCTATAGATAACATGTGTATACCCAAAAGCAAGACCTCTAAATTATGACATTTTTTAACAGTCCTGTTATGCAGATCAAATTTAACGACATTTGGAATATGATAAACATCAAAAGATACTTACATTTGCTAAATAATAATAATAATTCCTTGAAATACAATAGGTTCCTCTACGACAAAGTCGTCGTGAAGACCCTAAGTAAGAAGATAGTAGTGTTTATTATGGTGACTTTAAAAGGAAAAAAAGAGAAATGAGCACTTGTTGCAGATTATAATGTACACACATCTCACAAAAGAAACTGGGTAAGAGCATCCTCTCTCTGACGTACAGTAAGTTGATGTACAGTAGGAGGGAGGCTTCAGTCTGATAATCTATATAGATCAGTACAAACACAGTATGGCCACAATAGGTAAGTTGAGGGATGGAGATCTCAGCTCTCTTTATTGACCTAATCCTGTCGCTGTGTTTGTTTAAACTGAACTCAGCTATTGTCTTTAATGGTTCTGTGGATGGTGTGAAACAAAGGGCTGGGCTTACAGAGGAGAGGACTGGTGTTGGGGTCAGTACCGAAGGCTCATCTGTGAAATGTGAGCTCCAGGGTACTATTCGTCGACCTGCTTTCTCAATGGATGGTCACTACATTATTGGTGGTAGTTTCTCCATACATCACAACATGCACACAATGAAGCATAACTACACCACCATGCCTGATCCACTAAGATGCTCAGGGAGGTTAGTAGGAGGGAGATGTGGGTGTTAAAAGAATGTTCCTTTGTGGAGATGGAAATTTTTACATAATCTCTTTAATATTGGAATATATTACTGTATGGGAATAAAAGTGTTTTATTCAGAAAAGATGAGATATTTTAGATGGTTTGTTTTTGTATTTGTTAATTGAAAATCATATATAACCAATATGAGTTAACTATTGTTAATCCTTGCATTAAGAATATAGTTTTGGATTAGTATACATATATTTTTGATGTTCAGTTCTCCCTTATATTTATATTAATATTGTGAATTGTCCTTATATGTAGGCCATATTAATACAATTACTCAACTCTGTGTTTGTCCTTGTACAGCATTAACTCCCGTGAACTCCGCTTCTCACGGGCAATGATCTTCGCTATCGAGGAGATTAACAACAGCATGGACCTGCTCCCGGATATCAAACTTGGTTATCAGATCTATGACTCGTGTGCCTCTGTGCCTGTAACTGTGCATGTGGCATTCCAGCTCTCAGGTGGCCTGGACCCGGTGTTTTACACCGGCGACACTTGTTCACAATCTGGTAAAGTGATGGCCATTGTTGGTGAGTCTGAGTCTACGCCATCCATCAGCATGTCTCGCATCATCGGGCCCTTTAACATTCCTCAAGTAAATATTTAGAATATCTGAAAACGATGTGTTCAATATAGCAGTGCTAATTTATATCCATTCTGTAAAATAATTGCATTGTTGTGTTGATTTAGGTTAGTTACTTTGCCACTTGTGCATGCCTGTCCGATAAGCAGCAGTACCCAAGTTTCTTCAGAACCATTCCAAGTGACCAGTTCCAGGCTGACGCACTGGCAAAGCTGGTAAAACACTTTGGTTGGACTTGGATAGGTGCTATCCGAACGGATTCTGATTATGGTAACAATGGCATGGCGTCGTTCCTGAACGCAGCACAGAAAGAGGGGATCTGTGTGGAATATTCTGAATCTTTCTATCGGACCAACCCACGAAGCAGGATCCAGAGAGTAGCCAACATTATCCGCAGGTTTTTACATTTGTTGATTAAGTGGTTTCCTCAAAACAAATCCACTACAATGTTTTGTTAAATAAATGATTGAAGATATTATCTTATCCTAGTTTCAAATTAGAAATCTATCTTTTTCATTAGTTTTATCACATGAAGGGCACATTATTAATGTTTTAGAATCACTGAAACCAATTATTCACATTAGTTTGTGTTAATTATCTTGATACTGATTTTTCTTAATATTGGTTAATTACAATGCACTATTATTTCTCTCCAGGTCGACAGCTTTGGTAATTGTGGCATTCACATCCGCTGGTGACATGAGGATTCTGCTGGAAGAGCTGTCTCTCAAGCCCTCTCCACCTCGCCAGTGGATAGGCAGTGAGTCCTGGGTAACTGACCCAGACATGCTGAGCTTCAGTGTCTGTACTGGAGCAGTCGGATTTGGCATTGTGCGGTCTGTCATTCCAGGTCTGAGAGACTTCCTGCTGGATGTCTCTCCTTCTAAAGTGGCTGCCTCTCCAGTTCTAACTGAGTTCTGGGAGGATGCATTCAACTGCAGGTTGGGAAAAAGTGAGAACGTTTGGCTGATCCATAACATAAAAGACAGCTGGAGTAGGGTCCAATTTTATTTGTTTGTTAAAATATTTACAGCTGCTTATATCATAAAATAATTTTGAAATATCTTAATTTTGAACATAGACATGTTGAGATAAAGCGCATCTCAGTGAATAATTTCTGTCTTTGTGGTATGTATGAACTAGGCTGCAGTAGTTTCACCATGTGAACACTGAAGCACTGAACCTAAACACACATGTACATGCTCTAGGCCACCAGCCTATATAAGTACAAACAGTTTTAGTCTACTAGTATGTACCAGTTACAGTTTGTATGAATATGTATCTACTTCTAAGATATTTTACCATGATTCATTTCAGATTATTTATTTATTTTAAAGATGTTTAACATTTTATTCAGATCAATGGTTTTATGATGACTGAGCTTGCATACATGTAAACATAAATAATATTAACTCACGCGATAAAGCAAAAAAGTACTTTGACACGTAAATGTACACATTTTTAAAAGGGACATTTGGCAGGTTAGCTGAAAAAAAATAAACAATAAAACATACAGATGAATAATAATATAATTTTAAAACCTAAAAAAGCCCTCCTATGTCTTTTTGTGTTTTTTTGCAGCGTGTGATGGAACTGAAGACCTAGAGACGATCCAGAGCTCGTACACTGACACATCTCAGCTCCGAATCACTAACATGGTGTACAAGGCTGTTTATGCAATAGCACATGCCATTCATAATGCAGTGTGTCAGGAAACACATTCTATAACCCAGTGTGACAAACTGAGCAGCATAGAGTCCAAGCAGGTCAGTCAAAACAATATGTGAACACCCAAATGTCCTTTTTGTTTTACTGTACTGTACCTTTTTTCAATTAAAAAATAATGTTATGATACATCGTTTCAAATCCCTCCCTCATTGTTTTTTTTAACTTTATCCTCACAGATTTTCACTCAACTAAAAAATGTAAATTTTTCCCAAAATGGTTATGATGTTTCATTTGATGACAATGGGGATCCTGTGGCCACATACGAGCTGGTTAACTGGCAAACAACTGAGAATGGCAGCCTTGAGATGGTGGCAGTAGGGCACTATGATGCATCACTGCCGGTGGGCCAGGAACTCCGTATCAACAGGAACCTCACCTGGGTGGAGGGTGGCACACAAGTAAGGCGCTCAAAGGAATGTTCAAAATCTCAAATCAAAGGCCCATTGTTTAAAGCCCCACTATGTAACTTTTCCACCTTAAAATAACAGCTTGAAAAAAATTGTGCCGCTACAATGACTTTTAAAATGTTGATTTGCTCCTCTGCCACTGCCATCGGGGGTCTGTGGCCAGAACACTGCTAAATGTAAGATGGTTGGGACCGGCCCGGTACTTCCGGTTGAGGAACAGGAAGTACTTAAACTTGCTGTCTGGCAGTGATTACCCAACGTCTTATAGTGCCAGTCCACGCTCGCAGGTGAAGTTTTATTTGCTCCGCTACGCGACTCGTAGAGACGGAGTGACATGCTACTGTGTTGAACACCGGGCCGGGTCTGAATGAGACGCGCTGCCGCTGATCGAGGAAGCGAGCCGCGATCAGCTGAGAGCTCTCGAGCCGGAAGAGCCATATATGGCTCGAGAGCCAGACGTTAAATACCTGAAGGGGGCGCTACAGGCGAATAGTTACATAGTGTCGCTTTAAGATGTATTCGCATCTGCTGGTGTATTGCAGAGTTCAACCGTAAATAACCCTCTGCTCACACCTCCCTTTCCAAGCGCAATTGTATTAAAACTGAGCTAACATTATCAATACTCTGATGTTCTACATGACAAAATAATCGCTCTTAAAAATTTGAATTTTATACTTCTAGTTTTTATTCTTTAGAACAGAATTACAATAAAAAATATCTCATTGAAAAAATATCTCATTGAAAAAAAACAGGGGGAAAAAACACTTATCAGTCAAATATTTAAAGAACGAAGGGCACAGCCATCAGTCAGTATCAGTCATTCCTTTGTCCTTTGTCCTGGCTGCTTGGTCTCAGCTAGCAGAGTAAATTTTGAAGATTGTGCATTCTTTACTTGTGTTAACATAGCTTTGATGCGAGATACTGTGGATAACTCCGATATAATTAAATAAAGAAATCCATCACTAATACGAATACAATCTAATAAATAATTGAAGCGCATTTCATGACGTTTTATCAGGATATTCCTCAAGAGTGTTCGCTTGCCGAACCACGATAGAGGGATCGTAACAAATGGAGGCAATTTGTGGTAAAGAGACTAACTTCAGAATAAAACAAGGGTTATGATATCGTTAATATAAATACAGTTGAAGTCCTTTACTGGACCCTATGCATAATAGTCTCCCTAAATCATCAGCATACATTTGCATAAATGTAGCTGTCTAATTTGTATATGTCTACCCGGGTACACGCAGACATTACACGTCATTTAGCTGACGCTTTTATTTAAAGTGACTTACAAACCTACAACATAGACGCAGATACAGGGAGCAATTCAGCGAGCAATTCATGGTAAAGTGTCTTGCTCAAGGACACATTGACTAGGGTGGGGATTAAACCTCCAACCCTCTGATTGAAAGACGGACCTGCTACCAACTGACTCATAGTCACCCCAGACGCCACACTAGATGAGGCAGCAAACTATCCTTCAGTCTTGAACTAGGGTGAAAGTACCGTTACCGCTCTATTAACTCACAAAGTCACGGAATTGTCGCCAAATTCACACACACTTAGCTTAGGTTAATGCAGGCTGGAAAGCGGACTTGAATGATAAAGCTTTCTGAGAAGGGTGCGCTTAAAGGCTTAAAGGCTTAAAATAATCCTACAAAAAGGCCTCTATGCCCCAGTGGTAGTTTATGTTGAGGGGAGGAGGCACACATCCCCAGGAATTGTCTCTGAGCCCCTGCAAGAACTGCCTCACAAGAGTGTCTGAATACCAGTCTGTTGCCAAAACCCTTATAGCAGGAACTAATGGCTGCATCCACCTAAGTACTGGCATGAGACAGCTCCCTATCCACTCAACAATGCAATAAGGAGAGAATAGGCACAGCCTATCCAACTCAGAATCCAAGACCGTTATCCATGACAGAGCCTCCCCGAACTGGGGCACCATCACTTGAGACATTTCTGCATACAACGGTTCCAATACAACAACCTAAGGCTATCAAAATCACTGAAATACTGCTTTAGACTCAGTCCATCAAACAATGAAGAGGTGAGATGATGTGTCAGAAAGGCGTAAATGAGCTTTCTTGGCTGTGGCGGATTAGGGTGGATTTCCCTGCTGTGGCAATTGGTATTGCGCCGTTTGGCAAAAAGATAAATTTCTGTTTCTACCGTTTTGTATGTAAAGAGCCTTTGGAAACAACAGGGATTATGGGGCCCCCAACCATCATCTCTCTGCTAACCTCAGCAGCAGTTTGAACCCCTCTCCGGTCATTTGTGTAGGTCACAATGGTACTGTTATCGGTTCTCACCAAAACCGGCCTTCCCCATACAAGTGGCCAAAAGTGTAGGCGGACTAAGAACTATGGCTGTAACTCAAGGACATTTGTCGGCCCTTCCTTTGGGCAACGCATCACTTAACACTCTACAAAAACTCTGACATGAAGGGCATTGACAAAGTCCTTGAAGCAGCTTCTCCATCCGTTGAGATAGACAGCTAGTGGTGAATTTGCTGAGGAGAAAATAATTGTTCAGCAGGGGGAGAGGCTAGCTTCTAGTGTGAAGTCCACAAGTATTCTAGTTATCATATCCTGATGGTTCGGCTACGCTTATGTAGATTTGAAAGTGGTGAAAGGCGTGCTTGTGAATGGAGGAGACTATCACCCATAGATTACAGTCAATAATGGAGCCTGTGTGAGTTAGCAACACTATATTTGTACAACTCACACAATTTAGCTTCAATTCAATTGAAGAATACATTTTTACACAAAAAAAGGTATTATTTTGTTACATTACATTACATTACATGTCATTTAGCAGATGCTTTTATCCAAAGCGACTTACAATAAGTGCATTTCATCCTAGAGTACAAACTAAGAACAACAAGAATACAGAAAGTAACATTTCCTCAACATAGTCAAACTACAAAAGTACCATAATTTGTCTCTGAGCAACTTCATTGAGTTGGCTTTAGGAAAGGTAACAGTGTGGTTACAGTGAACAAAAACACTTTTACATAACATATTGGCACGTGAGTATTTAAAAAAAATCGGGACCTATCCTGTAATTGTTATGAAGCACAAATGCGTATGTATGACTTTGTTTGTATCCATGTACCAGGTGCCTGTGTCAGTGTGCACTGACAGCTGTTCTCCAGGATTTCGTAAAGTGCTGCAGAAAGGAAAACCAATCTGCTGTTTTGATTGTTTACCTTGTCCTGAAGGAGAGATTAGCAATGCTACAGGTATTGTTTCTCCTACTGCAGATCAAAGCACATTTTATTGGCCACTAAATTCATGATTAAATGTTTTGACACTATACTCAAGCAGATAGAGTTGACCCGCAGGTCAAATGCTACCTATTATCCTCCTTGTCTGCTCACCCCTTTACCTCTGCTATGATCACATCACCCCTGTCCCCTTAAACCTCCACTGGCTCGCTGTCCCATAACATAGTCAATTCAAAGTCCTTCTCCAAACTCACAAAGCCCTCCATAACCCTCATACTGCTTCACCATCACAATTATTTTTTCGAATGCAAACTTCCTGTCTCCACCACTCAGGATCCAACACCAGACATTGGGCAACATAGCAGCTAAAACTTCCAGAAATGTAAATTTTTTATATTAAATTCAGGCTTCTTCAGAACTGTATTTTATGAGATTACTGTTGTATATTGTATACTTTTTGTTTATTGATATATATTGTAATTCTAACTTGTGGAAAAATATCTATTGAGTACCATCAAAAGCCGCTATAAATTAGCGGTATTACCATTCTTATTATAAATTTGTTATTGTTATTATTATTACTATTATTTCATACACTACAACGGCTAAAAGCATTTTTTGTTTGTAATTTTACAGATTCCTCTGATTGTTTCCCTTGCCCCAAAGAATATTGGCCTAATGCAAAGAGAGACACTTGTCTCCCCAAACCTGTAGAGTTTCTTTCCTTCAACGAGGCCCTAGGAATCATCCTGGCTGCATTCTCAGTTGGTGGTGCCTGTCTTGCCATTATAACAGCGGCTGTGTTCCACCATCACAGGACATCCCCGATTGTCAGAGCCAACAACTCTGAGCTCAGCTTCTTGCTGCTCTTCTCTCTGACTCTCTGTTTCCTGTGCTCATTAACCTTTATTGGAGCACCCTCTGAGTGGTCCTGCATGCTGCGCCACACAGCGTTTGGGATCACCTTCGTCCTCTGCATCTCTTGTGTTCTTGGAAAAACAATAGTTGTGTTAATGGCTTTCAAAGCTACTCTCCCAGGTCGTAATGTTATGAAATGGTTTGGTCCTCCACAGCAAAGGATGACTGTAGTGTCTTTCACTTGTATTCAAGTTATAATATGTACTCTTTGGTTGGTTCTTAGTCCTCCTTTTCCAATGAAAAACCTAACCACATATAAGGAGAGAATCATCCTGGAGTGTGCATTAGGCTCAGCTATTGGGTTCTGGGCTGTGCTCGGGTACATCGGCCTGCTGGCTGTCTTTTGCTTTGTGTTAGCTGTCCTAGCCCGGAAACTACCTGACAATTTTAATGAAGCCAAGCTTATCACCTTCAGCATGCTGATATTCTGTGCAGTCTGGGTCACCTTCATCCCAGCATATGTCAGTTCTCCTGGGAAATTGACGGTGGCTGTGGAGATATTTGCCATTCTTGCTTCCAGTTTTGCACTAATATTGTGTATATTTGCTCCAAAGTGTTTCATCATATTATTTCAGCCAGAGAAAAACACAAAGAAAAATGTAATGGACAAAAGTACATCTTAAAACAAAAAATGTAACAGAAAACAGACGGCAACTGAAGAAACGTGTAATACAAATACGTAAGCCAAGGAGGACAAAGTGGGAGAACTTCTTTCACATGTGTGGTCTTGGCTCAAAATAAACCAGCCTTTAGTTGTTAGTTTGATATACATGCTCACTAGTATATTGTAAATAGCAGCATTGTCCATAATAACTATCTGTTTCACGTCATCATATTTAGAATCTAAGCAAGCCATCCATCCTATCACTCAACACGTTGATATAAAGTCAAAAAACTACACAACTGATTCTCATCACCTGTAGCTTACCTATACATTTGCTTCATGAATTATTGCTCCAATCTGTTTTTAATGTCAGAACTGAATGTATTCACTTTTTCTGTGTTTTCAGTAATACAATAAACCCCACAAAACTACACTTTACAAATTTTAATGTAATTTTAAAAAGTAATTTTAATTAAAGCTGTGAGCAGCGATGAACCAGTCCTCGCTCATCTGTTCCAGTTGGGGCCGTTGGCGGAACACCGGCCCGCTCGGCCGAGAACGCAGGCCCGCTGGTCAAATGTTTTACCGTTTGTCACGTAGTGCTGAATTTCTTTCACCAGTAGGTGCTGCTTTGACAGAGTGAAATTAGGCTTGTTGATATCCTCAGGCTGTGACTTGTATTTAGCATGATAAGTTTGGGGCAGATTCGAGCAAGTCCATTAGAGCCAGTAGGTGGTGCTTTTACTATGAGTGGAAATAGGCTTGTCAATATCATTAGGCTGTGACTTGTAACAAGCATGACAAGTTTGGGGCAGAGTCAAGCAAGTCCAGTTGAGCGTGGCTCACGTGGCGCTTTGACTAGGTGATCATATACATGTATCATGTGTGTCTACGTTAAGTGTATACCATGTCAATTACATGTATAAAAAATATGCAGGGAATTTGTCCTGGCTTGGATGTGAACCCTGGTCTCTTGTTATGTTTCCTGACTTTAGAGATAGCATTACGATCAAAAAAAAGTTTATTATGGTCTAAAACTTGTGATTTTACTGTGACAAATTTGAATGTTTCTTTATGTTAATGTGTTCAGGCCTTGACTGGCATCATCCATGATTATTTTAGTTATAATCAGTTTAAGCAACAGTCTATAACATAAAAAAAACTGAAAGTGGGGGGCAACTCCAGTTGAGCCAGTAGGTGACGCAATGAGAATGTGAACATATCCATGCATTATGTGTCACTGTGGGTTGAGGCTGATTCAGAGCCCCAAATTAGTTATTATCTCTTCTTTTCTACGATGCGGCAGGGTTACTATGCAATGAAAGGATGTGGGGATTAGGGTTGAGGTATCTAGGGATTAGGGTAGAGGTTGAAGGGAAATTGGATGTAGGGATTAGGGTCGGTGGATGTAGGGATCAGGGTAGGGGTGAAGAGATGAAAAGATGTGGGGATTAGGGTCGAGGGGAAAGGGATGTAGAGATTAGGGTTGAGCGATAAAGGGATAGGTGTGGGGGGTCCGGAAATGGCGAAATGAGAAAGGGAGGGTTGAGGAAGGAAGAAGTTATCCTCGCCATTCGACTATGAATAAAGGTAGGAGAGGTGTAATTGTGATCCATGAAAACCTGTAGAGCAAGAAAGCACATGGACGGAATAGAGCAAGGCTTTGTAGGGTGCCTTAAAGGCTTGTAGGGATGAAGGGGATGGGATCATGGAATGACAAAATTAGATAGGAAGGGAGATTTGAGTACTAACGAAGGAAGGAGAGGATGACCTGCAGGATCGGGATTCGGATGTAACCGCGGTCCATGGAAACCTGTGGAGCAAGGAAGCACAAGGACGTATAGAGCAGAAATTAGTAGTGAGTTTTTGAGGGACATGGTGATGGGGGAGGTGGGATCGAGAACAGAAGAAATGAGGCGTGAATACGTTAAGAGATGGGGGTCGATGGATGGAGGGCATGGAGGGTAAGGGGTCATTGTATCTCAATGGGACCGACCTGGTTAAGGCTAATAAAATAAAAAAAGGGGTGGGGGGGTCGAGGAATGATGGTAGAGGAGCCGTGGTATCTGTCCGGTCGGGATTCGGCGGCTGGTGTTAATGGGTTGGTCTCTTTCCACGAGGAACATACAGTGAGTCAGTGGTCAGGTTTTGTCGCCTTGGATGGAAAGCTCGAATACTGAACTGTTTCTGAGCGGGGACCCGAGTGGGCGCACAAACAGAGTTATCTCGAAGCTGTGTCTGAATAGATAGCAACGCCTATGGGTTAGTGGTTAACGGGTCTTTTTTTTTAACAGTTTTACTTTTTTTATGAAGGAGAAACTAGGCGCGTGATAAGGTCGATAGTCGTGCTGGAGGTAGTAATGCGGTGGCTAAAGTGAAGCTGGTAGGTAGGAAATGAGTCACATTGGTTGTGACAGGATGAGTGTGGATGTGTTGGTTATGAAATTTGGGCAAAGAAATTGCAAGGTGAGATTTAAATTGCAAGGTGAGATGTCCCTGGTACAGAGGCAGCTTGAAAAGGGGTGGGATACGACCTGGAGAGAATGCCTGGATTTCTCCACCCTGATGCGTCGTGACGTCATCGCAGCTGTGACTGACGCGCCGGAGGGATACCCGGAAGTGCTCCGCTGGAGATCGAGGGTTGCGTTTGCCGGTCCGTGAACACTTTGGAAAGTTTTGTCGTCAGGCTGATGGTTTGCGTTCGACGATTGCGATCTTTGGTTGGGGGAATGTGTGCTCGCGAAGAGGGATTTATAGACGCCGTCGGAATGGTGAGATGAGATGGCGAGGGGCGCGGCGGACACCGATGTCGGGAGCTCCGGCCGAATGAATAGTGGCGTAACTGAAGCCAATGTTGGAATCTGCGGCGGGTGGAAAAGCAGCGTGGGATGTTGAAAGGCAAGGTACAACGACTTTGGAGTTGTCAAATGATGGATGCTGAGAGCCGTGGGTATCGCGGATGGCCGAAGCAGCTGAGGATGCTGGCGACGATGAGGCTTCAGAATACAGCTGTTCGTCCGTATAGGGTTGAGGAGGACTATTTGTAACAGGTCAGTAGTTTAGGATTGTACTCGTCCGATGCACGACGTGTCGGAGCTGAGACGAAGAGGGAGTAAACAGGTTCAACGTGTTTAAGTACTGAGGGCCTGCATGATTGAGTCAGTAAGGGGCGTGGCCGCACTATATTTATGAAACACAATTTTCATAATGAATGGTGTTTTTTGTTGTTGCAAAGGTTGTTGAAAGGTTCGTAAAAATTTGAACCAGCATTTAGGAGGAGATGAAAAAAACATGTTTTTTACTAAATTCAAAATGGCGAAAAATCGGATTAGGCGCATTATATTCCCAGTGCTGACTTTTTTGTAGAGCAGATCCAAGTGTACATCTGTACCAAATTTCAAGTCAAGCGGTCATTGGAAGCAAAAACTGTGGCTTTCTACCTCAAAGTTGCGCCATAGAGACATTTTTCTAAATTATAAAGTCCTCTAAGTCCTGATATCCCCGTACAATTTAACAACTTTTGGGAGATGTTAAATCACCCACAAACACTTTCATTGCTTAAGATTATTAATAATTCCTTGAATAACAATAGGTTCCTCTATGGCATGGGCACTTGGTGCAGATTATAATGTTCTCAAAGCTCACAAAAAAAGAGTTAATCAAAGACCACTGGGTAAGAGCATCCTCTCTCTGACGTACAGTAAACTGACGTACAGTAGGAGGGAAACTTCAGTCTGATAATCTATATAGAACAGTACAAACACAGTATGGCCACAAGAGGACAGTTGAGGGATGGAGATCTCAGCTATCTTTATTGGCCTGATCCTGATCCTGTGGCTGTGTTTGTTTGAACTGAGCTCAGCTATTGTCTTTAATGGTTCTGTGGATGGTGTGAAACAAAGGGCTGGGTTTACAGAGGAGAGGACTGGTGTTGGGGTCAGCACCGATGGCTTATCTGTGAAATGTGAGCTCCAGGGTACTATTCGTCGACCTGCTTTCTCAATGGATGGTGACTACTTTATTGGGGGTGTTTTCTCCATACATTACAACATGCACACAGTGAAGCATAACTACACCAACATGCCTGATCCACTAAGATGCTCAGGGAGGTTAGTAAGAGAGAAATGTGGGGGTTAAAGGAATGTTACTCTGGATGGACATTTTTTTAAATATTAAAATATATTACTGTTTGACAATACAAGTGATGATGAGTTGAGATGATTTAAATAGTTTTTTTTTGTATTTGTTAATTGAAAATAATATATAAACAAAATGAGTTAACTATTATTAATCCATGCATTACAAATATTGTGTTGGATTACTATCTAATTCTCTGTTCTGATTTTTGGTATTCAGTTCTCCCTTATTATATATTTATATTAACATTGTGAATTATCCTTATATGTAGGATATTTTATGACAGTAACTTAACTCTGTGTGTGTTTTTGTCTTTGTACAGCATTAACTCCCGTGAACTGCGCTTCTCACGTGCAATGATCTTCGCCATCGAGGAGATTAACAACAGCACAGAGCTGCTGCCGGGCATCAAACTTGGTTATCAGATCTACGACTCGTGTGGCTCTGTGCCTGTAGCGGTGCATGTGGCATTCCAGCTGTCAGGGGGCCTCGACCCGGTATTTTACACCGGCGACAATTGTTCACAATCTGGTAAAGTGATGGCCATTGTTGGTGAGTCTGGGTCCACGCCATCCATCAGCATGTCTCGCATCATCGGGCCCTTTAACATTCCTCAAGTAAATATTTGGATTTTTTTTTTAAACTATGTTAAATAGACTAGTGCTAGATTGTGTCCATCCTTTTAAATAATTGTACTGATTTGTTAATTTAGGTTAGTCACTTTGCCACTTGTGCATGCCTGTCCGATAAGCAGCAGTACCCAAGTTTCTTCAGAACCATTCCAAGTGACCAGTTCCAGGCTGACGCGCTGGCAAAGCTGGTGAAACACTTTGGTTGGACTTGGATAGGTGCTATCCGATCAGACTCGGACTATGGAAACAATGGCATGGCGTCGTTCCTGAACGCAGCACACAAAGAGGGGATCTGTGTCGAGTATTCTGAATCCTTCTTTCGGACACACCCAAGAAGCAGGATCCAGAGAGTAGCTGACATTATCCGCAGGTTTTTACTCTCACTGATTATGTGCTTTGGTTCCCTGCACTGACACAAAACTTCTCAACAAAAATCCACAACAATGTTCTTGAAAGTATAAGATAGATGAGTATTTGTTCACCTTTATCTCTTTGTTACGTGTATTTAATTTCATCTACGTTATGAAAATACTCAGTGAGACCAACGTTATTTATCTATATACAAATATATATATATATATATATATATATATATATATATATATATTTATATATTCATATATTTATATATTTATATATATACACTTATATTTTGTAATATATCTATTGGTTATATCGGTAAAATTGTACTATTATTTCTCTCCAGGTCGACAGCTATTGTAATTGTGGCATTCACATCTCCTGGAGACTTGAGGATTCTGCTGGAAGAGCTGTCTCTCAAGCCCTTTCCACCTCGCCAGTGGATAGGCAGTGAGTCCTGGGTAACTGACCCAGCCTTGCTGAGCTTCAGTTTCTGTGCTGGAGCAGTCGGATTTGGCATTGAGCGATCTGTCATTCCAGGTCTGAGAGACTTTGTCCTGGATGTCTCTCCCTCTAAAGTGGCTGCCTCTCCAGTCCTTACTGAGTTCTGGGAGGACGCATTCAACTGCAGGCTCGGAGAAAGTGAGCAAGTTGGGTTGATTTTTAACATAAAAGAGACTCACAGTTGGGTCTTGTCTGTGTCATCTGTTTTTAAATCTGAATTAAGAAGCAGCTACTTGAACAAACCAATCCCTGAGTGATGAAAGGGAAATCTATTGTTATTGAACAAAGACATAAAGAGGACATAAGTTCTCTGTGCATAATCTGACTTAAAAATAAACTTTTAAAGGTCAAGTTTAGGCACTATGATGCCTTGGAGAAGATGTCATAACTATGTTATATTACAGTTACAGTATACATATAAATATGTATGTTGGTTTAAATATACTGTTATAATGACGTGAATATTTAGATCATGTGAAAGACATTTATAGCAGTCAATGCAGTGTCAAATTGTAGAAAATAATTAAGATACACAAATTTCAGAGGCAAATTTAAATGTTAAATGAAACAAAACATAACATTATACATGAGAAAGAATTAAATAACTTTTGGAAGAAAAAAACCCTTCCTGTGTTTGTGTGTTTTTAGAAGCATCCACAGACAAGACTGCGTGTGATGGAACTGAAGACATAGAGACGATCCAGAGCCCGTACACTGACACATCTCAGCTCCGAATCACTAACATGGTGTACAAGGCTGTTTATGCAATAGCACATGCCATTCATAATGCAGTGTGTCAGGAAACACATTCTATAACCCAGTGTGACAAACTGAGCAGCATAGAGTCCAAGCAGGTCAGTCAAAACAAATATGGTAACATCACAATTCCCTTTTGTTTGCAATACTGTACCTTTTCATCAATAACATATCAATTGTATTATATATTTTTTTAATTTATCCCCCTCTCTGTCTTCCATTACTTCATCCTCAGGTTCTCACACAGTTGAAAAAAGTATTTTTTTCCCAAAATGGTTATGATGTTTCATTTGATTCCAACGGGGATCCTGTGGCCACATACGAGCTGATTAACTGGCAAAAAACTGAGAGTGGCAGCATTGAGTTGGTGGTAATAGGGCACTATGATGCATCACTGCCGGTGGGACAGGAATTCCAAATCAACAAGAACCTCACCTGGATGGAGGGTGGCACACAAGTAGGGAGCCTTACATGTCTATTATAGCATATTCCAACTTTAAATTTGATGATATGTGTTTTTGCTCCCTTTTCCTCCACTTCCTACTGGCTGTGTGGCTCACTTAATAAATTTGAAAAACATCTTCCTTTGATTTGTGACGCATTAATAGTACAAAAAAATGACTTTTCACAGAAAGACTAACTTTGTACGATACTAGCTTGCCATGTACAATTGAGACTGCTGAAGCCTCATTGTGGCTTTAGCTAAACTTTAGAATGTATTTATTAAACAACTGTGGATTTCTTCCACATTCAGTTGTTTTGAAAAAACACACTTACACACTATTGACTTGCTAACACTGTTTTAAGACAGAACTTCTTTAACCCTTAGATTGTTGAAGCACATCTGAACATGTGTGACTTTGTTTGTATGTGCCAGGTGCCTGTGTCAGTGTGCACTGACAGCTGTCCTGCAGGAACTCGTAAAGTGCTCCAGAAAGGAAAACCCATCTGCTGTTATGATTGTATACCTTGTGCAGAGGGGGAGATTAGTAACGCTACAGGTATTGTTTGTCCAAATGCATATCTTCTGTACAACATGAAATATTAAACGTGATTGCTAAAAGCCCTCTTTTGCTGTATTGTTTCAGATTCCCCTGATTGTTTCCCTTGCCCCAAGGAATTATGGCCCAACGGAAAGAGAGACACTTGTCTCCCAAAGCCTGTAGAGTTTCTTTCCTTCAACGAGGCCCTAGGAATCATCCTGGCTGCATTCTCAGTTGGTGGTGCCTGTCTTGCCATTATAACAGCGGCTGTGTTCCACCGTCACAGGACATCCCCGATTGTCAGAGCCAACAACTCTGAGCTGAGCTTCCTGCTGCTCTTCTCTCTGACTCTCTGTTTCCTGTGCTCATTAACCTTTATTGGAGCACCCTCAGAGTGGTCCTGCATGCTGCGCCACACAGCGTTTGGGATTACCTTTGTCCTCTGCATCTCTTGTGTTCTTGGAAAAACAATAGTTGTGTTGATGGCTTTCAAAGCCACTCTCCCAGGTGGTAATGTTATGAAATGGTTTGGTCCTCCACAGCAAAGGATGACTGTAGTGTCTTTCACTTTCATTCAAGTTATAATATGTACTCTTTGGTTGGTTCTTAGTCCTCCTTTTCCAATGAAAAACTTAACCACATACAAGGAGAGAATCATCCTGGAGTGTGCATTAGGCTCAGCTATTGGGTTCTGGGCTGTGCTCGGGTACATTGGCCTGCTGGCTGTCTTTTGCTTTGTGTTAGCTGTCCTAGCCCGGAAACTACCTGACAATTTTAATGAAGCCAAGCTTATCACCTTCAGCATGCTGATATTCTGTGCAGTCTGGGTTACATTTATCCCAGCATATGTCAGTTCTCCTGGGAAATTTACGGTGGCTGTGGAGATATTTGCCATTCTTGCCTCCAGTTTTGGACTAATATTATGTATATTTGCTCCAAAGTGTTTCATCATATTGTTTAAACCAGAGAAAAACACCAAGAAACATTTAATGAACAAAAGTCAATATTAAAACTTAAAGTTTGGCGAAAACTAAGATGGCAATAGAAGGGACTTTTAATACAAATACCTAAACCACAGAGGTCAAACAGGGATACGTTGTTTAACATGTGTGCTTTTGCTTAAAAACTAATCAATATTTATTTTGTATTTTAAACATGTATTTCCATTAGCATAATGTAAATTGTAGCATTGTACATAATAAATCTCTGTTTCAATTCATCATGTTCATAATCTAAGCATGCCAGCCGTGCTCTCATTCAAAAACGTCGCTATGAAGTAAAAGAACTGTTCTACACACCTGATTTTCATTAACTGTAGTTAACTGTACTTCTTAAATAGATGCTCCAATCTGTTTTCAATTTCATAACTGCATGTATTCACTCTTTGTTTTAAGTAAAGATACAATAAAGAAGAAAAAAACGACCTTATGGCTTCAACAGCAACATTTAGTATAAGATATGATGTGTACATTGAGTTTCAACTTCTTTATCTCAATATTTACAAGTAGTGCTATTTATGTTTATTAATAATTTAATATTTGCAGCATTGTGTGATTGAACCAAACAAACTACTTATTTGTGGTGCACATTTGTTCGGCTGTTATATGAGCAAAACATAGAAAAAAGGTGTAATAGTATGACTCAATTAAGAATACATTTATTGTTTCCTATTGTAACTTTACAAGAAGAGAACAGAGACATGGACCGTGCAAATTATATTGTATGAAAAGTTCATATAACTGACTTAATCAAAGACCACTGGGTAAGAGCATCCTCTCTCTGACGTACAGTAAGTTGACATACAGTAGGAGGGAAACTTCAGTCTGATAATCTATATAGACCAGTACAAACACAGTATGGCCACAAGAGGACAGTTGAAGGATGGAGATCTCAGCTCTCTTTATTTGCCTGATCCTATCGCTGAGTTTTTTTAAACTGAGCTCAGCTATTGTCTTGAATGGTTCTGTGGATGGTGTGAAACAAAGGGCTGGGCTTACAGAGGAGAGGACTGGTGTTGGGTTCACCACCGAAGGCTCATCTGTGAAATGTGAGCTCCAGGGTACTATTCGTCGACCTGCTTTCTCAATGGATGGTGACTATGTTATTGGTGGTAGTTTCGCCATACATTACTCCATGCACACAGTGAAGCATAACTACACCACCATGCCTGATCCACTAAGATGCTCAGGGAGGTTAGTAAGAGGGAAATGTGGGGGTTAAAATATTGTTACTCTTTGGGGATGGAAATTAAATATTTGAAATTGTACGGTGTGCTAGTAAACATTTTACAAACCGATTTTACAAAAACACATTGTTTAACATAAAAAGCTTGAACAGTATTGGATAACACAACTGAAGGTTGTTCATTGAAACATTTGTAGTAAGATAAAACAAAATACAATCCCAATTTTTTTTTTACATTTTAATTCATTAATTGTATGATTCATTAAATATTTTCCAACAAGATAAACACCAACAAAGAATTTAAATTGAGTTGAAAATTGTAATAACGTTTGACGGATTTTTGATTAATATATAATACTGTGTTTTAAAATGTTGGTGTTTAGGAAATATTTTGATATAATTGTGGACAACAGATGCAGTGCAATTGCAATGCAAGTTTGTATATCTATAGTGAATTGTTCTCATAAGATGTAGATCATATTTTAAACAATGACTCAAGTGTCTGTGTGCAGCATTGTTACCCGTGAACTGCGTTTCTCACGGGCAATGATCTTCGCCATCGAGGAGATTAACAACAGCACAGAGCTGCTGCCGGGCATCAAACTCGGTTATCAGATCTACGACTCGTGTGCCTCTGTGCCTGTAGCGGTGCATGTGGCATTCCAGCTGTCAGGCGGCATGGACCCGGTGTTTTCCACCGGCGACAATTGTTCACAATCTGGTAAAGTGATGGCCATTATTGGTGAGTCTGGGTCCACGCCATCCATCAGCATGTCTCGCATCATCGGGCCCTTTAACATTCCTCAAGTAAATATTTTGAATTTCTGAAAACAATGTTTTCAATAGACAGGTGGTAAATTGTGTCTGTCCTTTTAAATAATTGTACTGTTGTGTTCATTTAGGTTAGTTACTTTGCCACTTGTGCATGCCTGTCCGATAAGCAGCAGTACCCAAGTTTCTTCAGAACCATTCCAAGTGACCAGTTCCAGGCTGACGCGCTGGCAAAGCTGGTAAAACACTTTGGTTGGACTTGGATAGGTGCTATCCGATCAGACTCGGACTATGGAAACAATGGCATGGCGTCGTTCCTGAACGCAGCACACAAAGAGGGGATCTGTGTGGAATATTCTGAATCCTTCTATCGGACCAACCCACGAAGCAGGATCCAGAGAGTAGCCGACATTATCCGCAGGTTTTTACATTAATTTATTGTGTGCTTTTCTTCCCTTTACTCACACACAAATTTTCAACACATATCCACAACAGTGTTCTGGAAAGTATAAGGTAGAATGTTTTCACCTTAAAGATAATTAATTTATTTATTTATTTTATTTCGCAAATAAAATACACTGATTTCATTCCAGGTCGACTGCTATTGTAATTGTGGCATTCACATCTCCTAGAGACATGAGGATTTTGCTGGAAGAGCTGTCTCTCAAGCCCTTTCCACCTCGCCAGTGGATAGGCAGTGAGTCCTGGGTAACTGACCCAGCCATGCTGAGGTTCAGTTTCTGTGCTGGAGCAGTCGGATTTGGCATTGAGCAATCTGTCATTCCAGGTCTGAGAGACTTCCTGCTGGATTTCTCTCCCTCTAAAGTGTCTGACTCTCCAGTCCTTACTGAGTTCTGGGAGGATGCATTCAACTGCAGGCTGGGAAAAAGTGAGAAAAGTGGGTTGATTTTTAACATAAAAGACAGCGAATGTTAGATCTTGTCTATGTCGTGTGTTTTTAAATCGGAATTAGGAACCAGCTGCATGAATAACCCAATCCCTGAGTAATGAAAGGGAAATCTATTGTTATTGAACAAAGAAATGAAGTGGACATAAATTCTCTGTGAATAATCTGAGTTAAAAATAAGCTTTTAAAGGTCAAGTTTAGACACTGGCGTCTTGGAGAAGATTTCAACACTAAAGTCCTGAACACAAGCACACACTATGACAGACAGTCTTTAGGCTACCAAGCTAAATAAATAAATTATAATTGTAATCATAACTAAGTTATATTACAGTTACAGTATACATATAAATATGCACGTTGGTTTAAATATACTGTTACAATGACGTGAATTTATAGATAATTTGAAAGACATTTAAAGAGGTCAATTCAGTGTTCAATTAAAAAAATATTATTCTTTTTCCTGACAATATGAGCTGATTTACACAAGTTAAAAGATAACAACAAAACATATTGTCAGAAATAGAAACTTCCCTTTTTAAAACAACAAAAAACAGATGAAGAAATATTTTAGAGAACTAAGGAAAAGAGAATGTTTTGAATTGTAGTTGCTTAAATTAGAAGAATATAGATATAATACTTTCTCAGGCACATTTTACAGGTTAAATTAAATAAAAAACAACATTATACATGTTTCTCACATTATATTATGAGAAAGAATGATGTAATTTTTTTAGCTTAAAGCACCTTCCTGTATCATTGTGTGTTTTCAGAAGCATCCACAGATGAGACTGCGTGTGATGGAACTGAAGACCTAGAGACGATCCAGAGCCCGTACACTGACACATCTCAGCTCCGAATCACTAACATGGTCTACAAGGCTGTTTATGCAATAGCACATGCCATTCATAATGCAGTGTGTCAGGAAACACATTCTATAACCCAGTGTGACAAACTGAGCAGCATAGAGTCCAAACAGGTCAGTCAAAACCATCACAATTCCCTTTTGTTTGCAATACTGTAACTTTTCCTCAATGAAATATTAATTGTATTATAAATTGTTCAATTTCTCCCTCTCTCCGTCTTATATTACTTCATCCTCAGGTTCTCACTCAGTTGAAAAAAGTGAATTTTTCCAAAAATGGTGATCATGTGTCATTTGATGCCAACGGGGATCCTGTGGCCACATACGAGCTGATTAACTGGCAAAAAACTGAGAGTGGCAGCCTTGAGCTGGTGGTAGTAGGGCACTACGATGCATCTCTGCCGGTGGGCCAGGAACTCCGTATCAACAATAACCTCACCTGGGTGGAGGGTGGCACACAAGTAGGGATTCCAAAATGTATATTATATAATGTCCCAAACTTCAAATGTGATGATATCTGTGTCTGCTCCCCGTTCCCCCACTTCCTACAGGCTGTGAAGAGGTCTGTTCTTAAATTAAAACATTTTCAGTCTGTATTCCCACTTTTTTTCTACAAAAATGTTCCTTTTAGTTGTGGCACAGGAATAGTAAAAAAAAGGACTTTGCAAAAAAAGACTGTGACGAGTAGGGAGCCCAAAAAGTCTATTATATCACATTCCAACTTCAAATTTGATGATATATGTTTTTGCTCCCTTTTCCTCCACTTCCTACTGGCTGTGTGGCTCACTTAATAAATTTGAAAAACATCTTCCTTTGAGTTGTGGCGCATTAATAGTACAAAAAAAGGACTTTTCAAAGAAAGACTAACTTTGTACGATACTAGCTTGCCATGTACAATTGAGACTGGTGAAGCCTCATTGTGGCTTTAGCTACACTTTAGAATGTATTTATTAAACAACTGTGGATTTCGTCCAGCATCAGTTGCGTTGATAAAACATACACACATATTGACTTGCTTTTACTGATTTTTGAAAGACTTAATAAATTATCCGAACTTCTTTAACCCTCAGAGCTTTGAAACACAACTGAATATGTGTGACTTTGTTTGTATGTTCCAGGTGCCTGTGTCAGTGTGCACTGACAGCTGTCCTGCAGGAACTCGTAAAGTGCTGCAGAAAGGAAAACCCATCTGCTGTTATGATTGTATACCTTGTGCAGAGGGGGAGATTAGTAACACTACAGGTATTGTTTGTCCAAATGCATATCTTATATACAACATGAAATATTGAACACGATCGCTAAAAGACTTCTTTTGCTTTATTGTTTCAGATTCCTCTGATTGTTTCCCTTGCCCCAAGGAATTATGGCCCAACGGAAAGAGAGACACTTGTCTCCCCAAGCCTGTAGAGTTTCTTTCCTTCAACGAGGCCCTAGGAATCATCCTGGCTACATTCTCAGTTGGTGGTGCCTGTCTTGCCATTATAACAGCGGCTGTGTTCCACCGTCACAGGACATCCCCGATTGTCAGAGCCAACAACTCTGAGCTGAGCTTCCTGCTGCTCTTCTCTCTGACTCTCTGTTTCCTGTGCTCATTAACCTTTATTGGAGCACCCTCTGAGTGGTCCTGCATGCTGCGCCACACAGCGTTTGGGATTACCTTCGTCCTCTGCATCTCTTGTGTTCTTGGAAAAACAATAGTTGTGTTGATGGCTTTCAAAGCCACTCTCCCAGGTGGTAATGTTATGAAATGGTTTGGTCCTCCACAGCAAAGGATGACTGTAGTGTCTTTCACCTTTATTCAAATTATAATATGTACTCTTTGGTTGGTTCTCAGTCCTCCTTTTCCAATGAAAAACTTAACCACATACAAGGAGAGAATCATCCTGGAGTGTGCATTAGGCTCAGCTATTGGGTTCTGGGCTGTGCTCGGGTACATTGGCCTGCTGGCTGTCTTTTGCTTTGTGTTAGCTGTCCTAGCCCGGAAACTACCTGATAATTTTAATGAAGCCAAGCTTATCACCTTCAGCATGCTAATATTCTGTGCGGTCTGGGTTACATTTATCCCAGCATATGTCAGTTCTCCTGGAAAATTTACAGTGGCTGTGGAGATATTTGCAATTCTTGCCTCCAGTTTTGCACTAATACTGTGTATATTTGCTCCAAAGTGTTTCATCATATTGCTTAAACCAGAGAAAAACACCAAGAAACATATAATGAACAAAAGCCAATATTAAAACATAAAGTTTGGAGAAAACTAAGATGGCAATTGAAGGGACTTTGAATACAAATACCTAAACCACAGAGGACAAAGAGGGATAACTTGTTTCACATGTGTGCTTTTGGTTAAAAACTAATCAATGTTTATTTTGTATTTTAAACATATATGGTCATTAACATAATGTAAATTGTAGCATTGTACATAATAAATCTCTGTTTCAATTCATCATGTATATAATCTACGCATGCCAGCCGTGCTCTCACTTTAACACGTCGCTATGAAGTCAAAGAACTGTTCTACACACCTGATTCTCATCACTTATAGCTTACCTATATGTCCACTTCTTAAATAGATGCTCCAATCTGTTTTCAATGTCAGAACTGCATGTATTCACTCTGTGTTTTCAGTAAGGAAACAATAAAGACAAGAACAACTACTTTATGGCTTCAACAGCAACATTTAGTATAGGATATGATGTGTACATTGAGTTTCAACTTCTTTATCTAAATATTTATAATTAGTGCTATGAATATGTTTGCAGCATTGTGTGATTGGACCAAACAAACAACGTGTTAGTGGTGTACATGTGTTAGACTGTTATATGAGCAAGACATAGCACAAATGTGTAAGATTATGACTTAATTAAGAATGTATTTATTGTTTCCAATTATAACTTTTCAAGAAGAGAAAAGAGACATGGGCAGTGCAAATTATATTGTATGAAAAGCTCATTTAACTGACTTAATCAAAGACCACTGGGTAAGAGCATCCTCTCTCTGACGTACTGTAAGTTGACGTACAGTAGGAGGGAAACTTCAGTCTGATAATCTATATAGACCAGTACAAACACAGTATGGCCACAAGAGGACAGTTGAAGGATGGAGATCCCAGCTCATTTTATTGGCCTGATCCTGTCACTGTGTTTTTTTAAACTGAGGTCACCTTTTGTCTTGAATGGTTCTGTGGATGGTGTGAAACAAAGGGCAGGGCTGACAGAGGAGAGGACTGGTGTTGGGGTCACCACCGACGGCTCATATGTGAAATGTGAGCTCCAGGGTACTATGCGTCTACCTGCTTTCTCAATGGATGGTGACTAC
The DNA here is from genome assembly GCA_036178185.1 of Liparis tanakae. Classification (NCBI taxonomy): domain Eukaryota; kingdom Metazoa; phylum Chordata; class Actinopteri; order Perciformes; family Liparidae; genus Liparis; species Liparis tanakae. The sequence continues at coordinate 16,539,708 of CM070099.1, read as the reverse complement.
GTTATTGGTGGTGTTTTCTCCATACATTACTCCATGCACACGATGAAGCATAACTACACCACCATGCCTGATCCAGTAAGATGCTCAGGGAGGTTAGTAAGAGGGACATGTGGGGGTTGAAAGAATGTTACTCTGTGGGGATGGAATTTCAGAACTTTAATTGTACGGTGTGCTATTAATAATTTTACAAAGCGTTTTTATAAAAAACACATTAATTAACATGAAGAGCTTGAACAGTATTGGAAAACACAACTGAAGCTTTTTCTTTTAAAAACATTTGTAAAAAAAATACAATACCATTTTTTTTTTGTATGTTAATTAATTGTAGGATTCATGAAATAGTTTACAACAAGATAAACACAAAGCAGGAATTTAAATTGTATTGACAATTGTAATAACGTTTGCCGGATTTTTGTAATTTTATCTAATACTGTGTTTTGATTGTTAGTGTTCGGCAACTTTATGATATAATTGTGGACAACACATGCAGTTTAGCTATTATTGTCTTTAACTCTGAACTAAAGATCTCCTAATTTTATTTAAATCTAGAGTGAAACGTCCTGATCATATGTTGACCATATTTTAAACAGTGACTCATGTGTTTGTGTGCAGCATTGATACCCGTGAACTGCGTTTCTCACGTGCAATGATCTTCGCCATCGAGGAGATTAACAACAACACGGAGCTGCTGCCGGGCATCAAACTCGGTTATCAGATCTACGACTCGTGTGCCGCTGTGCCTGTAGCGGTGCATGTGGCATTCCAGCTGTCAGGCGGCATGGACCCGGTGTTTCACACCGGCGACAATTGTTCACAATCTGGTAAAGTGATGGCCATTGTTGGTGAGTCTGGGTCCACGCCTTCCATCAGCATGTCTCGCATCATCGGGCCCTTTAATATTCCTCAAGTAAATATTTTTAATTTCTCAATGTGTTTAATAGACTGGTGCTATATTGTGTCCATCCTTATAAATAATTGCACTGTTGTATTCATTTAGGTTAGTCACTTTGCCACATGTGCATGCCTGTCCGATAAGCAGCAGTATCCAACTTTCTTCAGAACCATTCCAAGTGACCAGTTCCAGGCTGACGCGCTGGCAAAGCTGGTGAAACACTTTGGTTGGACTTGGATAGGTGCTATCCGATCGGACTCGGACTATGGAAACAATGGCATGGCGTCGTTCCTGGAGTCAGCACACAAAGAGGGGATCTGTGTGGAATATTCTGAATCATTCTATCGGACCAACCCACGAAGCAGGATCCAGAGAGTAGCCGATATTATCCGCAGGTTTTCAGTCTCACTAATTATGTCCTTTTCTCCCCTTAACACATACAAAACTTCAAAACAAAAATCCACAACAGTGATCTGGAAAGTATTAAATAGAAAAGTATTTGTTCACCTCAAAGGCTAATTAGAAATTAAAATTTCTCTCCTGACAATTGTATTTATCTCATATTTGCTAACTATCTTTGTTAAAAAGATACTTAGTGAGACCAAAACTATCTCCAGACATATGTACAAATATTTTGTAGTATTTTTTTTCTTCAAATTTCTCCAATAAATTGCACTTTTATTTCTCTCCAGGTCGACAGCTATTGTTATTGTGGCATTCATATCCGCTGGTGACATGAGGATTCTGCTGGAAGAGCTGTCGCTCAAGCCCTCTCCACCTCGCCAGTGGATAGGCAGTGAGTCCTGGGTAACTGACCCAGACATGCTAAGGTTCAGTTTCTGTGCTGGATCAGTCGGATTTGGCATTGAGCGATCTGTGATTCCAGGTCTGAGAGACTTCCTGCTGGATGTCTCTCCCTCTAAAGTGGCTGCCTCTCCAGTCCTTACTGAGTTCTGGGAGGATGCATTCAACTGCAGGCTGGGAAAAAGTGAGGAAATTGGGTTGATTTTTAACATAAATGACACTCACAGTTGGGTCTTGTCTGTGTCATCTGTTTTTAAATCTGATTTAAGAAGCAGCTGCTTGAACATCCCAATCCCTCAGTAATATATATATATATATATATATATATATATATATATATATATATATATATATATATATATATATATATATATATATATATTGTTATTGAACAAAGACATGAACTGGACATACATTCTCTGTGAATAATCTGCTTTAAAAATAAGCTTTTAAAGGTCAAGTTTAGGCACTGCTGTCTTGGAGAATATGTCAATAGTAAAGTCCTGAACATAAGCACACACTATATGATGGACAGTCTGTAGGCCACCAAGCTGAATAAAGACATTATAACTGTACTCATAACTGTGTTACATTTACAGTGTATATATGTAAATATGCACGTTATTTTAAATATACTGTTATATTGTCATGAATTTATAGATAATTTGAAAGACATTCATTGAGGTCAATTCAGTGTTGAATTAAAAAAAAGAGCTAATTTACACAATGTGAAAAATGACAACAAAACATATTGCCATAATTTGAGACTGCACATATTTAAACAACAAAAAATAGACAAAGAAATATTGTAGAGAACTAAGGAAAGGAGAGTTTTTCTAATTGTAGTTGCTTGTTCTAAGGAACATTTTTACAGGTTAATAGAAATAAAAACATTATACATCAGAAATAATGATGTACATTTTAAGCATAAAACACCTTCCTGTATCATTGTGTGTTTTTTTCAGAAGCATCCACAGACAATATTGCGTGTGATGGAACTGAAGGCCTAGAGACGATCCAGAGCCCGTACACTGACACATCTCAGCTCCGGATCACTAACATGGTCTACAAGGCTGTTTATGCAATAGCACATGCCATTCATAATGCAGTGTGTCAGGAAACACATTCTATAACCCAGTGTGACAAACTGAGCAGCATAGAGTCCAAACAGGTCAGTCAAAACCATCACAATTCCCTTTTGTTTGCAATACTGTAACTTTTCCTCAATGAAATATTAATTGTATTATAACTTGTTTAATTTATCACTCTCTTCCATTACTTCATCCTCAGGTTATCACTCAGTTGAAAAAAGTAAATTTTTCCAAAAATGCTTATCATGTGTCATTTGATGCCAACGGGGATCCTGTGGCCACATACGAGCTGGTTAACTGGCAACAAACTGAGAGTGGCAGCGTTGAGATGGTGGTAGTAGGGCACTATGATGCATCTCTGCCGGTGGGCCAGGAACTCCGTATCAACAAGAACCTCACCTGGGTGGAGGGTGGCACACAAGTAGGGATTACAAAATGTATACATCATGTCCCAAACTTCAAATGTGATGATATATGTGTCTGCTCCCTGTTCCTCCACTCCCTACACGCTATGAAGAGGTCTGTTCTTAAGTTACAACGTTTTCAGTCTGTATTCCAACTTTTTTTCTACAAAAATGTTCCTTTGAGTTGTGGCACAGGAATAGTAAAAAAAATAACTTTGCAAAAAGAGACTGTGACAAGTAGGGAGCCCAACATGTCTATTTAAGCAATAAGGGACGAGAGGCAGTACTTTAACAAAGTATGTGTTCAAGGGTGTTGTTAGGCCCAACGCGCAGCGGAGGGCCGGCAACCCTTGAATAGTTACTTTTATAATACGGTCACCAGTGACATTATAAATAGTAAGTAAGCTGCCTTTCAGCACAAAATAGTTGTTGCCAATAAAACTTATGTATCGCATTTCAGTAGCCGAGAGTAAATAGTCCCCTCCGTGTGAAAGTAGTCCCCTCCGTGTGGCTAACGGACAAACAGCATTGTTTACATCACGTTTGTTAGCCTAGCTAAAGGATGGTAGATAGTTAGCTAGTTCTCGCAACATCTCATTAATTCAAATTGCTCATTTTATAAAAGTTGCCTTTAAAATAACACCAATGACAATGGGACACTTTCAATAAAATAATATTTATTAAATGTTTCGTAGGCACTGGGTCTATGTTAGCTATACATGCTGTTTACTAAACTATAGTTACGAGCAACTTGAGACTCGATAGACCAACACTCGGCTGTTGTTAAGGCTTACTTATCAGGGCTAACAAGTGTCACGCATTGAGCGTGAGACTCACACATTTCGGTCTTAACTCATGCATTCCCGCCACACATCGTATTTCTCACGCTTAAAAAAACTCTCGGCTATTTAATGTTTTAATGTGCCGCAGCGCAAACATGAGCCGCTCTCTCAGTGGAGGAATCAAGCTCAGACCCACGGCGAGCGTTGTCGACGTGGGTCACTTTCCTATCGCTGGTCATGTAATGTCACGCTTGCCTGTCTTCAAAACTTGAGAGCCCTGCTTATATTGATTTGGATATCTCCATTAATCATCCGTGGAAAACGTTTCTCATGTCCTCTTCATCTCTGATGACATCGCCTCCGACCACTCTTCTCTCTTTGCGGGTGGCTCGGTGTTGGAAGTGCCGTCTCCAGCTGGATATCACTCCAACGTCGTCTTTCATTGAGATTTGGTGCCCAGTAGCTTTGAAGGGAGCTTTCGGATTTATTTGAAATGACAACTAACGGTTGCGCAAAAGCTAACCTTATTTTTAGTGTGCATTGATATGGAACGCTCCCCTTTAAGGTAAATGTAAACAGGCCGTACAGTACATTGTGACTCACTCTCAACCAATCAGAATGCTTGATTTCATCTACCCGTATTATAATATAGCATATTCCAAGTTCAAATTTGATGATATATGTTTTTGCTTCTTATTCCTCCACTTCCTAGTGGCTGTGTGGTTCACTTTATAGATTTGAAAAACATCTTCCTTTGAGTTGTGGCGCATTAATCGTAAAAAAAAGGACTTTTCACAGAAAGACACATTTTGTACGATACTAGCTTGCCATGTACAATTGAGACTGCTGAAGCCTCATTGTGGCTTTAGCTAAACTTTAGAATGTATTTATTAAACAACTGTGGATTTCTTCCAGCATCAGTTGCATTGATAAAACATACTGTCACGTCACGGGCTGTCCCTAATGCCATCTAGGGTGGGGCAGTGCATGGGTGGAGTAAAAACTGTTTAGGTTTATTTATTCCAACAAAAATAAGAAAAAGTCCATAGTTCAACAAAAAGCGTCCCGGGGGAGAAAAAGGTTCTTTAAACAAAACGTATCTTCCAGCAAAGTCCTGTTAACAAAGTCTTCCTCTTGGTTGTTCTCTTGCGCTTGCACTGGAGGCCCTTCCATTCCTGGCTTGTCCAGCTCCTTCTCTCCTTCTGCTCTCCCCTATGTCTCCTCTTAAGCTTCCCAGCCATGCCTCAATTAGCTGTCCTAAACAACTGCAGCTGGATGAGTGGTGAAGCAGTCTGTGAGCTGTAGTTTCCACCCAAGCAGCCATTTTGCCCTGTGGCCGCTGTTCTTGAGAGAGAACGTACCGTCCCTCCACTACCTGGCCCCTTGTGATGCCACATATCCCTCTCCTCGGGCCTGACGTCCTCGGCAGGGTGAAGGAAGACCAGAAGGCATCACGGCGGGACAGGGCATCCGCGTTTCCATGGCGCCGTCCTGACCTGTGAACAACAGAGAAGTTAAAAGGCTGGAGGCTTAAAAAACACCTAGTAACCCTGCTGTTCGTCTCTTTGTTTTTTGCCATCCATTGTAACGATGAATGATCCGTCACCAGAGTGAACCTCCTTCCAAGCAGGTAGTACTTGAGGGTTTCCAGAGCCCATTTTAAGGTGAGGCACTCTTTTTCCACTGTGGCATAGTTCTTCTCTCTGGGAAGCAACTTCCGTCTCAAATAAAGAATGGGGTGTTCCTCACCTTACTTGATCTGGGCTAGCACAGCCCCCAGACCCACCTCCGAGGCATCTGCCGGGACCACCAACTCCTTGCTGAAGTCAGGGGCAGTAAGGACCGGTTTTGAACACAAGGCCCTCTTCAAGTTGCCAAATGCTTCTTCTGCATCCGGGGTTTCTTGGTCATCAGTTCTGTGATAGGGGCCGGTATCGTTGAAAAGTCAGGGATGAACTGCTGGTAATAGTTAGCAAGGCCTAAAAAGGATCTCACCTGCTTCTTGGTCAACGGTTTTGGCCAGTGTTGTATGGCACAGAGTTTTGCCTCGTGGGGTTTGACAAGGCCCCGCCCGATAGTGTATCCCAAGTAGTTTGTCTCCCCGACGGCCAGCTTACATTTCTTGGGGTTTGCTGTCAAGCCTGCCTGTCGGAGGGACTCCAGAACCTTCTGCACCCTCGGTAGGTGACTTTCCCAGTCTGGGCTTTGAATCACAACTTCATCCAAATAGGCAGAAGCATACTCTTGATGGGGTTTGAGTACCTGATTCATCAAGCGCTGGAACGTGGCAGGCGCTCCAAACAGTCCAAAGGGCATCATCCGATACTGCCACAGGCCTCCCGGGGTGGCAAAGGCCGTCTTCTCTTTTGATGCCGCCGATAAGGGGACCTGCCAATAACCCTTTGTGAGATCCAGTGTAGTTAGGATAGCCCAGGCTTTCAATCAGCTCGTCAACACGAGGCATGGGATAGGCATCAAATTCAGACACTTCGTTCACTTTACTGAAATCATTACAAAAACGCACCGAGTTGTCTGGCTTGTTGGCCAGAACAATGGGGCTTGACCAGGCACTCAATGACATTCAACTTCAACATCTTCTTCACCTCCTCGTCAATAAGCTTTTTACAGGCCTTGGGCACCCGATATGGCTTTTGATTGACAGTTTTTCCTGGTGGGGTGCATATTTCATGTTACACCAGGTGGGTGCAGCCTGGGAGGGATGAAAATACATCCCGATTACCGTCCACAAGCTCCTTTGCCTGCTGCAGCTGGTGAGGGGACAGGTCCGGGCCAAACTGCACTTCTTCCTGGGCAGGTTCTTCTGGCTCTCTGGGTGGAAGACAATTGAACAGCGCCTCCCGGACATGCCATTTCTTTAAGAGGTTAATATGGTATATTTGCTCCACTTTCCTCTTCCCTGGTTGCCGTACTTTATAATTTATTTCCCCAACCTTTTCAATCACCTCATACGGCCCCTGCCAAGTAGCCAAGAACTTGCATTCCACAGTGGGCACTAGGACTAGGACTCTGTCTCCTGGGCTGAATTCTCTTGGTTGAGCTGCTCGGTTGTACGTTGTGCTCTGCTCCCTCTGGGCCCTCTCCATGTGCTCCTTCACAATGGGAAAAACAGCTGCCCTCCTGTCTCTCATCATCCCCACGTGCTCAATCATCGTACAATGGGGACAGGGCTGCTCCTCCCAAGTCTCTTTGGCTATGTCCAGCAGGCCCCTGGGTTTGTGAGAATACAACAGGTCAAATGGTGAGAAACCAGTGGACGCCTGAGGAACTTCCCTTACCGCGAACAGAAGGTAGGGTAGCAGCCGGTCCCAGTTTCTTCCGTCTTTGTCGATGGCTTTCCTAAGCATGGCTATGAGGGTTTTGTTAAAACGCTCCACATGCAAAAGTGCACACAGTTCCCTGGTGACTCTGGACATAAAAGGGGTTCCTTGATCAGTTCGAATTTCCTTAGGTATCCCTACACGGCTACTAAAGAGGAATAGTTATTTTGCTATTTGCCTTTCTCAGGGGGACGGCTTCGGGATAGTCTACTATGACCAAGATGTACTGGTGTCCACGGGCACTCTTGGGCAGTGCCCCCACAATATCCATGCCTACCCTTTCAAAGGGGGTTTATATGATTGGCAATGGAATAAGGTGGTTTCTATAAGTGGGTTTTGGTGCGGTGATCTGACAATCTGGGCAGCTGCAGCAGTAGTACTCTACCTCTTTGTGGACTCCTGGCCAAAAGAACCTCTGCAACACCCTCTCTTTAGTCTTTTCTACCCCCAAGTGGGCTCCTAACGAGTGGTTGTGGGATAACTGCAGAACAGTGGAGCGGTGAGGTTTGGGCACACGTAGTTGTTCTACAATGTGCTCCTTACTTTTGGTAACCTGATATAAGAGGCCATTTTTCACAGAAGAATGAGGGTAGGAAGGAGCCTCCCGGGTTCCCACCAATGTTCCCTCTAGCACCTGGACATTTCCTAGGGCATTTCCCAGTGTAGGGTCCTGCAACTGTGCTGTTCCGTACTGACCTTTAAGGGGGGACCTTAGCATCCTCTTCACTTGGCCCCGGTTGTGGCTCGAAGCCGTCCGATTCTGAGCCACTAGATGCCTCGGCCAAGGCTTGTACTGAAACTGGTGGGGAAGAACAGGGTGTGGCAACATTAACCCAGGTGTGATATGTTTCACAAGGTTTTGCCTTACATTTCCGGGGCTCACGACCGAGTATCTTCATGGCTTCCCTCCACAGCAGCGGAAAGGCCGAGCAGTCCCGCCCAATCAGGACCGGAAGATTCCTAATTACTCCCACTTCGACTTGAAACGTGCCCTTAGTTGTAGTTAGTTTCACCACAGTGGTGGGGTACTCGTAGGTGTCTCCGTGGACTCACACCACCGGGACAGGGTCACCTTGAGCAGGGGAGGACGCTTCCAGGACGGCCTCCTGTATCAGGGTCCTGGAACTTCCTGAATCGAACAAGGCTTCTACATCCTGTTGATTCACAGTTCCTGGGCAAGTGGGTCGCCGGTCTCCATTTTCACCCAGGAGGGCAGCAAAGTGAACATGGGAGCCACTGGCGGAACCAGCTGTAGGCATGGGCTCATCTAGCTTTTGACACTGCCATGAGATTTGGCTTAACTCACCACAGCGATAACACTGGCAGAGTTCTGGGGTCGGAAATGCTTGTGGCTGCCCAGGTTGCCTATCCTCTCTATAGGGTGGGCTGGAGTGGGTGTTGGCCGGCGTAGACCCTCTTTGGCGACGCGCCCTTGGCTGGGCAGGCACAAAAAACCCAGGCTCTTTACAAAGTGGGCGGAGCATTTCGGCAGCTGCCTGGTACTGCTCAACAGCTTCTATTAACTCCGTAGCTGTTCTTACATTTTGGTTACAAATTACACTTTTTGCTTCATAAGGCAGAGCCCGTAAATACCGGTCCATAACCAGGATCTCTATGATGTCGGCTGGGGTGCATCGGTCTGGTTCCAGCCACCTTTTTGTCACTCTAATCAATTCATGCATTTGGGACCGGGGCATATTTCCCCTTTGGAAAGACCAGTTATGGAAATGTTGGGCCATGCTAAATTTAGTAAGGCCCTGCCGACTCAGAATCTCTACTTTTAATTGGTCATAGTCTTGGGCAATATGGGCCTCCACATCTTGAAAGGCTTTAAGTGCCTCACCTGAGAGGAAAGGAGCCAGGAGTCCAACCCACTGCCTCCTCGGCCACTCCTCTCGAAATGCAGTAGCTTCAAAGGCATGAAGGTAAGCTTACACATAATCTGTAACTCCTAGTTTGGGGATGAAGTCCTCCAATTTGGATTTCACCAGTCGTACCTGTTGGAGCTCCTGCTCTTTGAGGTTATTAGCCCTTACGTGTTGTTGCAGCAGCGCTGCATTGACTTCTTGCTGTGCTCTCTGGGTCTACACCAGTATCTGCACGAGTGACTCCGTTTGGGATGGGTGGCCTAGGATTTGAGGATCTGAAAAAAACTGGGCCAAGTCATCAATATCTTCACTCCCAATCATCCGCACTTAGGCCCCAGTGCCCGCATCCTCCACCATCTGTCACGTCCCGGGCTCTCCCTAGTGCCGTCTACGGTGGGGCAGTGCATGGGAGGAGTAAAAACTGGCAAAAGTGCAATGTTTAAAATGAACGGGAAGGTTTATTTATTTATTATTTATAAAAAGTCCATAGTTCAACAAAAAGCGTCCCGGGGGAGAAAAAGGTTCTTTAAACAAAACGTATCTTCCAGCAAAGTCCAGTTAACAAAGTCTTCCTCTTGGTTGTTCTCTTGCGCTTGGGATTGCTCTGGATGCCCTTCCACTCCTGGCTTGTCCAGCTCCTTCTCTCCTTCTGCTCTCCCATGTGTCTTCTCTTAAGCTTCCCAGCCCTGCCTCGATTAGCTTTCCTAAACACCTGCAGCTGGGTGAGCGGTGAGGCAGTCTGGGAGCTTTAGTTTCCACCGAAGCGGCCATTTTGACTTGGGGCCGCTGTTCTTGAGTGACAACGTACCGTCCCTCCACTACCTGGCCCCTTGTGATGCCACAATACATACACATATTGACTTGCTTTTACTGATTTTAGAAATAATCTGATCTTCTTTAAACCCTCAGAGCTTTGAGGCACAACTGAATATGTATGACTTTGATTACTTTGTTTGTATGTGCCAGGTGCCTGTGTCAGTGTGCACTGACAGCTGTCCTGAAGGAACTCGTAAAGTGCTGCAGAAAGGAAACCCCATATGCTGTTATGATTGTATACCTTGTCCAGAGGGGGAGATTAGTAACGCTACAGGTATTGTTTGTCCAAATGCATATCTTCTGTACAACATGAAATATTGAACACGATTGTTAAAATCCCTCTTTTGCTGTATTGTTTCAGATTCCCCTGATTGTTTCCCTTGCCCCAAGGAATTATGGCCCAACGGAAAGAGAGACACTTGTCTCCCGAAGCCTGTAGAGTTTCTTTCCTTCAACGAGGCCCTAGGAATCATCCTGGCTACATTCTCAGTTGGTGGTGCCTGTCTTGCCATTATAACAGCGGCTGTGTTCCACCGTCACAGGACATCCCCGATTGTCAGAGCCAACAACTCTGAGCTGAGCTTCCTGCTGCTCTTCTCTCTGACTCTCTGTTTCCTGTGCTCATTAACCTTTATTGGAGCACCCTCAGAGTGGTCCTGCATGCTGCGCCACACAGCGTTTGGGATCACCTTCGTCCTCTGTATCTCTTGTGTTCTTGGAAAGACAATAGTTGTGTTGATGGCTTTCAAAGCCACTCTCCCAGGTGGTAATGCTATGAAATGGTTTGGTCCTCCACAGCAAAGGATGACTGTAGTTTCTTTCACTTGTATTCAAGTTATAATATGTACTCTTTGGTTGGTTCTTAGTCCTCCTTTTCCAATGAAAAACTTAACCACGTACAAAGAGAGAATCATCCTGGAGTGTGCATTAGGCTCAGCTATTGGGTTCTGGGCTGTGCTCGGGTACATTGGCCTGCTGGCTGTCTTTTGCTTTGTGTTAGCTGTCCTAGCCCGGAAACTACCTGACAATTTTAATGAAGCCAAGCTTATCACCTTCAGCATGCTGATATTCTGTGCAGTCTGGGTTACATTTATCCCAGCATATGTCAGTTCTCCTGGGAAATTTACGGTGGCTGTGGAGATATTTGCCATTCTTGCCTCCAGTTTTGCACTAATATTGTGTATATTTGCTCCAAAGTGTTTTATCATATTGTTTAAACCAGAGAAAAACACCAAGAAACATCTAATGAACAAAAGTTAATATTTAAACATAAAGTTTGGAGAAAACTAAGATGGCAAATGAAGGGACTTTTAATACAAATACCTAAACCACAGAGGAGAAAGAGGGATAACTTGTTTCACATGTGTGCTCTCGGTTAAAATGTAATCAATGTTTATTTCGTATTTTAAACATATATGATTATTAGCATAATGTAAATTGTAGAATTGTACATAATAAATCTCTGTTTCAATTCATCATGTTCATAATCTAAGCATGCCAGCCATGCTCTCACTCCAAGACGTTGCAATGAAGTCAGAGAACTGTTCTACACACCTGATTTTCATCACCTGTAGTTCACCTATACGTGCAATTCTTAAATAAATGCTCCAATCGTTTTTTAATGTCATAACTGCATGTTTTTACTCTGTGTTTTAAGTAAAGATTCAATAAAGACAAGAACAACTACCTTATGGCTTCAACAAGATCTTTTAGTATAGGATATAATGTGCACATTGAAATTCAACTTCTTTATCTAAATATTTACAATTAGTGCTATGAATATGTGTTTGCAGCGTTGTGTGATTGTACCAAAAAAACAATGTGTTAATGGTGTACATGTGTTAGACTGTTATATGATTAAGACATAGGACAAATGTGTAAGATTATGACTTAATTAAGAATTTATTTATTGTTTCCAATTATAACTTTTCAAGAAGAGAAATTACATTGAAATTAGAAATATAGAATTGTATAAAATTATATTGTATGAAAAGCTCATTTAACTAACTTAATCAAAGACTACTGGGTGAGGGCATCCTCTCTCTGGCGTACAGTAAGTTGACGTACAGTAGGAGGGATGCTTCAGTCTGAAAATCTATATAGACCAGTACAAACACAGTATGGCCACAAGAGGACAGTTGAAGGATGGAGATCTCAGCTCTCTTTATTGGCCTGATCCTGTCGCTGAGTTTTTTTCAACTGAGCTCAGTTATTGTCTTTAACGGTTCTGTGGATGGTGTGAAACAAAGGGCTGGGCTGACAGAGGAGAGGACTGGTGTTGGGGTCAGCACCGACGGCTCATCTGTGAAATGTGAGCTCCAGGGTAATATTCGTCGACCTGCTTTCTCAATGGATGGTGACTACGTTATTGGTGGTGTTTTCTCCATACATTACTCCATGCACACAGTGAAGCATAACTACACCACCATGCCTGATCCACTAAGATGCTCAGGGAGGTTAGTAAGAGGGACATGTGGGGGTTGAAAGAATGTTACTCTGTGGGGATGGAAATTCTATATTTTAAATTGTACGGTGTGCTATTAATAATTTTATAAAGCGTTTTTATAAAAAAACATATTAACTAACAAAGAGCTTGAACAGTATTGGACAACACAACTGAATGTTTTTCAATACAATTTTTTTTTTATGTTAATTAATTGTATGATTCAAGAAATAGTTTACAACAAAATAAACGAAAAGCAGGAATTAAAATTGTATTGACAATTGTAATAACGTTTGCCGGATTTCGGTATTTTTATCTAATACTGTGTTTTGAATGTTGGTGTTCAGGCTACTTTTTGATATAATTGTGGACAACAAATGCAGTTTAGCTATTATTGTCCAAAACTCTGAATTGGAGATCTATTTTTTTTAAAATCTATAATGAAATGTCCTTATCATATGTAGTTCATATTTTAAAGAGTGACTCACGTGTTTGTGTGCAGCATTGATACCCGTGAACTGCGCTTCTCACGCGCCATGATCTTCGCCGTCGAGGAGATTAACAACAGCACAGAGCTGCTGCCGGGTATCAAACTTGGTTATCAGATCTACGACTCGTGTGCCTCTGTGCCTGTAGCGGTGCATGTGGCATTCCAGCTGTCAGGGGGCATGGACCCGGTGTTTTACACCGGTGACAATTGTTCACAATCTGGTAAAGTGATGGCCATTGTTGGTGAATCTGGGTCCACGCCATCCATCAGCATGTCTCGCATCATCGGGCCCTTTAACATTCTTCAAGTAAATATTTTCATTTTCTGAAAACAATGTCTTTAATAAACTGGTGCTATATTGTGTCCATCCTTATAAATAATTGCACTGTTGTGTTCATTTAGGTTAGTCACTTTGCCACTTGTGCATGCCTGTCCGATAAGCAGCAGTATCCAACTTTCTTCAGAACTATTCCAAGTGACCAGTTCCAGGCTGACGCGCTGGCAAAGCTGGTAAAACACTTTGGTTGGACTTGGATAGGTGCTATCCGATCGGACTCGGACTATGGAAACAATGGCATGGCGTCGTTCCTGAACGCAGCACACAAAGAGGGGATCTGTGTGGAATATTCTGAATCCTTTAATCGGAAACACCCACAAAGCAGGATCCAGAGAGTAGCCGACATTATCCGCAGGTCTTTAGTCTCACTAATTATGTCCTTTTCTCCCCTTAACACATACAACAATTTAAAACAAAAATCCACAACAGTGTTCTGGAAAGTATTAAATAGAAAAGTATTTGTTCACCTTAAAGTCTATATAGAAATTTATATTTTTCTCCTGACAATTGTATTTATCTCATATTTGCTAACTATCTTTGTTAAAAAGATACTTAGTGAGACCAAAACTATCTCCAGACATATGTACAAATATGTTGTAGTATTTTTTGTGCAAATTTCTCCAATAAAATGCACTTTTATTTCTCTCCAGGTCGACAGCTATTGTTATTGTGGCATTCACATCTCCTGGAGACATGAGGATTCTGCTGAAAGAGCTGTCTCTCAAGCCCTCTCCACCTCGCCAGTGGATAGGCAGTGAGGCCTGGGTAACTGACCCAGACATGCTGAGGTTCAGTTTCTGTGCTGGATCAGTCGGATTTGGCATTGAGCGATCTGTGATTCCAGGTCTGAGAGACTTCCTGCTCGATGTCTCTCCCTCTAAAGTGGCTACCTCTCCAGTCCTTACTGAGTTCTGGGAGGATGCATTCAACTGCAGGCTGGGTAAAAGTGAGAAAAGTGGGTTGATTTTTAATATAACAGATACACAGTTGGGTCTTGTCTGTGTCATCTGTTTTTAAATCTGATTTAAGAAGCAGCTGCTTGAACAACCCAATCCCTGAGTAATGAAAGGGATATCGATTGTTATTGAACAAAGACATGAAGTGGACATAAGTTCTCTGTTCATAATCTGACTTAAAAATAAGCTTTTAAAGGTCAAATTTAGGCACTGCTGTCTTGGAGAATATGTCAATATTAAAGTCCTGAACACAAGCACACACTATATGATAGACAGTTTGTAGGCCACCAAGCTGAATAAAGACATTATAATTGTATTCATAACTATGTTACGATTACAGTGTATATATACATGTAAATATGCACTTTGTTTTAAATATACTGTTATATTGCCATGAATTTATAGATAATTTGAAAGACATTCATTGAGGTCAATTCAGTGTTAAATTAAAAATAATAATATTTTTTTTCCTGACAATAGGAGCTGATTTACACAAGGTGAAAAATAATAACAAAACATATTGCCAGAATTTGAAACAGCACATATTTAAACAAAAAAAATTGACCATGAAATATTGTAGAGAACTAAGGAAAGGAGAGTTTTTCTAATAGTAGTTGCTTGAAATAGAAGAATATAGATACAAGACTTTCTAAGGAACATTTTTACAGGTTAATAGAAATAAAAACATATTAAATGAGAAAGAATGATGTAACTTTTAAGCATAAAACACCTTTCTGTATCATTGTGTGTGTTTTCAGAATTATCCACAGACAAGACTGTGTGTGATGGAACTGAAGACCTAGAGACGATCCAGAGCCCGTACACTGACACATCTCAGCTCCGGATCACTAACATGGTCTACAAGGCTGTTTATGCAATAGCACATGCCATTCATAATGCAGTGTGTCAAGAAACATATTCTATAACCCAGTGTGACAAACTGAGCAGCATAGAGTCCAAACAGGTCAGTCAAAACCAATATGGAAACATCACAATTCCCCTTTCGTTTGCAATACTGTATCTCTTTCTCAATGAAATATCAATTATATTACAAATTGTTTAATTTCTCCCCCTCTCCGTCATCCATTACTTCATCCTCAGGTTCTCACTCAGTTGAAAAAAGTGAATTTTTCCAAAAATGGTTATCATGTGTCATTTGATGCCAACGGGGATCCTGTGGCCACATACGAGCTGATTAACTGGCAAACAACTGAGAGTGGCAGCCTTGAGCTGGTGGCAGTAGGGCACTACGATGCATCACTTCCGGTCGGCCAGGAACTCCGTATCAACAAGAACCTCACCTGGGTGGAGGGTGGCACACAAGTAGGGAGCCCAAAATGTATATTACATAAAGTCCCAAACTTCAAATGTGATGATATGTGTGTTGGGTTCCCTGTTCCTCCACTCCCTATGGGCTGTGAAGAGGTCTGTTCTTAAGTTACAACATTTTCAGTCTGAAATTCCACTTATTTTCAACAAAAAAAATCCTTTGAGTTGTTGCACAGGAATAGTACAAAAAAAGGACTTTGCAAAAAAAGACTGTGACTTTGTAAGATAACTGCTTGCTTTGTCCAATTCAGACTGCTGAAAACTAATTTTGGCTTTTGCTAAACTTTAGAATGTATTCTTAAACAACTGTGGATTTTTTCCAGCATCAATTGCATTGATAAAACACACTTACACACATTGACTTGCTTTTACTGATTTTAGACAGACTTGGAAATAATCTGAACCTATTCTTTAACCCTCAGAGCTTTGAAGCACATCTGAATATGTGTGACTTTGTTTGTATGTTCCAGGTGCCTGTGTCAGTGTGCAGTGACAGCTGTGCTGCAGGAACTCGTAAAGTGCTGCAGAAAGGAAAACCTATCTGCTGTTATGATTGTATACCTTGTCCAGAGGGGGAGATTAGTAACGCTACAGGTATTGTTTGTCCAAATGCATATCTTCTGTACAACATGAAATATTAAACACGATTGTTAAAATCCCTCTTTTGCTGTATTGTTTCAGATTCTCCTGATTGTTTCCCTTGCCCCAAGGAATTATGGCCCAACGGAAAGAGAGACACTTGTCTCCCAAAGCCTGTAGAGTTTCTTTCTTTCAACGAGGCCCTAGGAACCATCCTGGCTGCATTCTCAGTTGGTGGTGCCTGTCTTGCCATTATAACAGCGGCTGTGTTCCACCGTCACAGGACATCCCCGATTGTCAGAGCCAACAACTCTGAGCTGAGCTTCCTGCTGCTCTTCTCTCTGACTCTCTGTTTCTTATGCTCATTAACCTTCATTGGAGCACCCTCTGAGTGGTCCTGCATGCTGCGCCACACAGCGTTTGGGATCACCTTTGTCCTCTGCATCTCTTGTGTTCTTGGAAAAACAATAGTTGTGTTAATGGCCTTCAAAGCTACTCTCCCAGGTGGTAATGTTATGAAATGGTTTGGTCCTCCACAGCAAAGGATGACTGTAGTGTCTTTCACCTTTATTCAAGTTATAATATGTACTCTTTGGTTGGTTCTTAGTCCTCCTTTTCCAATGAAAAACCTAACCACATACAAGGAGAGAATCATCCTGGAGTGTGCATTAGGCTCAGCTATTGGGTTCTGGGCTGTGCTTGGGTACATCGGCCTGCTGGCTGTCTTTTGCTTTGTGTTAGCTGTCCTAGCCCGGAAACTACCTGATAATTTTAATGAAGCCAAGCTTATCACCTTCAGCATGCTGATATTCTGTGCAGTCTGGGTTACATTTATCCCAGCATATGTCAGTTCTCCTGGGAAATTTACGGTGGCTGTGGAGATATTTGCCATTCTTGCCTCCAGTTTTGCACTAATATTGTGTATATTTGCTCCAAAGTGTTTCATCATATTGCTTAAACCAGAGAAAAACACCAAGAAACATATAATGAACAAAAGTCAATATTAAAACATAAAGTTTGGCAAAAACTAAGATTGAAATTGAAGAGACTTTTAATACAAATACCTAAACCACAGAAGACAAAGAGGGATAACTTGTTTCACACGTGTGCTTTTGGTTAAAAACTAATCAATATTTATTTTGTATTTTAAACATGTATGCTCATTAGCATAATGTAAATTGTAGCATTGTACATAATAAATCTCTGTTTCAATTCATCATGTTCATAATCTAAGCATGCCAGCCGTGCTCTCACTTTAACACGTCGCTATGAAGTCAAAGAACTGTTCTACACACCTGATTCTCATCACCTGTAGTTTACCTATATGCACACTTCTTAAATAGATGCTCCAATCTGTTTTCAATGTTATAACTGCATGTATTCACTTTGTCTTTTAAGTGAAGATACAATAAAGACAAGTACAACCACCTTATGGCTTCAACAGCAACATTCAGTACGAGATATGATGTGTACATTGAGTTTCAACTTCTTTATCTAAATATTTATAATTAGTGCTATGTATATGTGTTTTCAGCATTGTGTGATTGGACCAATCAAACAACTTATTAGGGGTGTACATGTGTTAGACTGTTATATGAGCAAGACATAGAACAAATGTTTAAGTTTATGACTTAATTAAGAATGGATTCATTGTTTCCAATTATAATTTTTCAAGAAGAGAAAAGAGAAATGGGCAGTGCAAATTATATTGTATGAAAAGTTCATTTAACTGACTAAATCAAAGACCACTGGGTAAGAGCATCCTCTCTCTGACGTACTGTAAGTTGATGTACAGTAGGAGGGAAACTTCAGTCTGATAATCTATATAGACCAGTACAAACACAGTATGGCCACAAGAGGACAGTTGAAGGATGGAGATCTCAACTCTCTTTATTGGCCTGATCCTGTCGCTGTGTTTTTTTAAACTGAGGTCAGCTATTGTCTTTAATGGTTCTGTGGATGGTGTGAAACAAAGGGCTGGGCTTACAGAGGAGAGGACTGGTGTTGGGTTCAGCACTGACGGCTCATCTGTGAAATGTGAGCTCCAGGGTAATATTCGTCGACCTGTTTTCTCAATGGATGGTGACTACGTTATTGGTGGTGTTTTCACCATACATTACTCCATGCACACAGTGAAGCATAACTACACCACCATGCCTGATCCACTAAGATGCTCAGGGAGGTTAGTAAGAGGGAAATGTGGGGGTTAAAATAATGTTATTCTGTGGGGATGGAATTTCAGAACTTTAATTGTACGGTGTGCTATTAATAATTTTACAAAGCGTTTTCATAAAAAACACATTAATTAACATAAAGAGCTTGAACAGTATTGGACAACACAACTAAAGGTTTTCCTTTTAAAAACATTTGTAAAAGAAATACAATACAACATATTTTAAATTTATTTTTAATTAATTGTAGAATTCATGAAAAAATTTACAACAAGATAAACACAAAGCAGCAATTTAAATTGTTTTGACATCTGTAATAACGTTTGCCGGATTTGGGGATTTTTATCTAATACTGTGTTTTGAATGTTGGTGTTCAGGCAACTTTTTGATATAATTGTGGACAACATATGCAGTTTAGCTATTATTGTCCAAAACTCTGAATTGAAGATCTCCATTTTTTTTTAAATCTAGAGAGAAACGTTTTGATCATATGTTGACCATATTTTAAACAGTGACTTATGTGTTTGTGTGCAGCATTGATGCCCGTGAACTGCGCTTCTCACGTGCAATGATCTTCGCTATCGAGGAGATTAACAACAGCACAGACCTGCTGCCGGGCATCAAACTCGGTTATCAGATCTACGACTCGTGTGCCTCTGTGCCTGTAGCGGTGCATGTGGCATTCCAGCTGTCAGGGGGCATGGACCCGGTGTTTTACACCGGTGACAATTGTTCACAATCTGGTAAAGTGATGGCCATTGTTGGTGATTCTGGATCAACGCCATCCATCAGCATGTCTCGCATCATCGGGCCCTTTAACATTCCTCAAGTAAATATTTTGAATTTCTGAAAACAATGTCTTTAATGGACTGGTGCTATAATGTGTCCATCCTTTTAAATAATTGTACTGTTGTGTTCATTTAGGTTAGTCACTTTGCCACTTGTGCATGCCTGTCCGATAAGCAGCAGTACCCAAGTTTCTTCAGAACTATCCCAAGTGACCAGTTCCAGGCTGACGCGCTGGTAAAGCTGGTAAAACACTTTGGTTGGACTTGGATAGGTGCTATCCGATCGGACTCGGATTATGGAAACAATGGCATGGCGTCGATCCTGAACGCAGCACACAAAGAGGGGATCTGTGTGGAATATTCTGAATCCTTTAATCGGAAACACCCACGAAGCAGGATCCAGAGAGTAGCTGACATTATCCGCAGGTTTTTACTCTCAATAATTTCGTCCTTTTCTTCCCTTAACCCTCCTGTTATGTTCGTTTCTTACATACAGCCGTGATGTTACCGGGTCAATTTGACCCGGGTGGGTAATGTTGAATTAACCAAAAGTGGTCAGAAACCAAAACATTTAAAAAACTTTAGTTTGTACATCATCACCAACAACATTACTAACAATTAAATCAGTTTTTAGTGGAATTGAGTTATTTACCCCTCTATAGATCAGAGTTCAATCAGGAGCACTCACTTGTTTTAATGAAAAATACATGTTTAAACATTTTTTAGGTACATTGAAAAAATCAAAATCGAAATTGCATTAGTATAGCATAACATGTATTTTCTTCAAAATTTTATTTTCATTTTGTATTTTTATTTTTTTCATGGGGTGATGTAGATACATAGAGATGAGACACCTGTGCTGTTCAGGGTCATAATGACGTACCCATTCAAAATCAAGCCAAATGAGTCATAAAGGATTTGTATTGAAAGTAAACATTAGTTATGTTTATTTTTAGTGTTAAGATGCATAAATTATATGATAAAAGATGACCAAAGGCCAGCACACAGTCTCCCTCTTGGTGCAGTCGTATGTATCTGCAGAGTGTAATGTTGTAGGACTTCTCAGCAAACATTTTGTATGTTTGGCCCCTCCCCTGCTAAGGCGTGCGTAGAGTTTTCACGCAGGGAAAAATAGAGGTTCCTGTCAAAATAGTATCTGTATTTCTCGCACAGGTGGGGTCGTTAGAAAACGAATGTGTGTGGGTCTGAGATTGGGATGAAACAGGGTGTGTGTCTCTCCCAGTCAGACAGACAGTCTATTAGAAGTACTATACTACATATGTATTAGTTGAGACATGAAAGAAAGCCTTACTTTAGTGTCCCATGTCCAATAAAGGTGTATTTAGGGGGAAAGTTAGAAGATGATAAACATTATTTGTTCTTTAAAGTGTGCTTATCCTGTAGGGTGATGGGCATACATCAGGATAGAGATGGTTCCCATAACAACCACCTGGTTCTTTTGTTTGAAGTTTGAAATGTGTACAACTTTATATATGGGGTTGTGAACGGGGTGTGTGTGTGCTG
This sequence comes from Liparis tanakae, assembly GCA_036178185.1. Classification (NCBI taxonomy): domain Eukaryota; kingdom Metazoa; phylum Chordata; class Actinopteri; order Perciformes; family Liparidae; genus Liparis; species Liparis tanakae. The sequence continues at coordinate 16,519,096 of CM070099.1, read as the reverse complement.
ATATGTGTGTTTGTGTGTGTGTTAGTGTCTGTACCTGTGTGTGTGTGTGTGTGTGTGTGTTGGTGTGTGTGTGTGTGTGTGTGTGTGCGTGTGCGTGTTGGTGTGAGAGTGTGAGTTGAAACTTGGTGGGAGGGAGTAAGAAAACTGTCCTAAATTTACAAAGAAAGAAAGTCTAAACGTGATGTTTTTGATGACTTTTAGTCTTCACTTTCACTGCCGGGTCAATTTGACCCGGGAACATCATCTCTTTTATATAAACCTGCAGGGGGGGTTTGCAAATACGTGATTAAAAAAAAAAAAAAAAAAAATTACGTTGATTACACAAAATAAAATAAGCAGAAGAAGTTTTATACAGAAAAAAAGTACTTAGAAGTATTTTTCCTAGATTTTCAAAGTTTCAAACGGATAGATTTGACCCACAACATAAAAGGAGGGTCAACACATACAAAATTTCCCAACACAAATCCACAACAATGTTCTGGAAAATATAAGATAGAAGAGTATATTTTCACCTTTAATGCATATTAGAATCTAATCATTTTCTCCAGACAAGTGTATTTATCTCATATTTGCCAACTATCTTTGTTAAGAACATACTTAGTGAGACCAAAACTATCTCCAGACATATGAAGGAATATTTTATAGTGAATTTTGTTCATATTTGTCTAACACAATGCACTATTATTTCTCTCCAGGTCGACAGCTATTGTTATTGTGGCATTCACATCTAATGGAGACATGAGGATTCTCTTGGAAGAGCTGTCTCTCAAGCCCTCTCCACCTCGCCAGTGGATAGGCAGTGAGTCCTGGGTAACTGACCCAGACATGCTGAGGTTCAGTTTCTGTGCTGGATCAGTCGGATTTGCCATTGAGCGATCTGTCATTCCAGGTCTGAGAGACTTCCTGCTGGATTTCTCTCCCTCTAAAATTACTACCTCTCCAATGTTTACTGAGTTCTGGGAGGATGCATTCAACTGCAGGCTGGGAAAAAGTGAGAAAAGTGGGTTGATTTTTAACATAAAAGACACTCACAGTTGGGTCTTGTCTGTGTCATCTGTTTTTAAATCTGAATTAAGAAGCAGCTGCTTGAACAACCCAATCCCTGAGTAATGAAAGGGATATCGATTGTTATTGAACAAAGATATGAAGTGGACATAAATTCTCTGTGCATAATCTGACTTAAAAATAAACTTTTAAAGGTCAAGTTTAGGCACTGCTGTCTTTGAGAATGTTAATAGTAAAGAACACATACATTATAATTGTACTCATAACTATGTTACAATTACAGTGTATATACATACATGTAAATATGCACGTAGGTTTAAATATACTGTTATATTGCCGTGAATTTATGGATAATTTGAAAGAGATTTAAAGAGGTCAATTCAGTGTTCGATTATTTTTTTAAATTTTATTTTCCTGACAATATGAGCTGGTTTACACAAGGTAAAAACAAATTGCCAGAAATAGAAACTGCACATATTAAAACAAAACAAAAACAGATAAAGATATATTATAGAATATAAGAAACTAGATATAAGACTTTCTAAGGCACATGTTGCAGGTTAAATGTATACAAAAAATAACATTATACATGAGAAATAATGATACAACTTTTAGCCTTAAAACACTTTTCTGTATCACTGTGTGTTTTCAGCAGCAGTCACAGACAAGACTGCGTGTGATGGAACTGAAGACATAGAGACGATCCAGAGCCCGTACACTGACACATCTCAGCTCCGGATCACTAACATGGTGTACAAGGCTGTTTATGCAATAGCACATGCCATTCATAATGCAGTGTGCCAGGAAACACATTCTATAACCCAGTGTCACAAACTGAGCAGCATAGAGTCCAAACAGGTCAGTCAAAACCAATATTGAAACACCGCAATTCCCTTTTGTTTGTAATAATGTACCTTTTTCTTAATGAAATATCAATTGTATTATGAATTGTTTAATTTCTCCCCCTCTCCGTCATCCATTACTTCATCCTCAGGTTCTTACTCAGTTGAAAAAAGTCAATTTTTCCCAAAATGGTTATCATGTGTCATTTGCTGCCAGCGGGGATCCTGTGGCCACATACGAGCTGATTAACTGGCAAAAAACTGAGAGTGGCAGCATTGAGCTGGTGGCAGTAGGGCACTACGATGCATCACTTCCGGTCGGCCAGGAACTCCGTATCAAGAGGAACCTCACCTGGGTGGAGGGTGGCACACAAGTAGGGAGCCCAAAATGTATATTACATGAAGTCCCAAACTTCAAATGTGATGATATGTGTGTCTGCTCCCTGTTCCTCCACTCCCTATGGGCTGTGAAGAGGTCTGTTCTTAAGTTACAACATTTTCAGTCTGAAATCCCACTTATTTTTTCTGTGGCACAGGAATAGTAAAAAAAAAAAAAGGACTTTGCAAAAAAAGACTGTAACTTTGTAAGAGTAGAAAATGCATTTCCTGCTGAAAATGCGTTGGAATGCTTAACATCTGAAAGCTTGAAGCTGAAAAGTAAAAACTAAATTGGTGAAAAAGGTTTGAAAATAACTGAAAAAGTCTGAAATATGAAATGAGTAGTTGAAAAAGTCTGGAAATAGCTGAAATGAATAACTGAAAATAGCTGAAATATGAAATGAATAAGTGAAAATTTCTGGAAATAGCTGAAATATGAAATGAATAAGTGAAAATGTCTGGAAATAGCTGAAATATTAAATGAATAAATGAAAATAGCTGAAAATAACTTAAATATGAAATGAATAACTGAAAATGTCTGGAAATAGCTGAACATGTCTGAAATTAGCTGAACTTTTTTTTTTTAAGTTGGACATAGCTTAAAATAGCTGCCAACATCTTAAATAGGCTGAACATAGCTTAAACATCTGAACATATGGATTTTTTTTCTACAAAAGAATTTGTTAAACCCTGTCAAATAAAACATGATCAAATCACAAAAATAGTAGAATCAATAGAGAGGAAAGATAGAGCCGAACGCGCCGATATGTTTGTTATTTTTCTGGGTTAAATGAGACCTGAAAACTCTAATATTGGTTCTCTTCTAATATCTCTCCAAATATAGACACACGCTCGCACGCTGCCACACGCACGCACAAACCGTTGGTCTGTGTGGCTTGCAATGTATGATAGACAAGAGCCTGTGTGTGTGTGTGTGTGTGTGTGTGTGTGTGTGTGTGTGTGTGTGTGTGTGTGTGAGATCCGCCACTGATTAGCCTAATGTGAAGCACCTGTGAGTGAGAGACAGACAGCTCTGAATCTGATGAAAGCAACCTGTCAGAACATTTGGATTTTAAAGAGAACTATAACTCTGACCCTAAAAACGTCCAGGAGCCTTAGGAGAAGCTCAAGGCTTGTGTGAACGTGTACATATCCTTAAATATTTTTTAGGTTAAGAAATGAGAGTATAGTCGCAGTTTAGAAAATGCTCCTGTTTGCTTCAAAAAAGTTGAAAGGCGCTCATAATTACAATGGAGATGACTGAGCAGAAAAGTGGACTTCCTCCCTCTTTATGGCTTCTCTCGAGAAATCTGGGAAACTGTTGGATTCCACAGTCACATCTCTACAACAAGCAGAAGATTCCCTACTACTTTTTCAACAAAATATGTCTAAAGAGTAAGAATTGTGGCCGTAGTTCCGATATACAAATCTTTTTTCCGCTTGATCCTGACGCAGCGCTGCACTCTAGCAATGACGTCACCGCTCTAGACCTCCCCACACACACCCATTGTAAACGTCAGGACGAGCGGAAAAACACATAAAACTAAAATAATAACAATTAAATAACTATACAAGATATGAAAAGATGAATTACAAAGTTATAGCTAACACCTTTGTCAACATTTTAAATGTGGAATTGTGTCTTTAGCTGAATGTATGCCGATATAGTAAGCTTTTAAAGTTGAACAAGTTGAAGCGGATTTGAAGATTTCTCTCATTGGATCCCATTCATTATTTATTCCATAAAAAAATTAATAATTTAAAAATTTGAAAAGATAAAAAATATTTGAAAATATACAGTAATAGCTGAAAAATATCTGAACATAGGAAAACATAAATTGCTGAATTTGCTTCAAATATGAAGATAATGTAAGCTTTTTAAAGCTGAAGATTTTCTCCATAGGAACTGATGAATTTAAAATAACATAAAAGTATTTAAATATACAAATATTTGAAACATTTGAAACATGAAAAGTAATGCCATTCTAAGTCTGAAGAAGCTGAATTTTTTAATATTTGAATGATTCAAATAGCTGAATATATGAAGGAGTAGAAGAGGGACAAAAAAGGTACGGAAGAAATAGAATAAAAACTAGAAAATGCATTTCCTGCTGAAAATACGTTGGAATGCTGAAAGTTTGAAGCTGAAAAATAAAAATTGAATTGCTGAGAAAGGTTTGAAAACAGCTGAAAATTTCTGAAAATAGCTGAAATATTAAATGAATAACTGAAAATGTCTGTAAATAGCTGAAATAAATAGGTGAAAATAGCTGAAATATGAAATGAATAACTGAAAATGTCTGGAAATAGATGAAATATGAAATGAATAACTGAAAATATCTGGAAATAGCTGAAATATTAAATGAATAAGTGAAAATGTCTGGAAATAGCTGAAATATGAAATGAATGACTGAAAATAGCTGAAATATGAAATGAATAACTGAAAATAGCTGAAAATAACTGAACATGTCTGAAATTAGCTGAAATGTGTGTTTTCTTCAAGTTGTACATAGCTTAAAATAGCTGCCAACAGCTGAAATAGGCTGAACATAGCTTAAACATCTGAACATATGGATTTGTTTTCCTACAAAAGCATTTGTTAAACCCTGTCAAATAAAACATGATCAAATCACCAAAATAGTAGAATCAATAGAGAGGAAAGATTGAGCTGAACGCGCTAATACTATTCATCTGTCTGTGAAGTTAAATGTGACCTATTTCTCCTCATTTCTGTATTAAAAGTAGTGAGATGTATTATTGAGGTCAGTTTGCTGTTGTCTGGCGCCTCCGTGTTGATAAACATCGGGACAGAGGCTGCTCCTTGTGTCCCTCCTGTTGATTGTTAACGAGGATCAGCTGCGTGCAGCTCCTGAAGGCAGAATTTCCTTTGGATTTCTTCAAAAACACCCTGTGAATCTTCAGAACTTGACAGAATACCATAACTCCAATCGCAAAAGTAACGTGATTTTGAGAGGCACAAGACTTTTGTGAACGTTTAAATGTCCTTAAATATTTTTTAGGTTAAGAAATGAGAGTTAAGTCGCAGTTTAGAAAATGCTCCCGTTTGCTTCAAAAAAAGTTGAAAAGCGCTCAGAATTATAATGGAGATGACTGTAGAGAAAGCCGGACTTCTCCCTCGTTAAGGCTTCTCGAGAAATCTGGGAAACTGTTGGATCCCACAGTCACATGTCTACGACAAGCACAAGATTCCCTACTACTTTATCACAACATTATGTCTATAGAGTAAGAATTGTGGCCGTAGTGCCGATAAACAAATCATTTTTCCAAGAAGATTCTAAAGCAGCGCTGCACTCTAGCGATGACATCACAGCTCTAGATTTCCACACACACACCCATTGTAAATGCCAGGAGGAGCGGAAAAACACATAAAACTAAAATAATAACAATTAAATAACTATACAAGAAATGAAAGGAAGATGCATTACAAAGTTATAGCTAACACATGTGTCAACATTTTAAACGTGGAATTGTGTATTTAGCTGAATGTATGCCGATATAGTAAGCTTTTAAAGTTGAACAAGTTGAAGCGGATTTGAAGATTTCTCTAATTGGATCCCATTCATTATTTATTCCATAAAAAAAATAATAATTTGAAAATTTGAAAAGATAAAAAATATTTGAAAATATACAGTAATAGCTGAAGGCTATCTGAACATAGGAAAACATGAATTGCTGTATTTGCTGAAAATATGAAGATACTGTAAGCTTTTTAAAATTGAAGATTTTCTCCATAGGAACTGATGAATTTAAAATAACATAAAAGTATTTAAATATATACAAATTTGAAACATTTGAAACATGAAAAGTAATGCCATTCTAAGTCTGAAGAAGCTGAATTTTTAATTCCAACTAATAAAGAAGACAAGAACAAGAGTTGGACTGCTGAAGCATTCCAACTAATAACTGCTTGCTCTGTCCAATTCAGACTGCTGAAAACTCATTTTGGCTTTTGCTCAACTTTAGAATATATTCTTAAACAACTGGATTTCTTCCAGCATCAGTTGCATTAATAAAACACACTTACACATATTGACTTGCTTTTAATAATTTTAGACAGACTTAAAAAAATCTGAACTTCTTTAACCCTCAGAGCTTTGAAGCACATCTGAATATGTGTGACTTTGTTTGTATGTTCCAGGTGCCTGTGTCAGTGTGCAGTGACAGCTGTCCTGCAGGAACTCGTAAAGTGCTGCAGAAAGGAAAACCCATATGCTGTTATGATTGTATACCTTGTCCAGAGGGGGAGATTAGTAACACTACAGGTATTGTTTGTCCAAATGCATATCTTCTGTACAACATGAAATATTAAACACGATTGCTAAAAGACTTCTTTTGCTGTATCTTTTCAGATTCTCCTGATTGTTTCCCTTGCTCCAAGGAATTATGGCCCAACGGAAAGAGAGACACTTGTCTCCCAAAGCCTGTAGAGTTTCTTTCCTTCAACGAGGCCCTAGGAATCATCCTGGCTACATTCTCAGTTGGTGGTGCCTGTCTTGCCATTATAATAGCGGCTGTGTTTCACCGTCACAGGAAATCTCCGATTGTCAGAGCCAACAACTCTGAGCTGAGCTTCCTGCTGCTCTTCTCTCTGACTCTCTGTTTCTTATGCTCATTAACCTTCATTGGAGCACCCTCTGAGTGGTCCTGCATGCTGCGCCACACAGCGTTTGGGATCACCTTCGTCCTCTGCATCTCTTGTGTTCTTGGAAAAACAATAGTTGTGTTAATGGCATTCAAAGCCACTCTCCCAGGTGGTAATGTTATGAAATGGTTTGGTCCTCCACAGCAAAGGATGACTGTAGTTTCTTTCACTTGTATTCAAGTTATAATATGTACTCTTTGGTTGGTTCTTAGTCCTCCTTTTCCAATGAAAAACTTAACCACATACAAGGAGAGAATCATCCTGGAGTGTGCATTAGGCTCAGCTATTGGGTTCTGGGCTGTGCTCGGGTACATCGGCCTGCTGGCTGTCTTTTGCTTTGTGTTAGCTGTCCTAGCTCGGAAACTACCTGACAATTTTAATGAAGCCAAGCTTATCACCTTCAGCATGCTGATATTCTGTGCAGTCTGGGTCACCTTCATTCCAGCATATGTCAGTTCTCCTGGGAAATTTACCGTGGCCGTGGAGATATTTGCCATTCTTGCCTCCAGTTTTGGACTAATTCTGTGTATATTTGCTCCAAAGTGTTTTATCATATTGTTTAAACCAGAGAAAAACACCAAGAAACATCTAATGAACAAAAGTTAATATCAAAACATAAAGTTTGGAGAAAACTAAGATAGCAATTGAAGGGACTTTTAATACAAATACCTAAACCACAGAGGACAAAGAGCGATAACTTATTTCACATGTATGCTTTTGGTTGAAATGTAATCAATGTTTATTTTCTATTTTAAACATATATGATCATTAGCATAATGTAAATTGTAGCACTGTACATAATACATCTGTTTCAATTCATCATGTTTATAATCTAAGCATGCCAGCAGTGCTCTTACTCCAATAAGTCCTTATAAATTTAAATAACTGGTCTACAGACATGATGTTCATCACCTGGAGCTTACCTTCACGTGCACTTCTTAAATATATGCTACAATCTTTTTTCTATCAATGTCAGAACTGCATGTATTCACTCTGTGTTTTATGTAAAGATACAATAAAGAAAAAAACAACCACCTTATGGCTACAACAGCAACATTTAGTACAAGATATGATGTGAACGCCACCTTAACGTGGTGGAGGAGTTAGAGAGGCTCAGTGATCCCGGGAGCTATGTTGTCCGGAGCATTAGCCCCTGGTAGGGTCTCCCAAGGCAAACAGGTCTTGGGTGAGAGTCCAGACTAAGAGTGATTCAAAAACCCTGATGAATAGTAGCACATAGACTTTAGTCATTTCGCCCGGAAAAGGGAAACCGGGGCACCCTCCCGGAGACAGATCCAGGAGGGGAGCTTGTCGTCGAGCGTCTGGTGGCCGGGCCTGCAACTATGGAGCCCTGTTGGGCTTAGCCCGAAGAAACAACATGGAGCAGCAACCCTGTGGACCCACCACGCGCAAGGACAATCATCGGGGTCGGGTGCTATGTAGACCGGGCAGCAGCATATCACTGGCTCTGGAACCAAGCTCCTGAAAAAGGGTTGGACTCTCTTCTTTTCTGGAGTTGCCCAGGGTGAGAGGCGCTGGGCGAGGGTGGGGATACTCACAAGCCCCCGGCTGAGCGCTATTGTGTTGGAGTTTGCCCCGGAGAACGACAAGGTCACCTCCATGCGCCTACATGTTGCGGGGAGTAAGCCTCTGACTATGGTTTGTGCTTAAGCACCAAACCGAAGTTCAGAGTATCCGGCCTTCTTGGAGTCTGTGGGAGGGGTCCTGCAGAAGGCACCACCTGCCGACTCCATAGTTCTCCTGGGACACTCGGGTGAAGAGAGGAGCAGAGCTTTTAACTGATCACCACCTGGTGGTGAGTTGGATCAGATGGGGGGGGAGTCGGCCAGAGAGACCTAGCAAGCCCAAATGTGTAGTGCGGGTGAACTGGGAACGTTTGGTCGAGGACCCTGTCAAGGAGGTCTTCAACTCCCACCTCTTAACGTCATCCGGAGGGAGGTTGGGGACATGCAATCCGAGTGGACCATGTTCAAAGCCTCTATTGTGGAAGCGGCCGACAGGTCATCGGTGCCTGTCGTGGCTGCAACCCAAGAACCCGGTGGTGGACACTGGGCTTCAGGGAAGCCGTCAAGCTGAAGGAGACCCCCGAGTCTGGTCGAGGGTCTCCTGAAGCAGCTGACAGGTACCGGCAGGCCAGAAGGGCTGCAGCTGCGGTGGTCACAGATGCAAAAATGTGGTTATGGGAGTAGTTCGGGGAGGCCATGGAGAAGGACTTTCGGTCGGCCTCAAAAGAGGTTCTGGCAAACCGTACAATGGCTCAGAAAGGGAAAGCAGGGCCTATCCCAGGCTGTTATCAGCGTGGGGGGGGAAGCTGCTGACCCGGACGGGGGACATCGCCGGACGGTGGAAAGAACACTTTGAGGAACTCCTAAATCCAGCCAACATGTCCCCTCTAGAGGGGGCAGTGCCTGTAGACTTGGAGGAGGGGGGGGGGGTCGCACCACAATCCCTGTCAGAGGCCGCTAAGGTTGTTAAAAAGCTCCTTGGTGGTAAGGCGCCGGGGGTGTATGAGATCCGCCCTAAGATGCTGAAGGCGCTGGACACATTGTTGGGCTGTCAATGTCGTGTGGGGGTCTGGAACAGTGCCCTTGGACTGGCAGACCGGGGTGATGGTTCTCATTTTCAAAAAGGGGGACCGGAAAGTGTGCTCGAACTATCGTGGGATCACACTTCTCAGCCTCCCTGGAAAAGTTTATGCCAGGGTACTGGAAAGGAGGCTCCGACTGCTGGTCAAACCTCAGATTCAAGACCAGCAGTGCGGATTCCGTCCTGGTAGTGGAACTGTGGACCAGCTCGTCACCCTCGCAAGGGTCCTCGAGGGGTACTGGGAGTTTGCCCAACCAGTCTTCATGTGCTTTGTAGACTTGGAGAAGGCTTTAGACCGGGTCCCTCTGGAATTGTTGTGGAGGGTGCTGCGGGGGTATGGGGTTCCGGATCCGTTGCTACGGTCTATCCGGTCTCTGTATGCCTGCAGTAGGAGCTATGTTCGCATCCTCTGCAGTAAGTCAGACACGTTCCCGGTAGGTGTTGGTCTCCGCCAGGGCTGCCCTTTATCACCGGTCCTGCTTGTGATTTTCACAGACAGGATATCTAGGCGCAGCCTGGGGGTGGAGCAGGTCAGGTTTGGGAGTCTTGGGATCGCCTCTTTTCTGTTTGCAGATGATGTGGTTCTGTTAGCATCCTCAGACCATGGCCTCCGGCACTCATTGGGGAGTTTTGCTCCTGAGTGTGAAGCGGCATGGATGAGTCAGCACCGCCAAATCTGAGGCCATGGTGCTCTGTCGGAAACCGGTGGATTGCTCCCTCCAGGTGTGAACAGAGTGCCTGACCAAAGCGAGGGAGTTCTGAGTATCTGAAGGTAAGACCCCGTTTGCACGATGGGAAAACGAATATATTTTCATGAGTTTTGGCCTTTCATTTACACAAAAACTGAGGTTTTATAACGGAAAACGGTCATTTCTAAAAACGGCCAAAGTGGAGATTTCTGAAAACTCAGTTGTGTTTGCCTGTGAACTAGTTCAAACAGAGTTTTAGGTTGTCGAACAGAGTTTTAAGTTGTCAAACGTCACAGTATGCGATACAAATGCTTCACAGTGCGCCCCAACCGCCTTGTGTCGCCAGGGTGGAGATCAGCTCTCGTAAAAGGCGTCAGGGGTCTACGGCGATGTCGGCAACCAACCTGACCCATCTTGAAACACAGACCACGGAGTCTAACGCACTCGCGAGTCAGAGGGTGAATCGAAACCCCGTGGCGCAATGAAAGTGAGAGCTGGTGAGGTGGGATCCTGGCTCCGATGGGGTGGGCGCACCACCGGCCCGTCTCACCCACACTGTTGGGGAGGTAGAGCGTGAGCGAGCGCGATATTTATGATGGCGCCAGGGGGCGTATTTATGCGGGTTCATAAAAACAAACTTTTTTGAAAACGACCTTGTGTGTACGTTATTTTTGAAAAAGGAGGGGCAGAAATATTTGTTTCTGTAAATACCTGGCTATGTGTAAATGTGGCCCAAGATGGAGCGAACGAAGTGAACAAATGCTGACCCATTCTTATTTGGATCCTTTTGTCTTTAGACAATGGTTATGACTTGTTTGCACCTCTGTCCTGGAATCAAACTTTATACTATCTGATAAGTCTCTTGTCATGTTGCATGCTAGATTACACTCTAAAACAGAAACACCTAGCAACCATGAAATTGGTAGGAAAAGATTTCTGTTGCTTCTTTTACTCTTAATTTCTGGTATCCAGCCAAATCCTCGTCCTGGCACTGTTATTTGTAACACACCTGCTGAATTTAAGGATAGGACCGGGCTAGGTTTAATCCATCTGAATATTCGTAGTCTGCCATCAAAGATTGATATGCTGCATTTCTGGGCAAAATCAACTGACGCACATGTGCCAAAAAACATGTCTAGTGCTCTAATCACATTACTTATGATATCTGGTAATGTGCATGCTAACCCTGGCCCTATTGTGTCTGAAAATGTTAGTCTATCTCTCAATAATGTGGCCTCAAATGACCTGTCCTTTGATGACTTTTGTTCCAGAAAGAGCCTGGGTTTCCTGCGCAAGAAGCCTATTACTTAAAATGAATGATGTAAAGCAGGGGTGCTCAATACGTCGATCGCGGCGACCTGCCAGTCGATCGCGGCGTAGTGTTGGTAGATCGCATCACAGAAAAATAAATGTAAGTATAAGGAGCAGAGAGAAAAAGTTACTAGCACCCCCCCCCCCCCCCCCCCCGCCCGCCCCGATTTGACTTGGTCACATTATAAGTAGCTCGCGTGCTGAAAAAGTGTGACCACCCCTGATGTAAAGGTATGGGTTGAGAGCTCTAATCCTGATGTTTTGGTAGTAACAGAGACCTGGTTTAGAAAGTCCACCTCCTACCCTGAGTCACACATTCCTGGTTATAATTTGTTTAGACAGGACAGGTCATCTAAGGGTGGAGGTGTTGCGATTTACACCAAAGACCACCTCAAATGCACAGTTGCCCTAGCCAAAACAATCTCAAAGCAATTTGATTTACTCATCATTAATATTAAACTTTCAATTAATTTCACTTTATCAGTGGCCGGTTGCTATCGTCCTCCAGCAGCTCCGGCCTGCACCTTATCGGCCTTGAGCAGTGCACTAGCCCCCTTTAATAGAGCTGAATTTGTACTTCTTGGTGATCTAAACTGGGACATGTTCAAACCACCTGGCAATGTTTTAGAGCAATATGATGCACTTAATCTACATCAGATTATTTACTCTCCCACCAGATATGACAAAAAAGACCCTGAAAAGGCAACTCTGATTGATGTTATACTCACAAACACACCTCATAAATACCAATGTGGGGTGTTTTGTGCCGATATCAGTGACCACTGTTTAATGCCTGTGTCCGAAAGGGCTGCTCTGTCAAGCAGCCAGCTCAGATTTGTTGCAAATGTGTTTTTAAAAATTTCGATCAACAAACCTTTTTACTTGACCTGGCAGATGTGAACTGGTCCAAAGTCAATCTGATCCCCACCGTTGATGATGCTTGGAATCTTTTTTATGAGTTGTTCAAGGATGTTGTCAATAAACATGCCCCAGTTAAAAGGTTTAGGATAAAAGGTCGACATAGCCCCTGGTTTGATCATGAGCTTACTGCGCTCTTGCAACGGAAAAATGCTGCCTACCGTAAAGCACGCCACACTAAATCGCAGACAGATACTCTGGCTTTTAGGAAGATCAGGAATAAGTCCTCGCAAGCGGTTCACAAGGCCAAGGCTGACTATTTTCAAAATCAGTTCCTCCTTTGTGGCTCTGATCCTAAACATTTCTGGAAAACAGTGAAAGTCCTGGAAAACAAACCACTTTGCCATTTACCTTTGTCACCGAATGTTGATAACATCATAGTGTCAGACAGGGGGCGTATGGTGGACCTTTTTAACAATCATTTCATAAACTCAGGTTCTGTTGCAGATTCAGTGACTGATAACCCCCTGTCACTAGATCCTACTATCTGTGCATCTGCAGTCTCCCTGCCCTCCCTCCCAGTCAATGCCATCACCCCCGCTCATAGTTTTAACTTACGGGCGGTTTCGGAACGTGAGGTCTTGGATGAGCTGCTTGGATTGAACCCTAAAAAACCTGCAGGGTCCGATGAGCTGGACCCCTTCCTTTTAAAAACTGCAGCCCCCATCATTGCGGCTCCAATCACAGCGATTTTCAACCTGTCCTTACACACGGCTGAAATCCCTGTTGCCTGGAAAACAGCTGTAGTGCGTCCTCTTTTTAAGGGGGAGATCAAGCTGATCCAAATTGCTATAGGCCCATTTCTATTCTGCCATGTCTGTCTAAGGTTTTGAAAAGGCTTGTGGGTAGTCAGTTGACCGACTACCTGGAAGCCTACAATATTGTGTCTAGTGCTCAATCGGGCTTCAGAACTGGCTATGGATGTGTAACAGCAACCCTTAAGGTCCTTAACGACATCATCTCTGCCTTGGACTCAAAGATGTTTTGTGCTGCAATTTTTAGCGATCTAGCCAAAGCCTTCGATACAGTACATCACTCTGTTCTCATTGACAGACTCAGTCATATTGGAGTCACGGGAACCTCTTTGTCCTGGTTCTCTAACTACCTTACAGACAGAGTGCAATGTGTGAGAGCAGAGCAACTTCTCTCCCAGCCTCTCCCCGTCACTAAAGGTGTCCCCCAGCAATCAATTCTAGGCCCTACTCTTTTCTCCATCTATATCAACAACATAGAAAGTTCTGTAGTGGATTCATCCATCCATCTGTACGCAGATGATACAATTCTCTACTCTATTGGCCCCTCTCCAGACGTAGTCCGTCAAAAGCTTTAGCTCAGTTTTAATAAAATCCAAGAGGCTTTCTCTAATCTGCATCTAAAATTAAAAATTAAATACCTCTACCAAAGTCATGTGGTTTGGTAAAAAGGGACGTGCACCCTTAACTGCCCCTAGCATTTCTACCCGTGATAGGGCTCCTCTAGACTAGGTTACTGAATATAAATATTTAGGAATCTGGCTAGACAGTACTCTCTCCTTCTCCATCCACATTGAGAAACTGCAGTCAAAAATCAAATCAAAAATTGGCTTCCTGTACAGAATGCGATCTGTTTTCACTGCCTCTGTTAAAAAAAACACTTGTTCAAATGACCATCCTTCCCATGTTTGATTACGGGGATGTTATTTAGAGATCAGCATGCAAGCGTTCACTACAAAAGCTTGATGTTCTCTACAACTCTGCAATCCGGTTTGTAACAAATGCTCCCTTCAGAACACACCACTGCATTCTATATTCTTCCCTAAACTGTTTGGATGCCAATCTGATACCTATTGCTTCACTCAGAACACAGCTGATGTCTGAGCACTACAATCAAACAGCAGGAACAAACATCAATGATAAACAATCTGAGCCAACCTAGTAAATCACATAATACGAAACACCATTTTGACCGGAGCTTGTAGCAGGTATGAAGCTTCAGTGAAGCTCAGTCAGGACGGTTCATACATCTGACATTCACTTTTCATTTGGAACAGCTCTTGGAAGGCAAAACTTTGATGATGTAAATAATGCGAGCAGATTAACTGCAGATGGAAGAATCAGAGGAATTGAAAAACAGGAATACAATTCAAATACAGGAATGTAATCCTTATGCAATGCTACCACTAATTCTGAAGGCTTCCTCTTTTAGGGGAGTATAGTTAACTTGTGCTTGACATAAAGAATTAGAAAATACCAAAGATTGTCTTTCTTTAATAATCTAGAAGTGTACAGATGTCATAGGATCAGATATAATTACATGTGAGCTGCTGCTCTGAGCTCAAGAAGGCCATGTTGCTCTAAGCTAAAGTAGGTCATGACTTGTTGCTCTAAGCTAAACAAGGTCATGACTTGCTGCTCTAAACTAAAGAAGGCCATGACCTGTTGCTCTAAACTAAAGAAGGTTCAGAGCTGAATATGGCTTATCTAAATGTACATGCAGAGATAGAGCCATAGGGCTAAAACAGGCTACAACGCCTAACAATCACTCTACATAAACTATGTGAGACATCTTATAGATGTAAGAGGAGCTGTGCTCTCTACGTTTCAGTCTGATACAATAACTCATGGAATCAATTCCTCATAACAGTGTTTAGACACAACACAGAGCTCCATCCTTCTGGAGACCAGAGGACTACATGATAATGATGTGATGTAGTCAGAGGACTAAGACAGCAGAGTAACAAGGAGTAAGACACTGACAGCAGAGTCACAACAGAACAGGTTACATGTTGATGATGATTTAGTTTATTTCGATCAGCAAAATATACAACAATCATAATTCAACAAAAGAAGAAAGTGGCGGACCGAAAGGTTCAAGGCTGAAGCGAACCAGCTTATAAGAGCCCTAACCTATGATTTCTCAAAAAAACTTATTTCAAAGAATCATATATATATATATATATATATATATATATATGTGTATACATATACACACATACATAAATACACATACATACATACACATAAACACACATACATACACACATACATATAAACATAAAACAAAAAAACGTGTCCCCATTAACCGTTGATGTAATGATGATGTAGTAATGAAGGTTGCATGTGAAGTACAGGTGGTGTTGTGACTGGCTGGGTGCTAACTGAAGACTGCTTAATAAAAAAAATCAACTGTCTCTTTATTTTTCAATTGTCAATATGTATTACCTAGTGGTCATTATATCCTCACTCTTCCATGGAGGAATATTTAGTTCCAAAATGACGGTAAAAATAAAACAAGTAAAGACATGATGTATACAACTATGCTGAAAATTAACCATGAACATTAAATATCAGAGGAAATAAACGGCATTAAATATATATACGTATCAATAACAGGTATACTGCCATCTAGCGGTATAAAGGTGAACCCTTTACTCTGCGTGTCCTCATACACGGTGTTCGTGTTCGTCCAAGAAACAGCAGAATGAGGTGGAAATATGAATATAATAACAGCAACAACTCTGCACGGACAAATTACTTTGAATAATCTATATTAGGAGCTGTGTTGCATTAAACAATGCAACGATTAAGTGAGAAGGTGATTCTTGCTGTGTACATGAATATTAAACTTCCCGTAGTCACCACTGTCGCTAACATATCCAGGTTTAATTATTTATTATTTACCTTGCTATGTGTTTGCATCGTTAAAATATCCCGGTTTAATTCGTTATTCTTTATATTGACTAATATTCTTCTAACATTAATACGAATATGTATCACTGGCTTTTATTTTGACTCTCATTTTAAGCACTTCCGTTTTGTCGTTTTTGGTTTCAGACGGCAGAAACGAAATACGGAGGTGGTATTCCGTTTTTCCGTTTTTGGTTTGAAACGGAAAACGAAAAAAAACACGATATTTCCGTATTCCGTATTTAGAATGAAACGAAAAAACAAACTAACAAAACGTACACGGACCCTGTTTCTCAGGTTGTTAACATGTCGGTTCCTCCGCTCTTTGGCACCTTTTAACTGTGTGTATTTTATTTTTTAACCATGTTTATTCGTTATTTATTTATGTCTCCTTTCCCTCAAGAGGTTTTGCCTCTTGTCAGGCCACAGTTGTAAATACGAATTTGTTCTTAATCTGCCTCGCCTGGCTAAATAAAGGTTAAATGAATAAATAAAAAAAGAGCGGGAGAACGACAGGCGGATAGGTGCAGCTGCAGCAGTAAAACAGGTGCTGTACCGGTCTGTCTTGGTGAAGAGAGAGCTCAACCGAAAGGCGAAGCTCTCAATTTACTAGTTGGTTTACGTTCCAATCCTCACCTATGGTCACGAACTTTGGGGAGTGACCGAAAGAACAAGGCTGCGAATACAAGCGGCCGAAATGAGTTTCCTATGTAGGGTGGCCGGGCTCAGCCTTAGAGAGAGGATAAGGAGCTTGGACATCAGGAGGGAGCTTGGAGTCGAGCCGCTACTCCTTCGCATCGAAAGGAGTCAGCTGAGGTGGTTCGGGCATCTAATTCGGAGGCCTCCTGGACACCTCCCATTAGAGGTTTTCCAGGCATGTCCAACTGGGAGGAGACCCCGGGGAAGACCCAGGACACGCTGAAGGGATTACATCTCCCGACTGGCCTGGGAACGCCTCGGGATCCCCCAGAATGAGCTGGAAAGTGTTGCGGGCGAGATTAGAGTCTGGGTCAACCTGCTGGGCCTGCTGCCCCCGCGACCAGCCCCCGGATAAAGCGGTTGAAAATGGATGGATGGATGGATGATGTGAACATTGAGTTTCATCTTCTTTATCTCAATATTTACAATTAGTGCTATTAATATGTATTCATAATTTAATATTTTCAGCATTGTGTGATTGAACCAAACAAACAACTTATTTGTGGTGTACATTTGACTGTTATATGAGCAAAACATAGAACACGTGTAAGAGTTTGACTTAATTAAGAACATATTTAATGTTTCCTATTGTAACATTACAAGTAGAGAAAAGAGACATGGACAGTGCAAATTATATTGTATGAAAAGCTCATATAACTGACTTAATCAAAGACCACTGGGTAAGAGCATCCTTTCTCTGATGTACAGTAAGTTGACGTACAATAGGAGGGAAACTTCAGTCTGATAATCTATATAGACCAGTACAAACATAGTATGGCCACAAGAGGACAGTTGAAGGATGGAGATCTCAACTCTCTTTATTGGCCTGATCCTGTCACTGTGTTTTTTTAAACTGAGGTCAGCTATTGTCTTTAATGGTTCTGTGGATGGTGTGAAACAAAGGGCTGGGCTGACAGAGGAGAGGACTGGTGTTGGGTTCAGCACCGACGGCTCATCTGTGAAATGTGAGCTCCAAGGTACTATTCGTCAACCTGCATTCTCAATGGATGGTGACTATGTTATTGGTGGTAGTTTCTCCATACACTACTCCATGCACATGATGAAGCTTAACTACACCACCATGCCTGATCCACTAAGATGCTCAGGGAGGTTAGTAAGAGGGAAATGTGTGGGTTAAAAAATGTTACTCTGTGGGGATGTAAATTAAATATTTTAAATTATACGGTCTGATAGTAATACTTTTACTAAGTGTTTTTACAAAAAAGAAATGTTTAACATAAAGATCTTGAACATTATTGGTCAACACAGAGGGTTGTTCATTAAAGCATTTGTAGTAAGTAAAACAAAAATACAATCCAAAAATGTTTTTTTTTAAATATAAATTTATTAAGTGTATGATTCATTAAATAATTGTCAACATAAACACAAAGCAAGAAATTAAATTGATTTGACAATTGTAATAACGTTTGTCATAATTGTGAATTGTTCTCATAAGATGCAGATCATATTTTAAACAATGACTCAAGTGTCTGTGTGCAGCATTATTACCAGTGAACTGCGCTACTCACGCGCAATGATCTTCGCCATTGAGGAGATTAACAACAGCACGGAGCTGCTACCGAGCATCAAACTTGGTTATCAGATCTACGACTCGTGTGCCTCTGTGCCTGTAGCGGTGCATGTGGCATTCCAGCTGTCAGGCGGCCTGGACCCGGTGTTTAACACAGGCGACAAGTGTTCGCAATCTGGTAAAGTGATGGCCATTGTTGGTGATTCTGGGTCAACGCCATCCATCAGCATGTCTCGCATCATCGGGCCCTTTAACATTCCTCAAGTAAATATTTTAAATTTCTGAAAACAATGTGTTTAATAGACTGGTGCTAAATTGTGTCCATCCTTTTAAATAATTGCACTGTTGTGTTCATTTAGGTTAGTCACTTTGCCACTTGTGCATGCCTGTCCGATAAGCAGCAGTACCCAACTTTCTTCAGAACCATTCCAAGTGACCAGTTCCAGGCTGACGCGCTGGCAAAGCTGGTAAAACACTTTGGTTGGACTTGGATAGGTGCTATCCGATCAGACTCGGACTATGGAAACAATGGCATGGCGTCGTTCCTGAACGCAGCACACAAAGAGGGGATCTGTGTGGAATATTCTGAATACTTCTTTCGGACCAACCCACGAAGCAGGATCCAGAGAGTAGCCGACATTATCCGCAGGTTTTACATTCATTTATTATGTGTCTTTCTTCCCTTTACTCACCAACCCTGTATCACAAAAATTACGTTCCCTGGACCTAAAATGCAATTTGCGGTTTCGTTCAACTGAAACGTATTTCTCTCCAAATTACGTTTGATTTGAACGTACATTTTGTTTGATTTGAACGTATTTCTCTCCATATTACGTTTGTATTGGACGTATTTTTGTCGATTGTTGTCTCTCTTTTCTACAATGCTGTAATGAATTAGAAAAAAGCGTCCTCTAGTCTTATTTATTATTATGTTATATGTTGTTTCGCCTGCGTATTATGACAGCAATACGCGTTGTAACGGATCATATGAATGCGTGTAGATTTACTGCTGGTGACGCTCCTTTATTTTCTTTATTTAGGTGACAATACATTATTTAAAACTCGTAAATTATCACCACCTCATCACCGCCTTAACAGAGTTAGCCTCATACGGGTCCAATCAACTATTGAACTTTTTTATCAAATGCGCATTGGTCCGTAATCTATACCAGACACGTCTCTAGGATTTTGATACATCGGGGGCTTAGCCCAGAAGAGTGAAGCAGATGAGTCAAGATGGGTCTTCGGTGCTCCCAAACAAAGTTGTTGACGGGGGGGGCTAATAAGAGTGGGTTCACCCGACATGTGCGCGGATATGTCTGCGCAGAGCACGGCCAAGCCGTCGTAATCAGCAGCTGGGCGCTCTGACAGTTAATCTATACCATAAAGTTCGCATTTTAACCTTAAAAAAATGTGCGCTTCCTTTTAACCTTTCAAAATAAAAGTCAGATGTATCTGTTAAGCGGAAGTAGTATAAAACGTCTATATTTATACAAACAATACAATATAAAAGGCATACATCAAAACCAATAAGGAAAATGCTAAACAGTCAAATAACTCAAAACAATAAACCCTTCATGGGGTTATTTACAGGTGTGTTTACTTCTCATTGACAGGATCTGGAGTTTGTGTCTTGTTTTGAAGTCTGTGTGTCGTCTGTCTCCCTGTGATTATCTGCCCTGCTCCTGATTGTTTCCTCCTGTGTGATTGCTAAGCCCCGCCCTCATTGTGTCCACCTGTCTCGTTCCCCGTTGTCCAATCACCTCTCACCTTGCCTGTGTATGTAAACCCTGTTCGTCTCATTCCCAGTCTGGCTTCGTATTGTTTGGTCCGCGTTTTTGTCGTCCTGTTTCATAGTTTATGATCATAGTTCAAGATTAAATATTGTTTTTTGCAACATGTCGGCTTTTGGGTCCTCTCTCGTTGCGACATACGAGACCGTTCGTGACACTCAAACAAAGAGCAGGTATCTGGAAAAAGCTAATAATTTTGGAATTGTTAATAGAATATGATTTACCCTTCAACTTCCACTGATATACATGCAAACTAATACATTGTTTCAGACAGACAGACACACACTCTGCAGACTGACCCTTGACCTCCCAATTGTCTCTCAGATATAACCCTACTGCTTTATATTCAATATATAATATCTACCTACATATGATACTTTGAGGTCATGGGGGGGAATCCCCTCCAAAACCTTCACAAGAGAAAATTGTCACTGTGCCAATAACCCTTGCAAGATCCTTAAAACCAGTCTTTTAGTTAATTGTTCATACTTTCAATCAACTTAAAGATCTGGATTCTTTTCAGCATCTGAATATGAATTCCCTAAAGTTTTGGATCAATAGCTCTGAGCTAAGGGCCCCAAAAACAGGTCTAAAGGGTCAAATTGTGTAAACATGTGAGAGCTTAGCTTTCTTTTCCAGGTTGTATCCACTCCCAAATGGGTTAGAATACAATTGAAATTTTTCATATATTACAAACATTTGAGGAGTTGTTAAACTTTGAAGGAAGGAATTTTGTTTTTTTTCCGGGTTTTTAAACCCCTCCCATGCAGCGATGCTACATGCTACATGTTGCCAGCCTACATGGTTGGGCCCCTTTTGGGAGTGGCTACAACCTGCAAAAGAAAGCTAAGCGCTGACATGTTTAGAAGAAAAAAAGCTAAAACCAGCCCAAGCTTTCAACAGGGTCTCAGATTTGTTAAACCACACACCCTCTTCAAGTCCTGGATTTCAGACAGCCAATTAACTTGTGGGTGTTTTGGAGGAAATTTCACCCCATCACCTCATTGTAGGCCCTGTCCTGAGTGTCTGTTCAATTTGGGATTTACAGGACTAATATTTAGGAGTTTATGGCCATTTTTGCACTTGTAAGTAAATATGCAAATTTAAGAGAATACGGCCCAATTTGACCCTTTAGACCTGTTTTTGGGGCCCTTAACTCAAAGCTATCGATCCAAAAATGGAGGGAATTCATATTCAGATGCCCCTATTTGAATCTGAAAAGAATCCGGATCTTTAAGTTGATTGAAAGTATGAACAATTAACTAAAAGATTGGTTTTAAGGATCTTGCAAGGGTTATTGGCACAGTGACAATTTTCTCTTGTGAAGGTTTCTGACTTTTATTTTGAAAGGTTAAAAGGAAGCGCACTTTTTTTTTAAGGTTAAAATGCGAACTTTATGGTATAGATTAACTGTCAGAGCGCCTAGCTGCTGATTACGGCGGCTTGGCCGTGCTCTGCGCAGACATATCCGCGCACACGTCGGGTGAACCCACTCTTATTAGCCCCCCGTCAACAACTTTGTTTGGGAGCACCGAAGACCCATCTTGACTCATCTGCTTCACTCTTATGGGATAAGCCCCGGATGTATCAAAATCCTAGAGACGTGTCTGGTATAGATTACGGACCAATGCGCATTTAATAAAAAGTTCAATAGTTGATTGGCCCTGTATGAGGCTAACTCTGTTAAGGCGGTGATGAGGTGGTGATAATTTACGAGTTTTAAATAATGTATTGTCACCTAAAGAAAGAAAATAAAGGAGCGTCACCAGCAGTAAATCTACACGCATTCATATGATCCGTTACCACGCGTATTGCTGTCATAATACGCAAGCGAAACAACATATAACATAATAATAAATAAGACTAGAGGACGCTTTTTCTAATTCATTACAGCATTGTAGAAAAGAGAGACAACAATCGACAAAAATGCGTCCAATACAAACGTAATATGGAGAGAAATACGTTCAAATCAAACAAAATGTACGTTCAAAACAAACGTAATTTGGAGAGAAATACGTTTCAGTTGAACGAAACCGCAAATTGCATTTTAGGTCCGGGGGAACGTAATTTTTGTGATACAGGGTTGTACTCACACAACACTTCAAAACAAAAATCCACAACAGTGTTCTGGAAAGTATAAGATAAGTATTTGTTCACCTTAAAGTCTATATAGAAATGTATATTTTTCTCCTGACAATTGTATTTATCTCATATTTGCTAACTATCTTTGTTAAAAACATAAATAGTGAGACCAAAACTATCTCCAGACATATGTACAAATATGTTGTTATTTTTTCTTCTTCAAATTTCTCAAATAAAATGCACTGTTATTTCTCTCCAGGTCGACAGCTATTGTTATTGTGGCATTCACATCTCCTGCAGACATGAGGATTCTGCTGAAAGAGCTGTCTCTCAAGCCCTCTCCACCTCGCCAGTGGATAGGCAGTGAGGCCTGGGTAACTGACCCAGACATGCTGAGGTTCAGTTTCTGTGCTGGATCAGTCGGATTTGGCATTGAGCGATCTGTGATTCCAGGTCTGAGAGACTTCCTGCTCGATGTCTCTCCCTCTAAAGTGGCTACCTCTCCAGTCCTTACTGAGTTCTGGGAGGATGCATTCAACTGCAGGCTGGGTAAAAGTGAGAAAAGTGGGTTGATTTTTAATATAACAGATACTCACAGTTGGGTCTTGTCTGTGTCATCTGTTTTTAAATCTGATTTAAGAAGCAGCTGCTTGAACAACCCAATCCCTGAGTGATGAAAGGGATATCAATTGTTATTGAACAAAGACATGAAGTGGACATACATTCTCTGTGAATAATCCTACTTAAAAATAAGCTTTTAAAGGACAAGTTTAGGCACTGCTGTCTTGGAGAATATGTCAATATTAAAGTCCTGAACACAAGCACACACTATAGCACACACTATATGATGGACAGTCTGTAGGCCACCAAGCTAAAAAAAGAAATTATAATTGTACTCATAACTATGTTACAATAACAGTGTATATATACATTTAAATATGCATGTTGGTTTAAATATACTGTTATATTGCCGTGAATTTATAGATAATTTGAAAGACAGGTCAATTCAGTGTTCAATTAAACAAATATTTTATTGTATTTCCTGCCAATAGAAGCTGATTTGAACAAGGTAAAAAATAACAACTAAACATATTGCCAGAATTTGAAGCTGCACATATTCAAACAACAAAAAATAGAAAAAGCAATATTGTAGAGAACTAAGGAAAGGAGGGTATTTTGAATTGTAGTTGCTTGAAATAGAAGAATATAGATACAAGACTTTCCAAGGAAAATGTTTACAGATTAATAGAAATAAAAACATTATACATGTGAAAAAATCATGTAACTTTTAAGCATAAAACACCTTCCTGTATCATTGTGGGTTTTTTTCAGAAGCATCCACAGACAAGACTGCGTGTGATGGAACTGAAGACATAGAGACGATCCAGAGCCCGTACACTGACACATCTCAGCTCCGGATCACTAACATGGTCTACAAGGCTGTTTATGCAATAGCACATGCCATTCATAATGCAGTGTGTCAAGAAACACATTCTATAACCCAGTGTGACAAACTGAGCAGCATAGAGTCCAAACAGGTCAGTCAAAACCAATATGGAAACACCCCAAGTCCATTTTGTTTGCAATACTGTAGCTTTTCATCAATGAAATATCAATTGTATTATAAATTGTTTAAATTATCCCTCTCTCCGACTTCTATTACTTCATCCTCAGGTTCTCAATCAGTTGAAAAAAGTGAATTTTTCCCAAAATGGTTATCATGTGTCATTTGATGCCAACGGGGATCCTGTGGCCACATACGAGCTGATTAACTGGCAAAAAACTGAGAGTGGCAGCATTGAGTTGGTGGTAATAGGGCACTACGATGCATCTCTGCCGATGGGACAGGAACTCCGTATCAACAAGAACCTCACCTGGGTTGAGGGTGGCACACAAGTAGGGATTCCAAAATGTATATTATATGATGTCCCAAACTTCAAATTTGCTGATATGTGTTTTTGCTCCCTGTTCCTCCACTTCCTACAGGCTGTGAAGAGGTCTGTTCTTAAGTTACAACATTTTCAGTTTGAAATCCCACTTATTTTTTGACAAAAATGTTCCTTTGAGTTGTGAATTGTAAAAAAAAGTTTTTTTGCACAAAAAGACTGTGACTTTGTAAGATATCTGCTTGCTTTGTCCAATCCAGACTGCTGAAGCCTCATTTTGGCTTTAGCTAAACTTTAGAATGTATTATTAAACAACTGTGGATTTCTTCCACCATCAGGTGCATTAATAAAACACACACATATTGACTTGCTTTTACTGATTTTAGAAGGACTTGAAAATAATCTGAACCTATTCTTTAACCCTCAGAGCTTTGATGCACAACTGAATATGTATGACTTTGTTTGTATGTGCCAGGTGCCTGTGTCAGTGTGCAGTGATAGCTGTGCTGCAGGAACTCGTAAAGTGCTGCAGAAAGGAAAACCCATCTGCTGTTATGATTGTATACCTTGTCCAGAGGGGGAGATTAGTAACACTACAGGTATTGTTTGTCCAAATGCATATCTTCTGTACAACATGAAATATTAAACAAGATTGCTAAAAGCCTTCTTTTGTTGTATTGTTTCAGATTCTCCTGATTGTTTCCCTTGCCCCAAGGAATTATGGCCCAACGGGAAGAGAGACACTTGTCTCCCAAAGCCTGTAGAGTTTCTTTCCTTCAACGAGGCCCTAGGAATCATCCTGTCTACATTCTCAGTTGGTGGTGCCTGTCTTGCCATTATAACAGTGGCTGTGTTCCACCGTCACAGGACATCCCCGATTGTCAGAGCCAACAACTCTGAGCTGAGCTTCCTGCTGCTCTTCTCTCTGACTCTCTGTTTCCTGTGCTCATTAACCTTTATTGGAGCACCCTCAGAGTGGTCCTGCATGCTGCGCCACACAGCGTTTGGGATTACCTTTGTCCTCTGCATCTCTTGTGTTCTTGGAAAAACAATAGTTGTGTTAATGGCATTCAAAGCTACTCTCCCAGGTGGTAATGTTATGAAATGGTTTGGTCCTCCACAGCAAAGGATGACTGTAGTGTCTTTCACTTTCATTCAAGTTATAATATGTACTCTTTGGTTGGTTCTTAGTCCTCCTTTTCCAATGAAAAACCTAACCACATACAAAGAGAGAATCATCCTGGAGTGTGCATTAGGCTCAGCTATTGGGTTCTGGGCTGTGCTCGGGTACATCGGCCTGCTTGCTGTCTTTTGCTTTGTGTTAGCTGTCCTAGCCCGGAAACTACCTGACACTTTTAATGAAGCCAAGCTTATCACCTTCAGCATGCTGATATTCTGTGCAGTCTGGGTTACATTTATCCCAGCATATGTCAGTTCTCCTGGGAAATTTACAGTGGCTGTGGAGATATTTGCCATTCTTGCCTCCAGTTTTGCACTAATACTGTGTATATTTGCTCCAAAGTGTTTCATCATATTGTTTAAACCAGAGAAAAACACCAAGAAACATCTAATGAACAAAAGTCAATATTAAAACATAAAGTAAAACTAAGATGGCAATTGAAGGGACTTTTATTACAAATACCTAAACCACAGAGGATGAACAGGGATAACTTATTTCACATGTGTGCTTTTGGTTAAAATGTAATCAATGTTTATTTTGTATTTTAAACATATATGCTCATTATCATAAGCATGCCAGCCGTGCTCTGAATTCAAAGAACTGTTCTACAGACGTAGACGTAGACGTAGTTCATCACCTGTAGCTAACCTATATGTACACTTCTTAAATAGATGCTCCAATCTGTTTTCTATCAATGTCAGAACTGCATGTAATCACTGTGTTTTAATTAAAGATACAATAAAGAAAAAAAACAACAACAACATTATGGCTTCAACAGCAACATTTAGTACAAGATATGATGTGAACTCCACCTTAACGTGGTGGAGGAGTTTGAGAGGCTCAGTGATCCCGGGATCTATGTTGTCCGGGGCATTAGCCCCTGGTAGGGTCTCCCAAGGCAAACAGGTCTCACGTGAGAGTCCAGACTAAGAGCGGTTCAAAAACCCTGATGAATAGCAGCACACAGACTTTAGTCACCTCGCCCGGACAAGGGAAACCGGGGCACCCTCCCGGAGCCAGGCGCAGGAGGGGAGCTCGTCTGTGAGCGTCTGGTGGCCGGGCCTTCGACTATGGAGCCCTGTCGGGCTCAGCCCGAAGAAACAACATGGAGCATCAACCCTGTGGACCCACCACCCAAAGGGACAATCATCGGGGTCGAGTGCTATGTAGACCGGGCGGCAGGCCAAGCAGGGGGCCTGGGCAAGCCGATCGCCGGCAGCATAGACTAGCTCTAGGGACGGGGAGCGTCACCTCGCTAGTGTGGAAGGAGTCAGAGCTTGTGCGGGAGGTGGAGCAGTACCAACTAGATCTAGTTGGGCTCACCTCCACGCACAGTGCTGGCTCTGGAACCAAGCGCCTGGAGAAGGGTTGAACTTTTCTTTTCTGGAGTTACCCAGAGTGAGAGGCGCCGGGCGGGAGTGGGGATACTCACAAGTCCCTGGCTGAGCGCTGCTGTGTTGGAGTTTGCCCCGGAGAACTAGAGGGTTGCCTCCCTGCGCCTACGGATTGTGGGGAGGAAGCCTCTGACTGTGGTTTGTGCTTAAGCACCGAACCGCAGTTCAATACATTACATTACATGTCATTTAGCAGACGCTTTTATCCAAAGCAACTTACAATAAGTGCATTTCAACCTAGAGTACAAACTAAGAACAACAAGAATACAGAAAGTAACATTTCCTCAACATAGTCAAACTACAAAAGTACCATAATAAGAGCCAATCAAGTGCTACTAAAGTGCAAATCTGTGTTTTAATCCAGATATAGTCAAAGTATCCACGCTTCTTTGAGTCGGTGGGAGGGGTCCTAGAGAGGGCACCAACTGCCGACTCCATAGTTCTCCTGGGTTACTTCAATGCTCACGTGGGCAATGACAGAGAAACCTGGCGGGGGGTGATTGGGAGGAATGGCTTGCCCGATCTGAACCCGAGCGATGTTCTGTTATTGGACTTCTGTGCTAGCCACGGCTTGTCTATAACGGACACTATGTTCGAACATAAGGTGGCTCATAAGTGTACTTGGTACCATAACACCTTAGGCCGAAGATCAATGATCGACTTTATAATCGTATCATCTGATCTGTGGCCGTATGTCTTAGACCAGTGGTGCTCAATACGTCGATCTGCCAGTCGATCGCAGCGTAGTATTGGTAGATCGCATGACATAAAAAAAAATGTTGTCCCGCCCCCCTCTAACTTTCTCTACAGCGCCAGATAACAGCAGAAGCGTGACATTTCTGTCTCTGTGTCGCGTTTACAGTCCTCTGCTCGCCGTCTGGCTTGCGCGCATTGGGGTGGAGCAAAGAAAAAGTCACTTGCACCCCCCCTCCGTCAACAACCGGCGCGCGCATCGCTCAGCCGTGATATTCGCACATTCTCAGCCCCCCCCCCGTCGGTCGATCGTCTTGACTTGGTCACATTATAAGTAGCTTGCATGCTGAAAAAATGTGAACAACCCTGTCTTAGACACTGGGGTGAAGAGAGGAACAGAGCTTTTAACTGATCACCACCTGGTTGTGAGTTGGATCAGATGGCGGGGGAGTCGCCAAGAGAGACCTGGCAAGCCCAAATGTCTGGTCGAGGACCATGTCTGGGAGGTCTTCAACTCCCACCTCCGGATGAACTTCTCACACATCCCGAGGGAGGTTGGGGACATGCAATCCGAGTGGACCATGTTCAAAGTCTCTATTGTGGAAGCGGCCGACAGGAGCTGTGGTCGGAACGTCGTGGCGGAAACCCAAGAACCCGGTGGTGGACACCGGGTGTCAGGAAAGCCGTCAAGCTGAAGAAGGAAACAGCTGACAGGTACCGGCAGGCCAGAAGGGCTGCAGCTGCGGTGGTCACAGATGCAACAATTCGGGCATGGGAGGAGTTCGGGAGGCCATGGAGAAGGACTTTCGGTCGGCCTCAAAGAGGTTCTGGCAAACCGTCCAACGGCTCAGGAAGGGAAAGCAGGGTCTACCCCAGGCTGTTCTCAGCGTGGAGGGGAGCTGCTGACCCGGACGGGGGACATCGTCGGACGGTGGAAAGAACACTTTGAGGAACTCCTAAATCCAGCCAACATGTCACCTCAAGAGGGGGCTGTCCCTGTAGACTTGGGGGGGGGGGGGGGGGAGGGGGGGGTCGCACCACAATCCCTGGCAGAGGCCGCTACGGTTGTTAAAAAGCTCCTTGGTGGCAAGGTGCCGGGGGTGGATGAGATCCTCCCTGAGATGCTGAAGGCGCTGAACATTGTTG
Source organism: Liparis tanakae (assembly GCA_036178185.1). NCBI lineage: Eukaryota > Metazoa > Chordata > Actinopteri > Perciformes > Liparidae > Liparis > Liparis tanakae. Next base: position 16,490,614 of record CM070099.1, on the reverse strand, counting down.
GGCTGTGTTGGCTGACACGCCTCTTCAATGTCGCATGGGGGTCCGGAAAAGTGCCCTTGGACTGGCAGACCGGGGTGGTGGTTCCCATTTTCAAAAAGGGGGACCGGAGAGTGTACTTGAACTATCGTGGGATCACACTTCTCAGCCTCCCTGGGAAAGTTTATGCCAGGATACTGGAAAGGAGGCTCCGAGCGCTGGTCGAAACTCAGATTCAAGACCAGCGGTGCAGATTCCGTCTCGGTCGTGGAACTGTAAGGATCCTCGAGGGGTACTGGGAGGATGCCCAACCAGTCTTTATGTGCTTAGTAGACTTGGAGAAGGCTTTAGACCGTGTCCCTCAGGAACAGTTGTGGGGGGTACTGCGGGGGTAAGGGGTTCCGGACCTGTTGCTACGGGCTATCCGGTCTCTGTACACCTGCAGTAGGAGCTATGTTCGCATCCTCAGCAGTAAGTCAAACACGTTCCCGGTGGATGTTGGTCTCTGCCAAGGCTGCCCTTTATCACCGGTCATGTTTGTGATTTTCCTGGACAGGATATCAAGGCGCAGCAGGTCAGTTTTAGGGGTCTTGAGATCACCTCTCTTCTGTTTGCAGATGATGTGGTTCTCAGACCATAGCCTCCGGCACTCACTGGGGCGTTTTGCTGCTCATTGTGAAGCGCGGGGATGAGAGTCAGCACCGCCAAATCTGAGGCCATGGTGCTCTGCCGGAAACTGGTGAGTTGCTCCCAGGCTGAGCGCCTGCCCCAAGCCAGATTACAGATTACATGTCATTTAGTTGACGCTTTTATCCAAAGCGACTTACAATCCTGTTACATTCATACACCGTAGACGCAGCTACAGGGAGCAATTTAGGGTTAAGTGTCTTGCTCAAGGACACATCGACTAGGGCGGGGATCGAACCTCCAACCACGTGATTGAAAGACGGGCCTGCTACCCACTGACCCATAGCCGCTCCAAGCGAGGGAGTTCAAGTATCTCAGGTTCTTGTTCACGAGTGAGGGTAAGATGGAGCGGGAGATCGACAGGCGGATCTGTGCGGCTGCAGCAGTAAAACAGGCGCTGTACCGGTCTGTCTTGGTGAAGAAAGAGCTGAGCCGAAAGGCGAAGCTCTCAATTTACTGGTCGTCTACGTTCCAATCCTCACCTATGGTCATGAATTTCGGGTAGTGACCGAATGAATGAGGTCGCGAATACAAGCGGCCAAAATGAGTTTTCTCCGTAGGGTGGCCGGGCTCAACCTTAGCGATAGGGTAAGGAGCTTGGACATCAGGGGGGAGCTTGGAGTCGAGCCGCTACTCCTTTGGATCGAAAGGAGTCAGCTGAGGTGGTTCGGGCATCTGATTCGGATGCCTCCTGGACACCTCCCATTAGAGGTTTCTCAGGCACGACCAACTGGGAGGAGAACCCAGGGAAGACCCAGGACACGCTGGAGGTATTACATCTCCCGGCTGGCCTGGGAACGACTCGGGATCCCCCAGAATGAGCTGGAAAATGTTGCGGGCGAGAGGGGAGTCTGGGTCAACCTAGTGGGTCTGCTGCCACCGCGACCCGACCCCGGATAAAGCGGTTGAAAATGGATGACTGGATGGAGGATGTGAACATTGAGTTTCATCTTCTTTATCTCAATATTTACAATTAGTGCTATTAATATGTATTAATAATTTAACATTTTCAGCATTGTGTGATTGAACCAAACAAACAACTTATTTGTGGTGTAAAATTGTAAGACTGTTATTTAAGCAAAACATAGATCACATCTGTTAGAGTTTGACTTAATTAAGAAGATGTATATTGTTTCCTATTGTAACTTTAAAAGAAGAGAAAAGAGACATGGACAGTGCAAATTATATCATATGAAAAGCTCATATAACTGACTTGTTCAATAGTTAATCAAAGACCACTGAGTAAGAGCATCCTCTCTCTGACGTACAGTAAGTTGATGTACAGTAGGAGGGAAGCTTCAGTCTGATAATCTATATAGATCAGTACAAACACAGTATGGCCACAAGAGGTAAGTTGAGGGATGGAGATCTCAGCTCTCTTTATTGGCCTGATCCTGTCGCTGAGTTTTTTTCAACTGAGCTCAGTTATTGTCTTTAACGGTTCTGTGGATGGTGTGAAACAAAGGGCAGGGCTGACAGAGGAGAGGACTGGTGTTGGGGTCAGCACCGAAGGCTCATCTGTGAAATGTGAGCTCCAGGGTACTATTCGTCGACCTGCTTTCTCAATGGATGGTGACTACGTTATTGGTGGTGTTTTCGCCATACATTACTCCATGCACACAGTGAAGCATAACTACACCACCATGCCTGATCCAGTAAGATGCTCGGGGAGGTTAGTAAGAGGGAAATGTGGGGGTTAAAAAATGTTACTCTGCGGGGATGTAAATTAATTATTTTAAATTATACAGTGTGCTAGTAATACTTGTACAAAGTGTTTTTACAAAAACACATTATTTAAAATAAAGATATTGATCAGTATTGGACAACACAACTGAAGGTTGTTCATTAAGGCATTTGTAGTAAGTAAAACAAAAATACAATCAAATGTTTTTTTAAATATAAATTAATTAATTGTATGATTCATGAAATAATTGTAATCAAGATAAACACAAAGCAAGACTTTAAATTGATTTGACAAGTGTAATAACGTTTGGATTTTTAAGTTAATATCTAATACTGTGTCTTGACTGTCAGTGTTCAGGTAACTTTTTGATATAATTGTGAATTGTTCTCATAAAATGCAGATCATATTTTAAACAATGACTCAAGTGTCTGTGTGTAGCATTATTACCCGTGAACTGCGCTTCTCACGCGCAATGATCTTCGCCATCGAGGAGATTAACAACAACACGGAGTTGCTGCCGGGCATCAAACTCGGTTATCAGATCTACGACTCGTGTGCCTCTGTGCCTGTAGCGGTGCATGTGGCATTCCAGCTCTCAGGTGGCCTGGACCCGGTGTTTTACACCGGCGACAATTGTTCACAATCTGGTAAAGTGATGGCCATTGTTGGTGAATCTGGGTCCACGCCATCCATCAGCATGTCTCGCATCATCGGGCCCTTTAACATTCCTCAAGTAAATATTTTAAATTTCTGAAAACAATGTGTTTAATAGACTGGTGCTAAATTGTGTCCATCCTTATAAATAATTGCACTGTTGTGTTCATTTAGGTTAGTCACTTTGCCACTTGCGCATGCCTGTCCGATAAGCAGCAGTATCCAACTTTCTTCAGAACCATTCCAAGTGACCAGTTCCAGGCTGACGCGCTGGCAAAGCTGGTAAAACACTTTGGTTGGACTTGGATAGGTGCTATCCGATCGGACTCGGACTATGGAAACAATGGCATGGCGTCGTTCCTGGAGTCAGCACACAAAGAGGGGATCTGTGTGGAATATTCTGAATCATTCTATCGGACCAACCCACGAAGCAGGATCCAGAGAGTAGCCAACATTATACGCAGGTTTTTACATTCATTTATTGTGTGCTTTTCTTCCCTTAACACATACAAAACTTATAAACAAAAATCCACAAGTGTTCTGGAAAGTATAAAATACAAAAGTATTTTTTCACCTTAAAAGGCAAATTAGAAATTAATCTTTTTCCCCTGACAGTTGTATTTATCCCATATTTGCTAACTATCTTTGTTAAAAACATACTTAGTGGGACCAAAACTATCTCCGGACATATGTACAATTATTTTGTAGTATTTTTTGTTTAAATTTTTCCGATAAAATGCACTATTATTTCTCTCCAGGTCGACAGCTATTGTTATTGTGGCATTCACATCTCCTGGAGACATGAGGATTCTGCTGAAAGAGCTGTCTCTCAAGCCCTTTCCACCTCGCCAGTGGATAGGCAGTGAGGCCTGGGTAACTGACCCAGACATGCTGAGGTTCAGTTTCTGTGCTGGAGCAGTCGGATTTGGCATTGAGCAATCCGTCATTCCAGGTCTGAGAGACTTCCTGCTGGATGTCTCTCCCTCTAAAGTGGCTGCCTCTCCTGTCCTTACTGAGTTCTGGGAGGACGCATTCAACTGCAGGCTGGGTAAAAGTGAGAAAAGTGGGTTGATTTTTAACATAAAAGACACTCACAGTTGGGTCTTGTCTGTGTCATCGGTTTTTAAATCTGATTCAAGAACCAGCCACTTGAACAACCCAATCCCTGAGTAATGAAAGAGATATATATTGTTATGGAACAAAGACATGAATTGGACATAAATTCTCTGTGAATAATCTGACTTAAAAATAAGCTTTTAAAGGTCAAGTTTAGGCACTGCTGTCTTGGAGAATATGTCAATAATAAAGTCCTGAAAACAAGCACACACTATATGATAGACAGTCTGTAGTCCACCAAGCTGAATAAAGACATTATAATTGTATTCATAACTATGTTATGATTACAGTGTATATATACACATGTAAATATGCACATTGGTTTAAATATACTGTTATAAGGACGTGAATTTATAGATAATTTGAAAGACATTCATTGAGGTCAATTCAGTGTTCAATTAAAAACATTTAATTTGTAGAACTAAGGAAAGGAGAGTTTTTTTTATTGTAGTTGCTTGAAATAGAAGAATATAGATACAAGACTTTCTAAGGAACATTTTTACAGATTAATAGAAATAAAAACATTATACATGAGAAAAAATCATGTAACTTTTAAGCATAAAACACCTTCCTGTATCATTGTGTATTTTCTTCAGAAGCATCCACAGACAAGACTGCGTGTGATGGAACTGAAGACCTAGAGACGATCCAGAGCCCGTACACTGACACATCTCAGCTCCGGATCACTAACATGGTCTACAAGGCTGTTTATGCAATAGCACATGCCATTCATAATGCAGTGTGTCAGGAAACACATTCTATAACCCAGTGTGACAAACTGAGCAGCATAGAGTCCAAACAGGTCAGTCAAAACCAATATGGAAACACCCCAATTCCCTTTTGTTTGCAATACTGTCGCTTTTCATCAATGAAATATCAATTGTATTATAAATTGTTTAATTTTCCCCCCTCTCTGTCTTCCATTACTTCATCCTCAGGTTCTCACACAGTTGAAAAAAGTAAATTTTTCCCAAAATGGTTATGATGTTTCATTTGATGCCAACGGGGATCCTGTGGCCACATACGAGCTGATTAACTGGCAAAAAACTGAGAGTGGCAGCATTGAGCTGGTGGCAGTAGGGCACTACGATGCATCTCTGCCGATGGGACAGGAACTCCGTATCAACAAGAACCTCACCTGGGTGGAGGGTGGCACACAAGTAGGGAGCCCTACATGTCTATTATATGATGTCCCAAACTTCAAATTTGCTGATATGTGTTTTTGCTCCCTGTTCCTCCACTTCCTACAGGCTGTGAAGAGGTCTGTTCTTAAGTTACAACATTTTCAATCTGAAATCCAACTTATTTTTTAACAAAAATGTTCCTTTGAGTTGCGGCACAGGGATCATAAAAAAGATCTTTGCACAAAAAGACTGTGACTTTGTAAGATAACTGCTTGCTTTGTCCAATCCAGACCGCTGAAGCCTCATTTTGGCTTTAGCTAAACTTTAGAATGTATTATTAAACAACTGTGGACTTCTTCCATCATCAGGTGCATTAATAAAACACACACATATTGACTTGCTTTTACTGATTTTAGACAGACTTGAAAATAATCTGAACCTATTCTTTAACCCTCGGAGGTTTGAAGCAGAACTGAATATGTGTGACTTTGTTTGTATGTGCCAGGTGCCTGTGTCAGTGTGCACTGACAGCTGTGCTGCAGGAACTCGTAAAGTGCTGCAGAAAGGAAAACCCATCTGCTGTTATGATTGTATACCTTGTCCAGAGGGGGAGATTAGTAACGCTACAGGTATTGTTTTTCGAAATAGATATCTTCTGTACAACATGAAATATTAAACCCCTTTTTCTAAAAGCCCTCTTTTGCTGTATTGTTTCAGATTCCCCTGATTGTTTCCCTTGCCCCAACGAATTATGGCCCAACGGAAAGAGAGACACTTGTCTCCCCAAACCTGTAGAGTTTCTTTCCTTCAACGAGGCCCTAGGAATCATCCTGTCTACATTCTCAGTTGGTGGTGCCTGTCTTGCCATTATAACAGCGGCTGTGTTCCACCATCACAGGACATCCCCGATTGTCAGAGCCAACAACTCTGAGCTGAGCTTCCTGCTGCTCTTTTCTCTGACTCTCTGTTTCCTGTGCTCATTAACCTTCATTGGAGCACCCTCTGAGTGGTCCTGCATGCTGCGCCACACAGCGTTTGGGATCACCTTCGTCCTCTGCATCTCTTGTGTTCTTGGAAAAACAATAGTTGTGTTAATGGCCTTCAAAGCTACTCTCCCAGGTGGTAATGTTATGAAATGGTTTGGTCCTCCACAGCAAAGGATGACTGTAGTGTCTTTCACTTTCATTCAAGTTATAATATGTACTCTTTGGTTGGTTCTTAGTCCTCCTTTTCCAATGAAAAACCTAACCACATACAAGGAGAGAATCATCCTGGAGTGTGCATTAGGCTCAGCTATTGGGTTCTGGGCTGTGCTCGGGTACATCGGCCTGCTTGCTGTCTTTTGCTTTGTGTTAGCTGTCCTAGCCCGGAAACTACCTGACAATTTTAATGAAGCCAAGCTTATTACTTTCAGCATGCTGATATTCTGTGCAGTCTGGGTTACATTTATCCCAGCATATGTCAGTTCTCCTGGGAAATTGACTGTGGCTGTGGAGATATTCGCCATTCTTGCTTCCAGTTTTGCACTAATATTGTGTATATTTGCTCCAAAGTGTTTCATTATATTGTTTAAACCAGAGAAAAACACTAAGAAACATTTAATGAACAAAAGTCAATATTAAAACATAAATGTGGCAGCGGGGTGTGATCAGGCTCGGCTACAGAGCTGGTGGAGCGGGGGGGGGGGGGGGGGGGGGGGTTCAGGGAATGATGTCTGATTGTCATCTGTCACTGATTGGTAATTAGATTAGATCAGTCCAGCTGATGATGATCTGTGTTGGTGTACCTGAGGCTGTCTTCATAAAGGAGCTGGTTACCCAGAAGATCGGGAGCGTGGAGAGCAGAGGCACAGTCTGCGGTCGGAATAAACATTGTTACCAAATAGCTCTCTGGCTTTTTCCTCCTTATTGGTGCTCAGGGGGTGGGAGCCTACTAGTGACGGCTACACACATGTCACACTGGAGCCAAATGTGGGGCACTTCTTTTTTTTGTGGAAAAGAAAGCACATGGAGATCAGCCAGCAGCATCCAGATCAGCCAACCCAGCCATGGATTCAGCTGGGACAGATGCTGGAGTGGATGGCAGCAATGCCACAGGCCCATCATCGCTGGAGGCCGCCGTCACTCTGGCAGAGGACCACCTGGCGGTTTATCCCGGCAGTCAGATGGACAGCGGTGGCGCACTGGCTCCAGCTGGGCCGACACAGCTCCTGACGCCACCCACACCGGCACCCTTCCCAACCCACAGGTAGTTTTTCAAATGCCAGGGCAGCATTGATGGAGGTGCGGGCAGCCCGGACACGTCCAGCGGGAGTGTCCTCTGACGGAGGTGGGCCAGGTGATCTGGCTTTCCAACGCCCTCCCCAGGTCCGGGAGTGACGTACCGCGTACCGGTAAGAATCCAGGGGGGGTATATATGAGGCAATGGTGGATTCCGGCTGTACACAGTCTATGATCCACCAGAGCCTGGTTTGACCAGGGGCATTGGGGGAGGCATTGTGGGTGAAGATAAGGTGTGTGTGCATGGGGACATTCATGAGTATCTCATAGTGTCAGCGGAAATTAGACATGGGGGGGGGGAGCATAACGTGAAGGTTGCGGTTAGCTCCCGCCTTACGCACCCCGTAATCTTGGGAACCGATTGGCCGGGCTTTGATAAGTTAATGGGGAAGGCTGCGGGGGTGCGTTCACAGCAGACGGGGTCATGCAATGTGTGCGCCGTGCTCAGCGGTGATGCAAGATTGTCCGACACTGCAGACAAGGAGGGGGAACCGGCGGAGCCTCCGGCTCCCGAGTTCCACTCCATGGAAGATTTTCCACTCGAGCAGTCTCGGGATGAGCCTTTGACCAAGTGATACGAATTGATGGTCAGCTGGTGCGCCCTGAGGCAGCGCAGACATATCCGCACTTTACATTGATCAGGGACAGACTGTATAGAGTGAGCCGTGACACTCACACAGGGCAGGAAAGCACCTAGTTGCTGGTGCCGAAGAGCCGCCGGGAAATAATTTTTTTCAGGCGGCTCATTATAACCCGATGGTTGGTCACATGGGGCATGATAAAACTCTGGACCGCATAATGACCCGATTTTATTGTCCGGGCATCCGGGCGGATGTGCGCCGTTGGTGTGCGTCCTGCCCGGAGTGTCAATTGGTAAACCCTCCGGCCATTCCGAGGGCATCTTTGCGCCTTCTGCCATTAATGGAGGTTCCATTTGAGCTAATCGCTATGGACCTTATCGGGCCATTACACACGGATATTGCTTTGTGTTAGTCTTCGTGGATTATGCAACACGATACCCGGAGCCCTTGCGCAACAATTCTGCAAAGAGTGTCGCGCAGGCGCTGTTTCAGGTCATCTCCCGAGTCGGAATCCCGAAAGAGATTCTGACTAACCAGGGCACCCAGTTCATGTCAAGAACAACTTTACGGGTTATTGGGCATCAAGTCTATTCAGACCAGTGTGTACCACCCACAGACCAACGGTCTAGTGGAGCGTCTGAATAAGACTTTGAAGTCCATGATCCGTAAATGTATTTATGACGATGAACGCAATTGGGATAAATGGCTTGACTCTCTTGTTGTTTGCAGTACGGGAGGTTCCCCAGGCCTCCACGGGATTTTCTCCCTTTGAACTGTTCTTTGGCAGGACTCCACAGGGGGTGCTCGACCTCATTAAAGAAAACTGGGAGGGGCCGAACACCAGTAAAAACGAGATCCAACTCATCCTGGACCTGCGAGCAAAGTTCCACACACTGGGTCAGCTGTCATGTGAGAATTTGATCCAGGCCCATGAGCGTCAGCAGAGGCTGTATAACAGAGGTGCCAGGCTAAGACAATTCACACCGGGAGAGAAGGTACTTGTATTTCTTTTGTCTTCCAGCTCTAAACTCATCGCCAAGTGGCAATGCCCCTTTGTCACACGGTGAGTGGGGGACGTCGACTATGAGATGGCGCGTTCTGACAGGGGTGGGGCAACACAGATTTACCACCTCAACCTCCTAAAAGCTTGGAGGGAGGCGGACTCTGTTTTTCTGGTGTCCTCGATATCTGAGAGAGGAGCTGGGGCCTGAGGTCCCAAAATCCACTAATCCGGCCTCGCTCCTTTGTGAAGACGGTCTCTCCGGGACCCAAAAAACAGACGTTGCAAAAGCAGTTTGCTGATGTGTTCTCTCTCCTTCCAGGACGCACAAACCTCATAGAGTACCATATTGAGACTCCTCCGGGCGTGATGGTGCGGTCACGACCCTACAGGTTACCTGAACACAAGAGAAAAGTGGTTCAGTGGAAATTGGCTGGAGGTAATAGAGTCCCACAGTGCCTGGTGTAGCCCCATTGTTCTTGTGGTCAAGAAGGATGGGTCTATTCAGTTCTGCGTGGACTATCGCAGGGTGAATGATGTCTCACGGTTCGATGCTTACCCAATGCCCCGGGTCGACCAACTCCTGGACAGACTGGGCACTGCGCGTTTCTTTACGACACTGGATTTAAACAAGGGCTACTGGCAGATTCCTCTGTCGCCAGAGTCTAAGGAAAAAACGGCCTTCTCCACTCCGTTTGGGCTATACCAATTCACCACGCTTCCCTTTGGGCTGTTCGGGGCTCCAGCCACGTTTCAACGCCTCATGGACCGGGTGCTGCGTCCGCAGGCTGCATATGCTGCCGCCTACTTGGATGATGTGATCATACACAGCACCACCTGGGCGGAGCATGTGCAACGGGTGGGTGCAGTGCTGCAGTCCCTGAGGCAGGCGGGGCTTACGGCCAACCCGGGGAAGTGTGTAGTTGGATGGAGGGAGGTACGGCATCTGGGGTACCACTTGGGCGCCGGGCAAGTGCGCCCTCAATTGGACAAGACCGCCGCCATCGCAGCCTGCCCACGTCCCAAGACTAAAAAACAGGTGAGGCAGTTTTGGGGGTTGGCGGGCTATTACAGGCGGTTCTTCCCGAACTTTGCAGAGCTGACCAGCCCCTTGACTGACCTGACCCGGAAAGGTGCCTCAAATCCGGTCCAGTGGACGGAGCAGTGCCAGTTGGGGTTTGAGGAGGTAAAGCAAGCTCTCTGTGGGGAACCACTCCTTCACACACCTGACTTCTCTCTCCCTTTTACTCTGCAGACTGATGCGTCGAACAGAGTGCTGGGGGCCATTTTGTCCCAGCAGGTAGAGGGGGTTGACCGCCCCGTGCTGTACATCAGCCGCATGCTGTCGGAGAGGGAGGGCAGGTACAGCACGGTGGAGGAGTGCCTGGCCATCCGGTGGGCGGTCGACTCCCTGCGCTACTACCTCCTGGGACGCTCATTCACCCTCTGGTCGGACCACGCCCCGCTCCAATGGCTCCACCGCATGAAAGAAACAATACCATTAAAACACCACCTCTGTTTAAAAGCATCCAGGTCTCCAATGTGTTTGTAAAACCTGAACTCCAGCCAGAGTCTGGCTCTGATGTTGCAGAGCCACACTGCCCCGGCCTCCGTCCCCTCTCTGTTTTCCAACCGGGATTTTCTTGTCAGATAAATTGCCATCTTGGCTTCTCCGGATAGGAAGTTTAGGAGCTGCCACTTTTCTTTTTCTGTCTTCTTGTAGGCAGCTCCCATGATAAAAACCTTCTCCGTAAAAATTACATTAAAAAGACTAAAAACCAATGTTATAAGAGAGAAGAAACTCAAAAGTCTCTTACACTCATTAAAAACATGGTAAATAGTCTCCCGGAGGTCACAGAAAGGGCACTGGCTCCGGACAGCGGGATTGATCACTGAGATAAAAGCGTTGCACGCGACAGCACCGTGTAAAATACGCCACTGGAGGTCAGCGGTCCTTTTCTTTAGGGGAGGCTTGTATAGGACCCCCCACTGCGGGCCAGGTCCTCCTGGACCAAGTCTCTTTGACCACACAGTGGGCAGCCTGTTGCACAGTCCGGACCTGTTGATGGTTTTCACAATGTTAAAATACAGAGTCTTCTTGTCTGCTTTTTTTAGTGTACATTCTTCTCGTGGGTCGTTTTAGCAGGGGGCCGGTGAGCCCCCCTAGCCCCGGGCTGAGGGAGATGTCTGGGAAGGGGTCTGCAGGGTCCGGCTCTGTCTTCTTCTGGCTGTAGTCATTGAGGAGGCTCCTCTCCGCCCCGGTCAGCCTCTGCCTCCACAGCTCCAGGAGCCTCCTCGCCACCCGTCCGGAATGCAGGCCCAGCAGGGAGCCCAGGGCCTGGGGGTCACTCAGCGTCGGCCCCACTGCCTCCACCAGGTGCTGCAGGCAGAGAGTCTTTGTTCGCAGCAGCGCCCCCGTTAGTCCAGGGGTGGCGCTGCTGCTTATGTCCATCTTTGCTCTGTGTATTAACGGTTCTCTCAACAACCAGAACAGAGATTCAGACTGTGGGCACCTTTCATGATTTAAAAGGGCCCACAACTTAAACTGATAAAAAGGAGGCAGCCCACTTAACTTTAAAATGCTGGAGTCTATTAAAAACAGAGCAGTATCCAGCCCCAGGTGGTCAGCACGTCTGAGGATGCAGCTGGCCACGTCTCGCCACACTAAAACCTCCGGACACGTTAAAAACCTCTGAATAAACTGTAATCTAAAAGTGGCTGTCCGGCTGGCCAGGTGGACAAGGCCCTGTCCCCCCTCCTCTCTGGCTAAAAACAGCACCCCCTGTGGCACCCAGTGTAGACCCTCCCAAAAGAAGTCCACCATCTTCTTCTGAATGTTGGCCAAGAAACCCGAGGGAGGGTCTAAAACCATTAGCGGTGCCACAGTTGGGATGCAATAAGATTGTTTAAAACCAGCACTCTACCTTTTAAAAGACATCTGGGGGAGCAGCCACTTCCACTTGGAAAGTTTCCCTTCTATCTTTTCTGTGACGCCCTCCCAATTCTTCTGGACCATGTTTTTTTTTCCTAGATGAATTCCTAAATATTTAAAACCGTCCCTTTTCCATACAAGCTTTTGTGGAAGAACCGGAGGCCGCCACACCACTCCCCACAGCGAGGGCTTCGCTTTTCTCCAGTTCACCTCGCTGCCGATGCCGTGCTAAAATCCTGTACAATGTGGTTTAAAAGGTCTACATCTTTCTGGCTACTAATAAAACGACAATGTCGTGCATACGCCGATAAAATCATCTTCCTATTAAAACCAGGTAAAACCAGACCATGAAGGCTAGAGCGTATCTTGATGAGGAGGGCTCGAGGGAGAGTCGTAGAGCATCCCGGACAGAGCACAGCCCTGCCGGACCCTCTACCCACTCTAAAAGGAGCACACAGCCTGCCGTTTATCTTCAGCACACTCTCAACATCACTGTACATCACCTTGATCTTGGCTATGAAACCAGCGCTGAACCCAAACTTCCCCAGAACTTTCCAGAGGAAGCCGTGCTCAACGCGGTCAAAGCCTTTTCCTGGTCTAGAGAAATCAGACCAGTGTCAATACCCAATGAGCTGGAGACCTCCAAACGTCCGAATGAGGTGGACGTTGTCCACCATGGACCTGCCGGGGACGCAGTAGGTCTGGTCCCGTGGAGGACCTGCTCCATAGCTCCCTCAGCCTGGAGGCGAGGACCTTGGACAGAAGCTTGTAATCCACACACAGCAAAGACACAGGGCGCCAGTTACCGATGTCCTGCGGGTTCCCTTTCTTAGGCAGTAACGTCAGTACTGCCCTCACGGCAGGACATCGGCATGGAACCAGCGGCCAGACTCTCATTAAAGACCTCCAGGATGTCCCTCCGAGGACATCCCAGTAGGCCTTATAAACTCAGCGGGAGGCCGTCGATCCCGGGCACGGCCTCCTGCATTCCTGCAGGGCAGCTTTCAGCTCTTGGGGGTTATGGGTCTGTCGAGCTCCTCATTGGTCTCCTCGGAGACCTGAGGCAGCTCCCACAGACCCCCTCGGTCGACAGTTCCTCCTCGCTATACTCACTGATATAGAGGGACGAGTAAAACCCACCGCTGCCACGGATCTGGCTTGGGTCCACCAGCGGCTGGCCAGCGTCGGTCAGCAGTGAGTGGATCACTCTGCCCTGCCCACTCCTCTTCTCCAGGCCGAAGAAGAAGCTAGAGGAGTGTCCATCTCTGCGATGGTCTGGAACCGACCTGACCAGTGCGCCTTGTACTCTCACCTCGAACAGGTCGGCGAGAGACGCCTTTTTCCTTTTGAGGACTTCAACATGTCCTCGATCTCCTGTGGACTCACTCAAACTTTCTAGGTCCACTATTTCAGTCTCCAGGTCCTTCATAGATCTGGTGACGCTGAAAGTGTGCTGCTGACAAAGAAGTCTAATTTCAGTCTTACCATGGTCCCACCACTGCCTAAGATTGTTAAAATCACTCTTCCTCAGCCTAAAAACACTCCAAAAATAAAAAAGCACCTCCCTAAAATTCCTATCGAAAGTTAAAACTGAATTAAAATGCCAATACGCGCTCCTGGGTAAAAAGTTCCTAATAAAAACATGACATAAAACCAAAGAATGATCAGTAAAACCAGCCGGAACAATGCTGCACATTTTAAAAATACTAAAATGGTGCTTAAAAACATACATACGGTCTAACCTGGCTGAGGAGATTCTTCCCTCCCTAAGGTGGGACCATGTGTACTGTCGGCAGTCCGGATGCATCCTTCTCCACACGTCCACCAGGCCATGAGAATGGACCAGCCTCCTCAGAACCTGCTGTGAAGCTGGATGTGGCTCTGTGTGGTTTCTGTCTTTAAAATCATCCTCTGTGCAGTTAAAATCCCCCCCCAAGAATAAAAAATCCTCCGAGGCACAGTCATTTAAAACATCATTAATTTTAGATAAAAATAGCTTCCTCTCTGTTCCGGTTGTTGGAGCATAAACATTTATTAAAACAACAGTAAAAAGGTTGAACCGTGCTTTCACTAGGAACAGCCTCCCCTCGACGATGTGTTTGACCTCCAGTGACTTGGGACTGAAGGCCCTGGAGAAGAGGAAGCCCACTCCTCCGCTGAGGTTGGTGTTGTGGCTCAGGAGGACTTCCCCCCCCCACTCCCTCCTCCAGTCCGCCTCGTTGGTGCTGTCGCTGTGCGTCTCTTGTAAGAAGAGAACATCATTGGCTTTCATCTTGTTAAATTGATAAATAGATGTTCTCTTCTTACAATCCCTCGCTCCATTTACGTTTAAAACTCCGACTCTGAATGTGCTCATTAAAAGAAAAGAGTTTAAAAAACAAATAAAACTTAAAAACAACAAATCAATTAAAAGACACATTGGAGCTCTCCACCCCCTCCTGCTGGATGCAAAGCTTGACCTTTTAATAAAATCTTTTTAATTCTAAAAATCTCCTGCATATCTAAATGTTTTTTTGCCATGTGATAGCGGCAGGAGTAGTCAAAACCACGAGGTCAGGAAGAACTCCTGACCTCTACATCTCTTTTATTTTTTGTTTTATATAAAAACAGGCTGATCTCGTCAGCTGTATATAAAACTATTTTTTTTTCTTGACTGTTTAAAACCAGAGGAGGGTCGCCGTCCACTGACCCCTCCTCACCCCTGTTTTCCCCCACCTGCCTTGCCCCTCACTCCTCTCCTCCACCCTGCTGGCTTTGGCCTCGCCACTCTCACCGCTTTTTTTCTTTTCTTTTTTCTTTCTGCACCCCCCCTTCCTCCTCATCCATCTCCACCTGCTCAGCCCCCCCTCACCTGCACCGTCTTCCTCCGCCCCTATGACTCCATCCACCTGCCCTACTACCTCCATGGGCTTTACACCACTCTTTTCTTTGTCCTTTTATTTTCTTTTTCTCCTCCTCATAATTTTCCACCCCACTCTCGACCTCCACTTCTAACCCCGTACCACCATCACCCCCCCGAACCTCCATAGCACCATCAACAGTATTTTTTTTTGTTTTTTAATCTGTGTCCCTTTTTTTCTCTTTTCTTTATTTTCCTCTTTTCCTCCATCCTCTCCACCTTTCTCCTCCCCCACCACACTGCTTTTGGCAGCTTCATTCCCACAACTTTTTTTTGGTCTGTTTTTTCTTTTTTTTTCTTACCCTCATCACTTCCCACCCCACCCACCGCCTGCCTCTCGCTGCCCTGCCCAGCTTCACCACCACCACCATCACCAACACTCACCTCATTCACACTCTCATCCACACTCACCACCTGTGGGTCGGGTACAGCAGCAGTGATGCCGCTGGCCGCGCTATCCGTTGGGATCGGATCAGCAGCAGCGGCCGCTGCGCCGGTCCCCGCCCCGGCCACGCCCGCTCTGGCCACGCCCCCTCTCAGCGACGCGTCGTCGCGATTCGCCGCGCGGCAGCAGCTGCGCCAACGGCGTTCTCCCCAGCGAGCCCAGCTGGCTGAGCGCCTGGACCCGGCTCCGCACCAGCTGCCGTTGGCTCGCCCGCTTGAACAGACCTCGCGGTGTGCCCTCCTCCCGATTTTGAAGCACTTCATCGCCGATGAAGATGCAAAGATGTCGTAATCCCAATCATCTACTCGACCCGAAGCGCAGGTTGAGCTCCTGGCTCCGGTCCTGAGAATCATATAAACCGTCCTGCGGTAACTCAGGATGTGCTTCATCAAGCTCTCCTTGAAGCCGAAGCCATCTCCCTGATCGGGAGACCAGCTTGCCGTGCCGGAGAGCTCTCTGCTCAGGTACTCATCGGTGATGAACGGAGGGACGTTTGACACGAGGACGCGGACCGGCGGCTGCTCCAGCGGAACACCTGCACAAACAAATCTCCCACGAGAGACCCTCCTCTACCACCTGGTTCACCTTGGACACCTGGTCCAGGAAGATCACGACCGAGCCGTTCATCTTGGCGCGGTCTTCACGCTGCGAACCCGACCTTCTTCCCGACTGCCGGGCCACTCCTCCACGCTACACGGGTGTCACGGCGATCTTCATGCCGTGATTCCTCGTGTAGGTGAGCGGCGGCACCGCGTCGATCATGACGCCGCGCACCCCGGTGAGACACCGGCAGGGGGAAGACACCCAGAGAAAAGAAACCCACTAAACACCAAACAAAATAAACTAAACT
Organism: Liparis tanakae; assembly: GCA_036178185.1. Taxonomy (NCBI): domain Eukaryota; kingdom Metazoa; phylum Chordata; class Actinopteri; order Perciformes; family Liparidae; genus Liparis; species Liparis tanakae. The sequence continues at coordinate 16,474,387 of CM070099.1, read as the reverse complement.
AAAGTGAACTAATAAACCACATTAAATAAATACATGTACCTATAAAGAAACGAACAGACAGAGACACATACACGCTCCTTCAGCCGCTCTCACGCACACACACAACCTGCCTCACTCACTCACAGCGTGAACTGAGAGAGAGAGAGAGAGAGAGAGACCTTGCTAGCTAGCTGTGGGGTCGGATGGCTGTCGGTTATAACGTTGTTTTCCTGAAACTTATGTGTTCATCAAAACAATCCAGAGTTTCCCTGTATTTACTGTTCCTGTCCTTGTGTTCACTAGGGTGTGGCTGTCTCCTCCCTCCCCGGGTGGTGATTGCCGAAGCAGCTGGGACGGATCACCAATTAGGACTCTCCCTATTTAGAGTGAGGTCTTACCTGTTCTTGTTGGTGGATCGTTTTGTCTCCTGTTGCCAGACTTTGGTTCTGCTCAGCGCTGCATTAAAGAAACCTTTTTATTTTTATTTTCGTTCCACCATTAAAAGTTAAAAGCAAAAAACTGACTTCTTGGCTCCCCGCTAATCCATCTCCTCTCATTTGAAATGCATGTGGGCCCACTAACCAATCACAGCGGAGGTTAATCCGACTACTTTCATGGAATTTCAGAAGGCCAAAGGACCTCAAAATTGTCCCAGTATGTCAAACTAACGATATGATTGGTTTAAGAGTGTCAATCACCAATAAGGTCCCCGTAAACTTCAAGTAGGCTATACTTGTCTTGGCCTGTGTGAAGGCCGGAGATCAGCTGTTCTTCCATAGAGACTGTGTAGGTGAATTATGATTGGTTAAAAGCTTGAGTTAAAATAAATTGGACTGAAAGCAGTGCTGCCGGAAGGAAGCACAGCAACAAAGAAATACAATAGTGCAATAAGAAAATGAAAATTAAGAAAATATTGTATTTCTTTTAAATTTTTACTATAAAATAGCTTTAACTTTGTAATTACGTTTAGACCTTAGAAAGCCCTGATGGCACGCCACTGGTATTTTAACATACGCTCATTAGCACAATGTAAATCTTAGCATTGTACATAATAAAGCTGTGCTCTCAAACCAACTAGTCAATATGAATTCAAAGAACTGTTTTTTTACACCTGACTTTCATTACCAGAAGTTTACCTATAGGTGCACTTCTTAAATAGACGCTCCAATTAGTTAATGTCAGAACTGCATGTAGTCACTGTGTTTTAAGTAAAGATACAATAAAGACAACAAAATACTGTATGGCTTCAGCAGCAACATTTAGTATAGGATATGATGTGCACATTGAGTTTCAAATGCTTTATCTAAATATTTACAATTAGTGCTATGAATATGTTTTTGCAGCATTGTATGATTGGACCAAACAAGTTAGTAGTGGTGTATATTTGTTAGACTGTTATATGAGCAAAACATAGAAAAAAGGTTTAAGAGTATGACTTAATTAAGAAAATATTTATTGTTTCTAATGGTAACTTTACAAGAAGAGAAAAGAGACATGGGCAGTGCAAATTATATTGTATGAAAAGTTCATATAACTGACTTAATCAAAGACCACTGGGTAAGAGCATCCTCTCTGACGTACAGTAAGTTGATGTACAGGAGGGAAAGATCAGTCTGAAAATCTATATAGACCAGTACAAACATAGTATGGCCACAAGAGGACAGTTGAGGGATGGAGATCTCAGCTCTCTTTATTGGCCTGATCCTGTCGCTGAGTTTTTTTAAACTGAGCTCAGCTATTGTCTTGAATAGTTCTGTGGATGGTGTCAAACAAAGGGCTGGGCTGACAGAGGAGAGGACTGGTGTTGGGGTCACCACCGAAGGCTCATCCGTGAAATGTGAGCTCCAGGGTACTATTCGTCGACCTGCTTTCTCAATGGATGGTGACTACGTTATTGGTGGTGTTTTGTCCATACACCACTATGCACACACAGTGAAGCATAACTACACCATGATGCCTGATTCAATAAGATGCTCAGGAAGGTTAGTAAGAGGGAGATGTGGGGGCTAAACTTTGTTACTCTGTGGGGATGGAAATGTTTTAAATTGTACTGTATTTTTATAGTAATGTTACAAAAACATTTTACAAAAACACATTCTTTCACGTAATACAAAACTTTTTTAACCCTAAATGTATTAATTGTATCATTTAAAATGAGTTGGCTCATGCAATAACATTTATTCAATAACAGGATTTATGGATTGATATTAAATACTATGTTTTCAGGCAACTTTTTGATATAATTGTGGACAACAGATGCAGTTCCAATATTACTATCCATAACTCTGAATTGCAGAACTTATCAATTGTTTATTTCATTAGCAAACTGTCCACATCATATGTAGAACATATTTCAAACAGTGACACAAGTGTTTGTGTGCAGCATTGATACCCGTGAACTGCGCTTCTCACGCGCAATGATCTTCGCCATCGAGGAGATTAACAACAGCACAGAGCTGCTGCCGGGTATCAAACTTGGTTATCAGATCTACGACTCGTGTGCCTCTGTGCCTGTAGCGGTACATGTGGCATTCCAGCTGTCAGGTGGCCTGGACCCGGTGTTTTACACCAGCAACAATTGTTCACAATCTGGTAAATTGATGGCCATTGTTGGTGAATCTGGGTCCACGCCTTCCATCAGCATGTCTCGCATCATCGGGCGCTTTAACATTCCTCAAGTAAATATTTTAAATTTCTGAAAACAATGTGTTTAATAGACTGGTGCTAAACTGTCTGTCCTTTTAAATAATTGCATTGTTGTGTTCATTTAGGTTAGTCACTTTGCCACGTGTGCATGCCTGTCCGATAAGCAGCAGTACCCAAGTTTCTTCAGAACCATTCCAAGTGACCAGTTCCAGGCTGACGCGCTGGCAAAGCTGGTGAAACACTTTGGTTGGACTTGGATAGGTGCTATCCGATCGGACTCGGACTATGGAAACAATGGCATGGCGTCGTTCCTGGAGTCAGCACACAAAGAGGGGATCTGTGTGGAATATTCTGAATCGTTCTATCGGACCAACCCACGAAGCAGGATCCAGAGAGTAGCCGACATTATCCGCAGGTTTTTAGTCTCACTGATCATGTGCTTTCGTTCCCTGTACTCACAAATGTTCCCAAAACAAATCCTCAAATATGTTGTGTAAAGTTTCGGAAAGCAGAGGCAAATTGAGTGAGAATTAAAACAGTTTAAACTATCTCTGTATACATTTAGACACACATTTTTTTTTATATATATTTGGTTCATATTGGTATAATACAATGGAAATACAAGTTTTTTTACATTCAATGATTGTTTATTTCTGTTTACTTAAATCAGATAGAGGCTACATTATTGACGTTGTTTTATTGTTAGTGGAGCAATACTGCATATTAACACACTAACAATTAAAGTATATCTTATGTGTTTTTTTTTAATTATCTTGATATATTTAAGAATGTTGTTTATATTGGTATCAAATAATGCACTATTATTTCTCTCCAGGTCGACAGCTATGGTTATTGTGGCATTTACAACATCTGGAGACTTCAGGATTCTGCTGGAAGAGCTGTCGCTCAAGCCCTTTCCACCTCGCCAGTGGATAGGCAGTGAGGCCTGGGTAACTGACCCAGCCATGCTGAGGTTCAGTTTCTGTGCTGGAGCAGTCGGATTTGGCATTGAGCCATCTGTCATTCCAGGTCTGAGAGACTTCCTGCTGGATCTCTCTCCCTCTAAAGTGGCTACCTCTCCAGTCCTTACTGAATTCTGGGAGGATGCATTCAACTGCAGGCTGGGAAAAAGTGAGAAAGTTGGGTTGATTTTTTTTTTTTTTTTTTTTTTTTACATAAAAAAACACTAAAAGTTGAATCTTTGCATGTTTTCATTGTTTTTTCAAAGTCCACTTGAAACATTGTGTGTTTATAATGTCCAAAGGTCCAATAGTGTACTCGCTCCCTCTCACTAGACAGGGGGTTTCTGACCGGTTTTCATAGCACCCATGTCTACAATAACGCAAGCTTTACTGATAGGACACCAATAATTATAGTTAACATACTAGTGAAGAGGGTCCTCGAAAAGAGCTCTCACTGGACTGGCTGTTTTCTAAATGGTTTCCGCAGGACAAGGTTTTCACAGAAGCTGAGTGTTCTCACTTAGACTAACTGCTATCAGTCTAGTGAGTATAGTGTCTTCACTTCCTTTCACTGGATGGACTGTTTTCTAAACTGTCTCCACAGAACCTGGGTCCACAGTAGTTCTGTGCTCTAGCTTAGGTTTACTGCTAGGTCACCAGTAATCACCGCTACCAGTCTAGTAAGGTGAGTGCTTGCGCTTCCCTCTCACCAGAGAAACTTTTTTCTGACCTGTTTCCACAGTAACAGAGTGCTCCCGCTCAAGCTTACTGGTAGTACACCAGTAATTATAGCTACCATACCAGTTACCAATAATGAGTGTCCTTGCTCCCATGCTGGAGAGACGCCAGCTCTCTCTTCCATCTTAAGATAGATGGCTGCACCCTGGCGCCAATTAGGACGCGGGAAAATTTGGCCTTAGGCCTATGCCATCGATTGAGCTAACTATCGCGCCTAATGCCCATCATGGTTCAGACCATTTGTGTGGCTGGTGAAGCCACCCATGTTGTAGAAATGTAGGAGGACCCTCCATACTGTCAAATCTGGGGAGTTACTTGGGTGCTCTACAGACATAGCAGCTCACTGTACAACCTGGTCAGACCAGGCAGCAGTTCTCTGGTCTTCGTAGGGGCATGTCCACACCCCGTAGACTCGGGGCTGCCACGTTCTACCTTTTTCTCATTTTGAGCACAGCAGACGTCCTTCGGGCCGTCTCTAAAGGAGACTGGTTCACGTTTGTCAACTTGAACTTTTTCCGGTTCCTATTGTGCTTCACCACATACATTTCCTTTGTTTCGAATCCGTTATTCTCAGGGCGTTTCCATTTGAACTTGACCAGAGTTTCCACAATGTGTGTTACTTCTGTCTGCCCTGCAATCACAGGGCATGAAAATACTGCCGTTCTTGGACGATTTGGCTGATCTTTGCGCCATTCTTGTTTAATGTTCGTACAGGAGACTGCTCGCCTTCTCTCTCACGCGGCCCTGTGGGGCCTCTGAACAAGGAGAAAAGCTGAGCCATTCTCAGAGCATAACCTTCATACTGTAGGTGTAGCTCTGGATACAGCCACTATGAGGTCTTGTCCGTCACTCAAACGGGTGGACAGCATCCTCCGCAGCCTCTACCTTTTCTGAGGGGGGCAGGCGGTTGTCGACGTTCTCTTTCTTTGCCTATTAAGCAAATTGACTGCACCCTCAACCACGCTCATGGAAATAACCTCTGGCGGGTATCCCCATGGGCGTAGTCCCACCATTCCGGTAGATCTGCTATGCTAATAGTGATCATTTATTAATTCAAAACATGTTAACACAGATTTTGACAAATTATTTTCAAGGAAAACACATTGTCTTTTATACAGTTGAGAAATTGTGTGATATACGAGATGGTACATACAATTAAAATACAATATTTTCAGATACAGACTGATAGAACCATTGTGAATAAAAATAATGTCTGTAAAAGAGTGCTTTGATATATAATTAATAGGGTTTAACTAATCAATTAGAGCAATATAGATGAAAAGGATTTTACTAGCCATTCTTGGCAGTTAAAATACAATTAAGAAACAAAATAGAAAAAACATTTTTAGTTGAAATATAATATAATATTGTCAATGCTGAAGAATATGTTTTGTCTTTGCAGTCACAGACAAGACTGCGTGTGATGGAACTGAAGACCTAGAGACGATCCAAAGCCCGTACACTGACACATCTCAGCTCCGAATAACTAACATGGTCTACAAGGCTGTTTATGCAATAGCACATGCCATTCATAATGCAGTGTGTCAGGAAACATATTCTATAACCCAGTGTGACAAACTGAGCAGCATAGAGTCCAAACAGGTCAGTCCAAAGAAATATGTAGCACTTTTTTTAATTATACCTTTATTTTATTTTTCATTGCTTCAAATCTCTCATTCATTGTCTTCTTTTACTTCATCCTACTAGGTTCTTATTCAGCTGAAAAAAATATTTTTTTCTCAAAATGGTTATAATGTGTCATTTGATGCCAACGGGGATCCTGTTGCCACCTATGAGCTGGTTAACTGGCAAAAAAGTGAGAATGGCAGCATTGAGTTGGTGGCAGTAGGTCACTATGACGCATCAATGCCGGTGGGCCAGGAACTCCGTATCAACAGGAACCTCACCTGGGTGGAGGGTGGCACACAAGTAAGGAGAATAATGTTTTCCATTCTGAATTCAACATAATGAATAATGTAGTTAATATTTTCCTTTTATATACTTCACAAGAAAGAGTTCCCTTGCTGATCCACAACAGAGAGATAGTAACGGAAGTTCAGAATTTCTGTTCAAAAGACTTGTAATCATAGTTTTCTATGCAAAGGTTAAGTCCTTTACTGTTCTCTATGGGTTATACTCTCCCCAAATCACGAGCACACATTCATCCACATGAACGTAGCTGGCTAATCAGGACCTGTATAGCCACATACTGTACATGTAGAGCCCACACTATACAAGGGAGCACACATTACCCTCTGCTGACCTACAGTCTCTTCAGCCAGAGGTCTACAACATATGGATTTCAACATATGGGTTACTCGGCATCAGCAGGGCCGTGACAGGTGGGCCAGCCAATCAGGCAGGAGACACCAGATCCAGCCATGTCCAATGGACCCTATGAGACGTGAAGTTACAAAGACTCCGGAGAGAAGCAGAGTTAATAATGTGCAATGGAGGGCTCTAAATGGATCCATAAGTAGAGAGAGAAGAGGTGATAGATGCTCAGTGTAGCCCTTTTGTCCTAGTTTTTCACTGGTTGCTATTATCTTGAAAAAATCTTAAGTGCAAAACAGTTTTATTGCAGCCAAAATGAGCAATTGTTGGGCTAAATATTAGTTATTGTTTGCACAGATAAAACTGTATTTTTATATCTTATCTAATGGAGCAATCTGGTTTGATTAGAAGTGATTGCAAAATATTAGGAGTCACAAAAAGTTGCTATTTTGATAGAAATTCAGCATGGACCATTATGTTACAACTTTGTTGGGGTGGTGGGGTATGAACATCTTCCTTCCTCCAAAGTGCGGCGCAACATAAAAAGTTTGAGAACTACTGCCGTATCCCAAAATTTCGCCCAGCAGCCCATAAGCCTATAGCAAAATATTTAGGGGTTGGAACAGGGCAAACCAGATTCAACCATATAACTATAAGAACCATCAAAGCGGAAAGTCTTAAAGCCCCACCATGTAACTTTTCCACCTTAAAATAACAGCTTGAAAAAAATTGTGCCGCTACAATGACTTTTAATATGGCGATTTGCGCCTCCGCCACTGCCATCGGGGGTCTGTGGCCAGAAAACTGCTGAATATAAGATGTTGGGACCGGCCCAGTAATTCCAGTTTGGACCGGCGGAAGTACTTCAACTTGCTTTCTGGCAGTGATTACCCAACGTCATATAATGCCAGTCCACGCTCGCAGGTGACTTTTTATTTGCTCCGCTACGCGACGCGTACAGACAGAATGACACGCTGCTGTGGAGAACAACGGGCGCAGCTGATCGAAGCGCGATGCCGGCAGCGCGCTTCGATCAGCTGTGAGCTCACAAGCCGGAAGAGCCATATATGGCTCGAGAGCCAGAGATTCACGAAACTGAAGTAAACGTTAAATACCTGAAGGGGGCGCTACAGGGGAAAAGTTACATAGTGTCTCTTTAAGTCTCCTCTTAAATGAAAAAACTGTAGCCGTTTCTCAATATGCGTACTTTTGCATCCTTTCCTTTACTTGTGTCCTTGTGGACTCGTGAAACGTCAGTCTCAGCCCAGGTACACGTTCCAATTGAAAGTTCGCTTCTCGCAAAGCACGGTCAAAATGCCCGGATGTGACTTGATCCTCCCACTTTCCGGAGGATGCGTCAGGAGACTTGTGTGTACTCTGGCCAACATATATCCCACAATGCATTTCACCAGCAACCGGAAACAGTAGCGGAGGAGAACATAAACTACTGACGGTTGACTTTTTATAAATACTACTGTTGTTGAGTCACGGAATGTCATTTAGGTTGTTTTGTTTATTTGACTGTAAAAAATAATTTACACTGAATAATTAGAATAAACTCAGGAGCAAGAACAGCTGATGTGGTGACATCATCAAATAAGGTGCCTTTCCAATCACAGAAAAACCATCCTCCCGTTCTCCCGTCCTCCGGAGTCTCGGCTCCCGAGACCAGACTCCCAAGACCAGACTCCAAAAGAACACAAGTCTGCAGTCGTATACTTTGAATTGAGAAACGGCCATCGTCTCCCTGCACATTTGTGTGTTCGTTATTGGACGAAGGTATTACCTGTGGAGTCCAGTAGAGGGTGGCGCCTGTGTGAGTTAGAAAGAAAAATGTAAACATTAGTGTGAGTTAGAATCACTATATCCGTCCTACTTACACTGGTTAAATAATGAATTTGGCTTCAACTGAACTTAATTCCTGTGGATTTTGACACAGCAGTCCCCAACCTTTTTTGAGTCACGGACCGGTTCAGTGTCAGAAATTATTTCCATGAACCGGCCATATAAATATAACATAATATAATTATACAATGGGCATGAAGTGCAAAGAATACAACTCTCCATTACGCCAAATTAGTGGGAGCCCTGTGCTTTTTTATCTGCAACAAGCCGCTGATGGAAGACAACGACAACTGCCGGTTGTTTGTTATGTCCGGTCTGCTCCATAACTTAGTTCTGGTCGCTGGTTCGGCGCGTGATACTTGCATGCAGCGATAAACCCGAAACTTTAAGACTCCTAATATTTTATTTAAATGCAGCTTTGTTTTGAAGCTTTGTTTTCTGTCTCTTTAATGGGCAGTTCCCCCCTTGCTAAAGTCATTTTCACAACAGTTTGGTTACAGTGAACAATAACACATCCACTACAAGTGTATGTTGGCATGGTATTAATGAGTTAAGAAGGACTTAAAATGTATACATATACCCTTTAATTGACATGCAAGTATTGTTTGTAGACACACTTGAACATAATCTGAACTTCTTTAATCCTTGGACCTTTAAAGCACAACTGAATATGTATGACCTTGTTTGTATCTATGTGTTAGGTGCCTGTGTCAGTGTGCACTGACAGCTGTCCTCCAGGATCTCGTAAAGTGCTGCAGAAAGGAAAACCAATCTGCTGTTTTGATTGTTTACCTTGTCCTGAAGGAGAGATTAGCAATTCTACAGGTATTGTTTTTCCTACTGCAGATTAGAAAGACGCTGGCACATCGGCCGCTCCATTCCTGTGCCTAGCATTCTGCCTTATAATAAATGTTTTAACACTATAACTGAGCATATCAAGTTGTCCTGGAGTCTGCAGTTACTTGTTACCTATTAGCCCCCTTGTCTGTTCAACCATCACATGACACCTGTCCACTAAAATCTCCACTGACTCCCTGTCCCACAACGGATCTAATCCAAGTCCTTTTCCTAAGTCACAAAGACCGTCATAACCCCTCCTAACTCCTCGGACTGCTTCACCAGCACACTCCATTCGACAGTTTCAGCTCATCTAATGTCAACCTCATGTCTACACCACTCAGGACCAAAGGGCAGCTACAGAGAGTTCTCCATAGCTGCCCCCATCTTCTGGCACAACACATGGAACTAAACTCCCCTTTTTTAATGAGTGATTAATGTTCTGTGTTGTATGTTTTGTGCATTATTATATATTATCATTTTAAATTGTGTAACTTTTCTTTGAGTAGTTTAAAAAGCACTATAAATAAACTGTATTATTAACATATGAACGTCAAATACTAAGCAAGACTGCTAAAAGCCTTCTTTTGTTTGTATCTTTTCAGATTCCTCTGATTGTTTCCCTTGCCCGAAGGAATTTTGGCCGAATGCTAAGAGACATATTTGTCTCCCCAAGCCGGTAGAGTTTCTTTCCTTCAACGAGGCCCTAGGAACCATCCTGGCTGTATTCTCAGTTGGTGGTGCCTGTCTTGCCATTATAACAGCGGCTGTGTTCCACCGTCACAGGACATCCCCGATTGTCAGAGCCAACAACTCTGAGCTGAGCTTCCTGCTGCTCTTCTCTCTGACTCTCTGTTTCCTGTGCTCATTAACCTTCATTGGAGCACCCTCTGAGTGGTCCTGCATGCTGCGCCACACAGCGTTTGGGATTACCTTTGTCCTTTGCATCTCTTGTGTTCTTGGAAAAACAATAGTTGTGTTAATGGCATTCAAAGCCACTCTCCCAGGTGGTAATGTTATGAAATGGTTTGGTCCTCCACAGCAAAGGATGACTGTAGTGTCTTTCACTTGTATTCAAGTTATAATATGTACTCTTTGGTTGGTTCTTAGTCCTCCTTTTCCAAGGAAAAACCTAACCACATACAAGGAGAGAATCATCCTGGAGTGTGCAATAGGCTCAGCTATTGGGTTCTGGGCTGTGCTCGGGTACATCGGCCTGCTGGCTGTCTTTTGCTTTGTGTTAGCTGTCCTAGCCCGGAAACTACCTGACAATTTTAATGAAGCCAAGCTTATCACCTTCAGCATGCTGATATTCTGTGCAGTCTGGGTCACCTTCATCCCAGCATATGTCAGTTCTCCTGGGAAATTGACTGTGGCTGTAGAGATATTTGCCATTCTTGCTTCCAGTTTTGGACTAATATTATGTATATTTGCTCCAAAGTGTTTCATCATATTGTTTAAGCCAGAGGAAAATACCAAAAAACATTTAATGAACAAAAATGTATCCTAAAAAATCCCAAGTTTAAAAATAGTTTTGATGGCAACCTACAGTATAATGCTATGAGTGTGCACATTCAAAAGTCTTCACCTTGTTGATTAATATATTTAGTAATTCGGCATACATATTTTCAATTTATTTATCTCTTTCATATGTTATGTTTAATAGTTTAAACATAAATCAATATAACAACACATTTTACATTGTCAAAATCCATAACATGATGTGTTAGTGAGTTCTAAAATGATTGTGTATATTGTTAGTATGTCCACATTATGTAAGACCACATATAATTTGTTGTTAAACTGGAATAAGAATGTGATTAAATTATGATGATATTCTTCAAGAGAAAAACAAATACATGGGCACCTGCTGCTGGTTAAAAAGCACTTAATGATTTAGAATACAATTGTGATCTGCTGCTACCTTAGGAACCATCCCAACCCCTTATGTCATCTGGGACTGTTCTACTCACAGTCAGAACTAAACATGGAGAAGCAGCTTTCAGTTGTTCTGCTCCACATATCTAGAACAAAGTCCTTGAAAGCTACATGTCTGCTGGGACCTTAAGCTCCTTTAAATCCAGATTGAAGACATTCCCTTTTTTGCTGTTGCCTTTGATCGAACTACTACTGATTCAAGGGTTTCAATCAATTTCAATCTTACTACTGAATTTTACTCAAGAGCGCTCTCTCTCTCTGTCTTGCCTTCCTGAGACCCTGTTTGGCTGTCTGTAAGAAAGTATCGTTTGACCTGACACTATACAACATACCACACACACTTCCCATACATGCACCTACCTCCACCACTGAAACTACTGACTCCACACGCCACTGTTTATTCTGCTAAGTTATTTTCATGCTACCTAAGTTATGCTATGCTATCTAAGTTGAATAAAACCCTTTCTGTGAACTACCACTTGTATGTATCCCCCATTTGTTTTAATGGTCGGGTAGCCCGGTTTGTGACAAGTAGGGGCTCGTCCGGCAACATTTTTGATGTTTGAGGCTGTTAGTTGTTACATATAAATTATGATTGTCTGACACGCAATGTGTCTGGTTGACATATTTTTGAGGATTACACATTGTCCTCTAGTGTTGCTTTTGTGGAGTGTCTCATGATAGGTAAAAGATACGTGGTCTGTTGGATCTCGTCTTTTTTTTGAAGGGGTGTGCGTAAGCACAGCTGCAGAGCCGCCAGAGCCCCGAGTTCCTCCCATCGAGAAGTATGATGAGCAGTTACATTAAGGACTCATTGACGCTGGTATTATTCGCCCTTCCTCCTCCCCAGCAGGGGCCGGTTTCTTTTGTGAGCAAGAAGGATAAATCACTGCGCCCCTGCATCGACTACCGAGGTCTCAACGACGTCACTGTTAACAATAGGTACCCTCTTCCAGTCATTTCCTCTGCTTTTGAGCTTTTGCAAGGCAACACCATCTTCACTAAGCTTGATCTAAGAAACACTTATGATCTTGTCAGAATCAGGGAGGGGGACAAATGGAAGACAGCCTTCAATACCCCCAGTGGCCACTATGAGTACCTTATCATGCCGTTCGGCCTCACTAATGGCCCAGCTGTGTTCAGGCCCTGGTTAATGATGTCCTACGGGATATGTTAAATTAATTGGTGTTTGTCTAACTTGATGACATTTAGATTTTTTCCAAAGATGAGAAGGAGCGTGACCAGCATGTCCAGAGAGTTCTGCAGCAGTTGCTGGAGAACCGGCAATTTGTTAAGGCGGAGAAATGTGACTTACACCAACGCTCTGTCTCCTTCTTGGGCTTTATCTTGAGAGCATCTCGGGAGCATTCAGATAGCTGATGCCAAGGTTAGTGCGGTTTCTGACTGGCCGGTTCCATTTGACCTAAAGCAGCTACAGAGGTTTTGGGGATTTGCTCATTTTTACAGACGCTTTATTAGGAACTATAGTTATGTGGCTGCCCCCCTCCATGCCCTCACCTCCCCAGGCTCCGGTGGAACCCTCAAGCTGAAGAGGCATTCACCTCCGTTCCCATCCTCACTCTGCCCGACCCTGAACTCCAGTTCATCGTCGTGGCTGACGCCTCCAATGTGGGGGTAGGAGGGGTTCTCTCGCAACACTGCCCCAAGGACAACAAGGCCCACCCGTGTGCCTTTTTCTCCAAGAGGTTGTCCTCAGCAGAGAAGAACTATGATGTGGACAACCGTGAGCTGTTGGCCCTCAAACTGGCACTGGAGAAGTGGAGACACTGGTTGGAGGGGGCGGGAAAACCTTTTCTAGCATGGACCGACCAAAAGAACCTAGTGAACTCCAGACAGGCCAGGTAGGCATTGTTCTTTAATCGCTTTTACTTCACCTTATCCTCTCATCCAGGTTCAAGGAACGTGAAACCGGACGCCCTCTCTCGCCAGTTCGAGCATGAGAATGCCCCCAAGGACCCCACGTCCATCCTTCCTGTGTAATAGGTGCGCTGTGTTGTGGCTGGTTCTTTTTTGGTCCATTCTGACTAATCTCTTAACCTGATGGATATACACTTGTTTCTCTCCCCTATTCGACTGCTGGTGAGACGCCACATGATACTCACCCTCTGGACCTCAGTAATCAAACACCCACAGGACACAGTGTTTGCACACTCAATGCAGGTGCCGCCCCTGTCCACTCTTCATTACATATTAGTTCTCGTCACTCAGTTTGACCTCTGTCCCAGTCCGAGCCGGTTACTTTAAGGAATGTGGAGGTTTCTTGCTGACGTCTCCCCCCTCGTTACTAATCTTATTGTTATTGTTCCTAAGCCTCCTGGTCCTCGCTCTGCAGTCTCCTCTCTACCGGTTAAGACTGGAGCAGCACAAGGCCGCTAGGTCTCTCTGTCTGGCGTTTTTGAACCTTGTCTGAGGGACAGAGCTGTGTGTGCCCTCTCAATCATCTTTGTACTATAACACAATTAAAAAGTGTAATCCACCCTATGTATGTATGTTGTGGAAGCACCCAATTTGAAACATTTTAACTACCACAGCTGAACTGGGGGATCGAAAGTGAGGTCAGACGAGCTACCAACGGGGTACAGCTTCCCAACGGCTGCCCCCCTAACCGCCTCTTCGTCCCCGCAAGCCTCCGCCCTTGAGTCCTGCAGTGGGGGCATTCCTCCAGATTCAGCTGCCATCCAGGGGTAAGACGGACAGTCAGCTTCCTCAGGCAGCAGTTCTGGTGGCCATCACTAGTAAAGGACATAGGCGAGTTTGTGGCCGCCTGTCAGGTTTGTGCCCGGAATAAGACGTCCCGCCAGCGACCATCGGGGCTACTACACCCTCTTCCTGTGCCTTGACGGCTTTGGTCGCACGTCTCCCTGGACTTCGTCACCGGCCTGCCCCTATCCGAAGGTAACTCTGTCTGTTCAAGCCTTGTATGCAGAGCCCGATAACATTAGAAATGAGGAATTACGACTTTCAAGTTTTTATGATTTATTTATTCTGACAGATCTGGCGGGCCAGAAATAACACATTATCTGACCCGCGGGCCACCTTTGAACATGCCTGCGCTACGGGGATGAAGCAACAAAGCACCATTGTGACACCTACTGTCCTGTGCCCCCTGGTGACTCAAGTGAAGGTTGTTAAGCCCTCTCTGCAAAGGGTGAAGCGACAGCAAGCCCAAGGAATCGACAGCTGAAGCACCTGTCAATTTGACCAGTAGGCAAAGAAAGAGGATGTAAAACAACCGCCTGCCCCATCAGAAGAGGAGAAGTCTGTGGAGGATGCTGTCCACCCATTTGAGTGACGGACAGGCCCTCATAGTGGCCCTCAAGAGATACACCAATGAAGGTTATGGTCTGAAAATGGTTCAGAGAGATCTTCTCCACGTCCACAAAGGCCCCACAGAGCAGTGTGTGAGAGAGAAAAGTTTCATGTGCCACCTTAAACAGGGATGGTGCACAGATCAGCCAAATTGTTCAGGTACGGCAGTATCTTCATGCTCTTTGATTGCAGGGCAGCAATAACACACATTGTGAACACTTGTGGGAAAGTCTGCATGGAATCACCTTGAGATTAATGGCTTTGGAAAGCGAAACAAAGGAACCATCTGTGGTGAAGCACAATAGGAACCTGAAAAAAGTCCAAGTCGCCAGACGTGATCCAGTCTCCTATGGAGATGGTGCAAAGGGCATCGACATTACATGTCATTTAGCAGACGTTTTTATCCAAAGCGACTTGCAATGAGTGCATTCAACCTAGAGTACAAATGAAGAACAACAAGAATACAGAAAGTAACATTTTTTCAAGAAAGTCGAACTACAAAAGTACCATAAGTAAAAGCCATTTAAGTGCCACTGAAGTGCTAATCTGGGTTTTAATCCAGATAGTCAGAAAATATGTTATTTTAGTTTCCGGCGGAAGATGTAGATACTTTCTGCTTTCCTGATGTCAGGACAGCATGAGAGAAAGATAAGACGTGGTGCCAGGGTAGGAAATTTACATATTTTTAAAGGGGAATTTTTTGCCCCACTGACTGAAATCGAGGGGCATCAAAAGATTAATTGGGGGCACGCACTTTTTTAAAACTTGTTTTTAGCCGTCACCAGCAGGTTCCCCTAAGCACCAAGGAGGAGCAACCAGAGGGATATTTGGTAATATATTGTATTACATTGAGACCACAGACTGTGGCCGTTTCTCAATTCAAAGTACACAACTGCAGACTTGTGTTCTTCTGGAGTCTGGTCTTGGGAGTCTGGTCTCGGGAGCCCAGACTCTGGAGGACGGGAGGACGGGACAACGGGAGGATGGTCTTTCTGCGATTGGAACGGCACCTTATTTGATGATGTCACCACATCAGCTGTTCTTGCTCCTGAGTTTATTCTAATTATTCAGTGTAAATTATTTTTTATAGTCGAATAAACAAAACAACCTAAATAACCTAAATGACATTCCGTGACTCAACAACAGTAGTATTTATAAAAACTCAACCGTCAGTAGTTTATTTTCTCCTCCGCTATTGTTTCCTGTTGCTGGCAAAATGCATTGTGGGATATATGCTGGCCAGAGTACGCACAAATCTCCTGTGATGCATCCTCCGGAAAGTGGGAGGATCAAGTCACATCCGGGCATTTTGACCGTGCTTTGAGAGAAGCGAACTTTGAATTGGAACATGAACTCGGGCTGAGACTGACGTTTCACGAGTCCACGAGGACACAAGTAGAGGAAAGGACGCACAAGTACGCATATTGAGAAATGGCCTGTGTCTCTGCTCTCCAGTCTTCAGTCCCTCAAGCTCCTTTATGGAGACCGACTCGCAGATACACAAACACAGATTGTCATCAGCTGGGCTGATTTGTAATCAGGTGACTGCTAGAAACAGGTAGGGAACAGCCAGTGAGAGGGAGCGAGGATCCTCATCACTGGTATGGTAGCTGTAATTACTGGTGTCCCAACAGTATGCTTGAGTGGGAGCACTATGTTACTGTGAAAACATTTCATAAAACACTCCGTCTAGTGAGAGGGGAGTGAAAGCAGTGTTTTACTGTAGACCCCCGGGTCTTGTGAAAACAGGTTGAAAGCAGGTTATCTAGTGAGAGGGGAGCAAGGACCCCCCCCTTACTAGTATGGTAAATGAAATGATTGGTGTCCTACCAGTAAGCCTGAGCGAGAGCTCTCTTACTGGGGACACAAATCCTGTGAAAACAGATCAGAAAAAGTCTTTCTAGTAAGAGGGGATCTCTTTTTGATGGCCCTCTTCATTAGCAAGGTAACTGTAATTAAAGCTGCAAGCAGCGTCGAACGGGTCCTCGTTCCTGCTTCGCACTTGGGGGGGGGGGGGGGGGGGGCCGACGCATGACCGCCGTTCGGGCGTTTAACTGATATCCTCAAGCCGTGAATTCTATGCAGCATGATAAGTTTGAATCAGATTCAAGCCAGTCCAGTGTAGCCAGCAGGGGGCGCTGTGACAATTTGAAGATATAAATGCATCATGTATATTCACGTGAAGTGTAGACCTTGTCAATTAAACTACAAGTGAATGTGATGTTTTTTAGGCTGATTTGCTTTGGCCACTCGGTGGCACTATGACTAGAATTTAAAATTATCATATGGATGTCTTCACGGTCAGTATGTGATGACATACAAGGAATATGGAGCAGATTGGATAATGTATGGCCGAGTTACATAAATGTACACGTTAATGGCGAATGGCGTTTCTTTGCCGGTCCGGAAAACGCACAAACTTTAATATTTTTGAAATCTTTCAAAGATTTCTCTAGACAAAGGTCTCAAGACTTTACTGGCCTAGTTTGGAAATAATTGAGTTTACGCTCTAGGAGAAGTTAACTGTTTTACAAACCCCCCAAAATGGGAGAAAATAATGTAAAAAAGGCAGATATTGAGGGATTGGTTGTAGCGCCCCCTAATGTTCAAATATTATGAAAAAAATAGGGTATCTTAAGGGATGTCATGTGAACATAGTCAAGTATTTTTGTGAGGATTGGCCAAGTGATATGGAAGTTAGGTGTCTTTAAATATCTGGCCACACCCCTTGGATGTTCATTGTTCCATATTCTCTGAACGCAATGAGATGTCAACAATCTTTTAAAGATTTTTGATTGCATTGAAACACTAATTAACCACGACAAGTCGTGTAGAAATCGCAACTATCGTTTGGGAGGAGTTGAGAAGAATGTGTTTTGTACAAATTTAAAAATGGTGGACATGTCAAGTGGGCGGAGCTTATGGTCATAATGTAATTTATTTTAGAGCAGGTCTAAGCGGACATGTATAATGAATGTCAAGGTCATCGGTCATCGGGGGGAAATAACGTGGCCGTTTGAAAACAAATATAGTCTAGGGGGCGCTATTGAGCCATATTGCCATTCCGAAGCATTCAAATCATATCAGGTAACTACATATTTGCCGTTAAACACGTGCGCTAAGTTTAGTTAGGTTTCAAGCATTTTAAGTCCCTCTAAAGCCCCTTCGTTGTTTGACGCGAAGAATGGGTTGCCACGGCAACAGTGTTGGACGAAACATAAAAAGCTTTGTCTTCTGGCATCATGAAAGTCTAACCTTCATGTGTAACAAATTTGATGTTGATCTGATTTACCTTCTCAGAGAAGGAAGCCAAAGAATAAACATTTTTTGTTCTAGTTACCAGTAGGTAGCGCTACCATTAAAATAAAAAAATAGACTGCAAGTGTCTTCAGGCCTGGAGTGTCATCACACATGTGGAATTTGGAACGGATCTGATGACGTGGAGTTGAGTTACATCGGTTTATTCGATCACGGCGAAGGATCAATGTTTGCCGATGAAGAGATTCCCCGCACTTCAACGTGTCGCTATGAGCTTCACAGGGAAGCATCATAAAGGTCTTAGGTCTATTCTGGTACATTTTGAGACGGATCGGATTAATGAGTGAGGAGAAGGGTATAAAAGTAGAAAACATGTTACTTCCTAGTGCCATTAGTTGGCGCTAAGACCAGAATGAAAATTTAGCATATGGATCTCTTCAGGGTCAGTATGTCATGACATATGAGAAATATGGAGCAGATTAGACAATGTATGGCCGAGTTACAACAACGTACATTTTCATGGCGAATAGCGTTTCTTTGCCGGTCCGGCAAACGCACATAGTTTAATATTTTTTAAATCCTTCAAAGATTTTTCAAGACAAAGGTCTAAAGACCAGACTGGCCAAGTTTGGAACAAATCGTGTTTACGCTCTAGGAGGAGTTAACTGTTTTACAACCCCTAAAAACATGAAAAAAGGCCAAAAAGGCATTTTCAGGGATTGATTGTAGCACCCCCTAAGGTTAAAATATTATGGAAAAATTAAGGTAGGTTAAGTGTGTCCTTGTGAATATAGGCTGCAAATTTGGTGAAGATAGTCCAAGTGATTTGGAAGTTAGGTGTCTTTATATATTAGGCCACACCCCTTGGATGTTCACTGGTCCATATCTTCTGAACGCAATAAGATAGACAATTCCTTAATTCAATTTGCTTTAAATTGAACCAATAATGAACCTCAGAAAATTTAGTAGGAATCGGACTAAGCGTTTTGAAAGAAATGGCACAAAAACTGTTTTTTACAAAATTCAAAATGGCGGACAATAAAAGGTAGGCGGAGCTTAGGGGTTTTCTTCCAAGCGGACCTCTATGCAAAGTTTCAAGTCAATCCGTAATTGGCGAAAAAAAACGTGGGTAAAAAAACCGATAGGGGGTGCTAGAGAGAAAAAAAAAATTGTATAAACATATGAAAACTCAAGAATCTAAAAAATTTCGCCAGTCTGATTGTGCATGTGGAATTTCAGTCTGCTGGGGCGTACGGTGTGCGGCCAGACGAGGTTTGTTTGGAGAGAATAATGAGAAAAATCACGTCAATAACAATAGGTTCCTCTACGACAAAGTCGTCACGAGGACCCTAATTATGATTGTCCTACCAGTAAGAATGAGCGAAAATGTCTAGTCAAAAATATTATTGAGTAATAAATGAGGGTATGGCTTAACCCATACCAATGAAAGAGGAGCAATATGCTGAACTATCAGTTCTGATGATGAATAATGCAGAAGTTTGGCCTTGGTATATCAATGCCTGATGATGTGACTGTCACTCTCGCAGCCACAACCACTTTTTGCCAATTGGCATGTACATAAATACACACACTAAGTCACACTTGACCAAAACTGTGGCTGCCATAGGGTTGGCAAATTCTTTTGAACCGACCGACTGGCCAACTGACTGAGAGTGAGCTTGAGTTGCTGGTCACAGCTAAAAAATAATATTTAATATATAATATTTTTGTTTTATTATGTCATCTTTCAGATTCATTCCTCCATGTATTGTCCTATTTCCTGTGCCATTACATTTAATGATTGTAATTGGTTCATCTGGCGATGACTCATATGACCCGAGAAATGAAGCATGCATCACAGTTTTTATAGCCTACTTCAGCCTTTCAGAGAATATTTTGGGGAACTGTCTTCTCCGACACACAGTGTTCATTGTGTCTGTATCGACATTATACCATGGTTATGGCTTCCCCCTGGCTGATTCTTTGGGCCTTATTTAGTCTTCTTTTTTCAGTTTTGTCTGATGGGAAGGAAAGGGAAGAACCAAGTTCAGAGAAAAGTGGGGTGGGGAACAAAGAGGGAGTGATTGATGTTGTTTCTAGCTTACCTCACTGTGTGAAACTTGCAGCCGATGAGCCTCTGGCCCAGCAGTCGGGAGGGGATGTTGTGATCGGGGGGCTTTTCCCTCTGCATTATGTGGCTCCTAAGCAATACGGAAGTTACCAAAGCAAACCTCAGCTCACACTTTGCAGAAGGTAAGTGTGATTCTTCTTGTCTCTTAATTGTTTTCATTTTTAAACACAAAAGTGACTGAAACAATGTCCTCTTCCTGTGATTATTAGATATATTACTCTTGCACTGTTCACGTGCCAATTTAAGTTTCAATGTGATACTGTGTGGCTCAGGATGAATTACATAGACTTCATTCAATTTTGTTTAATTCTCTGCAGCTTTGACTACAGAGCCTTCCGCTGGATAATGACCATGGTGTTTGCTGTGGAGGAAATAAACCGTAATTTGAGCCTGTTACCTGGGGTTAAACTAGGCTATAGGATTATGGACAGCTGTGAACATGTCCACACAAGCCTGAAAGCTCTTTTGTCTTTAGTCACTCCAACCAGAGCTGTGATGAATGTGGTGAATCAAATGGAAGAAATTGAAAAAAGATTAGATATGTCAAAGGACCGGAGTACAAGATCAGATGCAGTAAAAGGAAAACTAAATAAAAGAAAGGAAAGGACACTGAGCACAGTAAATAAGAGAGGTTTTGAAATTCTTGGAACAATGCCTCACATTCTTGAAAATAATGGAAATGACCAAAAGGAAAATAAAACAGGGGAGACAATAGATAGGAGTACACAGTCTCAAAATGTTCCCTCATGTCTGGCTGACTCTCCTGTGTCGGCTGTGATCGGCCTTGCTTCCTCTTCCCCTACAAGAGCTGTAGCTCAAACCCTTGGTCCTTTAAACCTCCCACTGGTAAGAATCAAATGAAAAGAAAGAAACATGCACAGCACTACATTTCCCCATGTACTGTCCTTATGTCCATCATGTTTTTTGGTGATCAATATTTGATAAGTGTTGCTTTTTATAGGTGAGTTATTTTGCCACTTGTACCTGTCTCACTGACAAGTCTAAGTACCCATCATTCTTGCGGACTGTGCCAAGTGATGTTTTTCAAGTTAGAGGTCTTGTTCAGATGGTCACCTTCTTAGGCTGGTTCTGGGTGGGAACAATAGGGACAACGGTGAGATAAGCAATTTTATTTATTTTGACCCCAACATTAGATAAACATACCAACATGATTTACTTAGGCTCTCTTTATGTTTCAGGATGACTACAGTCGCTATGCTATCCAAGAATTTTCCAGCCAGTTTAGACAACAAGGAGGTTGTCTGGCATTTCATTTGACTATCCCGAAATCACCCACAGTGATAGAGATACAAGAAATGGCAGACAGGCTACAGAGTTCAACCGCAGTGGTAGTGGTGGCGTTTGCCACAGTGGGGCAGCTGCTGGACTTGATCTTAGAGGTTAGCACTTTGTATTGAATGTTCTCATCCTTTTGTTACTCAAAGCCAACTTGTTTTGTGTCTCCAATGTCTGTTTTGTATTAAAAACAATTTGTGGCCAACACTATGCACCATCTAATGCCAGTTTTTAATTAGAAATCTGAATACTTCATTTTGTGGAATAGCAAGGCATCATCTGTTTGTGATAAATAATTTTCTGTCACTAAATACAAAAGATGCTCTTTATCCCAGTTAATGTAAATGGATGAACATAACATTATATAGTATATCATGCAGCATTGCAAGGATCATTTGAGAATTAGGATCATCCAAGATATTGTTTGGGCTCACGTTCTTCTGTTTGATTTCTTAACAGATTGCTTGATGTTTGCCTTATTTTCCAGCTGGTTCAGAGAAATGCGACAGGAATCCAGTGGGTAGCTAGTGAAGCGTGGGTAACCTCTAAAATGATGACCTCACCCCACTTCCACTCGGTCTTAGAGGGCACGCTGGGCTTCTCTTTCCCTGGAGTCACGATCCCAGGCCTGAAAGAGTTCTTGTTGAACATCCGCCCTTCTCCACAACCTGGAATGGATTTTGTCAACATGTTCTGGGAAGAGCTGTTTAGCTGCAGGCTAGAGTATAGGGGAAACCAATCAGCTGATGTAAACTATAAAGGTGCTGCTGAAAAGCCTGTATGCACTGGTTTAGAGGATGTGATGGACATTGACAGCAGCTTTGCTGATGTATCTCAGGTCAGAGTATCCTATAATGTTTATAAAGCTGTATACGCCATCGCCCATGCTCTTCACACTTTATTGAACTGTGATTCTGGAGATCATTATGGAAAGTGTGAGAACAAATCATTTACTACCTTGCAGGCAAGTTAAACTACTGGAACATAATATTTATTTCAATTTCTTGAGTTGTTCCCTTCTCTGTTCTTTATTGTGTTTCCTTTCATACAGTTGCTGCAACATCTGAAGAAAGTGAACTTCACCAACCAATTTGAGGAGAAGATTTTCTTTGACTCCAACGGAGAGCCAGTCCCTCTCTATGACATCATTAATTGGCAGAAAGATAGCGAGGGTGAAATTAGGTGGAATATTACTGATCAATACACAATAATACAAATGTGTTTCAATCATTAGGATTAAGAAGCTTTTTATTTGCGTTATTGTCAAATTGATCTCATCCAACATTGATAGCAAAACTACGAAAAAAAATATACAAAAAATATCCCATATAGGTTTTTTGTATGTTATTCATTTTATCTTGAAGGAGAATGTCTAAAGATTTCTAATTTACACTCCGAGAGAGCATGAGGGGAGGTGGATGGCAGGTTGTTTCTGAAACGAGCAGTCAATGTTGAGGTCTTTGTCATGTAACTTTCGTCTTGGAAAGTGATTGGTAAGAGGACAACATGCATGAGGTTATAACAGGATACATTGTACGTTGTTCAGTTGCGATACAAAATTATCAAATATTTTTTGGGGCCTGATTTTAATATAATGTCTTGCTGTTTTTAGATTCATAAAGGTGGGAAGTTATGATGGTTCTGCTCCATTGAAAGAACAGTTGCAGATAAAGCAAAGCACAATTGTGTGGACAAGTGGACAGTCTCGGGTGGGTCACATCTCCACTAAAAAGATGTTTGTTTTTATACAGGATGAAACATATAATATATTATGTGGTGTTTAAAAAAATGCTGTTTTGTTTTTGTTGTTCCGACCAGCATCTAAATCCCTGCAAATCAAATGTTAGTTTGTAATTTAACACCTGTATTTCTTCAGGTGCCTTCATCTCTTTGTAGTTCACCATGTTCCCCTGGCAGCAGACAGGCCAGACGTCCAGGAGAGCCCCACTGCTGCTTCGATTGTTTGCCCTGTGCAGACGGAGAGATCAGCAACCAGACGGGTGGCTCATTCATGATTGTTCTATTCATAATATTTCTAACTTCTGTCTGAAGAAAAACGCCATTGAACCCACACAAACATGTGCCCAGCTAGAGAAATCAAGGCATGCTATATGAATGTGAACTGTTATATAGAGTTTGCATGTGTTTACAGAGTGTTTCTGTCTTTGAAAGGTTCCACTGAGTGCACAAAATGTGCTGAATACTACTGGTCAGACAGAGACCAGGTGAAATGCGTCGCTGGGGTCGAAGAATTTCTGTCTTTCCACGACATCATGGGCATCATCCTGGTCACACTCACACTGCTTGGCGTTGTCCTGACAACCACCGTCACTGCTGTATTTCAACGTTTCCATTCCACACCGATCGTCAAGGCCAACAACTCCGAAATAAGTTTCCTCATTCTCCTGTCGCTCAAGCTGTGCTTCTTGTGTTCCCTGGTGTTCATTGGCCAGCCATCTGTGTGGACATGTCGGCTGCGCCAGGCAGCATTCGGGGTTAGCTTTGTCCTCTGTCTTTCCTGCCTCCTCGTGAAGACCAGAGTTGTTCTCTTGGCCTTTCATGCTAATGCTCCTGGTTCGAGGGCTGTGAAGCAGTTTGGTCTTTCTCAACAGCGGACAATGATCCTCTGTACTACAGCTCCTCAGGTGGGTGTGCTTTAGAACCATCAATAATTTGACCATTTAGATTTTGTGTGTATTTTTAAAGAACAGCTTATCTTTTCATTCTTCCCCCAGATTATTCTCTGTGCTGGTTGTATTTTGGGTGCGCCTCCTTTTCCATTCAAGAACCCAAACTACCAAGCCTCAACTGGAAAAGTAAGAATGACATTATCCCACAATATCTATTTAGATATTGCCATTAGGAGTCCCCAGAGTGAGACATGTTAACATTCTAACTACACTCAAAGAAATGGCTCATTGGATGAACTCAATTAAAGTGTTGACAGGTTTTCCATCCAATAATTATATGCAACTCCAACTCAAATTTAGCACATCAGTGCAATACAATGTAATTGAGTTAGTCCAACTCATTTGTATCAAACACATCTAAAATAAAATAATGATATTCATTTAATCAAATTGTGTTTGTCCAACTCAAAATATAAATTAAATATTCCATTCAGTACCACTTATCCTCATTGGAGCCAACTCAAGCTGACATTGGGCGAGGGGGGGGGGGGGGGGGGTCACCTGGACAGGCCGCCAGTCCATCCAGGGGTCACATAGACATACAACCATTCACTCTCAGACCTATGGGCAATATAGAGTTGAATTAACCTGCTTGCAAGTCTTTGGACTGAGAGGAAGCTGGGGAACCCACACTGAGATAAACTCCACACAATAGGACCGCTCCGACCGGGAATCAAACCCACAGACCTCTTGCTGTGAGGCAACAGTGCTACCCACTACACAAGCCCTGACAGCGTGTTCACCTTGTGAAAACAACCGATTTTCAGCTGGCCCATGCGCTAAGGGTAGTCCCCAATTAAACACATTAATTTTGAGTTGATATGCACACCATGTAACCTAAATAAAACTAATAAATGAAAGAATTCCTATATATTGTATTACACCAATTAAATACAAATATCTTCTTTTTGTAATTGATTTATTTCAATGTATTAATATTTAATTGAGTCACCTCTAAGAAGACTTGAATCGTTTTTGTGATTGCAACCTAAATAAATCTAATAATGAAAGTATTCCTACATTTTGTGTTACACCCATGAAATATAAATATCTTCGTTTTGCAATTGATTTATTTGAATGTTTTAAATAATATTTAATTGAGTTACCTCTAAGAAGGGCTTGAATCGTTTTTTTGAGTGTACACAAAGGGGTTATCATTTTTCTCATGAAGATTAGAGGGAAACCACACATGAATGTAAATGTGTTATGTACATCTTAATGACAATTGTACATTTAAGTTTGATTGATCTGTATTTATGTCTTGTTGGATGTACCTAGATTGTTGTGGAGTGTAAGGAGCCATGGCCTCCTGGATTTTATCTGGTCCTGGGCTACATTGGTCTACTGGCCTTCATCTGCCTTATCCTGGCGTTCCTTGGCCGCAAGCTACCCGATACCTTCAATGAGGCGAAGCTCATCACCTTCAGCATGCTGATCTTCTGGGCTGTGTGGATCTCTTTCATCCCAGCTTATGTCAGCTCTCCTGGAAAGTTCACTGTGGCTGTCGAAGTATTTGCTATATTAGCCTCCAGTTTTGGACTGTTACTATGTATATTTGGGCCAAAATGTTACATAATTTTACTGCAGCCTCAAAGAAACATTAAGAAAGGAATGGTTAGAAAATCTTACGTTAACTAACCTTGTCTTAGGTGATCATTTTAAGTGGTCACTAAGCAAACCAAAAGCACACGTTGAAAAAATAGAATGTTATTATGAAAATACATTTGAATGTGTAACTAATTAAAATAACACACATGTCTATGTTTTGATTTTTAGAAATTCCACAAGTATAGGGACCGTTGCCTCATTACTGTAAGTAATTACTGTGTTAGTATACACTTTTTTCTCTTGCCGAGTGTCTTTCACAACAACCCTTTTACTTGACAGATAAAAGCCCTGGCCCATAATCCAGCTGGTGCTTTTCTTTCAAATAGAAAGGAAAACCTAGTTTATCTAATTTAGTGAACCACTGCATTGGAGGATTAAAGGCTACCTTTAAATTAAAGGATCATTTATTGGAGAGTTTAATTTTGGTTGTATACATTGTTATGGTTATGAAATGTCTTATGAAGGAGATTGGTTATTTCCATTTTACAAAGTTATGGTTAAGGTTACTTTAATGTTGTTAGGACTCAGCCAGCCGGGGTCCCACGTCAGCCCGATTGCACAGAGACACCCGGTACCTCGGAGCGCGCTGCCAGAGACTTGCGCACCTGGCGACGACGAGCAGCAGGCGCTCCGGTGCACACCTGAAAACCACTCGGCTCATGCCTCAGCTGCATCTTGTAGCCTCGTTAGACGGGGAGTGAAATAGCAGGACTCCCAGTAGCTCGCTGCGAGTTCGTCTTAGAAGCTCCAGAGGAGAAGTCATACAACCCTGGAGTACCTGGGATTACCTTTTTACTGTTATGGTTTTTCTTCGACCCCAAGCGCACGACAACAGACAGTGTTACGGTTAGCCAAAAAACACGGCGTAATTTATTAGAAAAACCAAGGGAGCGGAAAGTTCCAAGAAAACAAAAGAAAAACTGCCTCCTTAATTGCCACTGGAACAACAAGCAAACAAAACTCACTGGCGAATAATCCACAGGGAAAAAGGTAATCACAGGTACTCCAGGGTTGTATGACTTCTCCTCTGGAGCTTCTAAGACGAACTCGCAGCGAGCTACTGGGAGTCCTGCTATTTCACTCCCCGTCTAACGAGGCTACAAGATGCAGCTGAGGCATGAGCCGAGTGGTTTCAGGTGTGCACCGGAGCGCGCCCGGCTCGTCGTCGTCGCCAGGTGCGCAAGTCTCTGGCAGCGCGCTCCGAGGTACCGGGTGTCTCTGTGCAATCGGGCTGACGTGGGACCCCGGCTGGCTGAGTCCTAACAAATGTCTCCCATGTGAACAAAAAATGTCTTGGGTTTAGAGAATATGTAAATCCTCAACACTTGAATGTGGGGGTTGTTTAAAAAATAAAGGCTACATGCGCCTCTCTCTGTATGTATTTCATACCCAGAGAATGATAAACAAGCCATATTCATATATGGAAATCCATGTTTGTATCCAAACATTTAATCAACTTAAAATCTTTACACACATTTGATGTTTGCACATAGTCATTTGGACCGTACGATTCTGAATATAACCTTGGTTGGAATCCAAAGCTAAAGTTTACAGGTACAACAAGGTAGCACATTTGATGTATTATTTGCACACAAAACTAAGCAACATTTCACTAATTATCTTTATACGTGATATCTTTTGGAATTATATGTTTTTGTACAACAGTTGCAATGCTGTGATATCTATTCCGTATAACTATGCTTGTTCAATACAAACATGAATCATTATTTGCCCAAACTATCAATAAATAACATAATAATAATATTGATTGAAGTATGGTGTTTCATATTGTATTTTCCAATTAGGTGCTGTTTTGTATTCTTTTTTGGCTTCAGTAAAAAAATAAAAATTTTGGAGCAAGCTGTCAGAACAAGCCAAAGCTGGGAGCCAGACCAACTCCTCTGCATTATTTACAGGAGAGCTGAATCAAGCTGGGATAAATGCTAGCCAGACAGCACAGAAGATCAGCAAGTTGAAGGTGATGCACTTGGCCTCGTTGAACATACGGGGGGGGGGGGGGGTTCAACATACGGGCGAGAAAAGCCAGTACAATGCACAGACAGGCCTGTTTGCCAATATATCCCAGACCACAATGCATGCATATATATATAAGGGTGACATTTTATTTATTTTTTCACCAATGACGGATTGACTTGAAATTTGGTATACAGGTCCGGTTGGACCTGCTCTACAACATTTACAATATCACTCCTAAGCTCTCTTAGATTTTCAGCCATTTTGAATTTCGTAAAAAAATACTTTTTTTTAAACTCTTCCATAACGCTTGGTCCGAATCATTCACAACTGTTTGTGATTCGTTATTGGTTCAATGCCGTAATAAAGATTAGAAAGATTGTTAATAACTCATTGCCTTCAGAGAATATGGACCAATGGACATACAAGTGGTGTGGCCTAATAAGTAAAGACACCCAACTTTCAAATCACTTGGCTTATCTTCAAATTACTATCATGTCCACATGGCATTCTTTAACATACCCACATCCACTAGGGGGCACTGTAATAAATTGCTCAATATCTGAATTTTTTTTTTTTTTTTTCCACATTTTGGGGAGTTGTAAAACAGTTAAATCCTCCTAGAGATTTAACCCGATTCAGTCCAAAGTCGGGCAGTATGGTCTTGAGACCTTTGTCGTGAGAAATCTTTCGGGAGGAGGGGGCTCTGGGGTCGGCAGGGACTGGGGGACGGGGAGCTGAAGCCTGCCGGGACAGGGAACGCAGAACTGGGAACTGGAACCGGCCGGGATGGAGACGGTATGTATATAGACAGTATTTGAAAAAATACAGGGCAATAAAAGGTTCTGATTATGTTCAACTTATTTTATTGTATTTCTTTATGTAAGTAAGTACTTACATGTATGCACACACATTTCCACCAAGACGACATCAAATCTCTTTTTAGTTTTATTAAAGGATGAACTGAGCAACAACAAATGGAGCTTCACTGTGTACATACATCTACTGATGCCTAATATGGACACATCTTCAGTGATGTTCCTGGGATCATTGGACGTTTCGGGTCTTTCAACATCATACACCCTCCTCCAGGTGACACAGCCGGGGCTGCTTGTGTCCAGATGGCTAGCTAGCTACCATGACTCCATGGGTCCCCTCTTTTGATCCACAGCCATATTGAGGCTCTCTCTGCCGCATCGGTGGTACTGTAGATGGCTTTCCTCTTTCTCTCACCCTCGATGCCTAAACTACTGAAGGCTCTGGCCAAGGAACGGGCTGCAAATCCTCTGCATTCAACCTCCACAGGGAAACACCTTGCTCTCCAGCTAGCCTGCTGGCAGTCACTGACCAGTCCTGCGTACTTGGAGAGCTTCCTCTCAAAGGCTTCTTCCAAGCAATCTTCCCACGGGACTGTCAGCTCCAGCAGCACTGCTTGCTTGGTAGACTCAGACACAAGGACAATGTCTGGTCGCAGGTGACTGGTGACTGCAATATGGCTGGGGAACTTCAGCTGATGTTCAAGGTCAACAACAACTGCCAGTCTCTTGCAGACGTCAGGATGCCTGCAGATGATGTTCTTCTGGCAGATGTTGGCTTGTCCCCAGCTCTGACAAAGGCAATGGTTTTCTTGGAGGGTCGGAACTGCTTTTCCCGCGCCATTCCTGCGCTGATAGCTTCAGCAATGGTCTTGAGGACTTGGTCACGCCTCCACCTGTACCGACCATCTCCAAGTGCCCTTGTGCAGCAACTGAGGATGTGTTCCAGGGTTCCTCACTTGGAACACAGTGGGCATGCTGGTGTCTCTGCTATGCCCCATATGTGCAGATTTGACGGGCTTGGAAGCACGTCATACACTGCTTGGATGAAGAATTTGATGCGGTGAGGCTCAGCTTTCCAAAGCTCAGCCCAGGTCACTTTCCTTTCAACCGCATTCTCCCACCTTGTCCAAGCTCCCTGTTGCTTCATTCCCACTGCCTTGCAGGTTCTTGTCTCCTCCACTGCTGCTCTCACCTCCTCCTGAACAAGTTGTCGCCCTTCCTTCCCCCTGGTGTTCATTTGGGGAGTTGGAAAGGATCCTAGCCCTGCTTGACCTTGTGTGACCACTCCCACCAGGCTCCTGTGACGCAGCCTTGCATCTGCCTCTTAAATTGCTTCCTCTGCTCTCCATTTCCTGCCTGTCCTCACTTGGATCTCTGCTTTAGCCACCTTTGGAACTCTTGAGTCCCTGTATTGAATCACTTCTCTGGCTTTAATTACCTTGAATTTCTCCTCCAAGGATTTGAAAGGCAGTCGCAGTTTGTTGGTGTTCCCGTAGAGTGCAATACTGCTCAGGCTCCTTGGTAATCCAAGCCATCTTCGGAGATGTTTGCTGACTTTCCTCTCCAAGGTCTCAACTGTTGAGATAGACCGCGTAGAAAAGGAGGGGCCACAGGATCCTGGGAAGAATGCCATGTTGGTAGACCCAGGCTTTAAACTTCCCAGGTAGGCCTGACTTGTCCACGGATTTCAGCCAGCCATCCAACTCAGTGCATGTTGACTGGATAGATGTTGTGTCTCTCAGAGAGCATTCAAAAACCTTGCCCAAGCTCTTGACTGGCTTCTCTGTGATAGTTGAAATGGCTGTCCCTGTGATGTTAAAAACAAAACTTGTCCTCCACCTTTCCTTTCTTCAGCACCATTGATGTAGATTTGGCAGGTTTGAAACGCATCCGGGCCCACTCCGCCAGCTTCTCAAGTCCCTTCAGAATCCACCGGCAGCCTGGGACTGATTCTGTCATGACGGTGAGGGCATACATGAATGCCCTGATGGGTGGTTGCCGTTGTCCGGAGTTCGTGCGGGGCCCTCTGCACTCTGGCTCAGCAGACTTAGTGAGCATGTTCATGGCTAGGGAGAACAATGTCACAGAGATAGTACAACCTGTGATGATACCGATCTCCACCTTGTGCCAACTGGATGTTATTGCTCCTGAAGAGACCCTCATCCTGAAATTGCTGTAATAATCAGCGATGAGGTCTCTACACCTGCTGGGTTCATTATGTTTTCTCAAGGTGAGCTGAACCAGCTTGTGTGGAATGGAACTGAATGCATTTGTCAAGCCACAACACTAACAGGTTGCCCTTGATCTCTCTGGCCTCCCGAATGATCTGTGTCACCACACCAGTATGCTCCAGACATCCTGACATTCCTGGAATGCCGCCTTTCTGGACCGATGTATCGATGTAGGTGTTCTTTGCCAGGTAGGTACACAGTCGTTTGGAAACAGCACTGAAGAAAACCTTTGCCTCAACACACAGCAGGGAGATGATGCAGAACTGGTCTAGCTGAGTGGAGTTTTCCTCCTTCGGGATCCATACCCCTTCAGCCACTCTCCATTGTTCCGGGATCCTCCCTCTTCTCCAGAAGACTCGCAGGATTTTCCACAGACGCAGCAGGAGTTTGGGACAGTTCTTATACAGTACACTTTGTATGAAGTGCCACCCTGTCCTGGTGCAGAGCTTGCCCTTGCTTTGCGGACAACCTCCCTGACTTCCTTTAGCTGCAGCTCCGACATGTCAAACTGCACTTCTGGTTCAAGGGATTCTATGAGGTTGTTACACTCTCCCAACTCCTGCTCTCTTGCGGGTTCACTGTACGTCTGCTTCAGATGTTGGTCTATGTCTTCCTGCGAGGAGGCCAGTTTGCCACTGCGCTTCTGCCCCAGCAAATCTTTAGTGAACTTGAAGGGGTTAGCGATGAAAGCAGCACGTTTACGTGCCCTCTCGCACCGCCGCCTCCGATGCCAATGCGTTCCTCTTGTCCTGCCGCCTTGTACTGGGATTTCAGCGCTTTCATCTCCTGCCTGATGTTGTGAATCCTTACAGCTCTTTGATTCTTTGAGTAAGATGTTCCGGGGCTCTTCTTCTCCTCCTCGCCAAACTGTTCAGCTGCGATGCTGACAATGATTGTAGTCATAGCTCGTAGCTTTCTGTCTGCCTCTGCTTTCGCCGTTGCCTCAAGGGATTAGTTTGCAACACTTGGAGGTTCTGGGCACTATTGGGTGACTCCGGGCCTGGCCCCTCCTGCGTATCACCAGGTGTAACACCTGTGCATTAAGCGTAGTTACGGATCGAAGACTCTCTTTACACGGCGGGTCATGCATATTGGTTCAGTCTGTTACTCACAGTGATTATGCTATCAGTTGATCTGGGGGGGAGGTGTCCTCTTTAAGTGACCAAAAAGATGCGGCACAATGTCCCTAAGCCAATCAGATCGTTGCTGTCAAACTTTAAAAAAGGAGTGTTCTACGCGTCTGTCAGTTGTTGTTTCAGCTCTTACCTGAAGGCTAGACCGAGGCTAAATGTGGAGAACTGTTCTTACCCCTTTCAGCCTAGTTATAATAATCTTTAAAATCGTATATAGCGCTACTCTAAATACCCAAAGTCGCTTTACAGAGTCCAGTAGTCATACACACACGGTCATACTGTTGGTGGTAAGCTACACCAGTAGCCACAGCTGCCCTGGGAGAGACTGACAGAACGTGGCTGTCAATCAGCGACTACGGCGCCCTCCGACCACCACTCATTTTTTTTTAATATATATATATATATATATATATATATATATATACACACACACATATATATATATATATATATATATATATATATATATATGCACACACATATATATACACATATATATACATACATATATATACATACATATACACATATATATATGCGTATATTTGATTTTTTCAAGACTCAGAAAAAAACATGACATCCTTAAGCCAGGCAGACTGAGATGGTGGACCTGGAGACTTCCAAGCAAGCAGTATTCTGCGACAAGCTAGAAGAATAGTAAAATAAATGATATCTTGGTCTTTTGTACTATATAGGATGGGTTTGGCAGAGATTCCAAAGATTGCCAGAAGAGGACACGGTTGTAGCTTGATCCCTAAAACTATAGATAAGATATTAAAAACATAGCACCAGAACTGTCCAAGGACACGCCCAAAACATGTGTGTTAAATCTGCTTGAGGATAGTCACAACGGTTACATCCTGCATCATGGTCTGGGAACATTTTAGCTTGTCTGCTATTACTAAAGTGCATCCTATGGACCACTTTGAATTGAATAAGACCAAGTCTGGCACAGGACGTAGATGTGTTCACCCTCCTCAGTACACCCACCCACCAATGCTCTGTCAAGTTTACATTCAACTCACTTTCCCATTTGGCTTGGATCGTAGAAAAAGGTATCTATTGTCGTTATGATCTGGTTGTAAACTTTAGAGATCAGCCCCTTCTGAGTTGGGTGCGTGTCTAGTAGGCTTTCCCAAAGTGTTTCGAAGATGCTGTTGCACCGATGGGACAGCCAACTCCTCCTCCTGTGACGGGAACAGTGGAGGCTGATAGAAACCTTGAATGGAGAAACACCTGTGGCAGAGGAGGAGAGTGAGTTGTGTGCATATTCTATCCAAATAACGTGAGCGGCAACACAGCGTATGGCGGCCTCCAGATCTAGATTTGCTCGCTCAGTCTGTCCATTGGTCTGTGGATGGAAACCAGACGAGAGACTGACAGTAGCTCCCAGAGCGTGGCAGAATGATTTCCAAACTTGAGAGATGAATTGAGGGCCACGGTCTGAGACAATGTCTAATGGAATGCCATGAAGGCGGAAGACATGATTTGTCAAGATGGCTTCTGTTTCGTGAGCTGAAGGAAGCTTGGGCAGACCAACGAAGTGGGTGGCCTTAGAGAACCGGTCCACGATGGTAAATATAGTGGACATACCATCAGATACGGGCAGACCGGTGACAAAGTCCACACCGATGTGAGACCAAGGGCGGCCAGGTGTTGGCAAGGGACGGAGCAACCCTACAGGTGGTTGATGAGAGACCTTACCCGGGGCACAAACAGAGCAGGCAAGGACATATTCCTTAGTGTTGCTACGCATGGTGAGCCACCAGAAGTGTTGTTTGAGGAGGGACAACGTCCGATTAATCCCTGGATGACAAGCAAACCAAGAGTTATGTCCCCACTGCAGGACCCGAGAGCGGGCAGCCTCCGGAACAATCGATTTGCAGGTCCTGTGCCCGGATCAGGTTCCTCCTTTTGCGCCTCACGGACTACTGACTCAACCTCTCAGGTTAGAGCCCCCACAACCAATGATGCAGGCAGAATGGTGTCGGGCCCACTCAGGGTCTCCTCAAAGGCAAACTGCCAAGACAGGGCATCAGGCTTAATGTTCTTTGAACCAGGGCGGTAAGTGATGGTGAATTTGAAGCGACCAAAAAATAACGCCCAACGGGCCTGACGGGAATTCAGCCGCCTAGCTGACTGGATGTAGGCCAGATTATTGTGGTCTGTCCATACGATGAAAGGGGTCTCCGATCCTTCCAACCAGTGTCTCCACTCCTCCAGAGCTATTGGCTTCACGGCCAATAGCTCGTGGTTACCCACATCATAGTTACTCTCTGCTGGAGTACGCAAAAAGAAGCGTTGAAAAGAAAGCACATGGGTGCAATTTCTGGCCAGGTCCGGAGCGTTGGGAAAGAATAGCCCCCACCCCAATGTCCGATGCATCAACCTCAACCACAAACTGCCGCGTAGAGTCGGGTTGCACCAGAATTGGTGCGGAAGTGAAGTGGTCCTTTAATAAGGCAAAAGCTTGATCCGCCTCAGCAGACCACCGGAAAGGAAATCTTACTGTAATCCCAAATAAAACGGCAGTAAAAGTTGGCGAACTCAAGGAACCGTTGTAACATCTTCCTGGAGGAGGGTTCGGGCCACTCTGCCACCGCTTTGGTCTTCTCTGGGTCGGTCCTCACCTGCCCATTCTCGATGATGTAGCCGAGGAATCCAACAGAGTCAACATGGAACTCGCATTTCTCTGCCTTCACGAACAACTTGTTCTCCAACAGTCTCTGTAGTACCTGGCGCACATGATGTTGATGTTCTGAGCTGTCCAGGGAAAAAATCGAAATGTCATCAAGATACACAAAGACAAAGCGGTTCAAAAAAATCTCTCAAAACATCGTTGACCAGAGCTTGAAAAACTGCAGGTGCATTTGTTAGTCCAAATGGCATTACCAGGTATTCAAAGTGGCCCAGTGGTGTATTGAAGGCCGTCTTCCATTCGTCTCCCTTACGAATTCGTACCAAATGGTATGCAATCACCGCCCAGGGGAGGGAGGAGACAGCTACACCCTAGTGGACACAAGGACAGGAACAGAAAATACAGGGAAAACATAACAGGATCTGCCCAGTTGAAGTAGGCTGCAGAGGATTTGTAGCCACATGTAGCCACCTCGACATCCAGGCTTCTTCGAGATATGGGAGTGCGGGGGAAGGCCCACAGGCAGGCAGTCAAAAACCTTTCCAGGGCTACTGAAAAGGGAAGTCAGTGGCTGTGGATTAAGAGGAAGGACTCCACCTGTGATGACATCTAGGGAGTGAGCCCGGGACGCCGGAACTCACTGCTGAACCCTCTGGAGGTGTCGTGGGTTAATCAGCGAAACATCGAAGAAGGAGGGTGCCCACTTGATAACCCATAGGATGCCATAAATCATTCGACCAGCCCACGGAGTCTCGAGTATGCAGGAAGGGATATTTACACCTTGTCCTACATAACAGACTTAAGAGAACAATGATTCAGGATTTTTCCTCTGACAAGATACAGGCTTTATGATTCCTGTGGTGCACTTGGCATTTGATTCTGTGCAGCTTTGGTGATGGCCAGTGGTCAAGTGAAGCAGTTTCTGCTTCAGAAAAACTGTTTAGGGACCTCTCCAGTTACAGAGATTGTAGGTAATTCAATTCAATTGCCTCCTCCAGTGTGCTAGGTTTATTCAGATTGCCGATGGTGTTTAATTATATTATATGCATTCAATGGGTAGTTTTAGAAATAAATGAATGTAAACTATTGACAAATTGTTGATTATTATATGCCTGTTAACTTACTATATGTCTCTTTTCAGGGAGTTATTTTGCCCCATGTTCCTGTCTGAATGATCTTAAATGGATTCCCTCCTTTTAGACCATTCCCAAATTATGTTTTCCAGGTGAAACTAGATTAGCAAACATGAAAAAACATCTTCCCAAGGAAAAACATGCATAATTAAAGCTGCGAGCAGCATTGACCGGGCCCTCGACAATTCACACACGTTGGCGAATGTCGTTTCGCGATGTTTGACCCACATAGGGCAATATTTTTTGTAATTCTTTTTTTAGGCTATAGCATGAAAAAAGTCACACAGAAATCAAAATGGCCGACTTCCGGTATGGTGCATAACATAAATATGTACTTCCTACTACCAGTAGGTGGCGCTAAGACTAAAATTAAATAATAAAATAGACTGCAGAGGTCTTCAGGCCTGGGGTCTCATCACACATGTGGAGTTTGGATTGGATCTGATGATGTGTCGATTTACATTGGTTTATTCACTCATGGCGAAGGACCATATTTGCTGATGCACCGAGGTCCCAATCTTCAACGTGTCATTATGATCTTCACAGGGAAGCATCATCAAGGTCTTAGGTCTATTGTGGTTTATTTTGAGAGGGATCTGAATAATCTGTGAGGAGCAGGGTATACAAGAAAAAAACATATAACTTCCTGTTGCCACTAGGTGGTGCTTTGACCATAATAAGAAAATAGCATATGAATCTCTTCAGGGTCAGTATGTCATGATATCTGATAAATATGGAGCAGATTACATGTCGTATGGGGGAGTTACATCAACTAGGATTTTTATGGGAAATTTAGTTTTCTAATGAATTTTTAAAGTTCGATAAAGATTTTTTACGGCAAAGGTCTCAAGATCATCCAGGGCCAGTTTGGAAAGAATCGGGTCTACGCTCTAGAAGTGAAAAATGGCTAAAAATGGCCGAAAATGCCGATATTGAGTGATTAATTGCAGCGCCCCCTAAAGGTCAAATATTATGAAAATTGTTTTGCAGGTTAAGGGATGCCATGTGGACATAGCCTAGCAATTTGGTAAGGATAGGCCAAAGGATTTGGAAGTTATGCAACTTCAAATATTAGGCCACACCCCTTAAATGTTCATTGGTCCATATCCGCTGAAGGCAATAAGATATCAACAAGATTTTCACAGCTTATGATGACATTGACCCAATAATGCACCACAGAAATGTTTGTGTGAATCGGACGAAGCATTTTGGAAAAAAAGTGAAGAAAATAAATAAAATAAAAAAAATCTAAGTAGGCGCATTTGATGGGTTTCAATGAGTTATTTGTAGAGCAGGTCCAGGTGAACCTATATATCAAGTTTCAAGTCAATTTTTTTTTTTTGCTTTCTTACTCAAGGGGGCACTAGAGAGCTAATTGTTTCACTTTTTACCGAGACCCCATTCAGATGCGTATTTTCGCGGATCCTGATATGTCTGGAAAATTTGAACGTTGTCGTGTCAGTCCTAGACCCTTGAATCTCCCTGCTAAGGTGGGTAATAATAATAATAATAATAATAATAATAATAATAATAATAATCAACATATGGAAAACAATAGGTCCTCGTCATCTCTGGCCCTAATAAACAGACACAACCAATGTTATCTGTAGTTTGTCCTCCCTCCCACATGATTGCCTGTGCCCTGATGGATGGTGTCAAACAATGACGAAAACCACCAAAGGGGATGACACAGACTAGCGTATAAAAGTAAATACTAATTAATGTAGCTCAGAAAGTGAGAAGGGCAAATATGGGGGCATTTCTAGTCACATTTCTGTTGTTGTATGTCTACCTAATCTTGATTTTGTTCTCTTCCTGCTTTTTGGTATCAGTGTCTTCCTCTCTTTTCTCATCTTGTAAATTAAGGAGAAAGTTTTATCTTAATAGCATGAACAAGCCTGGTGATGTGGTTTTGGGTGGGCTGTTTAACGTCCACTTCACCTCTGTCTTCCCTGAACTGTCGTTCACTTCAGAGCAAAATCAGATCAGCTGCCAAAGGTAAGTTTGACATTTGTGTAGTAGTGAACATGTGCAGATGACTTTAAATGACTATTTTCTTTTTAGTTGCTAACCATGACATGTTATGTATTAGCTTTGACACTGTAGGGTTCAGGCTTGCCATGACCATGGCCTTTGCCATTGATGAGATCAATAAAAAAAGCAATCTGCTACCTAATGTGACTCTGGGATACAGTCTTTATGACAACTGTGCTACACTTGTAATTGGATTCAGTGCTGCATTATTGCTGGCCAGTGGTCAAGAGGAGCAGTTTCTGCTTCAGAAAGAATGTTTGGGGACCCCCCCAGTTCTGGGGATTGTTGGTGATTCCTTCTCAACATTTTCTATCGCCACCTCTGATGTGATGGGTTTATTCAATCTACCCATTGTAAGTTCACCTTCTTCAGTCTTGCTGTAGCCGAGCTTTCGATGTGCCATATTTCTATGTATTTCAGAGTTGTACAATGATAGGACAGAATATATAGATTATTTCTAAGCTCCAGCTTTTACCAACACTCCTGTATTTAGTAGGAAAGGGATTTTCTTCATTAAGATTTGAAAAAAGGGGCAATTGTTAAATAGATGAAATTGTTTGCATATGTCTGGTAATTAACATGAGAAGTAAAACCTGAATGTACACTCTGTTTCTTTATAGGTGAGTTACTATTCCACATGCTCCTGCCTGAGTGATAGGCAGAGGTTTACATCCTTCTTCAGAACGATCCCAAGTGATGCTTTCCAGGTGAAAGTCATGTTTAGAAATAACCAATGCAAAATATAATTCAGATGTAGTGTAATGAAGTGCCGATCAATTGCACATGTTGTCTTGTAAATTAAAGTACTGTATGTATGTGCCCATCATTGAGGAACCTATATGGATTTAGGGGAAAAAGAGTAGGATTATAATAACTAACTGTAATTGTATTGTGCAACATTGATTGCTTTGTTTCTTCTGAATGATAATTCAAAACACTGTACTAATACCCCTGCCTTCTTTTCTATAAGGTGCGTGCTATGATTAAGATTCTTAAACACTTTGGCTGGACTTGGGCTGGTCTGCTGGTCAGTGATGATGACTATGGACTCCATGTTTCCCAAACTTTTCAATCAGACTTGGCTCAGTCTGGTGGAGGTTGTCTGGCTTACTCAGAAATTTTACCCTGGGGTGAAAACCCTGCTGAACTAAAGAGGATTGTGCAAATAATGAAGAGATCAACAGCTCGTGTGGTCATTGTGTTTGCGCATCAGATCCACATGATTCAACTCATGGAAGAGGTATCTTATCTTTTCAACTTGATCTCACTCCCAACTTATCAAATACTGCCACCTGGTCAGGGGGCCTCTACACCTGATACTGGTGCATGAAGGGAACCTTTAGCGTCTGTACTCAATGAACCAAGCTTTCAACTAAATATTATGTAAACATATCTGCTTCAATATTAGACGCTTAAAGCAATTGATGTAGTATGAAGTGAGTAATAGTTGACTGGGTCAAAGAAATACAGAATATATACCCAGAAGACCACTGACTATGTGAAACCAAATGTTAACGTTGATTTGCATTCACACCAAAAGTGTTGCGAACTTTTGTAAAAGCTTTTGTTTCATAAAAAGTATTATGGTCTATCACAAACTTTTCCTAACCTAACTTCCAGTGAAAAGAGAAGTTTGTTTTGAAAAGAGCCTCTGCATGTTACCAGTGGAAACTGACACTTTGACCCTGAAACGTCCCAAAACGACAGCGTAGGTGTACCGAGAGTGTCATAGTTTGAAGCTTAGGCTAAAAATCCAAGTATTTGATGAGGACGGTGTGAGAACATGTTGATCAGTTTTATAATTTAGTGCCACAAAGTATATGGTCATTGTTGTATTAAAACATATCAATTTTATTAAATGAAATACACAGGTGGTGAGGGAGAATGTGACAGGTCTTCAGTGGATTGCCAGTGAAGCCTGGTCAGCAGCCGTTGTGCTTCAGACACCCCGCTTTATGCCATACTTGAGTGGCACACTTGGTATTTCCATCCGCCGAGGAGAAATACTAGGGCTCAGGGATTTTCTATTAAGAACACGTCCTGACCTACATGTAAATAGTACTAGTAATACGTATGGACATAGCATGGTAAGATCGTAACTTTACAATCTGATCTGTATTTACATTAATAATATTGTCATTTTTGACTCATTTTAAGACTTTGTTATGAATACATTTCAGGTCATGCAGTTTTGGGAATACACATTTGATTGTAGATTTGCACCACCTCCAGCAGGTTGGGTGGAGGCTGGGGGAGAAGTATGCACTGGACAGGAAGATCTAGAGAGTGTGGGAACTGAGTTGTTGGATGTTTCTGATCTCAGGCCTGAGTACAATATTTACAAGGCGGTGTATGCTCTAGCACATGCCCTTGATGACATGCTGCAGTGCGAGCCAGGAAGAGGGCCTTTCAGAGGACACAGCTGTGCCACTTTGCAAGTACTGGAGCCATGGCAGGTGTGATATCGCTTTACACTCACGCTGTTTAGTTTTTGAAAACCGATGCTGTATTTTTAGGTGTATTTGTAATATATTCTGTGGAAAGAGGACATTACCTACGATGTCCATTAGGATGCCAGTTGGACCGTCCTGATTTTCTTTTGAGTAGAAGAAGAAAATAAGTTACAAGACAAGTTAAATTGTCCTTTCTTGATCAAAAAGCTTATCTTGCACTATTTTGTAAAGCTTTTGTGACTAATTCTACATTCTATCACACAGAACTTTTAAATAGTTACAATCAACCACAATTGATATGTATTTCAGTCAACCCTTTTTCTTTTTGAATTACCTCATGTATAGCTCCTGCACTACTTGGAAAAGGTTAACTTCACCACATCATTTGGTGATCAAGTTTCCTTTGATGAAAATGGTGATGCCTTACCAATATATGATGTCATGAACTGGCTGTTGCTCCCTGATGGAAAAATTGAAATTCAGAATGTGGGGCTTGTTAAGCAGTTGGCCTCCAAAGATGAAGAACTCACACTTGATGAAGAGAAAATCTTCTGGAACTTTGACAACAAACAGGTTACACATTTATATATATGTGCATATATGTATTTCTTTTTGTATTATTGTACTGTATGACACAAAATAATTAAATCAAACAGTTTAGAATAACTGTGATACAACTCATATACATCCCTTCAGTCACCCCTGTCAGTGTGCAGTGAGAGCTGCCCCCCAGGTACCCGCATGGCCAGGAAAAAAGGACAGCCTTTTTGCTGTTTTGACTGTGTACCATGCTCTGAGGGAAAGTTCAGCAATGACACAGGCAGGTATCATTATAAGCCCATATGTTAAATTATTGCATGTAAAGATGGGAGAAAACAATGTCCTTGATGCTCTGTTCTCGTGTTTTCATATAGACTCCATGGAGTGCACCAGTTGTCCAGAGGACTTCTGGTCCAATGTCCAGCGTGACCACTGCATTCCTAAGAAAACCGAGTTTCTCTCCTACCATGAGCCTCTGGGTATCTGCCTAACAACAACATCATTGTTGGGCACATTTATCTGTGCTGTTGTCCTGGGAATTTTCACCTATCATCGCAGTACACCTATGGTACGCGCTAACAATTCAGAACTAAGTTTCTTGCTCTTGCTGTCACTTGCATCCTGTTTTCTGTGTTCACTGCTGTTTATCGGCCGTCCCAGTCTGTGGACATGCCAACTGAGACATGCAGCATTTGGGATAAGCTTTGTGCTTTGCGTCTCATGTATTTTGGTAAAAACCATAGTGGTTCTGGCTGTGTTCAATGCCTCCAAGCCAGGAGGAGGAACCAGTCTGAAGTGGTTTGGTGCTGTGCAGCAAAGAGGAACTGTCCTGGTTCTGACTTCTGTTCAGGCAGCAATCTGCACTGCTTGGATTGTTTCTGCCTCACCAGCTCCCTATAAAAACACTCAATACCACAACGACAAGATTGTTTATGAATGTGTTGTTGGATCCACGGTTGGT
Source organism: Liparis tanakae (assembly GCA_036178185.1). NCBI lineage: Eukaryota > Metazoa > Chordata > Actinopteri > Perciformes > Liparidae > Liparis > Liparis tanakae. Next base: position 16,432,940 of record CM070099.1, on the reverse strand, counting down.
TTTGCAGTGTTACTAGGCTATGTTGGTTTACTGGCTATCCTCAGCTTCCTGTTAGCATTTCTAGCAAGGAATCTTCCAGACAACTTCAATGAGGCCAAACTCATCACATTCAGCATGTTGATCTTCTGTGCTGTGTGGATGGCCTTTGTCCCTGCTTATGTCAACTCTCCAGGAAAATATGCAGATGCTGTGGAAGTATTTGCCATTTTGGCCTCCAGTTTTGGTCTCTTGTTGGCACTGTTTGGTCCCAAATGTTACATAATCCTGCTGAGACCAGAGAGGAACACCAAGAAAGCAATAATGGGGCGGGGCATCCAGTCATAAAACATGCATTATAGTTACAATGAATGCATTTTTTCTATACAATAGAAAATAATATTGGAAATTATTACCTTGAGGAGTTATTGTGAACGCTGGGCAGATGACTTGGCTCATAGATGTAATAATTTATGTTTCCCACGGGATTTAGTGAGAATATGAGGAGGACCTCTGACCCCTCTGGGAGGTCCAGGGGCATAAACAACAAATATGTTGGTACTTTTTAAAGATAAATGCATCAATCTGGTACACTTTAATAACAACATTAGGTGGCGGGATCTAAGAAGAATGTTCTTGTAAACAATGTGATGCCTTTGTTTTCGCAGAGGTGAAATGTAACTAAGTGAATATTCTGTAGGCTACTCTCTAGTACTGAAGACTACCACTTTCCACTTAAGGTTATTTCATACTAGTCCAATACATCTTAAACATAATTTGTATACATAATTGAATAATTTAAAGCCTAATAAGTATAATAAAGTAGTTGTACACCAATAATTAAAAGCCAATGATAAAGGCCTACTGTAAATGTATGTTGGTTCCTTGTGTACAGTATATCATGATGTTAATTCTTTCGTACTTTTACTGTATTTTTACACTTTGCTGTAATTACTAATTTAATCGTAACATTTTGTACATAGTGATGACATAAGTAATGTCACCTATTTATGTAAATATGTCACAATAACCATATTTCTAGACCGATCTGGTGGGTTGCCGACATCGCTTTAGGCTTTGCACTAATGAAAACAATTGAATCACAGCGTAGTTCACAAAAACATCTGCAAGTTCAGGGACATCACTACCACTGCCGAATTAGAAGGTGACTCATGGGTCCATAAAACAACAAACAGAAATACAACAACAATATATAAAATGCAATACAATACAATATGAGGACACAGGTCCAATCATTGCAGCTAAAAAGTCACTTGTGGTTAACAAATCAATACTGGATTGCAGGGGCGTCTTAATGTTATTGGCAACTTGAACTTCTTTCCAGAAATCAAAGACATTATTCTGCTGAAAATGTGTGGCCATGGAGTTTGCCCTCATGGCCTGTTCATTTCTTTAAATTAAGTGCACATCATATTTAAATCGGGCATTGGTGCTTATTTCCACCCTGTACCATGTCTTGCTTTTCCTGACAAAAGCTTCTCTAGCCTCTATATTTAGTTCAGACACATATTCATTCAATCTTGACTTACGATTATGTTGTTGAGCCTTTTTTTGCATAATGGTTTACTAATATTATTTACACTATTCAAAATGTTATCATACATTACACACTGATCATTATTGTGGTTTTGATTGTTACAGTCATCAAGCGGTATATCAATATTTACGAGGCTCTTATCTGTTTGTGAATTGTAATGCAATAAATCGTCTTCTGTTAACTGTCACCAATCTACCTTAAAGTTTTGTTCATGGTTATCATCATTACTGGTCAATTTAGGTAGACTCTCAACATACAATCTCATAGAGACAGGTATGTGATCCACTGTAGCCAGCTCATACAAGATTGCAACATCCTGAAGAGAGTGATGAGCATCAGCTGTACATACACAGTGATCCAGCAAAGACGTTCTATGCGATACTTCACTGGTACACAGCAAAATCGGCAGCGTTAATTCAACACTAATAGAGTTCATTTCAACACTTTGAAAGTGTCTATATTGGTCCACCCTATTTTGAGTTAAAACTACACTTTTAAAAGTGTTAAATGTTCAACATTGTGATAGAGTTAAAGTAACTCTCTCAATAGTTGACATTTAACACCAGTCAACACAGGCCAGTGTTGAATTTACACAACACTAGTGTGCAGTGTCAGAATTGAACACTATCTGTATATTCTGTTTTAACACCGACTAGAGTTGCTGACCTATGTAACACTATAGAGGATTTAAAATGAAAATCTGTATTTCACAACACTATAGGGAGTTATAATCCCTAATGCTATACATGATATAATTTTACTTTTGGATTCAGTATATTCCTAGTACTTAGTTACAAAGAAGAAAATCATCAATACAAAAGTTTGTTCAAATAAAACTTGTATTTTCAAGCCCACCACAAACATAGCATTTGCATTACAATAGTATTTCTTAAAGCGACACTATGTAACTTTTCTCCTGTAGCGCCCCCTTCAGGTATTTAACGTTGACTTCAGTGTCATAAATATCTAGTTATAGATCAGGTGTCGTGAACCTCGTGGCTCGCGAGCCATATATGGCTCTTCCGGTGACGCATACGTCTCTTGAGTTTGAGTTTGTAATGATCGCATGGTTTGGCCTGTGTGTACGGCACCGTGAAGGTTAAACCTTTTACTGGTTTATTTTCCTTTATGTATATGTGCCGTACCAGTGTTTTTATTAGTGGCCTCAAGTGAGCTTGGGTTTAGTTGGGATCATGCGTTGTCCTGTATTATAATTATAATTAATGTTATTGTTATTATTTATACTTGTCACAGGCTATAACACGTGACGAGGGGGAGGTGACGTGAGGGGTTTTGTTTACCAAGTTGCGATAGATGCAGCCTCGCTTACACCTGTATTGATGACCAGACAAATTCAGAAACCAAGAAATTATGTCAACTGATAAGGTAAGAATATTCAAAGAGTTATATAAATATGACTGCAAAGTTTTATTCATTGTGATATCGGATATGAATGCTAACATAACCAAAAGAATGACAACATTTAGTTTAGATGAAATACCGATCTCGTTTTTCAAAAAGCTACATATTCATAATTTACATTGGAAAGTGTAATTCATTACAAGCTAGCGAAGTTAGGTTTTGATTGTTGTAAACTGCTACGGCTTACTTTGCGTACATATCTCCGTGAAACAGGGATGACACTGATAAGGCTATATCCTATTCTTTCATTAATTACATAGGATGGGATGTACATCACAATACATCAATGTTCGTTGTTTTATCGACATAGGACAGATCACAATAGCCAGGGGTGCACAGAACTGGTACGCAGGTACACATGCGCGAAAATAATCAACAATGCGTAATGCCACTTGTGTTCCTCCTTTGAGTACCTGACTGATCTGATGTTGATCGTCTCTACAGCAGTCAAACATGTCATTCTGTCTCCAAGTGTTGCGTGAACACGTCTTGCGGGCCGTAGAGCTCGGCGTGTGCGCGCACATCGGGACGAATGTCACCAAAAGTCACTTGCACCCCCCCAAAGGATAATTTATGCATGGCTAATGATGTATGAGGTTTGGATGTCAATCACTTTTTTTCTATGGTTTTATTGCAGGAATCAACATCTGCCTCTTCTGATGTAGAGACAACCCAGGATGGAGGACCAGCCCAGAGGAGCAGACGGGGGAGGGGGAGGGGAGCTAGGGGGAGGGGAGCTATTGGGAGGGGATCTAGGGGTAGGGGAGGTAGAGGCAGACGGAGAGGCGTTCGGGTCACAGATATTGACTCGGATGACCTGATAAGGCTACAGGAGCTAAAGAATAGAAGGACAGCCGAAATACAGGTTTGATTATTTGTTAACAATCCTCCATGGAAATATGTATCAGTTGCCAAAAGTATAAAATGAAATAACAAAACAATGCTTGTGTTTTAGACAAAGGTGCGTTCCCTTACAAAAGAACAAAAGGATGAGCTACTGGACACCGTGATGTCCAGACTACCAGGCCTGATCTTCGACATCTTGACCTTAGAGGTTCCACAAAGACCTGATGTCCCGGATGGGGGACCTTTACATTGGTGCACCTGCAATAATTGCAGAGAGATGACAACAGACCAGGAAAGGCTCTGCAGCCGCCGGGCCCCTGAAAACTGCATCAGCAGCATGGCACACATGCAGTTTTATGTACTTGACCCGGGCGTTTTACGGCTGGTAAGGGCTGCATGGAACGACGTGTTTGCTGTGGATGACGAACAGGAACCAGGGGTGGACCAGCGACAGTACAGACATGCGGCATACCGCCAATTTGTACTGTGGCAGCATGGCCGCTTGGGTGAAGGCAATAGAGTGATTATTCCAAGCTGCTGCGTTTGGAAGATAAGAACTTCATTTCCTGACCCCTTGGGTCAATATGTTGGCTTCAGGGTGCGCCGTTTGGTGTAAATAGCTTTGTTATTTATGTTCAATGTCCCAAAACATGTACAGTTTAATGTTCATTGTTGTTATTTATGTTAAATATCCCAAAACATGTACAGTTTGATTTTTTTATTTACATATAAATGAAAATATTTATTTTTACAACTTGAATTATTTGCAAATTATTTACATACACAGCTATGAAAGAAAGGAATAGTTTAGAATTCACTTCACCACCCTCTCCCCGTGAAACCTGAGCCGCGACAAGTTCAGATGTGGATGTAGGCTGCGTTGCAGCAAGCAAACCCAAGCGCCTGGGATCATCAGGCCTTAGACCCTGTATTCTGGGAAGGCCCATTCCACTTCCCAGCCTCTCAGCAAGGATGACCTTCTGCAGGTCTGGAATGTAGTGGTAGTCTTTGCTCTCCTTCAACACATATACACTCCAGCACTTGGACTTCTTGTTGAAGTACTGTCTGTACCTAGTAAAGTAAATTAATTGCACAATTACACAACTGTTTCGGTAAGAACTAATGAATTATTTTTGGTAGTACACTAATGTTCTAGCAAAGCTTACATTCGGTGTCCATTCTTGCCACGTGCAGGAATGCGGTGGTTGTGATAGTTGTAATCAATTGCTGCAAGCAATGTCCGGGTTCTGTAAACAGGGGGGGTGTAGGCAAACCGCTTTCTTGCATACATGAGTATGTGGTTTGTGGTCATGGGTGACTATGGGTCATGGGCGACTATGGGTCAGTGGGTAGCAGGCCCATCTTTCAATCACGGGGTTGGAGGTTTGATCCCCGCCCTAGTCGATGTGTCCTTGAGCAAGACACTTAACCTGGAGTTGCTCCCTGTAGCTGCGTCTGCGGTGTATGAATGTAACATGATTGTAAGTCGCTTTGGATAAAAGCGTCAGCTAAATGGCATGTAATGGTAATAGTTTTGGAAATTCTCCAAATCTGAAGTTGTCCTTAAAAACACATACATAACCCGAAAGGCCCAGTCAGTGACACACTTCTCACCACTAGATGCTACTCCAGGAAAAGTATCAGATGAGGTGTCATTTAAATTTTAAGTCTAATGTGCTCAGGCCTAAGCAGCTGATTTTGCAAACAAAACAAACATGGAAAATCAGCCAGTTATACAATACTTTACGATGTACGTCATCCAGTTATTTCAGAATGATTGTATTAGTAAAGCCCTCGATGGACTGTCGGCCTGTCCAGGGTGTCCCCTGCCTTCGCCCTATATCAACTGGGATCGGCTCCAGCGCCCCCCGCGACCCTAATGAGGATAAGCGGTATTGATAATGGATGGATGGATGGATGTTTTTGTAATGGTTCTACAAGGCAGACAAAAAAGTTCAGAAATATGATCATAAGTGCTTGTGTGTAAGTGCAAATTTATGACAAATACTAGCATTTGCATAGCTATAGGGGCATACCTGAAATTGAGGAAATTTATCACATTCCTCAATAAGTCTTTTCCAGAATGACTGCAGCAAGAGCCTGGTGAGCTGCTGTACCTGTAATCACATCATTGTGAGAGTTCACATCAAATGATTAGAGTTCATTCACAGTAACAGAAACCACCCAAGTATAATGTTTTTAATTACCTTGCTTTATCCACGGCTTTACTTGGCTACTGTCATCCAATGGATCATGATCACAGCAACCACTTGCCCACATATGCTGATTGCGGACATGATGCAAGACACCATGCCACATCATCTGCAAAAACAGAACATTATATACTCAATATATACACATAGTATACCGTACTAGACAGTCAGAAACCTGACTTTTCAACATGGCAAACAAAATAAAACAGCATTATGGTTTTGGCCTACGACTACATATCCTCCCAAAATACCTTGAACCGTTCCTCTGTTTTTGCTTGCTTGCAGCAATACCAAAAGTGGTTCACAATGTGTTTCACCCAAGCCATGATAGCAGCCTGGTCCTTCACTGCGCCAGCCTGATTTCAAGATACAAGAGTGTTAAACAGGCACTACCTATGTGCAGATGTGAAAGGTTATCATTCTTGCTAAGACTGTAAGGTGTACTCATGTGAAAATCCAAACATTTGAAGAACATTGAGATTACAATTCCTCTTATTTAAGATTGAAAAATAGGTTTGGTAAATATCATACCTTTCGTAGCTTTTTCCCCAAATTCTTTGCAGCATGCCAGATGTCCAGAGAATGTTGCAGTCCCCAAGCCTTATATTTGCCACGCTCTGGATCTGTAACAAACCGTATAGCCTTTACAATTACACAACAACCAAGACTAAATCAGTAATCAAAATACATCCGTTTTCCTTACTAAGCAATGCAGTTATTTGAGGGTGTGCATCTGTGACCACTTCTTTTACTGGAATCTCCTGGAGTAGTACGTCCATGGTCCTTATGAAGCACTCCTTCTCCATAATGACCGAATTTCTGTCTGTTTCCCGCTTGTCAACAGTCACTATATGCACAATGTCCCTTGAGTCCTGCTCAAGGGTTGTGTATGTGCAGTACTGTGCACAGTGGCCTGTAGAATAAAGAGTACAGATGTCAATGTGTGAACTTCTGCGTCCTGAAATTCTAAACCACATAGAAACAAACATACCTGGGGAATCCATTCTGCCATCTCCTAATGAAGAGGGGACAAAAATAGACATTGGAATATTAGACTTGAATGTAGCATATAATATTCTTGACTTTCATACCAGACCAAAAACATGTCAATGTTATCATGATAACTAAGTTATAAAACATTTCCTCACCTAGGACAACAACGCCGTCCTTTTGACGCAAACGGGTTAAAGCGTCAGCTCTGTTCCTTTCCCAGAAGTTTTGGACAGGTTCAACACAGTATGTGTCCTGTATTTTGAAAAAAAGTGGATTGAGCCACCATTCCCATCTTCATGAACTGGAAAAGGAGAGCAATTTTTCGATAATTGTTCCCTGACAGCAGTATGTTTGTGGACAGCATGAAGTCTCCACCCTGCATGCCAAACTTCAACAGGGGCTGTGAATTCCACTTCCACAAACTGTGTCCAAATGGGCAAAACTGCAATGTGAAAAAAGAGATGGAGAAAGAATTACAGTAAAGTTGTGACATCAACTTGAATTGTTTGCACATGGGGCAGCCTATTGAGAGCAGAACAAATAGAGCATATGAAGTAATTAGGGTTATCTTACCCATTCCAATGTCACTCCAGTGCCCCGAGGTTTCAGGGTAACCTGAAATGGCGATTTACCAGGGCATGTTGCCCCAGTTACTTTGTTGGAGTAACTGCACATCTGCATTGGTAACTGCAGGTACATGGCCAGTCTAAGCAGATGGGCATTGTATGCAATACTGGCACTTTCCCCCACCAAGTCTTCCTCGCAGAGAACTTTTTGTCCTGGAGTTTCTTGTATGTCCTCATCTGGAGGATTGGGTGTTGCCGCATCAAGCACGGCTTCATTCATGCTTATCTCCAGGAGTTGGTTGATTTTGGCAGTCATCGCTGGGGCACTGCAAAGCAGCAAGATATATACATAGAATAAATTTGAAGATCTAAAAGGGACAACTGCATCATGTTCTCCTAAAACATTGTCTTCTCCTGAAAGACCAACATATTTGTGATTGTAACCACCCTTCAACATAGCAGTAGTTCAACCTGAAATGCAACTAGAAACTGAAACAGACCGTTTATGAAGAAAAGGACTCCAGTCTTCATCAGAGCTGTCCCGATCTTCTTCCAAGTGCTTCTGATTAGGATCCCCCCAGCAATCATCCATGTCAATACTGTAAAGAAATATAATTTACAAAATACACACACAAAACCATGAACTGGAAGTACAAAAGAACACAAAATAAGTTGGTTTCATGTACAAGACTTACATGCTGTTCCGTATATCATTTGCCTCCTCCTCATCCAGAGAGTCATGCTGCTCCTCTTCAGCAATGCTCAAGGAGTGCATGCTGTGAATAGAAAACAAATCTAAATAAATATATTCATCAACAAAACAATGCACGACGGTCGCAGTTGTAAGACAAACTCACCTGGATTCTAGCACACCAACCGCTTCGGTTTCTTTGCCCAACGGCTGAACACCTTGCATATCGAATTCTTTGTACCTGATTCAAAAGATAAGTCAGTCACAACTTACAATGTCCTGCATGGCTGGTTTGGAAACACAGTTCTAAGATACATACCCATTTCGGTCGGACTCTTCTGAAATACTAGATACAGGCGGCGGTGGTGGTTGTGCATGTCCCTTGCCAATGTTAGTTAACCAACCAGGATATACCTTTTCCAACATTAATGTTACCTGTATAAATACACACTAGGCTAGAAAAATGTAATTAATAGACATATGCTTAGACATACTTACACACAAATCTTCCTAGTCACAGTTGGAATGATGACCGAACATGTCCAGTCCACAGAAAAGAGTGAGTGTCTGTCTGGCTGCGTCAAACAATCTCCCGCCTCTTTCAAACATGCAGACTTCTGGAGGATGGGGGGATGGGTAACACTAGTTGTAGTGTAAAATCAACACTATAGAGTTGTTTTCAGAATTTGACATTTGACTCCCTGTATTAACACCAACTCTTTTTGAAGAATAACTCTCTTAGAGTTTATTAACACTAAACCTGAGTTGAAATAACTCCATATTTTAACATTCAACCCTAACACTGAAAATTCAACACTTTTGATTTTGCTGTGTATACAGTATGTGTAGCTATTTATTGGCAAGACCACTTTGCTGGATATAACCAACTTATTATCTTAACAACATTGCTTTAGGTGTTGTACAAACAGGGAGTTATCTGAAATATCAATGTTCATATCCCCCAAAATTAATATATTTGTATATGCACTTTCTTTGACAAAAGAACTTATAAAAGCGAGCCTATGAAGGTATTCATCCTCGTTTTGAGATAAAGTTGCACTATTCGAATCGAGCTGGGTTACTGTAATCGATATTACAGCACCTGGAACTTTTATTTAGACCTTTTAAGTTCAGTTATTGTATGTAAAGATTCCCCAAATATCTAAACTTAAAACTAACATATTGTTACAAATCAAGATCGAGATGAGGTCAAAATAATAAAGAAATGAAAAATAAAAGCAATAAACAGATACAACCGATGTTATCTGTAGTCTGTCCTCCCTCCCACATGATTGCCTGTGCCCTGATGGGTGGTGTCAAACAATGATGAAAACCACCAAAGGGGATGACACAGACTAGCGTATAAAAGTAAATACTAATTAATGTAGCTCAGAAAGTGAGAAGGGCAAATATGGGGGCATTTCTAGTCACATTTCTGTTGTTGTATGTCTACCTAATCTTGATTTTGTTCTCTTCCTGCTTTTTGGTATCAGAGTCTTCCTCTCTTTTCTCATCTTGTAAATTAAGGAGAAAGTTTTATCTTAATAGCATGAACAAGCCTGGTGATGTGGTTTTGGGTGGGCTGTTTAAGGTCCACTACACCTCTGTCTTCCCTGAACTGTCGTTCACCTCAGAGCCAAATCAGCTCAGCTGCCAAAGGTAAGTTTGACATTTGTGTCGCAGCGAACATGTGTAGATGATTTTAAATAACTGTTTTCTTTTTAGTTGTTAACCATGACATGTTATGTATTAGCTTTGACACTGCAGGGTTCAGGCATGCCATGACCATGGCCTTTGCCATTGATGAGATCAATAAAAAAAACAATCTGCTACCTAATGTGACTCTGGGATACAGTTTTTATGACAACTGTGCTACACTTGTAATTGGATTCAGTGCTGCATTGTTGCTGGCCAGTGGTAAAGAAGAGCAGTTTCTGCTTCAGAAGGAATGTTTGGGGACCCCCCCAGTTCTGGGGATTGTTGGTGATTCCTTCTCGACATTTTCTATCGCCACCTCTGATGTGATGGGTTTATTCAATCTACCCATTGTAAGTTCACTTTCTTCAGTCTTGCTGTAGCCAAGCTTTCGATGTGCCATATTTGTATATATTTCAGAATTGTATAATGATAGGATAGAATATATAGATTAATTCTAAGCTCCAGATTTACCAACACTCCTATATTTAGTAGGAAAGGGACATTCTTCATTTAGATTTGAAAAAAGGAGCAATTGTTAAATAGAGGAACTTGTTTGCATGTGTCTGGTAATTAACATGAGAAGTAAAACCTGAATGTACACTGTTTCTTTATAGGTGAGTTACTATGCCACATGCTCCTGCCTGAGTGATAGGCAGAGGTTTACATCCTTCTTCAGAACAATCCCAAGTGATGCTTTCCAGGTGAAAGTCATGTCAAGAAATAACCAATGCAAAATATATTTCAGATGTAGTATAAGGAAGATAAAATGCACATGTTGTCTTGAAAATTATAGTACTGTATTTATGTGCCCATCATGAGGAAACTATATGGATTTAGGAAAAAGAGTAGGATTATAACAACTAACTATAATTCTATTGTGCAACATGGATTGCTTTGTTTCCTCTGAATGATAATTCAAAACTCTGTACTAATACCCCTGCCTTCTTTTCTATAAGGTGCGTGCTATGATTAAGATTCTTAAACGCTTTGGCTGGACTTGGACTGGTCTGCTGGTCAGTGATGATGACTATGGACTCCATGTTTCTCAAACCTTTCCATCAGACTTGGCTCAGTCTGGTGGAGGTTGTCTAGCATACTCAGAAATTTTACCCTGGGGTGAAAACCCTGCTGAACTAAAAAGGATTGTGCAAATAATGAAGAGATCAACAGCTCGTGTGGTCATTGTGTTTGCGCATCAGATCCACCTGATTCAACTCATGGAAGAGGTATCTTATCTTTTCAACTTGGTCTCACTCACAACTTGTCAAATACTGCCACCTGGTCAGGGGGCCTCTACACCTTATACTGATGCCTGGAGGGAACTTTTAGCGTCTGTACACAATTAACCAAGCTTTCAACTAAATTCAATGTAAACATATCTGCTTCAATATTAGACACTTAAAGCAACTGATGTAGTATAAAGTGAGTGATAGTCAACTAGGTCAAAGAAATACAGAATATATACCCAGAAGACCACTCACAATGTGAAACCAAATGTCAATGTTGATTTGCGTTCACACCAAAAGTGTTGCAAGTATTATGGTTTCATGTCAGTCCTTTGACTCATTAGTCACTTGTTTGTCAAGAAAGTCACGAGTCATGTGAGTCGCTAGTCAAGTAACTCCTCGCGCCCTCGCGAGTCACATGAGTCGTTAATCACTTGGTAGTTAGGTGAGTTGTTAGTCAGTCAAGTCTGTCAAGTTAATGTTAATCACACACATTTCCTAACCTAACTTCCAGTGAAAAGACAATGTTTTGAAACAAGCCTCTGCATGTTACCAGTGGAAACTGACACTTTGTCCCCGACAAAATGACAGCAGAAAGGTACCCAGAGTGTCATAGTTTGAAGCTTAGGCCAAATAACCAAATATTTGATGAGGAAGGGATGAGAACATGTTGATCTCTTTTATAATTCAGTGCTACAAAGTAGATGATAATTGGTGTATTAAAATATATCAATTTTATCAAATGAAATACACAGGTGGTGAGGGAGAATGTGACAGGCCTTCAATGGATTGCCAGTGAAGCCTGGTCAGCAGCCGTTGTGCTTCAGACACCCCGCCTTATACCATACTTGAGTGGTACACTTGGTATTTCCATCCGCCGAGGAGAAATAATTGGGCTCAGGGATTTTCTATTAAGAATACGTCCTGACCTACATGTAAATAGTACTAGTAATACGTATGGACATAGCATGGTAAGATCGTAACTTTACAATCTGATCTGTATTTACATTAATAATATTGTCATTTTTGACTCATTTTAAGACTTTGTTATGAATTCATTTCAGGTCATGCAGTTTTGGGAATACACATTTGATTGTAGATTTGCACCACCTCCAGCAGGTTGGGTGGAGGCTGGGGGAGAAGTATGCACTGGACAGGAAGATCTAGAGAGTGTGGGAACTGAGTTGTTGGATGTTTCTGATCTCAGGCCTGAGTACAATATTTACAAGGCGGTGTATGCTCTAGCACATGCCCTTGATGACATGCTGCAGTGCGAGCCAGGAAGAGGGCCTTTCAGAGGACACAGCTGTGCCACTTTGCAAGTACTGGAGCCATGGCAGGTGTGATATCGCTTTACACTCACGCTGTTTAGTTTTTGAAAACCGATGCTGTATTTTTAGGTGTATTTGTAATATATTCTGTGGAAAGAGGACATTACCTACGATGTCCATTAGGATGCCAGTTGGACCGTCCTGATTTTCTTTTGAGTAGAAGAAGAAAATAAGTTACAAGACAAGTTAAATTGTCCTTTCTTGATCAAAAAGCTTATCTTGCACTATTTTGTAAAGCTTTTGTGACTAATTCTACATTCTATCACACAGAACTTTTAAATAGTTACAATCAACCACAATTGATATGTATTTCAGTCAACCCTTTTTCTTTTTGAATTACCTCATGTATAGCTCCTGCACTACTTGGAAAAGGTTAACTTCACCACATCATTTGGTGATCAAGTTTCCTTTGATGAAAATGGTGATGCCTTACCAATATATGATGTCATGAACTGGCTGTTGCTCCCTGATGGAAAAATTGAAATTCAGAATGTGGGGCTTGTTAAGCAGTTGGCCTCCAAAGATGAAGAACTCACACTTGATGAAGAGAAAATCTTCTGGAACTTTGACAACAAACAGGTTACACATTTATATATATGTACATATATGTATTTCTTTTTTTATTATAGTACTATATGACACAAAATAATTAAATCAAACAGTTTAGAATAACTGTGATACAACTCATATACATCCCTTCAGTCACCCCTGTCAGTGTGCAGTGAGAGCTGCCCCCCAGGTACCCGCATGGCCAGGAAAAAAGGACAGCCTTTTTGCTGTTTTGACTGTGTACCATGCTCTGAGGGAAAGTTCAGCAATGACACAGGCAGGTATCATTATAAACCCATATGTTAAATTATTGCATGTAAAGGTGGGAGAAAACAATGTCCTTGATGCTCTGTTCTCGTGTTTTCATATAGACTCCATGGAGTGCACCAGTTGTCCAGAGGACTTCTGGTCCAATGTCCAGCGTGACCACTGCATTCCTAAGAAAACCGAGTTTCTCTCCTACCATGAGCCTCTGGGTATCTGCCTGACAACAACATCATTGTTGGGCACATTTATCTGTGCTGTTGTCCTGGGAATTTTCACTTATCATCGCAGTACACCTATGGTACGCGCTAACAATTCAGAACTAAGTTTCTTGCTCTTGCTGTCACTTAAATCCTGTTTTCTGTGTTCACTGCTGTTTATCGGCCGTCCCAGTCTGTGGACATGTCAACTGAGACATGCAGCATTTGGGATCAGCTTTGTGCTCTGTGTCTCATGTATTTTGGTAAAAACCATAGTGGTTTTGGCTGTGTTCAATGCCTCCAAGCCAGGAGGAGGAACCAGTCTGAAGTGGTTTGGTGCTGTGCAGCAAAGAGGAACAGTTCTGGTTCTGACTTCTGTTCAGGCAGCAATCTGCACTGCTTGGATTGTTTCTGCCTCACCAGCTCCCTATAAAAACACTCAATACCACAACGACAAGATAGTATATGAATGTATTGTTGGGTCCACGGTTGGTTTTGCAGTGTTACTAGGCTATGTTTGTTTACTGGCTATCCTCAGCTTCCTGTTAGCATTTCTAGCAAGGAATCTTCCAGACAACTTCAATGAGGCTAAACTCATCACATTCAGCATGCTGATCTTCTGTGCTGTGTGGGTGGCATTTATCCCTGCTTATGTCAACTCTCCAGGGAAATATGCAGATGCTGTGGAAGTATTTGCCATTCTGGCCTCCAGTTTTGGTCTCTTGTTGGCACTGTTTGGACCCAAATGTTACATAATCCTGCTGAGACCAGAGAGGAACACCAAGAAAGCAATAATGGGGCGGGGCATCCAGTCATAAAACATGCATTATAGTTATAATGAATGCATTCTTTCTATACAATAGAAAATAATATTGGGAATTATTACCTTGAGGAGTTATTGTTAACGCTGGGCAGATGACTTGGCTCATAGATGTAATAATTTATGTTTCCCACAGGATTTAATGAGAATATGAGCAGGATCTCTGACCCTCTGGGTGGTCCAGGGGCATAAACAACAAATATGTTGGTACTTTTTAAAGATAAATGCATCAATCTGGTGTACTTTAATAACATTAGGTTGCGAGATCTAAGAAGAATGTTATTGTAAACAATGTGGTGCCTTTGTTCTAGCACAGGTGAAATGTAACTAAGTGAATATTCTGTAGGCTACTCTAGTACTGAGGAGTACCACTTTCCACTTAAGGTTATTTCATACTAGTCCAATACATCTTAAACATAATTTGTATACATAATTGAGTAATTTAAAGCCTAATAAGTATAATAAAGTAATTGTACACCAATAATTAAAAGCCAATGATAAAGGCCTACTGTAAATGTATGTTGGTTCCATGAGTACAGTATATCATGATGTTAAAACTTTTGTACTTTTACTGTATTTTTACACGTCGCTGTAATTACTAATTAATGTCACAATAACCATGTTTCTAGACCGATCTGGTGGGTTGCCGATATCGCTTTAGGCTTTGCACTAAAGAAAACAATTGAATCACAGCGTAGTTCACAGAAACAACTGCAAGTTCAGGGACATCACTACCACTGCCGAATTAGAAGGTGACTCATGGGGTCCATAAAACAAAAAACACAAATACAACAACAATATATAAAATGCAATACAATACAATATGAGGACACAGGTCCAATCATTGCAGCTAAAAAGTCACTTATGGTTAAAAAACATACAAACACTTGTGCCATTGTTTCCAGAAACAAGTCAAATACCTGGTATAACTCAGTGTTGCGTCAGCCAAGGCTGTTATAACTAAATACTTTGTGACACTCAATCGACATTTAAATTAATAGATAAAAAATCCTCAAAACAGCATGGAAAGTCGGAACATTACGGGTCACACATATCTGACTTGCACTTGTTCATCTAGGAAGCTTGAGCAGGATTCTGAGAGCATCATTAGATGCCACCTGAATCTTCGTTGTTTTTCCTTTACTATAACTGCACTATAGGTGGGCTGTATAGAGAGGAGTAAAGTAGGCTCTAAACTGAACAGTTTTAACGTCTTGTGTACAAATTTACATGCCAGCTAGTTGGCTTGTGCATAACAATTGCAACACTGCCGCTGCACATTGTCATCATCACTGAGGTTGTTCCCTATGATGTGACCAACATATCTGACTTTCTGCACCACATTTAGCTCCTAGTTTCCCAAAAAGAATGAAGGAAAATTCACCTATCATCGCAGTACACCTATGGTACGCACTAACAATTTAGAACTAAGTTTCTTGCTCTTGCTGTCACTTAAATCCTGTTTTCTGTGTTCACTGCTGTTTATCGGCCGTCCCAGTCTGTGGACATGCCAACTGAGACATGCAGCATTTGGGATCAGCTTTGTGCTCTGTATCTCATGTATTTTGGTAAAAAACATAGTGGTTTTGGCTGTGTTCAATGCCTCCAAGCCAGGAGGAGGAACCAGTCTGAAGTGGTTTGGTGCTGTGCAGCAAAGAGGAACAGTTCTGGTTCTGACTTCTGTTCAGGCAGCAATCTATAGAAGGAAAATGTAGCTTCTGATCCTTCTTGGTTTTAGCTATCATGATAATATTATTTTTAAAGTTGGCGTTCATATCATATTACTCACCATACCTTAAGCAGACTATAAGCAATTGTTGTAAACCAGCGCTGTAAGGAGACAGGACCGCTAAGTCGTAAGTGTAGATCAGATGGTTATTAAGACTTTACCCCACAATACATGCTGTCTAACACTTTGTTAAACTCTTTAGAAAGGACATCCATATATAGATTAAAAAGAGCAGGTGACAGTATTCCACCTTGTCGGACGCCATTTGTCACTAGGAAGTGTGCAGGTACACTCTTACCCCATCTGTGTCACTCTTTACACTGTTGAAAATGTCCCTATAGTGTTTACTCCACAGATCTGCAATACTGTCCGAACCAACAATACTGGATGGCAGGGGCATCTTAATGTTATTGGCAACTTGAACTTCTTTGCTGAAAATGTGTGGCCATGGAGTTTGCCCTCATGGCCTGTTCATTTCTTTAAATGAAGTGCACAGCATATTTAAATCGAGCATTTGCGTGTTTCTTGTGTTTACACTCTGGAGCATGTCTTGCTTTTCCTGATAAAAGCTTATCTAGCCTCTACATGGAGTTGAGACACATATTCATTCAATCTTGACTTACAATTATGTTGTTGAGCCTTTTTCTTGCAAAATGATTTACTAACATTATTTACACCATTCAAAATGTTATCATACATTACACACTGATCGATATTGTGGTTTTGATTGTTACAGTCATCAAGCGGTATATCAATATGTGTGAGGCTCTTATCTGTTTGTGAATTGTAATGCAATAAATCATCTTCTGTGAGCTGTCACCAATCTACCTTAAAGTTTTGTTCATGGTTATCATCATTACTGGTCAACTACTCCGGCTTGTTGCCTCCTCGTTCTCCCGGTGAATTGATGCACCCCCTCGGTAATAGATTTAGAGTCTGAATATATATATATATATATATATATATATATATATATATATATATATATATATATATATACAGGACTGTCTCAGAAAATTAGAATATTGTGATGAAGTTCTTTATTTTCTGTAATGCAATTCAAAAAACAAAAAAATCATGCATTCTGGATTCATTACAAATCAACTGAAATATTGCAAGCCTTTTATTCTTTTAATATTGCTGATTATGGCTTACAGCTTAAGAAATCTCAAATATTCTATCTCTAAATATTAGAATATTTCCTCAGACCAAGTAAAAAAAAAGATTTATAACAGCAAAACAAAATCAAACATTTGAAAATGTCCATTAATGCACTCAGTACTTGGTTGGGAATCCTTTTGCACGGATTACTGCATCAATGCGGCTTGGCATGGATGCAATCAGCCTGTGGCATTGCTGAGGTGTTATGGATGCCCAGGATGCTTCAATAGCGGCCTTTAGCTCATTTGCATTGTTGGGTCTGGTGTATTTCAGCTTCCTCTTCACATTACCCCACAAATTCTCTATGGGGTTCAGGTCAGGGGAATTGGCAGGCCAATCAAGGACAGTAATGCCATGGTCAGTACAAAAGTTACTGGTGGTTCTGGCACTGTGGGCAGGTGCCAGATCATGCTGGAAAATGAAATCCTCATCTCCATAGAGCTTTTCAGCAGACGGAAGCATGTAGTGCTCTAAAATGTCTTGGTACACAGCTGCATTTACTCTGGACTTGATGAAACACAGTGGACCAACACCAGCAGCTGACTGTGGGAACTTCACACTGGATTTCAAGCAACTTGGATTTTCCTAATGCAAATGAGCTAAAGGCCGATATTGAAGCATCCTGGGCATTCTAATTCTAAAACAGTCCTGTACATATATATATATATATATATATATATATATATATATATATATATATATATATATATATATATATATATACTTGCTGCCGTATATGAATGGGAGAAAGGCCCTGAGAGCCAGATGCACAGCCCTCAGCTCGAGCACATTGATGTGTTTGGTGTCCCATGGAGGTTTCCAAACACCTCTCGCTATTCTGCCCTGCCAGACTGCTACTCTCCAGACTGTCATGGAAGCATCTGTGGACACCAAAGTCCTCCTTGATTACCCAAGGGTACACCTTGTGTGAGCAACTTGTGGTCTCTCCATGGGCTCAGAGCTCTCTGACATGACTGAGTAACTCTGAGCTTCACATGCCTGAGGTTGAACAAATTTAGCCACCTCTGTAGGGGCCGAGCCCTGAGCAGGCCCAGCGGAATCACCAACACTTCTGCTGATATCAACCCCAGCAGTCTCTGAAAGTGAACCTATTGTAGGCGTTTGCCCAGTCGGAAGATACGCAAGACCTGTAGGATTCTCACCACCCTCTGAGGGGTAAGGGACCCCTTCATCATAACAGTTCAGGCAAAGCCCCAAGAATGCTATTTCCTGCTTCGGTTCGAGGTTGCTTTTCATTAAGTTCACCCTGAAACCAAGGGATTGGACATGAGCTAAAACCCTCCTGGTATGCTGCATGACCTGTTTGCGAGATGAAGCGCAGACCAGCCAGTCATCCAGGTATGGCACGATCTTTAAGCCTGCCCTCTGGAGTGGTAGCAGAGCGGCTGCTACCAATCGGGTGAAAACTCTCAGAGAAAGGGAGAGACCAAACGGTAGGACCTTGAACTAGTAAGCTTGCCCTTGAAATGCAAACCATAGAAACTGCCAATGTGCCCGACAAATGGGGACATGGAAGTACATGTCTTTTAGACCGATAGTGGTGAACCATTCCCCTTGTTCTATTGACTCTAGAATGTGGCACCTGCCACACATCCAGGGCTCTGGATAACCCCAGGCACCCGCACTAGCAGTCCTTCTGAGCGCTGCTAGGAAGAAAGCGAGCGCATATCCTGCACGTGCCGCGCAGGCGGCTGCATTATAGGACCTAAAAACGAAGTGGTCCTTCTTGTGGCACTCCGGTCTTTCGTGTGGCACTCCTTACGAGGACAGTGTGGATTTGTGGTCACCCTATCTGGGCCTAGAGGGGTAAACGCTTCCATTTCCCTCTCTACAGGCAGCATATCACCCAAACAAGACTCATGGGGGTACAGTGCCTTAGTTCAGTCTTAGTCAATATTCAGATGGATCCTCCTGTGCTGCTGGCATGGTGCAATAAAAGTCAGGCAAAGACACAGAAAAAAATGGCTAAATAATCTAAGAAAAGTCACTGGTTTCAATGACTAGAGACCCGTCGCCCTGACCTCTGTGGTTATGAAGGCATTTGAGCGTCTAGTGCTGGTTCACCTCAAAGCCATAACTGACCCTCTACTGGACCCCCTGTAGACGATGCAGTCAACATGGCCCTCCACTTCATCCTCCAGCACCTGGACTCCTCAGAAACCTACGCCAGGATCCTGTTTGTTGACTTCAGCTCTGCCTTCAACACCATCATTCCGGCTCTGCTTCAGGACAAGCTCTCCCAGCTGAACGTGCCTGACTCCACCTGTAGGTGGATCACAGACTTCCTGTCTGACAGGAGGCAGCGCGTGAGGCTGGGAAAGTATGTCTCTGACTCCAGGACTATCAGCACCGGTTCAACTCAGGGCTGCGTTCTTTCCGCTCTACTCTTCTCCCTGTACACCAACAGCTGCACCTCCAGTCACCAGTCCGTCAAGCTCCTTAAGTTCGCGGACGACACCACCCTCATTGGGCTTATCTCTAGGGGGGATAAGTCTGCTTACAGGTGGGAGATTGACCATCTGGTGACCTGGTGTGGGCAGAACAACCTGCAGCTAAACGCTCTGAAGACAGTGGAGATGGTCGTAGACTTCAGAAATAACCCAGCCCCACCCACCCCTATCACTCTGAGTGACACTCCAGTCGATAAGGCAGAGTCCTTCCGCTTCCTGGGCACCATCATCTCCCAGGACCTCAAGTGGGAGCTGAACATCAGCTCCCTCACTAAAAGAGCCCAACAGAGGATGTACTTTCTGGGCAGCTGAAGAAGTTCCACCTGCCTCAGACGGTGATGGTGCACTTCTACAACTGCGTCATTGAATCCATCCTCTCCTCCTGCATCACCATCTGGTACCCTGCTGACACTGCCGGTGACAAAGGCAGAGTGCAGCGTATCATCCGTTCTGCCGAGAAGGTGACTGGCTGCAGTCTGCCATCCCTACAGGACCTGTTCGCCTCTAGGACCCTGAGGCGGGCAGGTAAGATTGTGGCCGACCCCTCCCACCCGGGTCACATCCTTTTTGAGGTCCTTCCCTCCGGCAGGAGGTTACGGTCCATCAGGACCAAAACCTCACGCCACAGAACAAGCTTCTTCCCTGCTGACGTTGGCCTGTTTAACAAGGCCCGCCTCATCCCGCCCCCACACCTCAGGCCTATGTTGCGTTAACACTCACCACACGGCATACTGATATAGCACATGCACTTTTGCACATTCACTTTTGCACTCCTGCCCTATTTTTGTTTGTACATATTGTATTTTGTATTTTACTTACTGTGCAGTACCTTTTGTGTTTTTATTTCCTGTATGATCTGTATGCACCTTATACACCAGAGAAAATTCCAGGTAGGTGTAAACCTACTTGGCAATAAACAACATTCTGATTCTGATTCTGAGATTCAACTCGGGGGACGGGACGCCGCTCGGTGCGCTCAGATCCCCCCGTGGACCTCTCACTCTGCCGGCACTCGGCGGGCCCATCGTCTCTGTTCCGGCGTGCGGCGATTGAAACGTCTGATAGTTCTCGCAGATGTGACGTCATCTGATCGGCCGTTTTGATAGGCCGTTTTGAGAACGCCGATCAAAACCGATAATGGCAATATCAGCCGATATGTATCGGTGCCGATCAGATCGGTGCATCCCTATTACATACGCTTGTATGACACTTTTAATATTCACACTACATTTACTATATGAAGTCCAATTGGTGGTAGCTGGATATCAAGTCTTCTCCTTTGGTTTCTAATTAAGGGGTGAGTGGCAACTATTCATTTAAAATAATTATACTGACGGAAGGATTTATTTCATAAATCTATTTTTTTTTTATTTTCTCATGCCATTTAATCTTTGCTCTGGGTCTTAGATTTCAAAGGGCAAATGGCAAAAATTGGACATTCCACATCCCAAACCCCCATCCCCTCCCCCAGCTCAATTACAGTTTTGTTCAGGCGCTACCAAGCATTTGTCCAAACAGGGGTCACATATTCAAAACTCTAAACACAATTAGCACTACATCGGTGTTTTGTGGCCGTACCATTCACACATTTCATGTTGTTTTCACACAATATGCAGTCAGTGAACACATTTTCACAATGCTTACATTTTCTTAAAAGACAAGCTATACCTCTCAACAAAACGATGGATTGTTTTTTTATTATTTACGAACGTTAACACACAACATCCCACAATGGCAAACACAATATTCCAACCTTAGATACAGTCTAAAAACCTCTTCTGCAATGATATCATCATCAGTTCTAAAACAATATATCTCAGCTGATAATAAACAAACAATTGATTCCACGTCTCCTGATGGTCGGTCAGAGTTTGGAATGTTTTTGAGAAATATGTTTTAGCAAGTTTTGGATTGGAATTTATATTTTGATTATGATAGGTTGAGATGTTGATCATGATTCACCGAATGTTGTTCAATCATCTACTGCCCCAAAACATAGTTTATTTGTAAACAATAAAAAATGAATAAATAGAGTTTTTTTTCAATCGCTCACAAGCGCTTACCCATACTTGAGATACTTTTTCTAAACTCTTACCTACAAACTCACACCTACAAAGCACAATTGGCCAAATGGATTATTTTCTTGTCAAAAGCACATTTTGTTAACTATATACTAAGTCTTCATTTCAAAATAGAACACATCTTTTTTTTTTCCTTTACTGTTTACTACTAGAGGTACATTACTCATACTGTTTACAGTCTGATGGAACAGAAACAGTTTTACAGTATTGCTTTCAGTGAACAAAATATCCAAGAAACACAAAAGAGCATTCTGAACAAAAACCCAACGGCAACAAGCCCAGATAAGGGGGGGAGTGGGGGGGGGGTGTACACTATTGTTCCTTTAAAAAAGTTACAGTAAATCCAAACTAATTTTTTTTATTCTTTTTTTTCTTTCAAATAAACCATATGTTTTGGGGCAACGGCTGCAATAGATCATTGAACAACATTCGGTGATGTCTGTGTGATCAGCATCTCAACCTGTCATCATCAAAATGTAAATTTGAATCCAAAACTTGCTAAAACATATTTCTAAAAAACATTCCAAACACACCAGGAGATGTTGGATCAATTGTTTGTTTATTATCAGCTGAGATATATAGTTTTAGAACTGATATCATTGCAGAAGAGCTTTCTAGACTGTATCCAAGGTTTGGAATATTGTGTTTGCCATTGTGGGATGTTGTGTGTTAACATTCGTAAATAATACAAAAACAATCCATCGTTTTGTTGGGAGGTATAGCTTGTCTGTTAAGAAAATGTAAGCATTGTGAAAATGTATTCACTGACTGCATATTGTGTGAAAATGACATGAAATGTGTGAATGGTACGGCCACAAAACACCGATCACCGAAATGTGATCCCTGTTTGGACAAACGCTTGGTAGCGCCTGAACAAAACTGTAAATAATTTGGATTTACTGTAACTTTTTTAAAGGAACAATAGTTTCCCCCTTTTATCTGGGTTTTTGTTCAGAAGGCTCTTTTGTGTTTCTTGGATATTTTGTTCACTGTAAGCAATACTGTAAAACTATTTCTGTTCCATCAGTCTATAAACAGTATTCATACTGTACCTCCTGTAGTAAACAGTAAAGGAGAAAAATAACTGATTTGTTTTTTACTGGAATGCTTTTGAATGTGAACATTACATGTGGACATACAGTTCCCAACCAAGACATGTAGTGTAAAAACAGTGGATTACATGTTTTGCATGCAAATACCTGTAAAACTGAAACATAAAAGTCTATGTAATCTTTGTAATGTCAGCAACAGCCAGTGTTTTGAAACCTGGTGGACTTTGATTGACTGGTAGGAGCTTGTGAAGTGAAAAGAAGAGTTATTGTTTGACAGAATAATTTCATTTTGAGTCAGATTTCCAATGTTTTGGTAAAGTTAGTGTCTGCAGAAAAAGATGTGATCTATTTTGAAATGAAGAGTTAGTATATAGTTAACAAAATGTGCTTTTGACAAGAAAATAATCTATTTGGCCAATCGTGCTTTGTAGGTGAGTCTGTGTTAAGAGTTCAGAAAAAGTATCTCAAGTATGGATAAGCGCTTGTTAGCGATTGAACAAAACTGTAATTACTTTTCAGGTTATGAAAAATGTGGGCAAATTCAAAACAACCGCAAAATCACAGTAGCTTCTTCCACCTATGTGCAAGCTTCCACACGTGGATGCATTCACACATATGCCACAAGTGTCTAGTAGAAATGGTAAAGGAGTAATAAATTTGGGTATGGGATAGCCTACACCAATGAAAGAGGAACAATGTGGTAAACTCTCAGTTTTGATGATCAATTATTTAGAATGTTGGCCTTGGTACATGACTGCCTGAAGAAGTTATGTTCCTTGTATAAGAAGCCACTCTCCTAGCCACACACACTTTTTTCCAATTGGTATGTACACAAACACACACCCTCAGAACATCCCAGTTGACCTCCACACCAAATTCCTGCCAACAATGTGGCTGCCGAAGGGTTGGCACATTTTTGTGGAACGACCGACCGGCCAACTGACCAAGAAACTGAACTTGTGTTGCTGGTCATAGCTAAAAATGTATTATAATACTTTGTTTGTTTTATTACAACATCTTTCAGATTTATTCTTTCATGTATTGTTCTGTTTTTGTGCCGTTGAATTTGATTATGATTGGTTCATCTGGCGATGACTCATATGACACATGAAATGAAGCATGCGTCACAGTTTTTATAGCCTACTTCATCAGCCTTTCAGAGAATGTGTTGGGAAACTTTCTCCGACACACACAGTCTTCATTGGGTCTTTATCAACATTCTATCATTGTAATGGCTTCTCCCTGGCTGATTCTTTGGACCTTATTTAGTCTTATTCTCCCAGTGTTGTCTGATGGGAAGGAAAGGGAAGAACCAAGTTTAGAGAGAAGTGTAGTGGGGAATCAAGAGGGAGTGATTGAGGTTGGTTCTAGCTTACCTCACTGTGTGAAACTCGCAGCCGATGAGCCTCTGACCCAGGAGTCGGGAGGGGATGTTGTGATCGGAGGGCTTTTCCCTCTGCATTATGTGGCTCCTAAGCAAGACCATAGTTACCAAAGCAAACCTCAGCTAACACCTTGCAGAGGGTAAGTGTGATGATACTTGTCAGATATTTTTCTTCTTCATTTCACTTAATTGTTTTCACTATTACACAAAAAAGTGACTGAAATAATTTCCTTTTACTGCAATTATTAGATCTATTGCTCATGCACTGTTCA
The DNA here is from genome assembly GCA_036178185.1 of Liparis tanakae. NCBI lineage: Eukaryota > Metazoa > Chordata > Actinopteri > Perciformes > Liparidae > Liparis > Liparis tanakae. The sequence goes on along the minus strand of CM070099.1, from coordinate 16,408,437 downwards.
TATGCTGATACATGTTTTGTTGTGATACTGTGTTTCCTGTCTCAGGATGAATTACATAGACTGCATTACATTTTGTTTAATTCTCTGCAGCTTTTACTACAGAGCCTTCCGCTGGATAATGACCATGGTGTTTGCAGTGGAAGAAATAAACCGTAATTTGAGCCTGTTACCTGGAGTAAAACTAGGCTATAGGATTATGGACAGCTGTGACCATGTCCACACAAGCCTGAAAGCTCTTTTGTCTTTAGTCACTCCATCTAGAGCTGTGATGAATGTGGTGAATCAGATGAAAGAAATTGAAAAAAGATTAGATATGTCAAAGGACTGGAGTACAAGACCGGAGGGGGTAAAAGGAGAAGAAAATAAAAGAAAGAAAAGGATGCTGAGCACAGTAAAGAAGAGAGATTCTGCAATTCTTGAAGCAATGCCTCACAGTCTTAAAAATAATGTAAATGACAAAAAGGCAAATGAAACAGGGGAGACAATAGATAGTAGTAAACAGTCTCAAAATGTTCCCTCATGTCTGGCTGACTCTCCCGTGCCGGCTGTGATCGGCCTTGCTTCCTCTTCCCCTACAAGAGCTGTAGCTCACACCCTTGGTCCTTTAAAACTCCCACTGGTAAGAATGGAATGAAAAGGCAGAAACATGCACAGTATTATTTTTTCACATATATTGTCCTTATTTCCATCATATTTTTTGGTGATCAATCCCAAACCAATATTTCATGTTTTGTTTAATATAGGTGAGTTATTTTGCCACTTGTACCTGTCTCACTGACAAGTATATGTACCCATCATTCTTGCGGACTGTGCCGAGTGATCTCTTTCAAGTTAGAGGTCTTGTTCAGCTGGTCACCTTCTTAGGCTGGTTCTGGGTGGGCACAATAGGGACTACGGTGAGAAAAGTATTTTCATTTTATTTTACCCCAATGTTAAATAAACATATCAACATGATTTACAAAGGCTGTCTTTATATTTCAGGATGACTATAGTCACTATGGTATCCAAGAATTTTCCAGCCAATTTCGACAACAAGGAGGTTGTCTGGCATTTCATTTGACTATCCCGAAAACACCCACAGTGACAGAGATACAAGAAATGGCAGACAGGTTACAGAGTTCAACCGCAGTGGTAGTGGTGGTGTTTGCCTCAGTGGGGCAGCTGCTGGACTTGATCGTAGAGGTTAGTACTCTGTATTGAATGTGCTTAAAAATCATTTGTGGCCAACACTAAGCACCGTCTGATATCAGTGTTTAGTAAGAAACCTGAATACTTCATTCAGTGGAATAGACAGGCATCATTTTATTTTTGAAAAATAAAATGCTCACACTAAATGCAAAGGAAGTGGCTCTTTATCCAAGTTGATGTAAATTTATGATGATTTATTATTCAGCATTTGAAGGAATCATTTGACAATTCTTGATATTGTTTGGGCTCAAGTTCTTCTGTTTGGTCCTTATTTTCCAGCTGGCTCAGAGAAATGTGACAGGAATCCAGTGGGTAGCTAGTGAATCGTGGGTAACCGCTACCATGCTGACTTCACCCCGCTTCCACTCGGTCTTAGAGGGCACGCTGGGCTTCTCTTTCCCTGGAGTCAGGATCCCAGGCCTGAAAGAGTTCTTGTTGAACATCCGCCCTTCTCTACAACCTGGAATGGCTTTTGTTAACATGTTCTGGGAAGAGATGTTTAGATGCAGGCTGGAGTTTAGAGGAAACCAATCAGCTGATGTAAACTATAAAGGTGCTGCTGAAAAGCCTGTATGCACTGGTTTAGAGGATGTGAGGGACATTGATATCAGCTTTGCTGATGTATCTCAAGTCAGAATATCTTATAATGTTTATAAAGCTGTATATGCCATCGCCCATGCTCTTCACACTTTATTGAACTGTGATTCTGGAGAACATTATCGAAAGTGTGATAATCATAAATCATTCACTACCTTGCAGGCAAGTTAAACTACTAAAACATAATATTTATTTCAACTTTTTGAGTTGTTCCCTTCTCTGTTCTTTACTGTGTTTCCTTTCATACAGTTGCTGCAACATCTGAAGAAAGTGAATTTCACTAACCAGTTTGAGGAGAAGATTTCTTTTGACTCCAATGGAGAGCCGGTCCCTCTCTATGACATCATTAACTGGCAGAAGGATAGCGATGGTGAAATTAGGTATACTATTACCCATCAATACACAGATTGTACAATGTTACAAATTACAAATGTGTTTCAATAATTATGATTGAGAAGCTTTTTATTTGAGGTATTGTCAAACTGATCTCATCCAGCAAAACTACGAAAAATGATATCAAAGATATCCCACATATGTTCTTTTTCGTTTGGTATTCACGTAATATTGAATGAAAATGTCTAAAGACTGCTAATTTACACTCCAAGAGAGCATGAGGGGAGGTGGATGGCAGGTTATTTTAAAAACGAGTAGTCAATGATGAGGTCTTTGTCACATAACTTGCGTCACGAAAAATAATGGTTAACATTTTGTAGGTTATCATGCATGAGGTTGTAAGAGGATACATTGTACCTTGTTGAATTGCGATACAAAATTATCATATAGTTATTTTTGCCTGATTTTAATATAATGTCTTTCTTTGTTTAGATTTATAAAAGTGGGAAGCTATGATGGTTCTGTGGCCTTGAAAAAACAATTGCAGATAAAGCAAAGCACAATTGTGTGGACAAGTGGACAGTCACAGGTGGGTCAAAAGTCCTCGATAAGGATACAGGTTAAGGCATATAATATATTATCTGGTGATTTAAATTGCTGTTCTCTTTTTGTTGTTCCAACTAGCATATAATTTCCTCCAAATCAAATGTTAGTTTGTAATTTAACACCTATATTTCTTCAGGTGCCTTCATCTCTTTGTAGTTCACCATGTTCCCCTGGCAGCAGACAGGCCAGACGTCCAGGAGAGCCCCACTGCTGCTTCGATTGTTTGCCCTGTGCAGACGGAGAGATCAGCAACCAGACGGGTGGCTCATTCATGATTGTTCTATTCATAATATTTCTAACTTCTGTCTGAAGAAAAACGCTATTGAACCCACACAAACATGTGCCCAGCTAGAGAAATCAAGGCATGCTATATGAATGTGAACTGTTATATAGAGTTTGCATGTGTTTGAACAGTGTTTCTGTCTTTGAAAGGTTCCACTGAGTGCACAAAATGTGCTGAATACTACTGGTCAGACAGAGACCAGGTGAAATGTGTCGCTGGGGTCGAAGAATTTCTGTCTTTTCACGACATCATGGGCATCATCCTCGCCACACTGACACTGCTTGGCGTTGTCCTGACAACCATAGTCACTGCTGTATTTCAACGTTTCCGTTCTACACCGATCGTCAAGGCCAACAACTCAGAAATAAGTTTCCTGCTTCTCCTGTCGCTCAAGCTGTGCTTCTTGTGTTCCCTGGTGTTCATTGGCCAGCCATCTGTGTGGACATGTAGGCTGCGCCAGGCAGCATTCGGGGTTAGCTTTGTCCTCTGTCTTTCCTGCCTCCTCGTGAAGACCATAGTTGTTCTCTTGGCCTTTGATGCTAATGCTCCTGGTTCGAAGACCCTGAAGCAGTTTGGTCTTTCTCAACAGCGGATTTTGATCCTCTGTACTACAGCTCCTCAGGTGGGTGTGCTTTAGAACCACCAATAATTTGACCATTTACATTTTGTGTGTATTTTTAAAGAACAGTTTATCTTTTCATTTTGCCCCCAGATTATTCTCTGTGCCGGTTGTATTTTGGGTGCACCTCCTTACCCATTCAAGAACCCAAACTACCAAGCCTCAACTGGAAAAGTAAGAATGACAATATCTCACAGTATCTATTTTGATACTGACATCAGGAGTCGCCAGAGAGAGTCATGTTGAAATCCTAACAACACATAGAGGCTATCATTTTTGTCATGCAGATTGAAGGGAAACCAATCAATCATTTTAAATGTGTTATATACACCTTAAAGAAAATGGTATGATTAATGTTGATTGATCTGTATTTATATATTACATTCCATTGCATTACATTACATGTATTGTTGGATTTACCTAGATTGTTGTGGAGTGTAAGGAGCCATGGCCTCCTGGATTTTATCTGGTCCTGGGCTACATCGGTCTACTGGCCTTCGTCTGCCTTATCCTGGCATTCCTTGGACGCAAGCTACCCGATACCTTCAATGAGGCGAAGCTCATCACCTTCAGCATGCTGATCTTCTGGGCTGTGTGGATCTCTTTCATCCCAGCTTATGTCAGCTCTCCTGGAAAGTTCACTGTGGCTGTTGAAGTATTTGCTATATTAGCCTCTAGTTTTGGACTTTTACTATGTATTTTTGTGCCAAAATGTTATATAATATTACTCCGGCCTCAAAGAAACATTAAGAAAGGAATGATGAGAAAATGTCTCACGTGAACTGAGCATGTCAGTGGGTGATCATTTTAACTGGCCACTAAGCCAACCAAAAACACATGTTTAAAAACATAATATTATAATGAAAATACATCTGAATGTGAAAGTAATTACAATTACACACTTAATATGTTTAGGTTTTGATATTCAAAACGTTCCACAAGTATAGGGATCTTTGCCTCATTACTGTAAATAATTACTGTGTGGATGTCCACGTTTTCCTCTTGCTGAGTGTCTTTCCCAATAATCCTTTTACTTGACAGATAAAGAGCATGACCCATATTCACTCACAGAAAACCTGGTGCATTTCTTTCAAATAGAAAGGGAAAACCCAGTGTAATTAATTTACTGAACCACTGCACAGGTCTTGGGGATAGATCATTTGTAAATCCTTAACCCTTTAAAGGGCACTCATTGAAATACTTTGAAATTCAAAATGTCAATACTACAATGCTGTTGGAGGACATAACTATACAGTTCTACTGTTGTGACATACAAATAACAATATTGTTTTTAGGTAGAAAATCAACATCAACAAAGTGACCATATTTGGTTCCTTGTTTATCTACCTTAAAAATGAAATTACCATTTTTGGGTTAATGTTTGTTTGTGGTAAAGAAAATCCAACAAGTGTATATATTACAAAAATCCAATAAATACATATACAAGGTGAAAAGAACATGTATTTAATAATATTCTAACATCACTTTTAGAGGACTGAAAAATGTAAACACATGCTGGTACTGGAAACGTCAACATACACATCAACATAAAGCCACAACATTAGGCCACTTATTCAATTCAGTTTCAATTCAGTTTATTTGTATAGCCCAGTTTCACAAATTACAAATTTGTCTCAGAGTGCTTTACAATCTGTACACATAAACATCCCTGCCCCAAAACCTCACATCGGATCAGGAAAAACTCCCAAATAACCCTACAGGGGGGGAAAAAGAGAAGAAACCTTCAGGAGAGCAACAGAGGAGGATCCCTCTCCAGGATGGACAGATGCAATAGATGTCATGTGTACAGAAGGACATATTTAGAGTTAAAATGCATTCAAAGAATCTGACAGAGTTTATCAATAGTTCATATTTAGGCATATTCCGCGATGGAGAATTTGGAGACCTCCCAAGTGGAGGAGTGGGCGGAGTCCCAGCAGGGCAGTGGCACAGCTGGTGTCAGGAACTCACGATCCAACCATCGATGGTCCATCAGCAGATGGGATCTATGCCGTCTCATAGGGTCGATGACCCCATGAGACGTGAAGTCTGAAGGACTCCAGGGAGAAAGCAGAGTTAGTCATGTGTGATGGAGAGATGAAGATTCATCCATAGGAGAAAGAAAAGAGGAGAGAGGTGCTCAGTGCATCCTAAATGTCCCCAGCAGCTATAAGCCTATACCAGCATATCCAGGGGCTGGACCAGGGCAAAGCTGATTCAGCCCTAACTATAATCTCTGTCAAAGAGGAAAGTCTTAAGTCTACTCTTGAATGTGGTGACTGTGTCTGCCTCCCGGACTGAAATTGGAAGTTGGTTCCATAAAAGAAGAGCTTGATAACTTAAGGCTCTGGCTCCCATTTTACATTTTAAGACTCTAGGAACTACAAGTAGCCCCGCATTTAGTGAGCGCAGCTCTCTGGTGGGGCGATACGGTACTACAAGCTCTTTAAGATATGATGGTGCATCACCAATTAAGGCTTTGTATGTTAAGAGAAGAATTTTAAAAGTGATTCTTGATTTTACAGGGAGCCAGTGCAAAGCAGCTAGTGCAGGAGTAATGTGATCTCTTTTCTTAGTTTTAGTGAGAATACAAGCTGCAGCATTCTGGATCAACTGGAGGGACCTAAGAGACTTATTAGTGCAGCCTGATAATAAGGAGTTGCAGTAATCCAGTCTCGAAGTAACGAACGCGTGAACCAATTTCTTTGCATCTTTTTGAGACAAGATGTGCCTGATTTTTTAAATATTACGTAGATGGAAGATTGCAGTCCTTGAGATTTGCTTTATGTGGGAGTTAAAGGACAAGTCCCGATCAAAGATAATGCCAAGATTCTTTACAGTGGTGTTGGATGCTAGAGTAATGCCATCTACAGAAATCACATCACCAGATAATTGATCTCTGAGGTGCTCAGGGCCGAGTAGAATTACTTCGGTTTTGTCTGAGTTTAACATCAAGAAGTTGCCGGTCATCCATGTTTTTATGTCACTAAGACATGCTTGGATTTTAGTGAGTTGGTTAGTCTCCTCGGGTTTTATCGATAGATATAGTTGAGTATCATCTGCATAACAATGAAAGTTTATGGAGTGTTTCCTGATAATATTGCCCAAAGGAAGCATGTATAAGGTAAATAGAATTGGTCCAAGCACAGAACCTTGTGGAACTCCGTGACTAACGTTGGTGGTCATCGAGGCTTCATCGTTTACAAATACAAACTGAGATTGATCTGATAAATAGGATTTAAACCAACTTAGTGCGGTGCCTGAAATACCAATCGACTGCTCCAGTCTCTGTAATAGGATGTCATGGTCAATGGTGTTGAATGCAGCACTAAGGTCTAACAAGACCAGTACAGAGATGAGTCCTTTATCTGCTGCCATTAAGAGGTCATTGGTAATCTTCACCAGTGCTGTCTCTGTGCTGTGGTGTTTTCTAAATCCTGACTGAAACTCTTCAAATAAACTATTCTGATGTAGAAAGTCACACAACTGATTTGCGACCACTTTCTCAAGGATCTTAGAGAGAAAGGGGAGGTTAGAGATCGGTCTGTAGTTAGCCAAAACCTCTGGATCCAGAGTGGGCTTCTTCAGGAGAGGTTTAATTACAGCTACTTTGAAGGAATGTGGTACGTGGCCTGTTAACAAAGACACATTGATAATATCCAAAAGAGAGCTGCCAATTAAAGGCAAAACGTCTTTAAGCAGCCTAGTCAGGATAGGGTCTAAGAGACAGGTAGACGTGTTAGAAGTAGAAACCATTGAAAATAATTGGTCACGGTTGATGGGAGAAAAGCCATCTAAATATACACCAGGACATACAGCGGTTTCCAAAGCCATTCCACTTGAGGACAGATTGGCACTGGTTAAGGGCAAGAGATTATTAATCTTGTCCCTAATAGTTAAAATCTTCTCATTGAAGAAGTTCATAAAGTCATTACTACTGAGGTCTATAGGAATACTGGGCTCCACAGAGCTGTGACTCTCTGTCAGCCTGGCTACAGTGCTAAAGAGAAACCTAGGGTTGTTCTTCTCTATTACTGATGAGTAATATTCTGCTCTGGCATTGCGGAGGGCCTTCTTATAAGTTTTAAGACTATCTCGCCAAACTAAGCGGGATTCTTCCCGATTAGTTGAACGCCAAATGCTTTCAAGCTTTCGTGAAATGCTTTCAAGCTTTTCGCTTTAATGTGCCGGTCTGAGGGTTATACCAGGGAGCAAACCTTCTCTTCCTCACTGTCTTCTTCTTCAGAGGGGCTATCGAGTCCAGTGTCATTCTCAGTGAGCCTGTGGCACTATCAACAAGATGATCAATCTGGGACAGACTAAAGTTAGACCAGGAGTCCTCTGTTATATTGAGACATGGTATTGAATCAAGTACAGAAGGAATCGCTTCTTTAAATTTAGCTACAGCACTGTCAGTTAGACATCTAGTGTAGAAACTTTTGACTAACGGTGTACACTCCGGTAGTATAAACTCAAAAGTTATAAGGCTGTGGTCTGACAGAAGAGGATTCTGTGGGAAGACCTTCAAATGCTCAATGTCAACGCCATATGTAAGAACAAGATCAAGTGTGTGGCCAAAGCTGTGAGTGGGTTTCTGTACTCTCTGACGAAAGCCGATCGAGTCCAACAATGAGATGAATGCAGTCCCTAGGCAATCATTATCAACATCCACATGAATATTAAAATCTCCTACAATAATAACTTTATCAGTTTTAAGAACCAAACTTGATATAAATTCTGAAAATTCTGATATAAACTCTCAATATGGTGGTGGCCGGTACAGAATCACAAATAGAATTGGCTGTAATGTTTTCCAGGTTGGATGTGAAAGACTAAGAACAAGGCTTTCAAATAAGTCGTAGTTTAATTTAGGTTTAGGATTTATTAAAAGGCTCGAGTCAAAGATGGCTGCTACTCCACCTCCTCGACCGGTGCCTCGAGGAATGTGGGTATTAATATGACTTGGAGGAGTCGACTAATTTAGGCAGACATATTCTTCATGGCGCAGCCAGGTTTCAGTTAGACAACATAAATCAATGTGATTACCTGTTATTAAATCATTTAGTAACACAGCTTTAGATGACAGAGATCTAATATTTAGGAGACCACATTTAATAGTCCTGTTTTGTTGCACTGCTGAAATAATGGTGCTAACTTGTATAAGGTTATTGTGTACGACTCCTCTTGTGTTTACTTTAGATTTATTTAATTTAAGTGGCCGTGGGACAGACACAGTCTTCACAGTCTCTATTCTAGAGTTGTGGATGGGTAACTGCTCGACAAGAAGAGCAGAGAAGGGTGTTAAACTACAACTCTGCTTCCGGTTCCTGATCTGAACCCCGGATTGTCATGGATTAGGTCCGGCGATCAACGTGGTCATGTTCGCAGAAATGAGACGCGCTCCTTCCAACGTGGGATGCACGCCGTCCCTCCTCATCAGATCAGGTTTTCCCCAGAAAGTCTTCCAGTTGTCTACGTAGCCCACCTTATTCGCTGGGCACCACTTCGACAGCCAGCGGTTGAAAGATGACATACGGCTATATAATTCGTCAGTTTGCAAATTTGGGAGAGGGCCAGAGTAAATGACGGTGTCCGACAACGTCTTGGCATAAGCACACACCGATTCCACATTCAATTTACTGACTTCCGACCTACGGGCTCGGGCGTCGTTACTACCGGCATCTATTACAATCTGACTGTACCTACGCTCATCCTTCGCCAGCAGTTTCAAACAAGACTCCACGTCGCCCGCTCTGGCCCCCGGGAGGCACACTACCCTGGTCCGCGGCTTCGCTATCTTCACGTTCCTGACTATAGAGCTCCCGATAACCAGGGTGTTCTCCTCAGCAGGTGTGTCGCTGAGCAGGGAAAAGCGGTTCGAAACGTGAAGTGGTTGGTGCACAGCAGGCTTCTGTATAGACTTACCACTCTTGCGAACAGTTACCCATCCTCCTGGCTGGCCAGGCACTGCCGGGGAAGAGCTAGTAGCTACCTGTGGCTCCGCACCGGCTACGGGAGAGGGAGGGCTAACTAGCATAGCTGGCTGAGTTTCGATGGCGCGGAGCCGTGCATCTAACCCACTTAGACCCGCCTCCAACCTAGCAAATAAACTGCACTTGTTGCATGTATCGTTATCATTAAGGGAGGCAGGGAGATAACTATACATGAGACACACTGAGCAAGACGGAAAGAGAGGGAGAGAAGGAAGAGACATGCTGTAGCTGCGGAGCTTACCGTGCGTTGAGACTATGCGTTCAGGAGCAGCTGGGAAAATCAGTCCTGCTCTTTGCTCTGCTCTCTGCTCTGCTCTCTGCTCTGCTCTCTGCTCTGCTCTCCTTCACTGCAGTGTTTATGCACAGGTGGAGCTTGCAAACCCTGCAAACCACATGTGATCTTAGTAAATTGGCTTTTCTGCTGCAGTACTTGCAGGTCTGGTGTTTGGCAATGACAGGGGCATGAAGAGGGACCAATGGAAATGGTCAGCATAACTTGGAGTGTGCCCGGACAGGCTTAGGAATATAAGGCTGTCAACAGACGCCAATAAGCTGATTCTGAAATCCTTCAGTTACGGGCCTATGACCCCAGGAATAGCTAAACAGTCCACGTACTCCTGGTTTCAAAGGCCAGTGTCTGAAGGATTTCAGAATCAAGGGCTGTGTCTACTACCGAGCACTTTACGAAGTACACTGCAATACAGTGCACTGCAATAAAGTGTTCTGACATCTGTAGTGGATTGCGTCGCTGATAAGTGCTGCTATCAAATGGAACACTTACGTTAACCACTTGGCGGAAGTGATGCAAATCTGTTCACGGCACCCGCAAAATTAAGCCGGGAGTGACCTACGCAATTGCGACAGGAGCCTCCGCCTTCTGGCTGAAGTCGAGATGGTATTTACATTTAATTGTGATTTTGCCTTACCTTCACAGCTTAGCTTCATGTAGTAGTTGCAATTAATTTATCCTAGCTAGGTATGCTAAATTCTTAATTATCTTTGTCAGAAGTAGCCTTCTTCTTTGCAATCCACATACACACCATATGGAAATAAAACATGACAAATCTGTACATGTTTGTCCCTAGATTCCAATTAGTTTTAAGAATTATCCACTGAAATGATAGGCATCATCTGCTTGAATTCACAACAGTAATAGGCCTACTTTGACTGACTGTACTTTTATACATATCTCTGTTGGTAGGAATCAATTAGCAATTGAACACAGACATATTAATTATTGTTATAATACGGGTTGATGAAATCAAGCATCCTGATTGGTTGAGAGTGAGTCACGGGGTGTGTTATATTCAGCCCATAATGTACAGTAAAGGGGCGCGTTCCATATCACTGCGCACTAAAACTAAGGTTAGCTTTTGCGCGACCGTTAGTTGTCATTTTAAATAAATCCTGCGGCTCCCTTCAAAGCTACTGGGCACCACATCTCAATAAAAGACAGCGTTGGAGTAATGTCCATAATATCCTTGCTGGAGACGGCACTTCCAACACGGAGCCACCCGCAAAGAGAGAAGAGGAGGCAATGTCATCAGAGACGAAGAGGACATGAGAAACGTTTTCCACGGATGATTAATGGAGATATCCAGATCAACATAAGTTAAATCAGGGCTCTCAAGTTTTGAAGACAGACAAGCGTGACATGACATGACCAGCGACAGGAAAGTGACCCACGGCGAGCGTTGTCGACCTGAGTCTGAGCTTGATTCCTCCACAGAGAGCGCGGCTCATGTTCGCGCTGCGACACATTAAAACATTAAATAGACCAGAGTTTTTTCAGTGTGAGAAATACGTTGTGTGGTGCGAGTGCGTGACTTAAGACCGAAATGCGTGAGTCTCACACTCAATGCGTGAGACGTGAGAGCCCTGATAAGTAAGCCTTAACAGCAGCCAAATGTTAGTCTATCGAGTCCCAAGTCGCTCGTAACTATAGTTTAGTAAACAGCAGGTATAGCTAACATAGACCCAGTGCCTACGAAACATTTAATAAATATTATTTTATTGAAAGTGTCCCATTGTCATTGACGGTCACTATTCAAGGGTTGCCGGCCCTCCGCTACGCGTCGGGCCTAACAACACCCTTGAACACGTACTTTATTGACGTCAAAGTACTGCCTCTTGTCCTTTATTGCTTAATTACAAACATGCATCAATACTAATACAAATCAGAAAACGCAATAAAAGACTCCAAATCCTCAATGACAACATTCTATTGATAAAATGACTTGCATATTCATATCATATTCCCTTCCCCCCCACACACTCTTCAGCAGCCACCCAGTTCCAGGCGGCGCTGCCGTATCAATGTTGCAATGCCACTCCTGGCATTGTATTTTGATGGCCACAGCAGAGCTGCCAACTCTCACGGTTTTGCCGTGTGACACACGCTTTTGCGTGTTTTTACACGCTCTCACGCCACACAACTAATTTCTCACAGCAAAAGAAAGTCTGATTTGGGCCGAAGCGTGTTGGTTCCTTTTCAAACTCCGCAACGATAGATGGCGCTAAGGAGCGCAACTGTAAACCTGTTCGCTGCATACACATCTATTGACCCCAAAGAGTCCCGAAGTTAGCAACATAAGAAGATGTTCAAATGAGCAGAGACTACGGTATGTTAATGCGTGTCTCTCAAGTGTCACGTATTGAGAGTGACAGTCACGCATTTCGGTCTTAAGTCACGCACTCCCGCCACACATCGTATTTATCACGCTAAAGTTCATGTTTGCCGCAGCGTGCAAACATGAGCTGGCCCCGATGCCATCACCGTAGGGAAATCACGCGCTCCCCGGAGGTCTAGTACTGCGAGGTGCCATTTATCAGCCAATCAAAAAGAAGGGCTGGGCTACACAATAGCCAATCAGAAAATAACCTATCTGTTGTATGTGGGTAAGATTTCATCCAGCAACCAATTAAAATAAAGCATCAGTCACTCTTACCTGTCTTTAGAACCTAAGAGCTGTTAATGACATGTGGTTCAACTAAGTACTCACTCTCTTAAACTTTACATCTTGAAATAAATAATGTGTTGTGTTTGTTTGTGTGATTGTGTGGTGATGTCAGCTGTCATAACAAGCAGGAGAGCACCGTGTGGACCTCTTGGTGTACTGCATGCTCAAAACATCATATAATTGTTTATTAAGCTGCCCACATAGCATTTATCTTTTTATTTGCAGGCCTAGGAAAAGGACCCTCTCAATTTTTTTCAAAACAATACTTTGAACAAATAAGTTGTATTCTAAATAATTTAACATAAAGACAGGACATTTTTGCAATAGAATTAGACATGTTTTTGTAAATGAGAGTAGAGTTATTGAAAACATTTTAATTCTTTAAGGTAGCAAAGATGCCTCGTAAAATACCTTTGCCATGCCAGATCAAGGTACAACATGGGTTCAACACCAAATTAATTCAAATTTCCTGATATTTGAGCCACCACCGCGTGTGGCACTGTTAAATGTACGGACTACTGTGCTGACAACTGAGCTATAACGTTTTATGAAAGTAACAGCCAGCCTTGTAATTTTCACATTTATTGTTTGTACAAAATACAGTTCATAACTTTTAATTGCACTAAACATTGTACTGATAACGGAAATATACAGAAATTTGAACAACAATTAATACCATAGTTTTTGCATGTATTACTCTTTAAAAATACATTTTGTTACTGTTAAATGTATGGACTATTGTGCTGCAAATGGAAATATAACGTATTAGGAATTTACCAGTCCTGTATTGTTTGCATTTATTATTTGCACTGCAAAAATTAAAATCTAAGTAAGATAAAATATCTTAAATTAAGGCAATCTATGCTTGTTTTTTGACTGACAAGATATTTCTTCTAACAAGGCAGTTTTCATGTTGGAGCATTTCACTTGTTTTAAGTGTTTTAGTCCTTACTTATCTTAATAAGGTATCCTCCTCTTTTCTTGCTTTCTCCCTGGAGTCCTTCTGACTTCACGTCTCATGGGGTCATGTGACCCTACGAGACGGCATAGATCCCATCTGCTGATGGACCATCGATGGTTGGACCGTGAGTTCCTGTCACCAGCTGTGCCACTGCCCTGCTGGGACTCCGCCCACTCCTCCACTCGGGAGGTCTCCAAACTCTCCATCGTGGAATATGCCTAAATATGAACTATTGATAAACTGTCCAATAAAAGGAGGTTTTCCAAAGAAACCTCTCTGACCATGGCTGATCCTTGGTGCTGGTGGGGGAAACCCACGGGTAGTGGTGTGAGTCCTGCTACACTAGAGCCCAACGTGGGGCCCCCTAGAACCCAGCGCCTAGAAGGGTTGCAGCCAGAAGAAGAGCTGATGAGCAGCTTGGATCAGATACTGGCCCGGATTGAAGAGATGGGGTGGGTACAGGCGGAGGAGAACCGCCTGTTTCTGGCCATTTACTTTGAACTTTGTAATAAAATACCGGTGCTCATATAATTGTACTGTGTTTATCTCTGAGAAAGACCGTAATTAGTTTTACAGTATAACTGCTTTTTTTTCTAAACATACCGTAATGTATTATATGTCACTTTACTTTTTATGGTGAATTTCTGGTAACCATAGCTGCCGGTAATTCACCGTTAAATTGAACTTTTCAATAAAGTACCGTAATATATTATACAATTGTACTGTGTTTTTCACAGAGACTGAATTAGCTTTACAGTATAACTGCTGTTTTTACAAGAATCTACTGTAAACACGTTTATAACATAGCTGTTTTTTCTAAAGCAAATAACCGTAAACAGGGTTATGATCTATCGGTTTTTTTAATAGTAATTTACCGTTAACAAAAAGCAGTTCTCAACTGTGAATTTTACGGTTTCAAAAATGGATACCGTAATGTCTTATACGTTCTCACTTTATTTTTTACGGTGAAGTTCTGGCAACCACAGCTGCCAATAATTTACCATATATTTCACAGATTTTTCTTTACGGTGATTTGTTTTTTTAATAATAATTTATCGTAAACAAAAAGCAGTTCTCAACAGTGAATTTTACGGTTTAAAAAACGTATACCGTCATTTCTTATACGTTCTCGCCTTTTTTTTTTACGGTGAAGTTCTGGCAACCACAGCTGCTGGTAATTTACCGTATATTTCAAGATTTTTTTTTTACAGTGTAGTACATTTTAATATCAGTACAATGTTTAATTACCACTGATACTTACATTTACGGTCTGTAGCTTCGTATACCGCTTGAGCTACCGTAGCCATCTCGTCCGCCATTGTTTTGGAAATAAAATGAAAGCTGGCGAAATGGCTCCTCCTCTTCCGCTACGTAGCCAAGATGGCGCCCGTTCAGGGCGAGTAGTGTCCATCGTTTTACACTACATTTTTTGCCCGTTTGCAGTGCGCCATCCGGGTACTTGCAGTGCACTGAATACTGCTGGTTTTGTCAGTCTAAGCACTCAAAGTCAGTGCTCAAAGTGCTCAAGTGAGCGGTAGTAGACACGGCCAAGGTCCTTAGGTCTTAGGGCTACTCTTGGACTTCATGGGGGTGCCCATCTGTTACTGTCCTGGATCACCTCCACTGCAGGCTGCCTCCTCTTGCCATAAAAGCAGCAGCAGGAACTTCCTAAAACATTAAACACTTGCAATAAGTCAACTGTTAAACGATCATAATCTGACAAAAATCACTTATATTCACTATTTGTAGCTTGAATATGTCTATAAATGAATCAACATACTCTCTGAATTACTGAATAGTATTATACAACACTTTAACAACATTAAACAAAGTCCTAAGCTGTATATGCCTTATTGTTAAAGAAAATACACTAAGTATGTACCGTTACTACAGAGGGCATATGTCCAAAAATGGTCATTTCATATTAATTCTAAATAATACAGGAACCAGAAGTATGATCAAATATGGTGCCTTCATTTTTAAGGCCGTATTTTCACTAATTGTACTAAGTCCTGCACAAATAACACATGTAATATCTCTTAGCATAACTATTCAAGCTTAACATGTGTGAGTTTTATCAACTTACCATGGTTAGTTTAGTTGTTTGGACCAATATTGTAGAGAGAGTGGAGCCGCAAAAATGATGCCCATATATGGTTACTATGAAAAACAAACCATATTCATTTATGGAAATCCATGTTTCTCTCCAAACATTTAATCAACTAAAAATTTTTACACAAATTTGATGTCTGCACAAAGTATTTTAGACTGTACAATTCTAAATATAACCTTGATTGGAATCCAAACCTAAAGTTTACAGGTACAACAAGGTAGCATATTAGATGTATTATTTGCACACAAAACTAAGCAACAGTTCACTAATTATCTTTATACAATAAAGTGATTTTTTTTAAATTATATGTTTTTGTACAACCGTTGCTGTCATATCTATTTTGTATAACTATGCTTGTTTAGTGCAAACATTAATCATCATTTTGCCAAAATATCAATAAATAACATTGAACATTTATTGAAGTATGGTGTTTCATATTGCATTTTCTAATTAGGTTTTGTATTCTTTTCTGGCTTCAGTAAAATATGTAACATTTTGGAGCAAACTGTCTGAACGATTAGCCAAAGCTGGAAGCCAGAATGGCAAACGACCTTTGCATTTTTTCCAGGAGAGCTGAATTAAGCTGGGATAAATTCTAGCCAGAAAGCACAAAAGATCAGCAATGCTGAAAGTGATGGACCTGGCCTCGTTTAAGTTATCACAGGAAAAGGACTCCAGTAGAGCAGGTAGTTTCTATTATTCCAAAGTCTGCCGAAAAAGTCACATAAATCATACAGGCGGTAACAAAGTGTCAAGAGGAGCGACAGCCAATTGTTTTATTATGTCATCTTTCAGATTAATTATTCTATGTATTGTCCTATTTTCAGATTGGTTGATCTGGCAATGACACATGACCCATGAAATGAAGCATGCGTCACAGTTTTTATAGCCTACTTCATCAGCCTTTCAGAGAATATGTTGGGAAACTGTCTTCGACACCCACAGTCTTCATTGGGTCTGTATCAACATTATACCATTGTAATGGCTTCTCCCTGGCTAATTATTTGGGCCCTATTTAGCCTTCTTCTTCCAGTGTTGTCTGATGGGAGGGAAAGGGAAGAACCAAGTTTAGAGAGAAGTGTTGTGGGGAATGAAGAGGGAGTGATTAAGATTGGTTCTAGCTTACCTCACTGTGTGAAACTCGCAGCCGATGAGCCTCTGACCCAGCAGTCGGGAGGGGATGTTGTAATTGGAGGGCTTTTCCCCCTGCATTATGTGGCTCCTAAGCAAGACCATAGTTACCAAAGCAAACCTCAGCTAACACTTTGCAGAGGGTAAGTGTGATGATACTTTTCATATATTTCTCTTCTTCATTTCTCTTAATTGTTTTCATTTTTACACAAAAAAGTGACTGAAATATTTTCCCTTTTGCTGTGATTATTAGATCTATTGCTCCTGCACTGTTCACATGCTGATTTAAGTTTAGTTATGATACTGTGTATCCCGTCTCAGGATGAATTATATAGACTGTATTCGATTTTGTTTAATTCTCTGCAGCTTTGACTACAGAGCCTTCCGCTGGATAATGACCATGGTGTTTGCAGTGGAGGAAATAAACCGTAATTTGAGCCTGTTACCTGGAGTAAAACTAGGCTATAGGATTATGGACAGCTGTGACCATGTTCACACAAGCCTGAAAGCTCTTTTGTCTTTAGTCACTCCATCTAAAGCTGTGATGAATGTTGTGAATCAAATAGAAGAAATTGAAAAAAGCTTAGATATGTCAAAGGACCGGACTACAAGACCGGAGGGGGTAACAGGAGAAGAAAATGAAAGAAAGGAATGGATGCTGAGCACAGTAAAAAAGAGAGGTTCTGCAATTCTTGAAGCAATGCCTCACAGTTTTGGAAATAATGGAAATGAGAAAAAGGAAAATAAAACAGGGGACACAATAGATTGGAGAACACAGTCTCAAATATTGCCCTCATGTCTGGCTGACTCTCCCGTGCCGGCTGTGATCGGCCTTGCTTCCTCTTCCCCTACAAGAGCTGTAGCTCAAACCCTTGGTCCTTTAAACCTCCCACTGGTAAGAATGGAATGAAATGGCAAAAACATGCGCAGCACTACATTTTCACATATGTTATCCTTATTTCTATCAGATTTTTTGGTGATTAATCCCAAACCAATATTTGATAAATGTTGTTTTTTATAGGTGAGTTATTTTGCCACTTGTACCTGTCTCACTGACAAGTATATGTACCCATCATTCTTGCGGACTGTGCCAAGTGATCTCTTTCAAGTTAGAGGTCTTGTTCAGATGGTCACCTTCTTAGGCTGGTTCTGGGTGGGCACAATACGGACGACGGTGAGATTAGCAATTTTATTTATTTTGACCCCAACATTAGATAAACATACCAACATGATTTACAAAGGCTCTCTTTATATTTCAGGATGACTACAGTCAATATGGTATCCAAGAATTTTCCAGCCAGTTCCGACAACAAGGAGGTTGTCTGGCATTTCATATGACCATCCCGAAATCACCCACAGTGACAGAGATACAAAAAATGGCAGACAGGCTACAGAGTTCAACCGCAGTGGTAGTGGTGGTGTTTGCCACAGAAGGGCAGCTGCTGGACTTGATCTTAGAGGTTAGCACTTTGTATTGAATGTTCTCATCCTTTGTTACTCAAAACCAACTTGTTTTGCATCGCCAATTTCATCTTTTGTATTAAAAATGATTTGTGGCCTACACCAAGCATCGTCTGATACCAGTTTTTTATTAGAAACCTAAATACTTCATTTTGTTGAATGGGCAGGAATCATTTGTGGAAAATAATTTGCTGTCACTAAATACAAAGGAAGACGCTCTTTATTCCAGTTAATGTAAATGCATGAGCGAAAAACGTTATGAAGTATATCATGCAGCATTTGAAGGAATCATTTGAGAATCTGAATCATCCAAGATATTGTTTGTGCTCAAGTTCTTCTGTTTGGTTTCTTAATATAATGTTTGATGTATGCTCTATTTTTCAGCTGGCTCTAAGAAATGTGACAAGAATCCAGTGGGTAGCTAGTGAAGCGTGGGTAACCGCTACCATGCTGACTTCACCCCGCTTCCACTCGGTCTTAGAGGGCACGCTGGGCTTCTCTTTCCCTGGAGTCAGGATCCCAGGCCTGAAAGAGTTCTTGTTGAACATCCGCCCTTCTCCACAACCTGGAATGGCTTTTGTCAACATGTTCTGGGAAGAGCTGTTTAGCTGCCGGCTGGAGTTTAGAGGAAACCAATCAGCTGATGCAAACTATAACAGTGCTGCTGAAAAGCCTGTATGCACTGGTTCAGAGGATGTGATGGACATTGACAGCAGCTTTGCTGATGTATCTCAAGTCAGAATATCTTATAATGTTTATAAAGCTGTTTACGCCATCGCCCATGCTCTTCACACTTTATTGAACTGTGATTCTGGAGAACATTATGGAAAGTGTGCTGATCATAAATCATTCACTTCCTTACAGGCAAGTTAAACTACTAGAACATAATATTTATTTCAACTTCTTGAGTTGTTCCCTTCTCTGTTCTTTATTGTGTTTCCTTTCATACAGTTGCTGCAACATCTGAAGAAAGTGAATTTCACTAACCAGTTTGAGGAGAAGATTTCTTTTGACTCCAATGGAGAGCCGGTCCCTCTCTATGACATCATTAACTGGCAGAAGGATAGCGAGGGTGAAATTAGGTATACTATTACCCATCAATACACAGGATTACAAATGCATTTCAATTATTATTAATTATGATCGAGAAGCTTTTTATTTGAGTTATTGTCAAACTGATCTCATCCAGTATTAATAGCAAAACTATGAAAAATAATATTAAAGATATCCCACATACGTCTTTTTCGTTTGGTATTCAAGTAATCTTGAATGAAAATGTCTAAAGACTGCTAATTTACACTCCGAGAGGGCAGTAGGGGTGGTAGATAGCAGGTTGTTTCTGAAACGTGTAGTCAATCTTGAGTTCTTTGTCATGTAACTTGCCTCCCGAAAAATGATGGTTAACATTTTGTAGGATATCATGCATGAGGTTGTAAGAGAATACATTTTACCTTGTTGAGTTGCGATACAACATTTTTGAATAGTTATTTTGGCTTAAATTTAATATAATGTCTTGATGTCTTTAGATTCATAAAAGTGGGAAGCTATGATGGTTCCGCTCCATTGAAAGAACAGTTGCAGATAAAGCAAAGCACAATTGTGTGGACAAGTGGACAGTCACAGGTGGGTCACATGTCCTTTAAAACATGTTGGTTTCTTTACAGGACAAGGCATATAATATATTATCTGATGATTAAAATTGCATCTTTCTTTTTGTTGTTCCGACCAGCATCTAAATCCCTGCAAATCAAATGTTAGTTTGTAATTTAACACCTATATTTCTTCAGGTGCCTTCATCTCTTTGTAGTTCACCATGTTCCCCTGGCAGCAGACAGGCCAGACGTCCAGGAGAGCCCCACTGCTGCTTCGATTGTTTGCCCTGTGCAGACGGAGAGATCAGCAACCAGACGGGTGGCCTATTCATGTTTTTTGTATTCATATTATTTCTAACTTCTGTCTGAAGCAAAACGCCATTGAACCCACACAAACGTGCCCAGCTAGAGTCATCAAGGCATGCTATATGAATGTGAACTGTTATATAGAGTTTGCATGTGTTTACAGAGTGTTTCTGTCTTTGAAAGGTTCCACTGAGTGCACAAAATGTGCTGAATACTACTGGTCAGACAGAGACCAGGTGAAATGCGTCGCTGGGGTCGAAGAATTTCTGTCTTTTCACGACATCATGGGCATCATCCTCGCCACACTGACGCTGCTTGGCGTTGTCCTGACAACCATAGTCACTGCTGTCTTTCAACGTTTCCGTTCCACACCGATCGTCAAGGCCAACAACTCCGAAATAAGTTTCCTGCTTCTCCTGTCGCTCAAGCTGTGCTTCTTGTGTTCCCTGGTGTTCATTGGCCAGCCATCTGTGTGGACATGTAGGCTGCGCCAGGCAGCATTCGGGGTTAGCTTTGTCCTCTGTCTTTCCTGCCTCCTTGTGAAGAGTATAGTTGTTCTCTTGGCCTTTCATGCTAATGCTCCTGGTTCGAAGACCCTGAAGCGCTTTGGTCTTTCTCAACAGCGGATTATGATCCTCTGTACTACAGCTCCTCAGGTGGGTGTGCTTTAGAACCACCAATAATTTGACAATTTACATTTTGTGTCTGTTTTTAAAGAACAGTTTATCTTTTCATTTGCCCCCAGATTATTCTCTGTGCTGGTTGTATTTTGGGTGCACCTCCTTACCCATTCAAGAACCCAAACTACCAAGCTTCAACTGGAAAAGTAAGAATGACATTATCCCACAGTGTCTATTTTGATACTGACATCCGAAGTCGCCAGAGTTAGACGTGTTGATATTCTACCAACACATAGGGGCTACAATTTTTTTTTATCGAGATTAGAGGGAAACCAAACAATCATTTGAATCTGTTATAAACACCTTAATAAAAAATGTACAATTAATGTTGATTGATCTGTATTTATGTCTTGTTGGATGTACCTAGATTGTTGTGGAGTGTAAGGAGCCATGGCCTCCTGGATTTTATCTGGTCCTGGGCTACATTGGTCTACTGGCCTTCGTCTGCCTTATCCTGGCATTCCTTGGACGCAAGCTACCCGATACCTTCAATGAGGCAAAGCTCATCACCTTCAGCATGCTGATCTTCTGGGCTGTTTGGATCTCTTTCATCCCAGCTTATGTCAGCTCCCCTGGAAAGTTCACTGTGGCTGTTGAAGTATTTGCTATATTAGCCTCCAGTTTTGGACTGTTACTATGTATATTTGTGCCAAAATGTTATATAATATTACTGAAGCCTCAAAGAAACATTAAGAAAGGAATGATGAGAAAATAGCTCACATGAACTGAGCGTTTCATGGTCGATCATTTTAAGATTATGAAACTACCTTTGAATATGAAACTAATTAAATGACACATTAAATATGTCTAGGTTTATATTTTTAAAACATTTCACAATGTGAGGAACTATTGCCTTATTACTGTAAATAATTACTCTCTGGGTGTACAGTACACTTTTTTGTCTTGCTGAGTGTCTTTCACAATAACCCTTTTACTTGACAGATAAAAGCCATGTCCCATATTTTACCTAATGCTTTTCTTTCAAATAGAACGGAAAGCCAAGTCTCTCTAATTCAGTGAACCACTGCATGGGACGATTAAAGGGTAACTTTAAATGAATGGGTCATTTGAAGGAGAGTTTAATTTCGGTGGCATACACATTGTTATGGTTATGAGGGAGATTTTTCATTTCCATCTTGCCAAGTTATGGTTACAGTTACTTTAATGTCACCCAAATGAAGAACAAATATCTTTGGCTTAGAGAATATGTAAATCCTTAAACATACCCAGAGAATGATAAATAAGCAACATTCCTATATGGAATTCCATGTTTCTCTACAAACATTTAAATCAACTAAAAATCATTACACACATTTGATGTTTGCACAGAGTATTTTGGAGCGTACAATTCTAAATATAACCTTGGTTGGAATCTCAAAATTAAATGTACAGGTACAGCAAGGTAGCACATTTGATGTATTATTTGCACACAAAACTAAGCAACATTTCACTAATTATCTTTATACAATAAAGTGATATCTTTTGGAATGATGTGTTTTTGTACAACAGTTGCAATGCTGCAATATCTATTTTGTATAAATATGCTTGTTTAATACAAATATGAATCATAATTTGCCCAAAATATCAATAAATAACATTGAATATTGATTGAAGTATGGTGTTTTATATAGTATTTTCCAAATAGGTGCTGTTTTGTAATCTTCTCTGGCTTCAGTAAAATATGTAACATTTTGGAGCAAACTGTCACACCAAGCTGAGTTAAGCTGGGATAAATTATAGCCGTAGCACAAAAGATCAGCATGCTGAAGGTGATGGACTTGGCCTCGTTGAAGTTCTCCGCCAAACGGGCAAGGAAAAGCCAAAACAAAGCACAGACAGACCTGTAGGCCAATATATCCCAGAACACACTAACATGCAATGCTGGAGCCCACACTGCACTCCAGTATGATCTTTGAGCATTCATATTGAGTATTTGGGAATGGAGAAGGGGGAGCCTCAATGAGCCAGGCAGTGCAGATAACCACCTGAATTAGAGTGCTAATGAAGATCATGGCTCTCTGCTGTTTGGGCCCCAGCCACTTCATGATGTTGTCCCCTGGCCTGGTGGCAGTAAAATCAGCAAACATCACAAGGGTCTTGTCCATGATACAGGAGATGCAAAGTGAAAATGTGATGCTAAAGGCAGTGTGGTGCATTATGCAGGACCAAAGTGTTAGTTCTCCAATAAACAACAGGGAACACAATAAACAGAGTCAGAGCAAACATAATAAAGAAGATTAGTTCAGAGTTTAGAAGTTGCATTTGTCTACCATAACATGTCATGGGGTGATGTAGATGAATAGAGATGAGACACCTTTGCTGTTCAGGGTCATATAGACCCTCTTACTCAAAATCAAGCCAAATGAGTCATAAAGGATTTGTATTTAAATTAAACTTTAGTTTATTCATTTACAGTGTTAAGATGCATAAATTACATTATAGAAGATTACCAAAGGCCAGCACACAGTCATTCAATTGATGCAGTCGTATGTATCTGCAGAGTGTAATGTTGGTAGTACTCAGAAACTATTTTGTATGTTTGGCCCCTCCCCTGATAATTGTGAGTGGAGTTTTCCTGCAGGGAAAAATAAAGGTTCCTGTCAGAATAGTATCTGTATTTCTCGCACAGGTGGGGTCGTTAGAAAGAGTGTGTGTGCTTGTTACGGCCTCTCGCTGAACTAGGGATGAACAGGCCGCAACATACAAAAAAGGGATACATCTATGGGGGAAAACAAAAGGAGGCAAACAATAAAGTTAAGTGTAACAGCAAATAAGGTAGATTTAATTCAGAGTTAATGTTTAACAAAGGGTGGAATAACAAAGAAAGCAAAAGGAAAATAGGCGTCAGGGTCTCCAAGGCCAACACAACAAACACAACTATGATGCTAACTAGAAATCAAAACATATCACTGACCTACCACCGAAGAAAGGAAAAACAACACTAAGCTCCCTGTCTAACCACAAAACAGGGAAAATAGTAGAGATGGGAAAACGATACCAAAGCGCCGAAGCTTGTGTCAGTCTAATGAATCGGCGTGTGTCGGCACAGTGTCGAAGCGTTTCATTGGTTTAACGCGCTTGACAGCTTGAAGCTTTTGGCGCCTAACTCTGCTACATAAGAACCACAGTGTCAATCATCAATGTGGGGTTTGTGAGAGGAGATAGCGAGAATTTTGAGATAGTGATATTTGTGAGTTTTGAGATTGTGAGAATTTATCCGCACCTGTTGAAATTGTCATCCAGATATCTATGTATACCCGCATCATCTGTTTCATGTGAACAAATTTTTTCAAAGGCTGGGGAAATTGTGAGCCACCTGAAGCCCAGCACAGTGGAGAAAATATTATTTCTAAATAAAAATCTATGAAAAATACAATGTTGCACAAATCACTGCCCATTTTCATAAGCTCATTGCACGGCCACTTCTATCGAATCTTACCTCACTAATATAAACTATAAAGGATAAATACTATTAATAAATCTGTTGGCATAACAATTTAGAGCCCTGATAATATATATACAATGTACTACATAGTACATGTTGGTTCATGGTCTAGTGGGTTATGCACATGTCAAATATTATTTTCCGTCCGGTGTTGAGAGGATCGAATCCCATCATGAACACGTCGTTAAATATTATTAACCAGCATTTAGTTTTATTGCAATATAAAAAAACAACAGAAGCAACATGGATAATGGTTGTATATAACATAAAAACCGTGAATGAACACGCAGCTTGAATTGACTTTTACTGCAGAAATGTGAGATTGAAAGATTGAGGTGTTGTTCTGGTGCTTCGGTCACACTGTTAAACGGCTGCTTTAATTCCAGTTTGCCACCAGATGTCGCTGTTCTTCAAAGTGAAGCCCCAAAGCTTCGAATCTTTTTCGGTACAAATAGGAAGAAAGCCTCAACGCTTCACAAGGCCTCATCCGCCCATCCCTAGAAAATAGACACAACAAAAATGGCAGAGCACCCCTATGAGCTTGACTGGAAAAATACACAATAATGGTGACCTACACCAAAGCACCATGACACAGAACAGTCACAGCTCAAGAGGTGGAGAAAGAGAGACTCAATCAGAGGTGTATATAAGCCCCGCCCACTAATTAGCTGATCTCTCTCAGGTGGTGTTGCTCCAGGCATACCAGACCTGAGAGAGATAGCTCCACCCTCTTCCGTAAAGAAGATGTTCTTAGTTTGTACTCTAGGTTGAAATGCACTTATTGTAAGTCGCTTTGGATAAAAGCGTCTGCTAAATGACATGTAATGTAATGTAATGTAAAGTGGGTCGTCACAGTCAAGGGACGTAATAGTGCTTCTGAGATTGGGATGAAACAGGGTGTGTGTGTGTGTCTCAGTCAGACAGTCTATTAGAAGTACTATAGTACATGTTTATTAGGAGAGACATGAAAGAAACCCTTACATTAGTTTTCCATGTCCAATAAAGGTGTATTTAGGGGGAACGTGAAAAGATGAGAAACATTGTTTAGTCCGGAAAGTGTCCTTCTCATGTAGGGTGATGGGCACTTAGCAGGATAGAGATGGTTCCCATAACAAACACCTCGTTCTTTTGTTTGAAGTTTGAAATGTGTACAACGTTATATATTGGGCTTTGAACAGGAGTGTGTGTGTGTGTGTGTGTGTGTGTGTGTGTGCTGGTGTTGTGTTGGTGTGCATGCGTGCGTGCTTGTATGTGTGTGTGTGTGTGTGTGTGTGTGTGTGTGTGTCAATTTGCCCGCAACATAACAGGAGGGTTTGCTTTACTTTACTTGTATCTACAGTATTTTCATCTCTAACTTTACCTCAGCTACAGTGAATATACAGGTCATCATCTTCACTCATTCTGAACACACCCAATTCTGTATCTTCTTCAGCTTCCACATAGTGTGTGTGTTTCTTTCATTTGCCCTGTTAATGCCTCTCATTCTCTGCTATTAGTACTTTAGACCGACATGACTTTTCAATAAGTCCCATCTTTCCGAAGTTATGGCATTTATTCTATTTAAAATGGCACTCATTTTGGTCATGTTTTTTTCCATTGCACCTGTAACAGTTCCTTGTCCGCTGTGGCCTCACCTGCTGAACGCTTGCCGCCCCGACAATTTCACTGTTCATCCCTCTCAACTGACGGAAAGGTACTTTCCAGGTTGAGAGCAATTTTAAAAGCTTTTCCAAAAGTACGATTATGTTCCAAAAGTAGTCTCCTCTCGCAGATCTTATTTTTTGTTCCACTGGCAAACCGATCTCGTAGTGATTTGTCCAAGTTTGGCCAAACCCACGCATCGTTTCAACTCGGCTACATACTGAGCCACAGGCTGGTTAACTTTAGGTTTTGCTGGTTAAACCAAACCTTTTAACTACCAACAAGGGCTTGGGCTCATCATGTCCCTTCAAATGGACACAATTTCATCAAATGTCTTATCTTTTGGTTTCCTGGGCTGCAGCAGCTTTCTCAAAAGCCAATAAGGAGTCACACCCTTTACACTTAGCACTGCAGCCAACAATTTGTCCATCCTTTCTAGGTACACTTGTCCATTATCTGATTTGAACTCCTCAATTCTCCCAAACAGGGCCATTGCACTCACTAGTGTGTCTCTCCTTCATGTTTCAAACCGGTTTTCCCTGCTCAGCGACACACCCGCTGAGGAACACACTCTGGTTATTGGGAGCTCTATAGTCAGGAAAGTGAAAATAGCGAAGCCACGGACCACAGTCGTGTGCCTCCCGGCGCCAGAGCGGGCGATGTTGAGTCTTGTTTAAAACTGCTGGCTTTTGGATAAGCCGAGATACAGTAAGATTGTAATACACGCTGGTGGTAATGACTCCCGACTACGCTGGTCGGAGGTGTTGAGGATGGACAGGAACATACCTGTACGGTTTCTTACTGAAAGAAAATAGCGGTGGACTTTTACTTTAAATCTATCAAGCGTTTTATTCAAAGATGAGGATAAAAATAGACAGACATGTGCACGGACCCAAGTCCAGCCCCGACGCCCAAAGACCTCAGAGCTGGAGAAAGGATGCCTGAGCAGAGCGTGTGCGGCCATTGAAATAGTCACTAAGAACAGTTCTGATTGGTCTGAAACAATGAGGGTGGTGTCTTCTCATTGGTTCTTCGTCCTCTGCTTCCGCCGTTGTTGCTCCTTCATTGGCTCTTGTGGCCCGCCAATGAATGCGTATTTTTGTGAAAGAGTGTGAGAAAGAGAAGTAGTTGATTAACAATGTAGCTTCCTTTGAAGCTTCTTCTACTGGGCTGGGGAGTCTTCAGTCAGTGCGTTTACATGATGGTATAATTTGAATCTTGCTTTAGTCTGACTATGCTAGAGAGAATGACACTGGACTTGATAGCCCCTTTGAAGAAGAAGACATTGAGGCAGAGGAGGTTTGCTCCCTAGTATAACCCTCAGACTCGCAAACTAATGCAAACATCACGAAAGCTTGAGCGCATATGGCATTCGACTAATCTGGAAGAATCCTACTTAGTTTGGCGAGATAGTCTTAAAACATATAAGAAGGCCCTCCAGAGCAGCCTACTACTCATCAGTTATAGAGAAAAATAAGAACAACCACAGGTTTCTCTTTAGCACTGTAGCCAGTTGCACAGAGAGTCACAGCTCTGTGGAGCCCAGTATTCATATAGACCTCAGTGGTAATGACTTTGTCCCCATGAAGGGTTATTTGGGAGTTTTTCCTGATCTGATGTGAGGTTTTGGGACTGGGATGTCTATATGTACAGATTGTAAAGCACTCTGAGACAAAACTGGTAATTTGTGAAAATGGGCTGTACAAATAAACTGAATTGAATTATTATTATTATTTATTTTTTTACTTTTACAATTTACTTTCTATTATATTTTCAGGCTGTGAATCGTAAGTCATCGTAAACGGTTCTCTCCTTTTAGAAAAATCCCAAGTGATGTTTTACAGGTGAAACTATAAACCTAGTATTTGATTGTTTTACTGCAAACATGAAAAAAACATCTTCCCAATGAAACACACGCATAATTAATGAAAATGTATTGAGATTAGAATGGTGAATATTCTCTATCAATTTAAGTACATGCTATGATTCAGATTCTAAAACATTGTGGGTGGACTTTGGTTGTCCTTGTCAATGATAATGACTGAACTTGAACTCCATGTTGCTCGTTCCTTCCATTTTGATAAATGTAGACAACTTTTGAGTTGGCTGTAGCTCAGTGGTCGTCCTGTAAACACAATGTGCCCGGTTCGATACACACTCTCCCTGTAATTACATGTCGAAGTGTCTTTGATCAAGACACGGCTTCACTGCAGCCCACTGCTCCTTAATAACTAAGGATGGGTCAAATGCAGAGAAGAATGAACCATGGGGATCAATAAAGGATATATTAATATTATTAAAATCTTTTGAAATTTTCAATCTTACTTGTTCTTATTCATTTTCGTTATTTTTCTGCAACCATAATAAAAATAACAGCATCAAATTGTTAATATAATATATAAACAATCTGTTCAGCTACCCCTGTTAGTGTGCAGCTAAAGCCTGTCCAGAAAGAAGTGGTAACCTGAGTGCTTTTTTGATTGCATCCCTTGTTCTATAGAAGAAAATCAGCAATGGTTGGTATTCATTTTAAAGTATTTGAGGTTACCTTTGAGCATATGAATTACATTACATTACATTACATGTTATTTAGCAGACGCTTTTATCCAAAGCAACTTACAATAAGTGCATTTCAACCTAGAGTACAAACTAAGAACAACAAGAATACAGAAAGTAACATTTCCTCATCATAGTCAAACTACAAAAGTACCATAATAAGAGCCATTCAAGTGCTACTAAAGTGCAAGTCTGTGTTTAATCCAGATATAGTCGGAAAAGGTGCGTTTTCAGTTTTCGGCGGAAGATGTAGAGACTTTCTGCTGTTCTGATGTCAGTGGGGAGCTCGTTCCACCACTGAGGAGCCAGGACAGCAAACAGTCTGGAGTTCGAGTGATTAGCTCGAGGTGACGGAGTCACAAGTCGGTTGGCTGTTGCCGAGCGGAGCGAACGTGCCGGGGTGTACGGTGTGACCATATCCCGGATGTAGACGGGCCCGATCCATTCAGAGCACGGTACGCCAGAACCAATGTTTTGAAGCGGATGCGGGCCGCCACCGGTAGCCAGTGAAGAGAGCGGAGGAGCGGAGTGGTGTGGGTGAATTTCGGGAGGCTAAAGACCAGTCGAGCAGCTGCATTCTGGATGAGCTGCAGAGGCCGGATGGCCTTAGCAGGTAGACCAGCCAGAAGGGAGTTGCAGTAGTCGAGGCGCGAAATGACCAGAGCCTGGACCAGAACCTGCGCCGCCTTCTGGGTAAGAAGAAGTCATATTCTCCAGATGTTGTGCAGCATGTACCTACAGGAATGCGCTGTCGCAGCGATGTTGGCCGACAGGGAGAGTTGACTGTCTAGCGTCACCCCGAGGCTCCTGGCAGTCCGGGTAGGGGCCAACACGAAGGTGATGAAGGTGATAGTCAGGTCGTGAGTGGGGGAACCTTTCCCTGGAAGGAACAGTAGCTCGGTCTTGTCAGGGTTGATCTTCAGGTGGTGTGCAGACATCCACTGAGAGATGTCGGTCAGACAGGTGTTTCGGACGGTGGGAACGAGAAGATCAGTTGGGTGTCATTGGCATAGCTGTGGTAGGAGAAGCCATGCGAACGAATGACAGAGCCGAGAGAATTGGTGTATAGAGAGAAGAGGAGTTACCCGGTAAGTGCGGTCGGTGAGGTAGGAAGAGAAAAGAGCGAGTGCTGTGCCTGAGATCCCCAGGTCCTGAAGAGAATAGAGAAGGATCTGGTGGTTCACGGTGTCAAATGCGGCAGAAAGGTCTAGAAGGATAAGGACAGAGGAGAGAGAGGCTGCTCTAGCAGTGTGAAGCTGCTCAGAGACAGCAAGGAGGGCCGTCTCTGTTGAGTGGCCAGCCTTGAATACAGACTGGTGGGGGTCAAGAAGGTTGTTGCTGTGGAGATAGGAGGACACTTGGTTAAAGATAGCTCGCTCCAGAGGTTTGGAAAGAAAGGGAAGAAGAGAGACCGGTCTGTAGTTGCTGACTTCAGACGGGTCGAGCGTGGGTTTCTTCAGGAGAGGGTTGACTCTTGCCTCCTTCAGAGAGTTGGGGAAACAGCCAGTTGAGAGGGAGCTGTTAATAAGATGGGATAATTGGGATAATTGTTTATCTTCTGGATTATATGGAGTGCACAAGTTGTCCAGAGGACTTGCTGTCCAATGTGCAGTGTGACCACTGTGTTCCTAGGAAAAATGAGTTTCTCTCCTAGCATTCGCCTCTGGATATCTGCCTGATAACAACCTAATTGTTGGGAACATTTATCTGTACTGGCAACTTGGAAAAGGGTTGGGGTTAGCGTACTACCCATCATCGCAGTACACCGATGGTACGCGGCAACAGTTCTGGATGTGTTTAAGGCCTCCTAGCCAGGAGGAGGAACCAGTCTGAAGTGGTTTGGTACTGTGCAGCAACGAGGATCAGTTCTAGTTCTGACTTCTGGTAGCAATCAGCACTCCTTGGATTGTCTCTGGCTCACCAGCTTTCCATAAAAACACTCAATACCACAACAACAAGATATTGACTTATTGGCTATCCTCAGCTTTGCGTTAGCATTTCTGGCAAAGAATTTTCCAGATTACTTAAATGAGGACAAACTCATCACTTTTATCATGCTAATCTTCTGTGATGTTTGGATTGAAAGCTGCATTATTCAAATCGAGCTGGGTTACTGTAATCTATATTACGCACCTGTAACTTTATGTTCAGACCTTTAAGTTTAGTTATTGTAAGTAAAGATTCCCTACAAATCAAAACATAAAATCAAATTCAAGATGAGGTCCAATAGCACAAAATAATAAAGAAATGAAAAATAAAAGCAATAAACAGACATAAATCACACAACCGATGTCATCATAATGTTCCATGTCTGTAGAGATAATTTGATACAAGTTTGTCCTCCCTCCCACATGACTCCCAGTGCCCCGATGGGTGGTGTCAAACAATGACCAAAACTACCAAAGGGGATGACACAAACCTGCATATAAAATAGAATATTATTCATGTAGCTCAGGAAGTGAGAAGGGCAAATATGGGGGAATTCCTAGTCACATTTCTGTTTTATGCCTATCTGATCTTGATTTTGTTCTCTACCTCCTTTTTGGTATTAGAGTCTTCCTCTCTTTTCTCATCTTGTAAATTAAGGAGAAATTTTTATCTTAATGGCATGCACAAGCCTGGTGATGTGGTTTTGGGTGGGCTGTTTGAGGTCCACTACACCTCTGTCTTCCCTAAACTGTCGTTCACTTCAGAGCCAAATCAGCTCAGCTGCCAAGGGTAAGTTTAACATTTGTGTAGCAACATGTGACAACATGTGTTGATGACTATAAATAACTATTTTCTTTTTAGTTGTTAACTATGACATGTTATGTACTAGCTTTGATACTGCAGGGTTCAGGCATGCCATGACCATGGCCTTTGCCATTGATGAGATCAATAAAAAAAACAATCTGCTACCTAATGTGACTCTGGGATACAGTCTTTATGACAACTGTGCTACACTTGTAATTGGATTCAGTGCTGCATTGTTGCTGGCCAGTGGTCAAGAGGAGCAGTTTTTGCTTCAGAAAGAATGTCTGGGGACCCCCCCAGTTCTGGGGATTGTTGGTGATTCCTTCTCAACATTTTCTATCGCCACCTCTGATGTTATAGGTTTATTCAATCTACCCATTGTAAGTTCACTTTCTTCAGTCTTGCTGTAGCCAAGCTTTTGATGTGCCATATTTGTATGTATTTCAGAATTGTA
Organism: Liparis tanakae; assembly: GCA_036178185.1. Classification (NCBI taxonomy): domain Eukaryota; kingdom Metazoa; phylum Chordata; class Actinopteri; order Perciformes; family Liparidae; genus Liparis; species Liparis tanakae. The sequence goes on along the minus strand of CM070099.1, from coordinate 16,376,785 downwards.
CAACGATAGGACAAAATATATAGAATCATTTTAAGCTCCAGGTTTACCAACACTCCTGTATTTAGTAGGAACAGGATTTTCTTCATTTAGATTTGAAAAAAGGGGCAATTGTTAAATAGATGAAATTGTTAGCATGTGTCTGATAATAAACATGAGAAGTAAAACCTTAATATACACTCTGTTTCTTTATAGGTGAGTTACTATGCCACATGCTCCTGCCTGAGTGATAGGCAAAGGTATCCATCCTTCTTCAGAACAATCCCAAGTGATGCTTTCCAGGTGAAACTCATGTCTAGAAATAACTATTGCAAAATATGTCAGATGTAGTATAATGAAGATCAAATGCACATGTTTTGTAAATTAAAGTACTGTATTTATGTGTCCATTGTTAAGAAAAGTATATAGATTTAGGAAAAAGAGTAGGATTATATTAACTAACTGTAATTGTATTGTGCGACATGATTATATTAACTAACTGTAATTGTATTGTGCGACATGAGTTGCTTTGTTTCCTCTGAATGATAATTCAAAACTCTGTACTAATACCCCTGCTTTCTATTCTATAAGGTGCGTGCTATGATTAAGATTCTCAAACGCTTTGGCTGGACTTGGGCTGGTCTGCTGGTCAGTGATGATGACTATGGACTCCATGTTTCCCAAACTTTTCAATCAGACTTGGCTCACTCTGGTGGAGGTTGTCTAGCTTACACAGAGATTTTACCCTGGGGTGAAAACCCTGTTGAACTAAAGAGGATTGTGGATATAATGAAGAGATCAACAGCTCGTGTGGTCATTGTGTTTGCGCATCAGATCCACATGATTCAACTCATGGAAGAGGTATCTTATCTTTTCAACTTGGTCTCACTTCCAAATTGTCAAATACTGCCACCTGGTCAGGGGGCCTCTACACCTTATACTGGTGCATGGAGGGAACTTTTAGCGTCTGTACACAATTAACCAAGCTTTCAACTGAATTCAACGTAAACATATCTGCTTCAATATTAGATGCTTAAAGCAACTGATGTAGTATAAAGTGAATACTAGTCGAAGAAATACAGAATATATACCCAGAAGACCACTGACTATGTGAAACCAAATGTCAACTTTGATTTGCGTTCACACCAAAAGTGTTGCGAACTTCCGTTAAAGCTTTTGGTTAATACAAAGTATTATGGTTTAATGTCAGCCCTTTGACTCATTAGTCACTTGTTTGTCAGGTGAGTCACGAGTCAAGTAACTCCTCGGGCTCTCGCTAGTCACATAAATTGTTCATCACTTGGTAGTCAGGTGTCAGTCAGTCAAGTCAGTCACGTTAATGTTAATCACAAACTTTTCCTAACCTAACTGAGTGGTTTTGTTGCCTAAACCTAACTTCCATTGAAGAGAGAAGTTTGTTTTGAAATGAGCCTCTGCATGTTACCAGTGGAAACTGACACTTTGTCCCTGACAAAATGACAGCAGAAGGCTACCGAGAGTGTCATAGTTTGAAGCTTAGGGCCAATGACCAAGTATTTCATGAGGGGGTGAGAACATGTTGATCTATTTTCTAATTCAGTGCTACAAAGTAGATTATATTTTTTTGTATTAAAATAAATCAATTTGATTCAATGAAATACACAGGTGGTGAGGGAGAATGTGACAGGTCTTCAGTGGATTGCCAGTGAAGCCTGGTCAGCAGCTGCTGTGCTCCAGACACCCCGCCTTATGCCATACTTGAGTGGCACACTTGGTATTGCCATCCGCCGAGGAGAAATACTTGGGCTCAGGGATTTTCTATTGAGAATACGTCCTGACCTACATATAAATAGTACTAATAATACGTATGGACATAGCATGGTAAGATTGTAATTTTACAATCTGATCTTTATTTACAATAATAATAATTGTCATTTCTGTTAAGACTTTGTTAAAAATACATTTCAGGTCATGCAGTTTTGGGAGTACACATTTGATTGTAGATTTGCACCACCTCCAGCAGGTTGGGTGGAGGCTGGGGGAGAAGTATGCACTGGACAGGAAGATCTAGAGAGTGTGGGAACTGAGTTGTTGGATGTTTCTGATCTCAGGCCTGAATACAATATTTACAAGGCGGTGTATGCTCTAGCACATGCCCTTGATGACATGCTGCAGTGCGAGCCAGGAAGAGGGCCTTTCAGAGGACACAGCTGTGCCACTTTGCAAATACTGGAGCCATGGCAGGTGTGATATCAGTTTACACTCACGCTGTTTAGTTTTTGAAAACAGATGTTGTATTTTTAGGTGTATTTATAAAATATTTTGTTGAATCAAGACATAACCTACGATTTCCATTAGGATGCCAGTTGGACCGTCCTGATTGTCTTTGAGTAGAATAATTAAACAAGTTGCAAGACAAGATCAAATTACCTTTCTTGATCAAAAAGCTTATATTGCACTATTTTTTTAAGCTTTTGTGACTAATTCCATATTCTATCACACAAAACATTTGAATATTTAGAATCAACCACAATTTATTTGTATTTGAGTCAAACCTTTTTCTTTTTGAATTACCTCATGTATAGCTGCTGCATTACTTAGAAAAGGTTAACTTCACCACATCATTTGGTGATGAAGTTTCATTTGATGAAAATGGTGATGCCTTACCAATATATGATGTCATGAATTGGCTGTTGCTCCCCGATGGAAGAACTAAAGTTCAGACAGTGGGGCTTGTTAAGCAGTTGGCCTCCAAAGATGAAGAACTTACACTTGATGAAGAGAAAATCTTCTGGAACTTTGACAACAAACAGGTTACACATTTATATTGTTTTTTATTATAGTACTGTATGAAACAAAATAAATAATTCAAACAGTTTAGAATAACTGTGATACAACTCATATACATCTCTTCAGTCACCCCTGTCAGTGTGCAGTGAGAGCTGCCCCCCAGGTACCCGCATGGCCAGGAAAAAAGGACAGCCTTTTTGCTGTTTTGACTGTGTACCATGCTCTGAGGGAAAGTTCAGCAATGACACAGGCAGGTATCATTATAAACCCATCATTGCATTTACAGGTGGGAGAAAACAATGTCCTTAATGCTCTGTTCTCGTGTTTTCATATAGACTCCATGGAGTGCACCAGTTGTCCAGAGGACTTCTGGTCCAATGTCCAGCGTGACCACTGCATTCCTAAGAAAACAGAGTTTCTGTCCTACCATGAGCCTCTGGGTATCTGCTTGACAACAACATCATTGTTGGGCACATTTATCTGTGCTGTTGTCCTGGGAATTTCCACCTATCATCGCAGTACACCTATGGTACGCGCTAACAATTCAGAACTAAGTTTCTTGCTCTTGCTGTCACTTAAATCCTGTTTTCTGTGTCCATTGCTGTTTATCGGCCGTCCCAGTCTGTGGACATGCCAACTGAGACATGCAGCATTTGGGATCAGCTTTGTGCTCTGTGTCTCCTGTATTTTGGTAAAAACCATAGTGGTTTTGGCTGTGTTCAATGCCTCCAAGCCAGGAGGAGGAACCAGTCTGAAGTGGTTTGGTGCTGTGCAGCAAAGAGGAACAGTTCTGGTTCTGACTTCTATTCAGGCAGCAATCTGCACTGCTTGGATTGTTTCTGCCTCACCAGCTCCCTATAAAAACACTCAATACCATAACGACAAGATTGTTTATGAGTGTGTTGTTGGGTCCACGATTGGTTTTGCAGTGTTACTAGGCTATGTTGGTTTACTGGCTATCCTCAGCTTCCTGTTAGCATTTCTAGCAAGGAATCTTCCAGACAACTTCAATGAGGCCAAACTCATCACATTCAGCATGCTGATCTTCTGTGCTGTGTGGGTGGCCTTTGTCCCTGCTTATGTCAACTCTCCAGGAAAATATGCAGATGCTGTGGAAGTATTTGCCATTCTGGCCTCCAGTTTTGGTCTCTTGTTGGCACTGTTTGGTCCCAAATGTTACATAATCCTGCTGAGACCAGAGAGGAACACAAAGAGAGCCATAATGGGGCGCACCAAGACATAAAGTAGCACTTATAACAGACCTGCTGTTTCATATTACTTTAAGATGTATCTGCGCACAATTGATCTACATAAAACAATGGCTGTGATTAAAAGTAGCAGTTGTTTTAGCATTATACATGTATTTATCCTACATGGAAGGTAAAAAACAGTAGGAAATGTAAATGAATAAAGCTATCCATAAAAAACTGAGTAAATTATTGTCTATTTTCTGGTTATTTAGGCTTTCTTGGGATTTAATACAAACAATAATTTAACTGTGGATAATTATACTAATTATATATCATTATATATTTTTTTATTTATTCTTTATTTCAGAAGCCAAGTTCCATCTAAAAATAACAGACATACAACTCCAAAGCAGGGAGAAAAAAAGAAGATACAACATACATAATACAGTTCATTAAAAAGTATGAAGACTTTTGTGCCAATGACGTCTTAAGTTCGAAGAAATCCATAGCAGCTCTTTAGAGGGTTGATCAGAGCCTCTACTATACAGTTCTCAGATTTTTCCAGTCGACACATGAAACCATACATCAATTTTCTCAAGAGCACCTCACAGGTTGGTACGTGCTTCGACACAAACAACTGACTAGCACTATGCCACCTAGGCACATGAAGCATCAATCTAAAAGCATAATTGTAAGCTACTTTCAGTCTCTGTAGACTCATTTTCCTGTGATTAGACCACAACTTAGCCGTGTACAATGGTGTTGTGTAGGTTCTAAACAGGGAACATTTAACTGAATCTGAGCACATAGAAAACTTCCTTAATAACATATTGACCTGAGAATATATTTTACAGCGCTGTCGATATATATCTTTGTCATCTGTCCAATCATCAGAAATGACATAGCCCAGATATTTTATTTCCTCACAAACACCAAGGGGACTGGCATATAAATAAAAAGGTTGGGAATGTTAATTTCCTGTCCTGATTACTTCTGACTATCATTATGTGCCTTTTCTTAGCATTATATTTTATATCATGATCTATGCCATAATGAGAGCAAACCCTCAGCATCTGTTGCAGCCCAGCACTATATGGGCTGAGTAAAACCAAATCATCTGCGTACATCAGATGATTGACAATAGATTCACCTACAAGACAGCCTGTATTTGTCTTATTCAGCTGGCTTGATAAGTCGTCCATGTAAACATTAAAGAAAAAGGGAGATAAAATGTCTCCTTGTCGAACTCCATTACCAACATTGAAAGGAGCTGATACAACATTGTCCCATTTAACATGAAAAGTTTGATTGGCATACCAGAACACCAAAATCCTCACAAGAGGTTTAGGGACCCCTCTCGCTAGCAGCTTCATAAACATTGTTTCATGACAAATTCTATTGAAAGCTTTGGAAGCATCAATGAAGCATAAAAATACAAATGAATTAAGACGTGTGTACCTAGAGACAATCTCCTTCAGAAAATAGATACAGAGATAAGTACCATGTTTTCTTTTAAACCCAAACTGATTGTCAGCAGTCAGGACATACATTTCCAATTTCATAATAATATTCTCTCAAACACTTTAGACAATATACTGGCTAATGCAATGGGTCGATAGTTGTCTATGCTGTTCAGTTTATAAGCCTTATCTTTAAGAACAGGCACTAACAGTACTGACATCATAGAGTTCGCTAGAACACCATGAACCATAATTCTAATAAGACTGGCATTTTTTTATATGCTCTGCAGAAATACAATCCATACCACAAGCTGTGTTATAAATATCTACTGATCTAACTACCACGTCTGCAGATAGACCTTCATATACATTATCAATTCTAACAGTGTTACTTTTAACACAATTAAATAGTTTACTGTAGTGCTCACGCCATAGATCAGTAATCTTCTCTGGACAACTAACCCCCTCGATATCAGAAGGGATGGGAGTTCTGTTATTATTTATGATCTTGACCTCCTTCTAGAAGTCAGTGAGATTGTTAGTCTGCATCTTTCTGGCCAGCGAGTCTGCTCTCATTGTGTTTTAATTTTTCTTAATAAAACAAAGTGCATATTTAAATCTAGCATTTGTGAGTTTTTTGTTATCAAGCAACACTCCCTGTCTGGGTCTGCCTGCCTCTGACCAGAGTCTGAAGGCCTCTCTAGCAGCAGCATGTTGCTCAGACACAAAGTCATTCCAGCCAGGCCGTATGTTAGGGACCTTAATCCTGTGATTAATAAAAGGTTCACTGGAAGCATAAAGACATTTGACGATATCGTCATACATGACACAGAGCTTTTCAGCATGTTTATCCTTGCAGTTCATATCCGTGCACATTAGGGCAACCCTAGGCAATTCAACATCACTGTGTAAGCTGTCAGTTAATAGAGAATATCTCTGCATATCCTCTTTGGTCACTTTTGACCAGTCCAGTTTACATGAGGCAGCAGCATTACCATTGTTGGCCAGCAGGGGTACACTCTCAACATTTAGCAGCATAGCAACTGGTATGTGATCAGTGGTGGCTAGCCCATAACATATCTCTATACTTTCCAGTGAGTCATGAGCATCGGCTGTGGTCACAATATAGTCTAGCCAGGAAGTTGTGTGCCACGCTTCACTTACATAGGTAAAGCTTGTATCAGGCAATAAAGTCTTACTTGATATAATTAATTTAGTTTCATTACAGAACTGCTGCAGATGTTGTGCGAATAAAGACTTATCTGACATGTCAGCATTAAAATGACCCATGACAAAGACACAAGATGAGCTGTTGTCCTCTATGAAGGACTGAATAAAAGCCAACCTGTTCAGAAATTCATCCTCATGGTCATAGGATTCAAATGGTGTGTACACATTTAAAATAGTAAATTTATTTTCATTATAATTAAACTCCAGCCCAATAGCCCAGTCAACATTAAGGCGCACCACCTTCACCATTGGGTCATATTTTATGTTCCACAGTATAGCTACACCACCAGCTATCCTCCCACGAACAATTCTCATGCTGAGATCGGTAGTGGATTCTCCAGCACCATGAAAGTTACTGTGTAGGGTGTTCAATGTATCAAAATCTTGCTTGGCCATCCAGGTTTCTTGGAGGCAGACAATGTCACTCTCATCCAACAATGTGTCTACCACCAAACGTCTTGATCTATCAGCAGCAGTATGTCCTACTCGGAGGCCACAAGCGTTGTAGGATACGACCCGCATTAATGATCTTCCACGGACCTATCAGGGCAGCTGGCCAGTGTGTCTGTCTTCCTGGTCTCTGCAGATAGGCCTCCAACGTTCACCCCAGCATCATGACTAAGCTGAAGCTCAGTACCCTGAGAGCGGGGGGTTGGCTCTGGTCTAGCCTCCTACTGCTCCTTTTAAAGAGACAAGGCTCATAGTAGCGTCGGACAAAGGCCCCTGAAGGCCAGAGCAGCAGGTCATACATCTCTTCCACATTATTGCATTCGGCGGTGACACATTTTTCGACACTTCACCTCCCGTTTCAGTTTCTCTTTTAAATTGTCACAAAGAGTACTGGCAGCCAAATTCAGATCAAACATAGTTGCGAATACACTCACCATCTTTGTTTTGACAGCCACTATGTTGCTGACCACACCAGTCCCGATTATGCCGGTCTTCTTTCTCTCATGCCTCGCTGGAGTTTTCACAGTGCGAGGTGTAGGGTGTCGATGGGCAGAGGTCTCAGGTAGCTGCTTCAGTTGACGTCCATCACTCACCACCTTGCTCCATGCAGGGGACTGTGCTTGTTTCTGGGCTGTATCCACGATTTGGGCTGGTTGACTGCTGTCGGTCTCCCTGGTCGTCGGTAGTGGTCTGCCATTAGCCCTGGAGGAGGTTGGTTCAAGGCCTAGGGGCTTCCCCGCCACAGTCAAAGGGCCCACCAAGGGATCCAGTTAGTTTGCCGCAGCAGAGATGCAGGTAGTTGAGGCCAAAGCGCCCAGGCCTGGTGGCTTCTCCAAAGCAATCAGACGTTCGTCAAGGGTTGCAGAAACCACCCGCAATGTTTCACTGGCTGTTACCTGAAAGTTAACTGTTCTCTTTAGGTAGTCAAAATCAGCGTTTATTTGCTGCATTTTGCCGAGAAGCGCTGACACGTCCATGTTGTTATATGAAACAGCAGGTAGTTCATCCGGACACAAATCTTGGTATATCTTCACCACATTCATTGAGCACTTGGAGGCACATTTTGACATTGTTAATGTCCTTCTTTTGTCCTCTATGCACTATCCAACGTATGCTGTTTGGGAAGAGTTCTGACAACAGTCTTAGAAGCTTCAATCCTTTCAGAACTGAAGCTGCTTGTAGCAAGCAAAACAATGTCATTGTGGCTCAAAGTTCGCAGTTTAATCACAATAAAATTCAAAAGTTCATCCTCAACTATGACTTTACCGTCTTTGGTATGGTAAATCTCCGGTTTAATCCGAGAAAACTCTTGAAAAGAATTTCCTGCACCATGCCGTGTTACTCCGGCGGCCATGATTGTTTCCAGCAGTGTTACTAGGCTATGTTGGTTTACTGGCTACCCTAAGCTTCCTCTTAACATTTCCGCCAAGGAATCTTTCAGACAACTTTAATGAGGCCACACTTATCACTTTCACCATGCTGATCTTCTGTGATGTGTGGACTGGCATTTGCCCCTACTTATGTCAACTCTCCAGGAAAATATGCAGTAGCTGTGGAAGTATTTGCCATTCTGGTCTCCAGAAGTCTCTTGTTGGCATTGCTTGAGTTCAAATGTTACATAATTCTGCTGTGCAAATGTTACATAATCCTGCTGAAACCAGAGAGGAACACAAAATAAGCAAGGTAAGGGCGAGGTGAATGTAACAAATTATCCTAAGCACTATGTAGTTATTCAACAAACACAATATAAGCAATACAACAAAAACAACTTTTTAAATTTTAATAGATGCTATTTTATAATACAATTTAGTTAACAGGGAATGGAGCTAGGTAAGTTCATCCTTCTTGGAAAAGTAGGAATGCTTTCATAAGTAATCACCCTTCCAGTTGTCCTGCCTGTAATCATATAAATAAAAGGTTGACAGACTATTGTCAAAATATGTCTTTCCCACATTTTTCTGCAGAATTGATTATATTTATGACATGCCAAGTTAGTATTGATGCCAGACAGATACTGTAACCCTCCTTTAAACTGACAGTCCAAGGGATGATGTAGTATTTCATGAACTTACTTGGTATGCTGTCACCATCTAGTGGACATATACATCCACATACATGGGATATACCCAGTGCTGATTTGAGCATTTGGTGTATTTAATTTGGTTCGCTTGTCACGCACAAATGAGGAATTATACTCCCTGTAAAGTAGCTCTTACCACACTGTAAATGTATTAAACTGTGAACCTTGTATTTTACAACAATGCAAATGGATGTTTTACTGAAAGGTGAAACAGTCTCTTTAATATCTACAACCCGATATATCTATCAAAGTCAATTAAAATTCAAATACAAAATATATTGTGGCTATCGTGCAAATTTCAATAAATTTTGTAAATGGCTAATTAAAGAATATTACTCCAATGGTGTGCAAATTAGGCCCTGCCCTTACTTTTGCGTATGCATGATGGGTGGCGCGTAGGATTAAATAATACTGAAAGTGAATAAAAGGACTTGTGATGGGTCATTAAAGTGGTAAACAGGAGGACCATCATGAGGGCATTTATGGATATCAACCTGGTGTTGTTTGTTCACTTCCTGTTGTTGTATTCCTACTTTTTTTGTTCTATGACTTCTAATCTCGATTCCACTTCCTGCCAATTAAAGGGACAGTTTCATCTAAATGGGATGCACAAGGCCGGAGATGTGGTTTTAGGTGGTTTATTCGAGATCCACTTCTTTTCTGTATTTCCTGACCTGTCTTTTACCTCAGAGCCCCAACAGCCTACCTGTCACAGGTTAGTCTGTCAGCGAAACATTGAAAAGAAAGTGGTGGAGGTCAATCATAATGGTGCATGTTTTTTATAATACGATTTTACAAAAATGAAAAAGCCATTCTTTATTCATGCCATTTTAGATACATACATTTTTTGCATAGCCTTTTTAGTTTTGTAATGGTATGTTGTGTTTTTTAATTGTGGTATGTTTGTGTTAGTTTTGATGTTCTAGGATTCAGGCAGGCCCAGACCATGGCCTTTGCTATTGATGAAATCAACAGAAACACCAACCTGCTCCCTAATGTGACTTTGGGATACAGTCTTTATGATAACTGCGTCAAACTAGGAATTGGATTCCGTGCAGCATTGTTATTAGTCAGTGGGCGAGAAGAGGAGTTCATATTGGACAATACCTGCATAGGAACCACTCCGGTCATAGGAATTGTGGGTGATTCTTCCTCTACTCGTTCTATTGCCATTTCCACAGTCCTTGGTTTGTACAGAGTACCTATGGTAAGTTATCCACTGTAATTTTTAGGGATCATTTTTTATTTAGTTTAAAATTGAATGTCAATCGTAAACATGGACCAAACCACCTAAGTTGAAACGGCCGGTGAAGGCGTTGAATGTTTTTAAGCTGTACAGTCTGTCTTTCACAGGTGAGTTATTTTGCCACATGTTCATGCCTGAGTGATCGGGAAAAGTTTCCATCCTTTTTTAGGACGATTCCAAGTGATGCTTTCCAGGTGAATATAAAATAATTTTCCCTAAAACATTCCCCAAAAATAACATCCCAGTACTGCAATGAAAAAAGTATTTCTTTTGTCTCACATTCCTTGTGCCATTGAAGCTGTTTTGTCTGAGCTAACAATGCTGAAATGCAATAACAGAAGATGGTCCATTGAGGAACCAGTCTATCAGGTTCCCCACTGAAAGATTATTCCAGCCTATGCACTAATCCCTCCACTCTATATTTACTTAGGTGCGTGCTATGATTCAGATTCTCAGGCACTTTGGATGGACTTGGACAGGTCTGCTGGTCAGTGATGATGATTATGGACTTCATGCTGCCCGTTCCTTTCAATCTGACTTGGCTCTGTCTGGTGGAGGGTGTCTGGCCTACCTCGAGGTTTTGCCCTGGGGCAATGACCCAGCAGAACTAAGGAGAATTGTGGATGTGATGAGGACATCTACAGCTCGTGTGGTCATTGTGTTTGGACATGAGAGTCACATGATGAACCTCATGGAAGAGGTTGGGCCAGTAGTTTAATCATAAGTTAATATCATTATATTAATGTTTCATTTATCAAACAGAGAGATTTTATTTCTGTAAAAAAAAATATTTGAATTGAATAAATCACACATCTTATTGTTCAAGGTGTTGTTAGCACGGTATTAGATTGAAATTACTAACTGAGACAAATTACATTGACCTTTAGTTATCATGAAATGTATCACTCATAATTATCTGTAAAACAGTATGAATTTATATTTTTTTATATAATGCAATGCACAGGTAGTGAGGCAAAATGTGACAGGCCTGCAGTGGATGGCCAGCGAAGCCTGGATTGCAGCTACTGTGCTTCAGACCCCCCGACTCATGCCGTACATAGGTGGCACTCTGGGCATTGCCATCCGCCGTGGAGAAATACCAGGTTTCAAGGACTTCCTGTTAAAAATACGACCTGACCTACAACACAACAACAGCTATGGAAATAGCATGGTAAGTTTAACCTTGCAATATGATCTGGTATTTGTAATAATAATACATACTATTGTCATCATTTATGACACTCTGTTTTGAATACATTTCAGGTAAATCAGTTCTGGGAATACACATTTCAGTGCAGATTTGCACCACCTCATGAAGGTTGGGTGGAAGCTGGGGGATCACTATGCACTGGACAGGAAGATCTAGAGATTTTGGAGACGGAGTTCTTGGACATTTCAAACCTTAGGCCAGAGTACAATGTGTACAAGGCTGTGTATGCCCTGGCGTACGCTCTTGATAACATGCTGCAGTGTGAGGTAGGGAGAGGCCCTTTCAGGGAGCACAGCTGTGGTGATTTGCAAAGACTTGAGCCATGGCAGGTAGGATATCAGTTTACACTCCATCTGTTTGTGTGACTAAATCCTGTGCTTCAGCAGTTATTGTGGAGTAGCGTAAGTGTATATAATTAAATACAAAGCTATAATTTCACTAATCCTAAAGCAAATAGATGAAATGATTTCCCCCAATGCTGGGTAACAGCTCTGGATAGCAAAATCAAACTCTTGTCAGTAGGTATATAGTATTATCAGTTATGTGAACTCTCTTTAAAGCAAATAAGTTATGTTAGAATGGTTACGTGTAAGCACTGATCTGTTCACCATGGTTATTTTTTTATCTGTCCTTTATTTAATATTTTCCTCTCTCCCTTATGTTGATACTGATAGCTTGTGCATTACTTGGAAATGGTTAATTTCACCACACCATTTGGTGATCAAGTATCATTTGATGTGAATGGTGATGCAATACCAATATATGATGTCATGAACTGGCTGTCGCTCCCTGATGGAAGAACTACAATTCAGAATGTGGGTCAGGTTAAAGAGTCAGCCAAAGGTGAAGAACTCACACTTGATGAAGACCAAATCTTCTGGAACTTTGAATCCAAAGAGGTCATGCCTGATTATTTAGACAACATTTTTTTATCTGATGGATGACTCATTATAGCAGTGTAAATAAGTGTAGAGTAATATATTTATTTTTCTACATATAGCCACCCAGGTCAGTGTGCAGTGAGAGCTGTCCTCCAGGAACCCGAATGGCCAGAAAGAAGGGTGAATCTGAGTGCTGTTTTGACTGCATCCCTTGTTCTGAAGGAAAGATCAGCAATAAGACAGGTTGTTATTCAGTTTTAAACATTGCAATTTGAAAATATAATGTAAGCATGTATCTTTACACGTTCCCTTTCTTCTTAGACTCCCTGGAGTGCAGCAGTTGTCCAGAGGATTTCTGGTCCAGCCCTCAGCGTGACCACTGTGTTTCGAAGAAAACAGAGTTCCTCTCTTATCAAGAGCCTCTGGGTATCTGCTTGACAACCACCTCATTGCTTGGCACATTACTATGTACTGTAATCCTCGGGATCTATATCTATTATCACAGTACCCCTATAGTGCGTGCCAACAATTCAGAACTTAGTTTCCAGCTCTTGCTGTCACTTAAATCCTGTTTTCTGTGTTCATTGCTGTTTATCGGCCGTCCCAGTCTGTGGACATGCCAACTGAGACATGCAGCATTTGGGATCAGCTTTGTGCTCTGTGTCTCCTGTATTTTGGTAAAAACCATAGTGGTTCTGGCTGTGTTCAATGCCTCCAAGCCAGGAGGAGGAACCAGTCTGAAGTGGTTTGGTGCTGTGCAGCAAAGAGGAACAGTTCTGGTTCTGACTTCTATTCAGGCAGCAATCTGCACTGCTTGGATTGTTTCTGCCTCACCAGCTCCCTATAAAAACACTCAATACCATAAAGACAAGATCGTTTATGAATGTGTTGTTGGGTCCACGGTTGGTTTTGCAGTGTTACTAAGCTATATTGGTTTACTGGCTATCCTCAGCTTCCTGTTAGCATTTCTAGCAAGGAATCTTCCAGACAACTTCAATGAGGCCAAACTCATCACATTCAGCATGCTGATCTTCTGTGCTGTGTGGGTGGCCTTTGTCCCTGCTTATGTCAACTCTCCAGGAAAATATGCAGATGCTGTGGAAGTATTTGCCATTTTGGCCTCCAGTTTTGGTCTCTTGTTGGCACTGTTTGGACCCAAATGTTACATAATCCTGCTGAGACCAGAGAGGAACACCAAGAAAGCCATAATGGGGCGGGGCATCCAGTCATAAAACACGCAGTATAGTTATAATTGATTCCTTTTTTCTATACAATACCGCTGGGCAGATGACTTGGCTCATAGATGTAATAATTAATGTTTCCCACAAGATTTAGTGAGTATATGAGGGAGGACCTCTGACCCTCTGGGGGGGGGGGGGGTACAAATATGTTTGTACTGTTTAAAGATAAATGCATCAATCTGGTGCACTTTAAAAACAAAATTAGGAGGCGAACTCTAAGAAGAATGCTCTTGTAAACAATGTGGTGCCTTTGTTCTAGCAGAGATGAAATGTAACCAAATGCATTTTCTGTAGGCTACTCTAGTACTGAAGTCTACCACTTCCCGCTTTAGGTTACTTCATACTAGTCCAATACATCTTAAACATAATATGTATGCATAATAAAGTAGTTGTACACCAATAATTAAAAGTCAATGATAAAGGCCTACTGTAAATGTATACATGTTACAGTACAGTATATCATGTTGTTAATACTTTTATACTTATACTGTATTATTACACTTCGCTCTAATTACTAATTGTATCGGAACATTTTGTACGTATGAATAGTGATGACATAAGTAATGTCACTTATTTATGGAAAAATATGTCACAATAACCATGTTTCTAGACAGGTCTGGTGGGTTGCCGACATTGCTTTAGGCTTTGCACTAAAGAAAACAATTGAATCACAGCGTAGTTCAAAGAAACATCTGCAAGTTCAGGGACATCACTACCACTGCCGAATTAGAAGGTGACGGAGAAACAACAACACTGCTTCCCTGTTGTCACATATGGCAACATGTCGCCGTCCCTGTGAGTTACATAAACAACTTCATTGACAACAAAAACATTGTTACAATTTGCAGTAGATTTAGAGTCTGAAAAAAATAAATATATATATATATATATACATAAATATATATCGATCAGCAAACTGTTTGGTGATTAAGTTTGTCTGGTATATGTTAAATTCATTATTTACATTATTTAACATTTTTAAAAAACACCTGATATTTTAGGTGTCTGCTCAAAGTAACATACCCAAACCACAAAAGCTATTTCAATAATATTCAATTCAATTCAGTTTATTTTTATAGCCCAATTTCACAAATTACAAATTGCTTTACAATCTGTACAAATAAAGGCAACACATGTGAGCTTTTGTTCGGATGTATAAATATTAGTATATATGTTACTGGTTAAGAGTAAATAAAGATGATATACAGCAACAACAAAACAGTTTCAGGTTTGCCTAGAAAAAAAAGCACTTTTAGAATGAATAACTTTTGGAAGAGGAAGTAAAGCAAAGGCCTAAAATCATCCATATAATAGCACAACCTTTTTTTGTAAAAATAATTTAGGCAATGTCTCTAAATTGTGCATTTGGGCACATTTGAGCACCATCTGTGACATCAGACTTTTCCCATGTACCAAATCATATATTGCACTTCTATATTACTTATGGTGTTCAATACATCAAAATACATCATTCTGTGGCTTTACAAAAGTAAATTAAAGATAAAAGAACGATAAAACAAAGTGGTGCTGTGCACATGCGTCCTTTGCGTAAAGCCGTTTTTTTGATCTGTCACTCATGAGCTGTTGCACACGCAGATATCTCCGCTTGTGGAAGGCCGTGTTTCAAAAAACTACACGTCTTTGGAATCCTTAGAGCCAATAGAATCGATTGGTACCAAGAAAGACAAGATTGACAGCATTGTGAGCCAAAAGGATACAGAAAGGCATCGCCATCTTTGAAATGTGAAATCAGATTTGCTGAAATTGAACTTCCTGTCAGCTGATGTGAAGAATATATTCTTTTGCTTGGCTTGTCATGTGTAAAGTGGAAAGGTCACGAAAGGTCAAAAGCTTCAACAGGGCATTCCAGCACCTGATTGATCAAATAGAGGATCGTGAAACACAAGAAAGAGTCTTATGCATCCCCCCTTCCCCACACACGCTCATCTTAAGGGATGATTATTGCAAAGAGCACCGCTCACTCTAAAAGTATGAGAAGCATTAATCAGCACAGACAAAAGATAAGGAACGGTCCAGCTGTGGCAGTAAATGTCCGAAGTCAACCACAGGCCCTCCCTTTGACCCACACCTATAGGGGCCTCTTTGTTGCTCTCCTGGGAAACGGCCTTCTGGAGACGGCTCGTCCCATCCCGGAAGAGATAAGATTGTCATGGAAGACTCCCCAGCCCAGTGGAAGGAGCTACATTGTTAATCACCTCTTCCTTTGTCACAATTTTTCACATCATATGCATTCATTGGCGGCCCACAAGAGCCAATGAAGGAGCAACAACGGCGGAAGCAGAGGACGAAGAACCAATGAGAAGACACCACCCTCATTATTTCAGACCAATCAGAACGGTTCTGATGGACTATTTCAATGGCCGCACACGCTCTGCTCAGCATCCTTTGTCCAGCTCTGAGGCCTTGGGGCGTCGGGGCTGGAATTGGGTCCATGCACATGTCTGTCTATTTTTATCTTATCTTTGAATAAAACGCTTGATAGATTTAAAGTAAAAGTCTACCGCTATTTTCTTTCAGTGAGAACCGTCCAGGTGTGTTCCTGTCCATCCTCAACACTGACTATGACGTATTCTCCATAGGCCCATCTTGTTTTTAAAGGAACATACACAGACATATGTCAGCTTGAATCTGTTATTCTTCTAAACAACAAAAGTAAGTTGCATGTGATGGCTATAAAGCTATGAAGCGATTACAGTAATGTGGCTGTGTTCTTTGGGTCATATCTCCGTGTCGCTTTGGTGCAGAAGGATAATATAAAGATATTTAGAATCTGTGTGAAGTCCTCTTGCTTTCTCACATCTCATATTTTACGATAGGGAGATACGTGTCGTGTTAAAAACGTTCTGAGTGGGCCGAATACTGACAAAATTATGATTAGGATATTTTAATAATTATTTTAGTTTGTGTTTGAGGTGTGTTGAAATGGTTTACTGATATTTGTAGCCCAAGTTGTGTTCTTTAATTTCATGTGTAACATCAATATATTTGCTCATGTTTATTATAATGCTTTTGATAGTTGAACCATGATGTCCAAAAAATGCCCCAAATGGGGCTCTTGGTGCTTAAATGGGTGGTACATTAAAAACAATATACATCATGCTACCATGCAGCATCTATTCTTAAAGAGGAACTTGCAAATGTAAATAAACCGTTTAAATCCAAACTTACATCCAATATCCAACATCTAAAGTTAAATAAAATCTTGGATATGGAGTGTTGTGACTTATATATGTCTAAATTAGAAAAAACTCAAATTATCTCATGTATTTCAAAATATCAAAATAAACCATAATCCTTTATTATCTGGTACAAAGGAATTGCAGGCAACTTATATTAATTATTTATTTTGGTGGAAATTATACATGACAAAATGCAAGATCAATGACTGAAATATGTTCATATTGTAGATGGATAGATGGATGGATGGATAGATAGATAGATTGATAATAAATTAACTTCTAAATATGCAAAGCCTCTAACTTCCAGAGTCAGTGTCTTCTTCAGGAATGGCTGACACTGTTGCAGGGTTAGAAAGCTATGCATACACATAGTATATACTTGCTGCTCAATTTAACTACAACGTTGCTGTCTCTACATGCATAGAAAATAAGCAATGTTAATGCAATAACTGCATTTGTATCTCTCAAGAGTATCATTGCTGCTAATATTATGCAAGAACAAGTTAAGTGGCTGCTGGTGGCAGATTAAAAGATGTTTCCTTCACAGGCATATATTCTTACACCAGAATTTTAATTCCAATTTTTTTTTTGGGACAGTTTTATTTTGTTGACGTAGCTGACAATAGCTAGTTATATTAGAATAGTATGGTGACCTAGCTATCGTTAGCTAGAATTGACCTAAATAACATAAACTAACATTAGCTTGCGAGAATAGAATATGTTAACAGATAACTAATAATATTGGACCTATTTCTCTTTCCCACCAGTAATGGATGTCAAGGTGAAGTAATGTTCAAATAGTTTGTGCAGTTATCTTTTCAAAATATATCAAATATATTCTTAGGTAAACAGAGCTGCCAACTTTTCAAAAAACCTTGGAGTGAGATTTTGTCGGGGGTGACCAAAATGTTGACGCGCACACAGCCACATGTGGTGGTGGCTCAAATATCAGGACATTTGAATTAATTTGGCATTGTATCCATGTTGTACCTGCATTCTGGCCTGGCAAATGTCTTTTACGAGGCATCTTTGCTACCTTAAATAATTAAAATGTTTTTAATAACTCTATTCTCATTTACAAAAACATGTCAAATTCTATTGCACAAATGTCCTGTCTTTATGTTAAATTCTTTAGAATACATCTTACTTGTTCAAAGTATTGTTTGAAAAACTTTGAGAGGGTCCTTTTCCTAGGCCTGCAAATAAAAAGATAAATGCTATGTGGGCAGCGCTTAAACAATTATATGATGTTTTGAGCATGCAGTATACCGAGAGGTCAACAAGGTGCTCTCTTGCTTGTTATGACAGCTGACATCACCACACGATCACACAAAGAAACACAACACATTATTTATTTCAAGATGTAAAGTTTAAGAGAGTGAGTACTTAAATGAACCACATGTCATTAACAGCTCTCAGGTTCTAAAGACAGGTAAGAGTGACTGATGCTTTATTTTCATTGGTTGCTGGATTAAATCTTACCCAGATACAACAGATAGTTTTTTTTGTGATTGGCTATTGTGTAGCCCAGCCTTTCTTTTTGATTGGCTGATAATTGGCATCTCGCAGCAGACCTCCAGGGGAGCGTTTGATTTCTCGACCGTGAGGTCAGCGGAGCCAGCTCATGTTGGCGCTGCGGCACATTAAAACATTAAATAGCCGAGAGGTTTTTTCAGCGTGATAAATACGATGTATGGCGGGAGTGCGTGACTTAAGACCGAAATGCGTGAGTCTCACTCTCAATGCGTGACACTTGAGAGCCCTGCATTAACATACCGTAGTCTCTGCTCGCTGTGTCTGTTTGAACATCTTCTGCTGCTGCTAACCTCGGGACTCTTTGGGGTAAATAGGATGTGTATGCAGCGAACAGGTTTACAGATGCGCTCCTTAGCACCATCTATCGTCGCGGAGTTTGAAAAGGAACCAACGCGCTTCGGCCCAAATCAGACTTTCTTTTGCCGTGAGAAATTGGTTGTGTGGCGTGAGAGCGTGTGAAAACACGCAAAAGCGTGTGTCACACGGCGAAACCGTGAGAGTTGGGAGCTCTGGGTAAAACAATTCTGTAATAAGACATGCATGAATGTGCTAAAGCAGCCCGTTCTGTAGTTCTGATAAGTGGCAAACAATTACAAACCAAATCATATTAAATTCACACTTGCATTCATGACTCATTTCTGAAAGGTAAAGTTAAATTATTTCAAAGATTTTTACAATAAAAAATCTGTCAGGTCAAATTTGACCTAGAGGAGCCAGCTTCTATTCTGTAATTGGTCTTTTAATAGTGACTACAATAAAGACAACAACTGACACATTACACTTTATTTTTTATGTTTTTTATGGTTTATTATCATCACTAATTATATTATATATATATGTTATGTAGAGATGTACTAGACAATAAAGCAACAATAGTTGTTTGATATTTCATATTTTTGGAGGGTAAAAATGTTAAAGTTTCATGACACTAAACTTAAGGAATGAGGAATGAATTCAAAAAACATGTGGATTGTTAATTTATTCCTGTCAACGACCCATCATGTGTTTCTTAGTGTTTTTCTCAGGGCGACAGAGAATGATGAAACATTTGGGGGCAAAAAGACAGAGCAGTAAACCATAGCTAGAGGCCAGGATTGCAAAAATCTCTACAACAACGACATACTTCCCAGGAGAGCTAACATAAGCAGGAACAAAAGCTATCCAAACAGCACAGAATATCAGCATGCTGAAAGTGATCAGTTTGGCCTCGTTGAAGTTGTCAGGGAGTTTCCGAGCAAGAAAGGCCAGGAAGAGACTGGTGCAGGCCAGCAGACCAATGTAGCCCAGAACCAGAGAGAAGCCCACCACAGAGGCCATGGCACACTCCAAGGTGACCTTTGACCCTTGGAAACCCAAATCACGTTGAGGCACAGGGGGGCTGAGGGACAGCCATGTCGCACAGATGATAATCTGTATTCAAATAAAATGTAATAACATTGATGTAAAATATCGTATACCAAAGTCTATTTGTATATGTATATACATTAAAGAAAAGTAGTACCTGTACACAAGTAAGAAAGCAAACACTTCCTCTCTGTTGGCCTTGACCAAACCACCTAATCAAGGCTTCAGCACCTGGACGAGCTGAGCGGAAAGCTGCCAGAACAACTATAGTTTTGACTTGGAGGCAGGAAACACAAAGTACAAAACTGATCCCAAAAGCTGCCTGTTGGAATCGACAAGCCCAGACTGATGGACGACCAATGAACACCAGTGAGCACAGGAAGCACAGCTCCAGGGAAAGGAGAAGCAGGAAGCTCAGTTCTGAATTGTTGGCCCGCACCTACAATTTAAAAAAACACATGAAAATGAAGCCAACCACATTAACCACAAGCCAAAAAGGGCATGTTTAAAGTGAACCTAATGTTTTCTTATCAAACGTACCTTGAAAAAGGGCATGTAAAGGTATTAGATGAAGCAAATCAATTAGCACAGTGACATGTCGTTGAAAATGTACATTATGGTGTTGTTTACGTTATTCAATGAGCTCACCATTGGTGTTTGACGGTAGTAAAGAAACACCACAAACACAGCTGTTGTCACCGCAGCACCAGATACAGCTGCTGTAGTCAGGGTGATGCCCAAGGTTTCATTGAAGGAAAGGAAGTCCAGCTGACGAAGGATGCAGGCAGTTTGCTCAGGATTGGACCAAAACTCATCTGGACAACGTTCACAGTGAAGAGAATCTGAGGGAGGAAAACAGAGGAGTTAGGAAAGTAAAACACAAAAATGAAAATGGAGGGTTTCTAATGGAGTAATTCCCTCACCAGTTAGATTGCTGATCTCCCCTTCAGCACATTGGATACAGTCAAAGCAGCAGAGAGGTTCTCCTTTCCTGTTGGCCTTTCGGGTACCTGGCGAACATCTCTCACTGCACACTGAAGTTGGCACCTAAACATCAAGTAAAACCATATTCTCAAGACAAAATGCCTTGGGAATCCCATTTTGGTATCGGCCTCAATCAATATTGTTCTTTTTAAACTACCTGATTGGATCCTGTACTCCACTGAATAGCCGATTCATTAAGGTGGATGTCAAAGCCGTCTACACGACCAATCGAAACCATTTTGAGTGACCCCTGGGGGGTGTATTGCCAATTGACAAGGTCGTACTTTGCTGGAATGTCTGCACCTTGGAAATGAAACATTTCACCCTGTGGTGTGGTGAAATTCACGTTGTTCAGGTGCTGCAACAGCTGAAAGTATAAAGATATAATAAATACTTAAATTGACGCACTGACAGAGCATGTGCAAAATAATGTATCTGACAAACCTTTTCTGAGGATTAGTATTATCAGAATTTGATACGCAATTTTTTTAAAGCAAAGTGTACATTTCAACGCTCAGGCAAATGCTGATTATCAAATGAATTAAATTTAATGAATATCGTTATTTTATTTTAGATGTGTTTGATAAAAATGAGTTGGACTAACTCAATTACATTGTATTGCACTGATGTGCTAAATTTGAGTTGGAGTTGCATATATTATTGGATGGAAAACCTGCCAACACTTTAATTGAGTTCATCCAATGAGCCATTTCTTTGAGTGTATTATCAGAATTTGATACGCAATTGTTTTTTAAAGCAAAATGTCCATTTGGACGCTCAGGCAAATGCTGATTATTATGCTTACCTCTATGTGTTTTATATCCTTTGGAGAGGCACAGCTGGAGCTGTTGTTTCCAGGTGAGCTTTCTCTACCAGGGCAGGACAAGAGGCTGTGAAGGGCGTGGGCTGCAGCATAAACAGCAAGGTAAACATTATATGTCACCCTAAGCTTGGAGGTATCAGTGAAGTGATTATTGACTCCCTCTAGGGACTCTGTCCCACTGCACAGTAGCAGAGAACCTTTCTGAGTCAATCCATTTGCAGGAGGCGATGTAGAAATATTTAATGGGCTTCCAGATTTGAAAGATGGAGAGGAATGTGTAAAGAGAGGTGAGGCCTCAGAACTGCAGCCAAATTCTGCCTCCCAGAATTGTCTTAAGAACTCATCTTCAGGACGATGGATTGGGTTCAACCATTTGATATAATTTTCAAAGCCAGGTATAATTGAACTTTTAATGGCAACACCAAAAACCCCTTTTGCTACTTTAGTTGAGACAACATTTCGGAGAAGATCACCACTGGTGCTCCAAGCCTCACTGGCCAGATATTGTCTGTCAGTCACCTAGTGAACGCAAGAAGATAATATCAAAAGATCAAAATGCACTCTAAAAGATCAAATTAAGATTATTTTTTTTAAACTGTATCCTTGTCATATATAAATATCTCTATTGCATTTACTATATTCAAAACACAATTGTATTCCAATTGCTCACATTTATCGTGGCTAGTTGCAGGAACAGTTCCCTCACTTCTGTGTACCAGCTAAAGATCAGAATCACTTTTGCAGTCGAAGCCTGAATAGCGAGGGCTGCTCGTCTGGCGTCACTCACAATGTTTTGCCTTTCGAGAGTCTCTACAAATGCCAGACACACGCCGGCCTTCTGAGTCTCCTCCTGAAAAACCTGGCACATACAGTTAAAAGGAGCAAAAAGATTAGATTTAAAGAAAACATTGCGCAATAGCTTGCTTTCTTCAACGGATGGAAACACCTTCATTGCCACAAGACCATAATCGTTGTTTGCTACAACTGCTCCGATCCAGGTCCAGTTGAAGCGTATGCAAAGCTGGGCAATAGCTCGGGCTTGGTAAATATCACTGGGTATGGTCCTGAAGAAGTTTGGATACTGGAGTCTGTCACTCAGACAGGGACAGCTAGCTGTGTAGCTCATCTAAAGTACATGACAAAAACACATACATACAATGATAGATATTCTAAAATCACATAGTCATTCTTAAATTGCATGCATATGAATAGTGTTATCATTTTAATTTTTACCTAAGGATTCTAGGGACTATTCTTTTTTAAAGAAGAAGACTGCGCTTACTGCAGTTCAAAGTAAATAACTCCCTTTTTACTGTGAGGATAGCCACATGATGGTGAGAAAACATTTCAAGTCAATACATTAAATCAAATAAATAAAAATGAACAACCTAAGAAAGTGTGTTAAATTATTTAGGATTAACACCCAACTCACTAGAGGAACAGCGAGCGGCCCCAGGATTCTGGAGAGTATCTGAGCTGTGCCGGACGAGGAGCCACCGATAATCAAAGAAACAGTCTGCTGACCTAAAGAAAAGATAAGATTTAATGAAATAAAGTAATGTGTTAAGCTTTGGTTTTGTTTCAGGCACATCATTTTGGTATTCATGCTTTCATCATATTATTCACTTGTTGTTAATATAGAAGGATTTACATCAGCTCCAAGGGAAGTATAATTATGTACCTCTCTTTTTTCTGATGCCGTCTCCAGCAGAATAATCTAGCGGAGCTGTTAAATTACAACTGACACTGGCTCCTCCAACCAGTGACAGAGCTGCCTGCATAGCCCAGGTGGGAAGGCTACAGCTATCATGTATGTGGTAGCCAAGCTTCACACCAGGCAGCAAAGTTGCACTGTGATTGATTTCTTCCACCGCAAACACCATAGCATATATGTATTGTAATGTAAGATTTTCCAAACTGAGACCACGGAAGAGAAGAAATGAGAGAGATATTAATCAAAATGCTGAAGTGCCTGTGAAAATTTGTAATCATTTGTGAATATTATATGTAATTACTAAGTGCCATCATTCTAGTATAACATGTTTTAACTAGAACATTAACATGTGAATCTGAACAAATCATCAGTCATTAACTGTTATAGAAAAGATACAGCTAAAAAAGGCTTTTTGCGTTGGTCAAACATATGCATCTAGAGTTTTCACAGTAAACAGTACAGTTTTACCCTGTGCAAGATTTGTAGTATGTCAGCTGAGTGAAGTCGTTGTCTATAGCTGGAGGCTTGAAAGAAAGACTAAAGAGCCCACCAATCATTACATCTCCCTCCTGAAACAGACCCTCATCGCTCGGTGATGCCCACTGGGAACACGTCGCTGTCTGAACCACCTGTAACCCCACCCGGATCTCCAGCTGTCTGTCCACAAGGCCGACAAGGAACAGGGATAAGCACAGCCTAAGACTAAGGAAACTGGATAATAAAGACATGGATGGAAATGTCCTGGGCACTTTAAATATGTGCAATATAGTCAGTTAGATACTATAGGTTGTCATTGGCAAAACAGATAAATATGAGGTAGAATAAATAAACTGTCAACTTATCCTGAAATTAAAATGTGGTCAAATCCAGCTAAACATCTAAAACAATTAAATGAAAAAATTTAAATTACTTCCGATACAACTCATAACTGACAAGATATATGACACACAGACACACACACACACCCTCCTACTCTGCACAACATAGATGTTGTTCTGGGTATTTATACAGGAACTACCAGAGTATTTACCTGGAGGGCACTGGCCATAGATATCCCAACAGAGTTGCATTTTCATCTTTAACATTTAGTTGATGAATTAATCCACAGTGAGTTTAATTCAAAGCCTCACCTTTCACACCAGGGCCAACAATATGGTTGTTTTCACTAAAGTCATTATAAAGACCTTTTGAGAAAGTTTTTTTTTAAAACACTATTATGAAGGAAAGTCAATAAGTGGTGTATCCAATGGTATATGGTATCTAAACAGTAAAATTGGCAGTGTCTTTAACATTTAAAGAGTAGATTTGAACACTTAGCCAGTGAACATATGGTCCCTTATCTTTAGAGAGTGAAAGTAACACTGAACATAGTGTTAACATTTTAGTGTTAACATAACTTTGGTAAGAGTTATTATTTTACTCTACACTACACTGAGAAGTGTTCATTTTGATTAACACTATTCAAACTGTCAAATAGAAATAACACTTGTAGTGTTATTTCTATACTTCTTAGTGTAGAAAATGAACTCTTACCAGAGTTGTGTTAACTCTGGAATGTTATCACTATGTTCAGTGTGCCTTTACATTACATTTAGCTGACGCTTTTATCCAAAGCGACTTACAATCATACACCACAGACACAGCTACAAGAAATCACTCAGGGTTAAGGGTCTTGCTCAAGGACACATTGACTAGGGCGGTGTGTGAACCGCTAACCCCCTGTTTGAAAGACGGACCCACTAACCACTGACCCACAGTTTACTGGCTTAGTGTTAATATACTCTTTAATTTGACCGTGTAGCTTTGGACTCGGTCACGTTAGCCATCTGCAATTCGGTATTTCAAGACACAAAGACAACTCAAATGTAGGTTTTTCCAGAATTAGAACGTGCACGATGAAACTCAATTTGAAAGGTGCAGGAGGGGGCGGAGCTTTCCAGAGTAACAGTGAACATTGTCATCACTCGGGGTTTTACTCTGGCTCTAGTTGTAATAACTCTGACACAGAGTCAATTCACTTTAACACTGTTTATTTTACATAACACTGAGGGCTATTTACTCTTGCTATTGTTGTAATTACAATTAAAGAGTCAACTACTTTGACACAGATGTGTTAACACTGAGAAACTTACTGTGTAGTAACTTTAAGAATAGTTAAAACTTTATTTTCCAGATTTGTAAAAACAACATCTATTTGCAGACTCTAAAACCTCACTATGAACTATTGTTATAGGGGCATTATGTTTTTGTAGAAACTAGATACAATAATGGGCAGCCATGTGTACAATTTGCATATCCTCCCCCGTGCCAACATGGGTTTTCTGAAGGTTCTCTGCAGAAAACCCATCGTTTTATCATTATCACTACTGGTTTTCTTTACTGTTTATTATGTATATCATTCTTTTTGGATTTGTTTGTGTCTCTTGTGTGCCCTTCACTCCTTGCTGCTATAACCCAGTAAATTTCCCACTGCAGGGCAAATAAAGGATTAGCCTCCTCAACATCTCAGAAATACAACGGCAGACATTTTGGGCCCGCTGGTACATCTGACTTGCATGTGTACTAAACATGTGTGGGGCCCTCGTTAACAATGGACATAATAACAGGAACTAGACATTGACCCTCTTCCGTCATCCAAAGGTCAAAAAGCATTGTCTTGCTGGTCAACATCTGCTTTTATACCTCCCGGACGTCCCGGTCCCAGGGGAGATATTCACTTCTCATTGGTTAACCAGTCAAGGTAAAACATTAGTCCTAATCGACTCATTGGCTGAGTCGTCTGTCCGTCGGTGTGGAAAGCGTGTCCACGCCCCTTGACACTTGAAGTCATCTTCATCTTCCTCTGCGTGGTCGCTCTGAATGGCATCGCAGGGGTCCTTCAGGATGCCTTTTAGTCTGCTCCTCAGACTCTCCGAGCCAGGTGTGAACTTCCTTCCAGGCCCCAATCCGCATCAGAAAGGGTCTCTCCATGTAGGGGGGAAGGGGAATCCCTTGGTGCAATTGATCTGTCTCTTGGCACATGATGAGATTCATTTTACCAGTTACAGTAATCCAGTCAATAATAATCCACAGACATTTACCAAACAATATTGTAAATTATTAAACAATAACACACATTCTATAACAACATCTATGAAGTTATGGTATATTAGTAAATCCTAATTTACATATCACTTTAGTAAATAGTCTAATTCAACACAAGTATAGAATTTTTCTATGCCACAGAAGTATCTTTATGTATTTCAGGTCTAACAATGTTATTTGCAACTAAAATGTAACCAATACAACACACAAATTCATCAATAGATGATATTATTAAGGCAGTAAAGGACTAAACAGAACAAAATGGAATGAAAAACAATGGTTGGATGATGAGAGTTTACAAAATAAAAATGTGTTGGGGGAAGCAAGGATGACTTTGCTCAGGCCCTTCAAACCTTCGACAGGTAATCTTGTCTCAGAGGACTAAGTTACATCACATTTTATTCAAGAAGGTTAAGTGCGGATGAGACGCAGGTGTGCAATCACTCACCTCCATCATTCATCAACAATTACTGTACATCCTATTACACGAGAGAGGAAGCAGAGTGGGGAAACAAGAGCCTGTGTGCAGGTTTGTTGTTTTGTATGGTGTTGCAGATCATAGCTAACACACTGCAATATTTTTTTTAAATTCTGCAATAGATACATTATTATATATTGATGCATGTAATTCAACCTTTAGAGCGAATGGAATTACAAGATCGCTCAAACATAATAAAGCTATGTCATTCATAATGCTTGGTAAATTCCCATCGTGACTAGTATTATGGAAATCAAAACATAAAAAAGGTTTAAAGAAGAGGAAGGAAGGTTGCAATAACGTTTATTCTATTTCATTCAAGCTTTGACTTCTCCCTCTGCAATCTGATGGTATCGCCAAACATAAAGTACTGTCGGCGGAAATCGGATTGATATGGGTTTTGGGGGAAACGATCAAATACTACTTCTATCTAGCTTCCAATGGATAGAATGTTATGTGTAGTAATTACCTACTTTACTCAAAAATAAACTACCTTCCAGTATATCATGACATAAATTATTCAACATGGGAGTGGATTCTTCTTCTTTGTGGTCAGTGGATATGACTACTATATCCAGAGATTATGGTTTTATAGAATTAATGAGTATTTCATGGCATACATAAAATAAAAATGACACGTAGGTTTCATCTCTAACAGAAAGACGGTAGCCCTTTTCATGCTCCCTCCGCACTGTCAATGGCAAAGTAAATCCATTTGGATCCCTGATGGAAATAGGTGTGGAACGAGTGTTTGGCATGTGAAAAGTGGATGCATTTTACTACATCACACTCGTCCCATTGCACGCGCATTAGTGGGAACTGAAATCCATCTCTAAACGAAATGTGTCATATATACTAGTAAAAACTTGAGTGATGAGGGGCATTTTGGTTTGGGCTTGGGAACAATCAGTATGTATAATGGCGTTAGGAACGCTGCATAAGTGGAATTGTCGGATCAATAGTTTTTGGAGCCTGTCGGGATTGACATTTTGAAATATCTACAGCATATATTTGTACATGAATTTGACTTAACATAGAAAAGTAGTATTATATCCATTTTAAATGGCTCCTACTATACAGTGACAAGAATACACAACAGACATTCTGTTTAAGGGCCGAATGCCTGAGCTAAAGTGGCACATCAAGAACAATCTACATAAGGGCAGGCTACTGAAAACGCAGTAGGACACTGTCTGAACAAAGTCCAAGTGACTCCGGTCACTGGTATATTAGCAAAGAAAATGAAACATGTAAAATGTGTCTTGTCAGCTGTGGATTTGATGGGCAAAATGATAAAACCTCTCAAGGAAGCAGTCTGTAGGATTTAGTGGCTAAAGATGAAGTTCCAAGTCACCAACTAACTTTCATCTCTGGTTAAATATTTATGAGCAGAACTTTTAGACACGTTATACCCTTTTTACTAGTGTATTTAGGAGGAAAATATACTGTACAATATATGTGTTTCTTCTTTGAACATAAAATCCCATTGTTTTATTGGGTCATGTTTCAATGTCCCTCAAAGTCCGACCTAATCACTTTCTCCACTTTTTCTTTTTTGTGACTTCATAGACAATTATTGTATATAATAAAAAGGTTTTATGCTTAACAAACAGGCTCACTTTCCCTCATAGGTGTGTTTACAGCTACTTTATTTTAACCATAGGACATTTACTGTATATAGAGAAAATATCTAAATGAACAGTAGAGAATGAGAATGATGTTGCACAGCGAAGGAAAAGACCTTGTTAAGTGATGAGGAAAGAAGGAGTAGAGCAAAATGTAATGGTCTAATACTTCCGTCTAGTGGTAGTGATTTAGTACATACACTATACGCAAACAATATCCTCACCATATGTATCCCTCTTTAAAGTGATAAAGGTATTAACTGCAGTTGGTATGATTGGCAACAGAAAAGCAATTCACACACTAATATAATGTGTTATAAAGTTTACATATTTCTTCCACTACTTTTTTAACTATACAAAAATGTGCCTGAATGAAAAGTGGTTATTAATAAATCATTAGGTACATAAAATAGGATTAAATAGAATGACTGTGTTCCCAAGGTTTAAAGAACATTTATGAACAATATTATTTTTTTTTAAAAACGAAACATGTCGTTTTGTAATTTATTATGTAATAAGCTGTCATTTGAAAGTGTATGTCTGGAAACAATTACTGAAATCGAAATAGAGGAGTAGTTAGACCCCCTCTCCCCATTTAAGAGTCGGTGTAAGACTTTCTTCTTTTATTACGCTTTACAGTAGTTTCTTTGTGGAACCTGTTGTTATGCTGCCTCTTCCTTTCCATCTGTGTATGTCTCAATAATGCATGTTGCTAACTCAACTCAACGTTGTCACCGCAGCACCAGATACAGCTGCTGTAGTCAGGGTGATGCCCAAGGTTTCATTAAAGGAAAGGAAGTCCAGCTGACGAGGGATGCATGCAGTTTGATCAGCATTGGACCAAAACTCATCTGGACAACGTTCACAGTGGAGAGAATCTGAGGGAGGAAAACAGAGGAGTTAGGAAAGTAAAACACAAAAAAGAAAATTGAGGGTTTCTAATGGAGTAATTTCCTCACCAGTTAGATTGCTGATCTCCCCTTCAGCACATTGGATACAGTCAAAGCAGCAGAGAGGTTCTCCTTTCCTGTTGGCCTTTCGGGTACCTGGCGGACATCTCTCACTGCACACTGAAGTTGGCACCTAAACATCAAGTAAAACCATATTCTCAAGACATAATGCCTTGGGAATCCCATTTTGCTACCGGCCTCAATCAATATTGTTCTTTTTAAACTACTTCATTCAATCCTGTACTCCACTGAATAGCCGATTTATTAAGGTGGATGTCAAAACCGTCTAGACGACCAATCAAAACCATTTTAAGTGACCCCTGGGGGGGTGTATTTCCAATTGACAAGGTCAAGGTTTGCTGGAATGTCTGCACCTTGAAAATGAAACATTTTACCCTGTGGTGTGGTGAAATTCACATTATTCAGGTGCTGCAACAGCTGAAAGTATAAAGATATAATAAATACTTACATTGATGCACAGACAGAGCATGTGCAAAATAATGTATCTGACAAACCTTTTCTTAGGATTAGTATTATCATAACTTGATACGCAATTTTTTAAAAGCAAAATGTCCATTTGGACGCTCAGGCAAATTCTGATTATTATGCTTACCTCTATGGGTTTTATATCCTTTGGAGAGGCACAGCTGGAGCTGTTGTTTCCAGGTGAGCTTTCTCTACCAGGGCAGGACAAGAGGCTGTGAAGGGCGTGGGCTGCAGCATAAACAGCAAGGTAAACATTATATGTCACCCTAAGATTAGAGGTATCAGTGAAGTGATTATTGACTCCCTCTAGGGACTCTGTCCCACTGCACAG
The DNA here is from genome assembly GCA_036178185.1 of Liparis tanakae. Taxonomy (NCBI): domain Eukaryota; kingdom Metazoa; phylum Chordata; class Actinopteri; order Perciformes; family Liparidae; genus Liparis; species Liparis tanakae. Next base: position 16,346,497 of record CM070099.1, on the reverse strand, counting down.
TGGCAGAGAACCTTTCTGAGTCAATCCATTTGCAGGAGGTGATGTAGAAATATTTAATGGGGTTCCAGATTTGAAAGATGGAGAGGAATGTGTAAAGAGAGGTGAGGCCTCAGAACTGCACCCAAATTCTGCCTCCCAGAATTCTCTTAAATGATTTTGATTTATATAGCGCTTTTCTTAGTACCCGAAGTCGCTTACAGAGTTCAGAGTCCAGTAGTCATCCACACACACAGTCATCCCGGTGGTGGTAAGCCAAATCAGTAGCCACAGCTGCCCTGGGCGACACTACGTAACATTTCCCCTGTATCGCACCCTTCAGGTATTTAACGTTCACTTCAGTGTCGTGAACCTCTGGCTCTCGAGTCATATATGGCTCTTCCTGCTAGTAAGCTCACAGCTGGAAAACCGGACGTCTGGTCACCCTATTTAACTGTATATAACAGGTTTTTCAGGAGGGAGTCTCCAAAGGGAAAACGTCGTGAGTGACGCCAGACGAGCAGCCCTCACTATTCAGGCTTCAACTGCAAAAGTGATTCTGATCTTTAGCAGGTACACAGATGTGAGGGAACTATTCCTGCAACTAGCCAAGATAAATGTGAGTTATTGGATAACAGTTGTGTTTTGAATATAGTAAATGCAATAGAGACAATGATACAGTTTTAAAAAATGAATCTTAATTTTATCTTTTAGAGTGCATTTGGATCTTTTGATATTATCTTCTTGGTTTCACTAGGTGACTGACAGACAATATCCGGCCAGTGAGGCTTGGAGCACCAGTGGTGATCTTCTCCGAAATGTTGTCTCAACTAAAGTAGCAAAAAGGTTTTTTTGGTGTTGCCATTAAAAGTTCAATAATGCCTGGCTTTGAAAATGATATCAAATGGTTGAACCCAATCCATTGTCCTGAAGATGAGTGTAACAGGTTTACTGCTACTACCTGTGGGTTTCCCCCAAAACCTCCAAGGAAGAGTCAGGCGCAACAAGGTTCCGGTCGGAAACATATTTATTCAAACTACATGCAACACAGAGCAGACTGCACCACAACACGTCTGCTCACTCTTTTCCTCTCTCCAGCTCTGTTGCCCCTTTTATACTACCAGCATCCTGCTGACTGATTGCCAATCAGTGAGAGCAGCTGACTGATTGTCAACCAGCTAGCAGCCGAGGCCAAACTGGGGAGAGCTGCCACAATGAGTTCTTAAAGCGACACTATGTAACTTTTCCTACCTTAAAATAACAGCTTGAAAAAAAATTGTGCCGCTACAATGACTTTTAATATAGCGATTTGCGCCTCTGCCATCGGGTTCTGTGGCCAGAAAACTGCTGAATGTAAGATTTAGTCGCCGCCCGGTCGCATCCTGTATAGCAGGGGTGCTCAATACGTCGATCGCGATCGACCGGTCGATCGCAGCGACCTGCCAGTCGATCGCGGCGTAGTGTTGGCAGATCACATCACAGAAAAATAAATGTGCCCGCCCCCGAGTAACTTCCTCTATAGCGCCAGATTACAGCAGAAGCGTGTCATTTCTGTCACTCCGTGTCGCGTTAACAGTCCTCCGCTCGCGGTCTCGCGCCGCAAAGCTTCGCTGGCTTGCGCGCGCATCGCCGGGGCGGAGCAGAGAAAAAGTCACTAGCACCCCCCCCCCCTCCCCCCCGTCGGTCGATCGTCTTGACTTGGTCACATTATAAGTAGCTCGCATGCTGAAAAAGTGTGACCACCCCTGCTGTATAGTAACGGGATGTACTTCAAACTGCTTTCTGGCAGTGATTACGCAACGTCATATAGTGCCAGTCCACGCTCGCAGGTGACTTTTTATTTGCTCCGTGACGCGACTCGTCACACATTACTAACTCTATTTCCTCCCCGGAGTCTTTGTGACTTCCCGTCTCATAGAGTCCATTGGACTAGACTGTACTTGATGTCGCCTGCCTGGTGGGCCAGCCTCGTAAAAAATATATTTTTACAATTCTTGGAAGTTTTTTCCTGATATGATTTGAGATCCTGGGATATGGATGTCGTATATGTACAGATTGTAAACCTTTCTGAGGCAAATTTGTAATTTGTGATGTTGGGCTGTATAAAATTAACTGAATTGAAGGTATGGTTTAACCACTAAGTCTTTAAAACCAGCTGTCGCTCCAAGTATTTTCTAAAATGTCATAAGAACTCCAAAATTAAATTACATTACATTACATGTCATTTAGCAGACGCTTTTATCCAAAGCCACTTACAATAAGTGCATTTCAACCTAGAGTACAAACTAAGAACAACAAGAATACAGAAAGTAACACACCACCACGTCTGTGTTTAATCTATATATAGTCGGAAAAGGTGCGTTTTCAGTTTTCGGCAGAAGATGTAAAGACTTTCTGCTGTCCTGATGTCAGTGGGGAGCTCGTTCCACCACTGAGGAGCCAGGACAGCAAACGAGTGATTAGCTCGAGGTGACGGAGTCACAAGTCGGTTGGCTGTTGCCGAGCGGAGCGAACGTGCCGGGGTGTACGGTGTGACCATATCCAGGATGTAGACGGGGCCCGATCCATTCAGAGCACGGTACGCCAGAACCAATGTTTTGAAGCGAATGCGGGCCGCCACCGGTAGCCAGTGAAGAGAGAGGAGGAGCGGAGTGGTGTGGGTGAATTTTGGGAGGCTGAAGACCAGTCGAGCAGCTGCATTCTGGATGAGCTGCAGAGGCCGGATGGCCTTAGCAGGTAGACCAGCCAGGAGGGAGTTGCAGTAGTCGAGGCGCAAAATGACCAGAGCCTGGACCAGAACCTGCGCCGCCTTCTGGGTAAGAAGAGGCCGTATTCTCCAGTTGTTGTGCAGCATGTACCTATAGGAACGCGCTGTCGCAGCGATGTTGGCCGTCAGGGAGAGTTGACCGTCTAGTGTCACCCCGAGGCTCCACCGTCTAGTGTCACTCCAGAGGCAGTCAGGGTAGGGGCCAACACGGAGCTGTTGAAGGTGGTAGTCAGGTCGTGAGTGGGGGAACCTTTCTCTGGAAGGAACAGTAGCTCGGTCTTGTCAGGGTTGATCTTCAGGTGGTGTGCAGACATCCACTGAGAGATGTTAGTCAGACAGGCAGAGATTTGCGCCACCACCTGTGTTTCGGACGGTGGGAACAAGAAGATCAGTTGGGTGTCATCGGCATAGCTATGGTAGGAGAAGCCATGCGAACGAATGACAGAGCCGAGAGAATTGGTGTATAGAGAGAAGAGGAAGGGACCCAGGACGGAGCCTTGAGGAACCCCAGTAGTGAGAGGACAAGAATCAGATACAGATCCTCTCCAAGTTACCCGGTAAGTGCGGTCGGTGAGGTAGGAAGAGAAAAGAGCGAGTGCTGTGCCTGAGATCCCCAGGTCCTGAAGAGAAGAGAGAAGGATCTGGTGGTTCACGGTGTCAAATGCGGCAGAAAGGTCTAGAAGGATAAGGACAGAGGAGAGAGAGGCTGCTCTAGCAGTGTGAAGCTGCTCAGAGACAGCAAGGAGGGCCAACTCTGTTGAGTGGCCAGCCTTGAATACAGACTGGTGGGGGTCAAGAAGGTTGTTGCTGTGGAGATAGGAGGACACTTGGTTAAAGATAGGTCGCTCCAGAGGTTTGGAAAGAAAGGGAAGAAGAGAGACCGGTCTGTAGTTGATGACTTCAGACGGGTCGAGTGTGGGTTTCTTCAGGAGAGGGTTGACTCTTGCCTCCTTCAGAGAGTTGGGGAAACAGCCAGTTGAGAGGGAGCTGTTAATAAAATGGGATAATTGGGATAATTGTTTATCTTCTGGATTATATGGAGTGCACAAGTTGTCCAGAGGACTTGCTGTCCAATGTGCAGTGTAGGACAGAGGAGAGAGAGGCTGCTCTAGCAGTGTGAAGCTGCTCAGAGACAGCAAGGAAGGCCGTCTCTGTTGAGTGGCCGGCCTTGAATCCAGACTGGTGGGGGTCAAGAAGGTTGTTGCTGTGGAGATAGGACACTTGGTTAAAGATAGCTCGCTCCAGAGTTTTGGAAATCGAAATCCAGACTGTTTGCTGTCCTGGCTCCTCAGTGGTGGAACGAGCTCCCCACTGACATCAGAACAGCAGAAAGTCTCTACATCTTCCGCCGGAAACTGAAAACGCACCTTTTTCGACTATATCTGGATTAAAACACAGAGTTGCACTTTAGTAGCACTTGAATGGCTCTTATTATGGTACTTTTGTAGTTTGACTATGTTGAGGAAATGTTACTTTCTGTATTCTTGTTGTTCTTAGTTTGTACTCTAGGTTGAAATGCACTTATTGTAAGTCGCTTTGGATAAAAGTGTCTGCTAAATGACATGTAATGTAATGTAATGTAGTTGCTGACTTCAGACAGGTCAAGCGTGGGTTTCTTCAGGAGAGGGTTGACTCTTGCCTCCTTCAGAGAGTTGGGGAAACAGCCAGTTGAGAGGGAGCTGTTAATGAGATGGGTGAGAAAGGTCAGAAGGTCAGGAGCAACAGCCTGGAGGATGTGAGACGGGACGGGGTCAAGGGCGCAGGTGGTCGGTCGAGCAGAGGTCACCAAGCTAAGAACTTGACTGGGAGACAGGGGGGTAAACGAGGAAAGCGAGGTGGATGAAGGAGTTGGTGTAGGTGAAGTGATAGAGGATGGATTAGTAAAGGAGGCACGTATGTCGTCTGTCTTGTTTGTAAAGTAGTCAACAAAGTGGCTCGGCAAAAGGGAAGAAGGAGGAGGGGGACTCGGGGGATCAAGGAGGTTGGAAAAGAGGCAGAGAATGAGGAGAGAAGAGATTGATAGCAGAGCAGGTCTTCCGCTTGATTCGATTTGTGCCATTTCCTTTCCGTCGCTCGCAAGTTGGCTCTCTCGGCACGCACCGAGTCGGACAACCAGGGAGCCGGAGAGGATTTGCGAACCGGTCGCGTCTTAAAAGGACAAAGCGAATCAAGAGATGAAGACAGGGACGAGAGGAGAGTGTCTGCGGCAGAGTTAGGCTGCATGAGTGAGAAAGAGTCAGTTGAGGGGAGAGCATATAGGACAGAGGAGGCCAGAGAGGAGGAACAGAGGGTGTGAATGTTGCGGCGTACAGGTACAGAGTCAGTAGATACAGATGGGTTATCAGTACCAGAGAGTGAGAGAGAGTAAGAGATGAAGTAGTGGTCAGAGACATGCAGAGGAGTTACAGTGAGGTTAGAGGTAGAGCAGTTTCTAGTAAAAATGTAATCAAGGTGGTTGCCGGCTTTGTGAGTAGGAGGGAAGGGACTGAGTGAGAGGTTAAAGGAAGACAGTAAGAGTAAGAGATCACATGACTTCTCAGTCTGGATGTTCAAGTCACCCAGAAGGATGAGTGGGGGGCCGTCCTCCAGAAAGTTGGACAGGAGGACGTCCAGCTCTTCCAAGAAGTCTCCCAAAGAACCAGGGGGACGGTAGAGAACAACAATGTGTAGCTGAACCGGATGAGTAACCGTCACAGCATGAAACTCAAAAGTCAGTGGGGTAAAAAGTGGAAGCGGGGAGAGAGAGAAACACCATTTGGGGGAGATGAATAAACCTGTACCTCCACCCCGACCAGAGGGTCTGGGTGTGTGACTGAAGGAGAAGGCAGAGGAGAGAGCAGCCGGGGTAGACGTGTTGTCAGGTGTGATCCAGGTCTCAGTGAGAGCCAGGAAGTCAAGCGACTGCTCCACAGCAAAGCCAGAGATGAAGTTGGTCTTGCGGTTGGCTGACTGACAGTTCCAGAGGCCTCCTGTGACAAGGTGCTAGGTGTGAGTAGAACGGATAGGAAGGATAAAAGAGGAGGGGTTCCGGTACGCGAATGAACGAGTCCTATAGTAACTACGAGTAGAAATATGCACAGGTATGGAAAACACACACATATTCACAAAGTGGTGTATTACTCAGCCACCCCCGAAGACTCCAACGAAAGACTCCTGTGTCTTTGTACTCTGAGTCTTGACTCCAACGAAAGACTCCTGTGTCTTTGTCCTCCGAGTCTTGACTCCAACAAAAGACTCCTGTGTCTTTGTCCTCCGAGTCTTCGTCCGATGAGTCACACAACGTCTGTAGACCCAATCCGGTTATGAACAGTTTCCCTAATTACCTCATGCCGCGTTAATCACCGGCCCTTTTTGTATTCAAATGACGCTCTATTGAAACCAGGTGATGAGCGATCGTCCAATCAGTGTAGCTTCCGATCACAGTGACTGGAAACACTTCTCACCCAAAAACAAATGACGGAATGATGAAGTTGGAATCTGTCGTGTTGTGACCACCATTGTATTACTCTTCCGACAATATTCACATGGACTCTCTCCTGTGATTCACATCTGATCTACTCAAAAATGGAAATTATGTGATTATTGTGAAATGCAATCTGATGTAACTCCTTCTCACTTTTTTTCTGCTCAAAATAAACATGTGATGCAAAGAGTTCCATAACTACAACAAAAAACTGAAACACAACCTTAAAACGTATTTATTTCTGTTTATTAATGTTGACATTTTTTCTCATGCAGTACAAGGTTAGTACATTATTAATAGTTATTATTAAAGTATTAAAAAAGGTCTGTTTTAATTTTGCATTACATAAACAAAACATACATTTCATTACATTATCTGAACTGCTTCTCCTTTTTAGAGTCGCGGGGACGCTGGAGCCGATCCCTGCAGATTTGGGGCGACGGTAGTGTTCACCTGCACAGGTCACGGGTCTATCAAAGGGCACATATAGAGACGGACAACCATTCACACTCAGATTAACACCTACGGGCAATTTAGTGTCCAATTAACCTGAGCTGCATGTCTTTGGACTGTGAGAGGAAGCCAGAGAACCCGGAGGGAACCCACGCTGAAATTTGGAGAACAGAGAATCTCCACACAGAACGACTGAACAGACCAGGAATAAAACATATACATATATATATATATATATGTATATATACAGGCACGTGCACAGATAGAGCCCTAGTGATGCTCAAGCACCAGCCCCTTTGCCCTGGCTGAGAAAAGTGCCCTTTTTTCAGGAGGCACTTCTTTTTTTTTGTGTTCACCGAACAGGCGCTTCTACCAACTAAGCCACAGTGCCAACATGATTTTTTTTTTCACATTGCATCAATTTTTCTTATCTACCAAAAGTACAAAACCATAAGATCGTTTAAAAACAAGAGTGAAGCTCGTAATGTTGTTGCTATATAATAATTCATTCATCTTTATTCATAAAGGAAATGTAAGCTAGCTGTCTGAAACGCAGGTCATATTGCTGCTTATGCATCAACTCTGTCAGAATTAGTTTTTGTCATTGAGTGCCCTTTTTTGGGGTTTGAGCACCTGCCCCCCAAAATATCTGTGCACGTGCCTGTATATATATATATATATATATATATATATATATATATATATATATATATATATATAGTAGCCAGCAAAAAGTGGAAAAAACTGAATTATTTTAGGATATGTCACAATTTATGAAAATTTGAAAAAACAATAGAATGTCTTTTAGTAGGTCTACTATATATATTAAATAAATGTAAGTACATATGTTGTTATTGTTTCTGCTACCTCGCCATTAGTTGTTTCTTAGTGTTTTTCTCCGGCCTCAAAAGAATAATGAAACACTTTGGAGCGAAGATACAGAGTAGTAAACCATAGCTGGACGCGAGAATTGCAAAAATCTCCACAGCTACAGCATACTTCCCAGGAGAGCTAACATAAGCAGGAACAAAAGCTATCCAAACAGCACAGAATATCAGCATGCTGAAAGTGATCAGTTTGGCCTCGTTGAAGTTGTCAGGGAGTTTCCGAGCAAGAAAGGCCAGGAAGAGACTGGTGCAGGCCAGCAGACCAATGTAGCCCAGAACCAGAGAGAAGCCCACCACAGAGGCCATGGCACACTCCAAGGTGACCTTTGACCCTTGGAAACCCAAATCACGTTGAGGCACAGGGGGGCTGAGGGACAGCCATGTCGCACAAATGATAATCTGTATTCAAATAAAATGTAATAAAATTGATGTAAAATATCGTATACCAAAGTCTATTGGTATATGTATATACATTAAAGAAAAGTAGTACCTGTACACAAGTAAGAAAGCAAACACTTCCTCTCTGTTGGCCTTGACCAAACCACCTAATCAAGGCTTCAGCACCTGGACGAGCTGAGCGGAAAGCTGCCAGAACAACTATAGTTTTGACTTGGAGGCAGGAAACACAAAGTACAAAACTAATGCCAAAAGCTGCCTGTTGGAATCGACAAGCCCAGACTGATGGACGACCAATGAACACCAGTGAGCACAGGAAGCACAGCTTCAGGGACAGGAGAAGCAGGAAGCTCAGTTCTGAATTGTTGGCCCGCACCTACAATTACAAAAATTACAAGAAAATTAAGCCAACCACATTAACCGCAAGCCAAAAAGGGCATGTTTAAAGTGAACCTAATGTTTTGTTATCAAACGTACCTTTAAAAATGGCATGTAAGGGTATTAGATGAAACAAATTGATCAGCACAGTGACATTTCATTGAAAATATACATTATGGTGTTGTTTACATTATTCAATGAGCTCACCATTGGTGTTTGACGGTAACAGAGAAACACCACAAACACAGCTGTTGTCACCGCAGCACCAGATACAGCTGCTGTAGTCAGGGTGATGCCCAAGGTTTCATTGAAGGAAAGGAAGTCCAGCTGAAGAAGGATGCAGGCAGTTTGATCAGCATTGGACCAAAACTCATCTGGACAACGTTCACAGTGAAGAGAATCTGGGAGAGGAAAACAGAGGAGATAGGAAACACAAAAATGAAAATGGAGGGTTTCTAATGGAGTAGATCCCTCACCAGTTACATTGCTGATCTCCCCTTCAGCACATTGGATACAATCAAAGCAGCAGAGAGGTTTTCCTTTCCTGTTGGCCTTTCGGGTACCTGGCGGACATCTCTCACTGCACACTGAAGTTGGCACCTAAACATCAAGTAAAACCATATTCTCAAGACAAAATGCCTTGAGAATCCCATTTTGGTATCGGCCTCAATCAATATTGTTCTTTCTAAACTACCTGATTGGATCCTGTACTCCACTGAATAGCCGATTCATTAAGGTGGATGTCGAAGCCGTCTACACGACCAATCGAAACCATTTTAAGTGACCCCTGGGGGATGTATTGCCAATTGACAAGGTCGTACTTTGCTGGAATGTCTGCACCTTGGAAATGAAACATTTCACCCTGTGGTGTGGTGAAATTCAAGTTGTTCAGGTGCTGCAACAGCTGAAAGTATAACGATAAAAAATATACTTAAATTGACGGGCTGACAGAGCATGTGCAAAATAATGTCTCTGATAAACCTTTTCTGAGGATTAGTACACTCAAAAAAATTATTCAAGCCCTTCTTAGAGGTAACTCAATTAAATATTATTTAAAACATTGAAATAAATCAATTACAAAACAAGGATATTTATATTTCACAGGTGTAACACAAAATGTAGCATTGTCGCCTCACAGCAAGAGGGTTATGGGTTCGATTCCCGGTCAGGGTTGTCTAAGTTTGTTCTCAGTGTGGCTTCCCCAGTTTCCTCTCAGTCCAAAGACTTGCAGTCAGGTTAATTAATCTCTATATTGCCCATAGGTGTGAGAGTGAATGGTTGTATGTCTCCATGTGACCCCTGGATGGACTGGCTGCCTGTCCAGGTGACCGCATTTAATTGAATGAATGTTATTTTATTTTAGATGTGTTTGATACAAATGAGTTGGACTAACTCAATTACATTGGATTGCACTGATGTGCTAAATTTGAGTTGGAGTTGCATATATTATTGGATGGAAAACCTGCCAACACTTTAATTGAGTTCATCCAATGAGCCATTTCTTTGAGTGTATTATCAGAATTTGATATGCAATTTTTTTAAAGCAAAATGTCCATTTGGACGCTCAGGCAAATGCTGATTATTATGCTTACCTCTATGGGTTTTATATCCTTTGGAGAGGCACAGCTGGAGCTGTTGTTTCCAGGTGAGCTTTCTCTACCAGGGCAGGACAAGAGGCTGTGAAGGGCGTGGGCTGCAGCATAAACAGCAACGTAAACATTATATGTCGCCCTAAGATGGGAGGTATCAGTGAATTGATTATTGACTCCCTCTAGGGACTCTGTCCCACTGCACAGTGGCAGAGAACCTTTCTGAGTCAATCCATTTGAAGGAGGTGATGTAGAAATATTTAATGGGGTTCCAGATTTGAAAGATGGAGAGGAATGTGTAAAGAGAGGTGAGGCCTCAGAACTGCAACCAAATTCTGCCTCCCAGAATTCTCTTAAGAACTCATCTTCAGGACGATGGATTGGGTTCAACCATTTGATATAATTTTCAAAGCCAGGTATAATTGATCTTTTAATGGCAACGCCAAAAACCCCTTTTGCTACTTTAGTTGAGACAACATTTCGGAGAAGATCACCACTGGTGCTCCAAGCCTCACTGGCCAGATATTGTCTGTCAGTCACCTAGTGAAGAAGATAATATCAAAAGATCAAAATGCACTCTAAAAGATAAAATTAAGATTATTTTTTTTAAACTGTATCCTTGTCATATAAAAATATCTCTATTGCATTTACTATATTCAAAACACCATTGTATTCCAATTACTCACATTTATTGTGGCTAGTTGCAGGAACAGTTCCCTTACTTCTGTGTACCAGCTAAAGATCAGAATCACTTTTGCAGTCGAAGCCTGAATAGTGAGGGCTGCTCGTCTGGCGTCACTCACAATGTTTTGCCTTTGGAGAGTCTCTACAAATGCCAGACACACGCCGGCCCCCTGAGTCTCCTCCTGAAAAACCTGACATATACAGGTAAAAGGAGCAAAAGATTAGATTTAAAGAAAACATTGAAGTGTTGTACAATGTCTTGCATAAATGCCTTCTACAACATATGGAAACACCTTCATGGCCACAAGACCATAATCGTTGTTTTCTACAACTGCTCCGATCCAGGTCCAATTAAAGCGTATGGAAAGCTGGGCAATAGCTCGGGCTTGGTAAATATCACTGGGTATGGTCCTGAAGAAGTTTGGAAATTGACGCCTGTCACTTAGACATGGACAGCTCGACAGGTAGCTGATCTGAAATATCAAAAGAAAATGTTCCATTAAAATATTAGAAACAGGAGTGTTCAGAGTGATTTCCAAAATGAGATCCTCTCCCAGAAAGAAAAAGTCTAAGTCCTAAGAGTGATGTATAGTAAAATATGGCACCAGGTCCCTAAAATAAGAAAACAAATATACAGTACAGTGTTTATTCTATATTCAAAACAAAACTCACTAAAGGTACAGAGAGTGGTCCCAGGGTTCTGGAGATTATCTGTGATGTTCCAGATGAAGCAGCCCCAATGATCACCGGAACACGATAAGCACCTAACGGCAGCAACAAAGGGTGAGGGTTTGTTCCATGTTTACAGAACCAAAATACAGAATTTAAACAATGTTATGGACAAAGTATAGATAACAAATAGGCTACCTTTCCTTTCTAAGATTCCTTCTCCAGCAGACTCTTGAGAGTCTGTTGAACTACACATGGCGTTGTGTCCTCCAACCAGTGACAGTGCTGTCTGGAGAGCCCATGGTGGTCGGCTACAGCTATCTAAGATATGGTACCCCAGCTTCACACCTGGTAGCAGCATTGTACTGTGATTGATTTCCTCTACCGCAAACATCATAGCATGTATGTACTGTAATGGAACATTTTCTAAACTGAGACAACAGAAGAGAAAAAATTAGAGAAAATCAATCAAAAGGTTGAAGCCACCAGTACTTATCTGGATTCTCTTTGTCAAGTAAATGGTGCAGAACATAATTTTACCCTGTGCAAGGTTTGTAATGTGGCAACTGAGTGAAGTCGTTGTCTATAGCTGGAGGTTGGTAATGAAGAGGAAAGAGCCCACCAATAACTACATCTCCATCCTGGAGCAGACCTTGGCTGTCAGGCGTACCCCACCGGGAACAAGACATTGTCTCAACGCACTGAAGTCCCACCCTGAGCCCCAGCTGTCTGCCCACAAGCCCGACAAGTAGCAGGGATGGAGCTGAAGAGGGCCACATAGAGAAGAGACAGGAAAACCAACACATGGATGCAGGCATTCTAGACACGTAGAATATGTACAAAGTACTCTGTTAGGTTTCTCCGAGGCAGTACATTCAACATCTATAAACAGTTGTGCAATAAAAAAGGAAAATCCCTCGCAATGCAGTAGGAAAAATCTATATTTCTAGAGTTCAACCTTGAGCAAAACAACCCATTAAAGTTCAGTTACATTGCCAACTGACAGTGTCCAAACTGTGACATACCCCCCTCGTCTACCGAACAGTTGAACCTTTCATGTGAGTACTTATAATAGATGGAAAGCCTTTTTGCAATCAAGTAAACAGGATGGCACACAATCCCAAATGACTCCTCTCAAGAGTGACAGTAAGACAACAACAGCATGATTGCAAATTATTAGTGTGTGTGTAGGCAGTGTAAGTGCAAACATGTGTGTGTACATGCAAGCCAATGTATTTGTCTTTAAATGTAGTTCTTCAATACTTTATTTTATATGAAGGTTTTTTTAAATATTTCTTTTAATGAGTCGGCCTGGTGTACAACAGTTCCTGCTGACTTTAGCTTTGTTGATGAGACAAGCATGATGAGACAAACATGTAGCACAAATGCACATTTCAAGCAAAAGTTGATAAAGGTCATACAGATAAGCCTTTTTTGAAGGGGCATCTGTAAGGCTGCCATAACTGTCACATCTATGTTATACCTCATGAATATAAATAACTGTCATTATTGACATTCAGTAAAGAAAATCCTCCTTCATGCATGATTGCAACTACTAGTAAGATCTCTGTCATTACCAGCGTTGCCACAGTTACTTTGAAAAAGTAACTTAGTTACGTTACAAGTTACTTGATTTTAAAAGTAACTAAGTTAGATTACTAGTTACTTTATTAGTTACATTCAGCAGCTGCCAAAAGAAAAACGCTGTCTCGACATATGACAACAAATGACAACCGGTTTTGCCACCACTGACTTTAGTGCATTTTTAACAGTATTGTGCAATACAACAATGTACATTTTAAGTTGAACTATTTGAACTATATTGAAACTATTTCCAGAAAAAATACAGGTTTTTATAAATATATATATGGGCTGTCAATCGATTCAAAATAATTAACTAATTAATCGCACATTTTGAAATTCATTAATTAATCGTTTCTTTTTCTTCTAAAGACTAAGTCTTCTAAATGAAGCAGTTATCACTTCAGACAGCGTGTATTTTAGACACTTGATTAATTGTATTTGTTTTTAAAAACACCTTCACACAGAGCTGTGTCTCGGAGAGGCTCCTACCTATAAAGGGCCAGCCAGGGATTTAATATCGTGGAGGATGAATAGTTTCTTCAGTGAAACATCAGATTAGTAAAACAAGGTGCATTAGAGACCCATTGGTCCTGTCATCTTTACCACTGAACAGCAGAACCAGTGGACTGATTCAAATGTGTCACTCTGGAGGCTGGGGGCATTTTATACATTTTACAACAAATGGTAATTCACCTTTTAAAGTCTTTAGTATATGACACACAACCCCACGTGTTCTACATCAAACATTCCAGAACAATCTCAGCTCTATAGAATGAGTCCCCTTGTCCTTTTCGTGTTCTCTGGTTCTCTGACTGACGGGCTGCTAATGAGCCTCACCTGTGAGGGGGGCGGGTCCTTTGTGATTTACTGAGTGTTCATTGGTTGTTTTTTTCGCAAAAATGTTGACAGACAAACGGATTGACAAATCACAGTGAAGGGTTAGTGTGACAAGTTCTTTCCGTGCCGCGTCACCCGACATGTCGCCCCTCTGTTGTCTGGAGAGGAGCAGCAGCCGGGAGGAGGAGGAAACCCTCCGGATTAATCCACGAGTTTTAACTGATTTCTGCTCCGTATTTTCGCGGAGAACTCATTATGAGTCCAGGTCGGGCCCAGCCGAGTCCCAGGGCGGGCCCAGCTTGCACCCCAAGGCCTGCCCCTAACGCCGGGTCTGGACTTAGCGAGCTAGTTGTTGCATCGGCTAACGCTACATGACTTCACTCCCGCCACGCAAGAATAAATCAAATATATATTGTATAAAGTAGTAACGGAATAGTAATGCACAGTTACTTGTACAAGTAACTCTAATCTGATTACTGGTTTGGAAATAGTAACGTGTTAGATTACTAGTTACTTTTAAAAGTAGTCATATTACAGTAACGCGTTACTAAGTAACGCGTAACTGACATCACTGGTCATGACATCATGACATTAGCTGATGGTAAAAGGACTTAGTGTTCAACAAATTCTAAATTTCAGACCATATCCTCAAGAACATGCCAAGTCCCATCACTGATTTATATATATATATATATATATATATATATATATATATATATATATATATATATATATATATAAAGATAATATTAAATTATTAAGAAAGGCACTCTATACATTATTAACGTGGTAAATGACTCTTCTAGGTGGAAACACCTGTTTAAAATTGTTTTAATATCTACACGGTTGTATAGAGGCCCATCTACAGTGTTCTAATGGCACATTGTGTTATTACCTTAGAAGACTAAAGCCTAGTTTATGCTTCTCCGGCGTATCGCGGCGCGTCGACGCGGCGGACCTTGAGCATTCGAAGTTCTGCGTCGAGGGAACGCGTTGCTTTGCGATTCACCGCCACGTCCCCAGGGGTGTGTGGCTGTGTGGCTGTGGTTTCATGGATTATAGCCGAATCCGTGCTTTTTCTTCCGGCCATAGTCTTCTGTTTAAAAAACTTTTAAAAATGGCAGTGTAGGAAGACAGATCGGAAAATATATTTACTGCCGGGAATCACGTTCTGAGCGGACCAATCACAGCGCTTGCGGTCCGCGTCAGGCTCAGCGTAGGCTCAGCGTAGGGTCAGCATAGGGTTTGCGTCGACGCGGCGCAACGCGCCGGAGAAGCATAAACTAGGCTTAACGGAGGGGTAGAATTTTAGAAAACCCTTTTGTTATGTTAGCACAGCTGAAAACAGTTATGCTGGTCGGAGAAGCTTTTCAACTGGCCTTCCTTTTGAGCTTGAAGTCTGAAGAACAAAATTCATATTTAAAATAAAAATCATTATTTCTAACCTTGTCAATGTATTTACTATATTTTCTATTCATTTAGCAATTTATTGGATATATAAAAGTGAGTTTTCATGGAAAACACAAAATTGTCTTTTTGGGTGACCCCAAACTTTTGAACGGTAGTGTATATATATATATATATATATATATATATATATATACAGGCACGTGCACAGATATAGCCCTAGTGGTGCTCAAGTACCAGCCCCTTTTGCCCTGGATGAGTAAAGTGCCCTTTTTGCTGGAGACACTTTTTTTATTCATCAGTATTTAAGAATAAAAGTTACTCTCTCTGTCATCAAGTCCGACGGGGCATTTATTTGAGTTCTTGTGAGAATTTCGCCCCGACATGCTCCGCGACGCACACGAGCCCCCGAGAAGAGAAGAGAGAGAGAGAGAAAGAGAGGAGAGAGAGAAGAAAGAGAAAGAGAGAAGAGAGAGAGAATAAATTCTTATTCTGTTCTATTTAACAGGGGCTAGACTAGGATTTGCGAGGCCAGGCTGAAAAAATTAAATCCTAATGCCTTTCTGATTCAGAGGGCCGGGCCGGATGTGGAGGCGGCCGTATCCGGCCAGCGGGCCTTAGTTTGAGGACCACTGCTCTTGGCTGTTGACGTCTATCAATATCGCTCATTTTGAAAATAAGGTCAGCGGGCAATACGGATCAAAATCAGACCGGCGAGGAGGGCGATACGTGGCTAGCATGATGACCCATTAGGAAATCAGAACGTTTGTACTATGGTTGCTATATAATAATTCATCTTTATTCATAAAGAAAATGTACGCTAGCGGTCTGATGCTGCCCGGTCTGATGCTGCTCATTTCTCAGCAGCACACAGGCAGCATCGGTCCATGGCAGGCCAAAGCTGTACAGTAGCCTCTGAGCCGTCTGCAATCTGAAAGCTCTGATGCACGATGCAATGTCCACAAGGCCCTGTCCTCCCTCCTGGACCGGCAGGTACAGCCAGTAAAGTCCGGACCAGAAAAAATCCACAACTGCCTTTTGGATCCTTTCGATCAGGGCCTGTGGTGGGGGAAGAACTACAAATCGGTGCCAAAGGGTCGAGGCAACCAAGTTATTTACAATTAGGACCCTCCCCCTGTAAGAGAGCTGAGGTAGCAGCCATTTCCATTTAGACAGTCTAGTACACACTCTCTCCATAGCACCATCCCAGTTTTGTCTCTGAAACTCCTCTGTTCCCAAAACAACACCTAAAACCTTCAAGCCCTGCCTTCCCCATCTGTGGTTGCCTGGTAGCTTTGGTGTTTCCTTGTCTACCCACTCCCCAACCTGCAAAGCTTCGCTCTTCCCCCAGTTTACCTTTGCTGAAGATGCCCTCTCAAACAAAACTAAACTGCTCCCCAGTACATCGACATCCCTCTGGTCTTTGATTATCACATTAATGTCATCGGCATAAGCTGACCCCACGAGTAGCCCCGGTAACATAAGGGCCTGACAGACGGGATCTTAGCCTGTTCAGAAGAGGTTCAATGGCAATAGCATAGAGCTGTCCAGAGATAGGACATCCCTGTCTGATACCTCACTGAACCTGAACTGGACAGCTGAGACCCCCCCCCTCCCCCACACCTTCACCAGGCAAGAAGCCTCCCCTGTACATTAAACCCAAAAGTGACACAAACCCTTCACCAAAACCAAAAGCCCTTAAAGTGGAAACAAGAAAACCATGATCAACACGATCAAAGGCCTTTTCCTGATCTAAGGATATTACACCTACATCAATATCATACAGTTTGCAAATATTCTATATAAGTCTCTCATGAGAAAAATATTGTCCATGATGGATCTGTCCGGTACACAATAAGACTGGTCCCTCTGGATTATAGTCTCTAAAAAGTCCTTAAAACGGTTGGCGAGCACCTTGGAGAGAAGTTTGTAGTCTGTGCATAACAGCGCCACCGGCCTCCAGTTTTTCAACAGTGACAAGTCACCTTTTTTGGGTAGCAGTGACAGCACTGCATGTCGACATGTTGTGGGTAACCGGCCTGTCTGTGAACACTCCTGCAGCACCTCCCACAGGTCGGCTCCCAAACACTTCCAAAAGTGCTTATAGAAATCTGCAGGCAGCCCGTCCAGTCCAGGAGCTTAAGATATGATAAGATAAGATAAGATGGTCCTTTATTAGTCCCTCAGTGGGGAAATTACAGGATTACAGTGTCCTTGCTCACAGGAGAATACAAAATGCAAAAAGAATACTAATAGAACAATAGAAGTAATATAAATAAGCATAAAAAACAGTAGAATATCAATGTACAGGATAGACGGTATATATGAACAGAAGTACTTAAATGTATTGCACATGGTGTTGCACATGCTTTCCTAGCAGCCATCTGACCCACAGCAGTGGTCAGCTCCTCCAGGGAGATGCTGGCATCGAGGACAGCTCTCTCCTCGGGGCCCAGCTGAGGAAGGTCTCGAAGCAGCTCGTCAACGCTCTCTTTGTGCTTCTTGAAGAGGGCGCTGTAGAAGCTTATGGCCTGCTGTCTCATTTCAACCGGGTCAGTCGTCATCCCACCATCAGGGAGGCAGAGAGAAACCATTTGTTTGGTCCGAGAGACGGACTTCTCCAGATTAAAGAAGTAGGAAGTAGGAGCATCCATGTCGCTGGCACTGGTGAACCTCGACCTGACCAAAGCTTCCTTAGCTCGTTCTCGTAAAAAAAGAACATAGTTGTTCTTTCTTCTGCTGAAGCTGGTGTGTGTCTGTCCTGGTGTGTGTGTGAGTAGACTGTGCTCCAAGTATTGTTGAACAAAGACACGTAGATGTGCCTTTCCTACATCTCACCACTGACTCAGGGACTCAAAATCACCCTTCCTTCCTCTCCAGATCGCAGAAAGCCTCAACATTTTGACAGAAAACACTGTCCTGAAGTACCTGAATGTTAAAATGCCAGTAAGAGCTACACTTGGTGGTTGGTGCGGTGTGCACATCTACAGTGACCAAGTGATGGTCGGTGAAGCCTACTGGGTAAATATTACTGTACAGTAACCGGTTGCCAAAACTACTCGAGATGTAAACCCTGTCTAGCCTGGCTGCCATGATGGTTCCATCCAACAACTTCTACTGCCTAGCCTTGGGGTGTTTGACCCTCCAGAAGTCCACTACACCTGACTCTGTAATTCAATTCAATTCAATTCAGTTTATTGGTATAGCCCAGTTTCACAAATTACAAATTTGTCTCAGAGTGCTTTACAATCTGTACACATAGACATCCCTGCCCCAAAACCTCTCATCGGATCAGGAAAAACTCCCAAATAACCCTTCAGGGGGAAAAAGGGAAGAAACCTTCAGGAGAGTAACAGAGGAGGATCCCTTTCCAGGATGGACAGATGCAATAGATGTAATGTGTACAGAAGGACAGATTTAGAGTTTAAAATGCATTCAAGGAATCTAACAGAGTTTATCAATAGTTCATATTTAGGCATATTCCACGATGGAGAGTTTGGAGACCTCCCGAGTGGAGGGGAGGAGTGGGCGGAGTCCCAGCAGGGCAGTGGCACAGCTGGTGTCAGGAACTCACGATCCAACCATCGATGGTCCATCAGCCGATGGGATCTATGCCGTCTCATAGGGTCCGATGACCCCATGAGACATGAAGTCAGAAGGAATCCGGGGAGAAGCAGAGTTAGTCATGTGTGATTGAGAGATGAAGATTCATCTATAGGAGAAAGAAAAGAGGAGAGAGGTGCTCAGTGCATCCTAAAACATCCCCCAGCAGCTATAAGCCTATACCAGCATATCCAGGGGCTGGACCAGGTGAACCTGATTCAGCCCTGACTATAAGCTCTGTCAAAGAGGAACGTCTTAAGTCTACTCTTGAATGTGGTGACTGTGTCCGCCTCCCGGACTGAAATTGGAAGTTGGTTCCATAAAAGAGGAGCTTGACAACTAAAGGCTCTGGCTCCCATTTTACATTTTACAGTTTTTCTCGATTGATTACACACAAAAAACGGAACTTCTAACACAATGACCACAACCTGTTACTCATGTGCCAACTCCCTAAACCAATTCTGCTAAACTACAAACACAATTATATAGCTTTAGACACAGATTTCAATTGTTAGCCACACTTTCTTCAAAACACAACACACACGTATACTGCTTTGGACACAAATTTCAATTGTTAACCACACTTTCTTCAAAACACTAAACACAATCCTCTCTACTTTGCACACGTCACCAATGCCAATGCCTCCTTGTGTTCAGTCAGAACACACTGCTACTCAATTGGCAAAACTTACATTTCCACGGCTGTTGTGCAATTTGGAATGAAGGCTTTAGATATATAAGGGCTTCAGGTGACCTCCTGATTTACATTACATGATTTGACTTGATTGACTTGATTTGAAGAAGAATGGATGAAAACATGGAAGGTAGAGGAGACCAGAGAGGCAGAAGAGTGAGGGTAAGAGGACGAGGAGGAGGACAAGGAGGAGGACGAGGAGGAGGAAGAGTGAGAAGGAGGGGTATGATCTCAGATGAGATTGGGGCCACACTACAGTTTTTCTCGATTGCTTAAACACATTTCTTGAAACCATGCCTTGTGCTCAGGGCCGAGTAGAATTACTTCGGTTTTGTTTGAGTTTAACATCAAGAAGTTGCCGGTCATCCATGTTTTTATGTCACTAAGACATGCTTGAATTTTATTGAGTTGGTTAGTCTCCTCTGGTATATCATCTACATAACAATGAACGTGTATAAGCATGTATAAGATAAATAGAATTGGTCCAAGCTCAGATCCTTGTGGAACTCTGTGAATAACGTTGGTGGTCATCGAGGCTTCATCGTTTACAAATACAAACTGAGATCGATCTGATAAATAGGATTTAAACCAACTTAGTGCAGTGCCTGAAATGCCAATCGACTGCTCCAGTCTCTGTAATAGGATGTCATGTTCAATGGTGTCGAATGCAGCACTAAGGTCTAACAAGACCAGTACAGAGATGAGTCCTATATCTGCTGCCATTAAGAGGTCATTCGTAATCTTCACCAGTGCTATCTCTGTGCTGTGGTGTTTTCTAAATCCTGACTGAAACTCTTCAAATAAACTATTCTGATGTGGAAAGTCACACAACTGATTTGCGACCACTTTCTCAAGGATCTTAGAGAGGAAGGGGAGGTTAGAGATCGGTCTGTAGTTACTCAAAACCTCTGGATCCAGGGTGGGCTTCTTCAGGAGAGGTTTAATTACAGCTACTTTGAAGGAATGTGGTAGGTGGCCTGTTAACAAAGACACATTGATAATATCCAAAAGAGAGCTGCCAATTAAAGGCAAAACGTCTTTAAGCAGCCTAGTCAGGATAGGGTCTAAGAGACAGGTAGACGTGTTAGAAGTAGAAACCATTGAAGATAATTGGTCACGGTTGATGGGAGAAAAGCCATCTAAATATACACCAGGACATACAGCGGTTTCCAAAGCCATTCCACTTGAGAACAGATTGGCACTGGTTAAGGGCAAGAGATTATTAATCTTGTCCCTAATAGTTAAAATCTTTTCATTAAAGAAGTTAATGAAGTCATTACCACTGAGGTCTATAGGAATACTGGGCTCCACAGAGCTGTGACTCTGTCAGCCTGGCTACAGTGTTAAAGAGAAACCTAGGGTTGTTCTTATTCTTCTCTATTACTGATGAGTAATTTTCTGCTCTGGCATTACGGAGGGCCTTTTTATGAGTTTTAAGACTATCTCGCCAAACTAAGCGGGATTCTTCCCGATTAGTTGAACGCCAAATGCTTTCTAGCTTTCGTGACGTTTGCTTTAATTTGCGGGTCTGAGGGTTATACCAGGGAGCAAACTTTCTCTTCCTCACTGTCTTCTTCTTCAGAGGGTACTATCGAGTCCAGTGTCAGTCTCAGTGAGCCTGTGGCACTATCAACAAGATGATCAATCTGGGACGGACTAAAGTTAGACCAGGAGTCCTCTGTTATATTGAGACATGGTATTGAATCAAGTGCAGAAGGAATCGCTTCTTTAAATTTAGCTACAGCACTGTCAGTTAGACATCTGGTGTAGAAACTTTTGACCAACGGTGAACACTCCGGTAGTATATGAACTCAAAAGTTATAAGGTTGTGGTCTGACAGAAGAGGATTCTGTGGGAAGACCTTCAAATGCTCAATGTCAACGCCATATGTAAGAACAAGATTAAGCGTGTGGCCAAAGCTAAATATAAATCAGAAAACACAATAAAAGACTCCAAATCCTCAATAACAACATTTTATTGATAAAATGACTTGCATATTCATATAATCTTCCCTTCAACTCCCCACACACTCTTCAGCCGCCACCCAGTCCCAGGTGGCGCTGCCGAATCAATGTTGCAATGCCACTGCTGGCGTTGTATGTTGATGGCCACAGTGACATGAGGGTGGACTTCAGGCTCACCCGAGTCATTCAACACCCTCATGGCTGTGCTGGGCACTGACTGTGACCACGGTTGGGGCCCCAAGATCTTCCGTCTAGTTTTTATTTTTTGGCTTGCCAGCGCCACCTCCGCCCTGGCCATCACCCGATAGGAGGTGGCGCTGGGGGCAGGCGGCGGGCTCCAGGCGCTTGTTCCAACGGCCAGTCCGACGACAGATAGCTATGTCAGTCATCGGACAGTGTTAAACAACAACGGATTAATAATGAATATGCTCAGTTTAATAACGTGTTAACATGACACCGCAAATGTTTGCCCACACGCTTCCCGATCATTAATACCATTACGATAGCTATGTAAGCTTGTCCATCTAGAAATAATTGCCCCTTCAACATGCCACCGTTCACCGGCTGGTGCTGCCTGTAAAAGGTGAGGTGTGTTGTGGAGAGGTCCTTTGGGATACTGAAGACGCGATGGCGGTCTATCTTCTTAAGGCCCTGGAGGTGGATGTGAGGTTTGTGCCAGAGGTCATCGTCTGCTGCACTGTGCTCCACAACATCTGCCTCACCAACGGTGACCTGCTGGAGCCAGATGCAGATGTCGGGAGGGCAGCAGAGGACCGGCCAGAACCAGCACCAGCACCTCCAGGAAACGTCTCTGGGGCAGAAAACAAAAAGAGGATAGCCATTCATTGTCATGTCCCAGACCACGATTACATTTAAATTAATACATTAAATATGTATAGGGGGTTCTGAACACCAGAATTCCCCTATAATTGGCAAACAATTTATGAGTTTGTAATATTTCACCATCACCATTTCACTTGTTAACCAAATTATTTTGTCAATATGCTTCTAAAATTCCACAAGAGACTACCCACAGAAACCTTGAACCCTTTACTTTTCAAATGTATGCACTTTAAAACAAAAATATGAATAAGCATTTATTAATAAATTAAGGCCCTCGTCTGTACCTAGACATGTGAAATACCACAACATTAAAGCTACAATTATTTCTAGAAGGACAAGCTTAGACAGCTATCATAACGGTATTAATGATCGGGAAGTGTGTGGACAAACGTTCCCGGTGTCATGTTAACCCGTTATTAAACTGAGTATATCCATTGTTAATCCATTATTAAAATTGCTATTTCGATTGTTTAACAGAACAGCTGTTATTTAACACTGTCTGTTTAACACCGGCTATATAATTCGTCAGTTTGCAAATTTGGGAAAGGGCCAGAGAAAATTAAGGTGTCCGACAACGTCTTGGCATAAGCACACACCGATTCCACATTAATTTTACAGACTTCCGACCTACGGGCTCGGGCGTCGTTACCACCGGCATGTATTACAATCTGACTGTACCTACGCTCATCCTCAGCAGTTTCAAACAAGTCGCCCGCTCTGGCCCCCGGGAGGCACACTACCCTGGTCTGCGGCTTCGCTATCTTCACGTTCCTGACTACAGAGCTCCCGATAACCAGGGTGTACTCCTCAGCGGGTGTGTCGCTGAGCAGGGAAAAGCGGTTCGAAACGTGAAGTGGTTGGTGCACAGCAGGTTTCTGTATAGACTTACTACTCTTGCGAGAAGTTACCCATCGGCCCTGCTGGTCGGATACCACCGGGGGACAGCTAGTAGCTACCTGTGGCTCCGCACCGGCTACGAGAGAGGGCGGGCTAACTAGCATAGCTGACTGAGTTTCGATGGCGCGGAGCCGTGCATCTAACCCACATAGACCTGCCTCCAACCTAGCAAATAAACTGCACTTGTTGCATGTATCAGGAGATAACTATACATGAGACACACTGAGCAAGAGGGAAAGAGAGGGAAAGAAGGAAAAGACATGCTGTAGCTGCAGAGCTTACCAAGTGAGACAGTGCGTTGAGACGATGCGTTCAGGAGCAGCTGGGAAAAACCTGTGTAATCGCCTGTGACAAAGTGTTAGATGACTGGAGGTGAAGTTCCTCTCTTGTTCTGTCCACTAGAGGATCTATGGTACAATTCCAGTCCCCCCCCCCCCCCCCATCACTACACACTCGTTCTGGTCACACTGCTGCAGGACATCTCTCAGCTTCTGGAAGATGTCCGTTCTGTGCGAGCCCTGGTTTGGAGCATACATGTTAATAAAAACAAATGGAATGCTTTTTATGGTGGCTCTGACCACCAGAGCTCGTCCCTTCTCCATCTCTGTGGAGGAGATGATGTTAACATCCAGCCCAGGTGCGAACAGAACGGCTACATCTACAGACAGGTTGGTCCCATGAGACAGGACATACTGGCCCTTTCACCTCAAACCCCAGTCTATCTCATTGTGTTGGTCACTGTGTGTTTCCTGCAAGAAAACAATATCAAGTATTTTTGGTTTAATAATTTCTTCAGTGACCACTCTTTTCTCTCGGCCCCTTCCACCATTAATGTTTAGAGAACCAACCCTCACCTTGTGCATTGAAATATGAAAAGGAAACGTGAAATAGACAGTCAACAGTACACGCAAACTCAAGTGCAGCACATCCATGACATTCACTTAGTTCTCTTTTTTGGAGCCTTTCTTCCCCTTTAGCTGCTTCCTAATAGCACTCATGTATTTTTTGAGACGGTAGCGCTTCTTTTCATCTAAAGTCTCCAGGCCAACCTTTTTTTGTATTATTAAAACACTTTTCATGAACTTACTTGCATCTGGGAAATGCTCTAAGACATCAACAGATTGCCCAAAGTTCTCATCTAGGAATCTATTTATGTCCTCGAGCTTATAGAGCTCTCCATCGTAAGCCTGGGACCCGGTGGCAGAGGCAGCGTCAGAGTCAGTCAGACTCAGTCAGACTCGTCCTCCATCTCCTCCTCCACCACACAAGCCTCTCCTCTCTCCTCCATCTCCACCACACGGGCCTCTCCTCTCTCCTCCGGGCCAGCAGCCTGACTCTGGTGGGGTTCAGCTGGCGGCCCGTTGCTGCTGCCTGCTGCACTTTGCTTCCTCTCTTCCTCTTCTCCTCTCAGTGCTACCTTCCCTTTCTCTCCTTTTGATCCCCTTTCCTTCCTCCCTTCCTTTGCTTGTGTCACCGGGCCGCCACCGCTCCGCGGACCCCAGGCGCCACCTCGCCTCTCCGCCGGTGCGTCCCCCGGCTTGGGGCGCCCCCGGCCGGCTCGTTAAGACAGCTGTCGCGCTTGTGCCCCGGGCAATTAAGAAACATCAACACCTGCCTGCGGAAGGATTTTACATGTCTGAGTTTTGCGTGTCTGCACCCCAGACCGTTCGTTGTGAAGCCACTTGCGAGCTTCCCGAAGTATTGCAGCTCGCGCTCCAACACGGAGTCGAGTATAAACGGCGGCACGCCAGACACAGTGACACAGGTGGTCCGCACCGTCAGCGGGGACACCTGCAGGTACGCGCCGTTCAGCGTGATGCCGCTCGCTACCAGCGCGGACACAAAGCGCTCCTCGTTAAAGAACACCAGCAGCCCTCGATTCAACCTGGAGGCGTCGGAGATGTTCTCGTGTCCGACAACATCTGCCACCGCCAGGAGAACCTCTTCTACTGGGATACTTGCGTCGGACTCAATCCGGACTCAATCCGGACGCCATCTCACACCATAAAACGCGGTTCTCTCTCCACAAAACCCCAATAAACCAACAATAAACCAACAAATACACACTAGAAATGTGTTTCACACAGTGAAATATGAAAGAATACAAAATGTGAATAGTTGAGAAAAGTCACCAAAAATTTCCCCTTACCACGCTCCCAATCGTGAGCAGCTCCCTCCCTCCCTAACTCCCTCATTCCCTCCCTCCAGAGAGAGAGAGATATTTTTGTGTATTATGGGTAGTAATATATTGACCGTTGGAATTTTCATCTCTTCATCACACATTACTAACTCTATATCCTCCCGGAGTCTTTGTGACTTCCCGTCTCATAGAGTCCATTGGACCAGGCTGTATTTGAAGCTAGTAGTATAGATGGCCCTTCTATGCACGTACACGTACGTGCACGCGCACAGGCACTAACGCACGCGCATGTTATAGGGCGTGTGTACTGTTCTCCTTGTGTGTAACTTGGTACACAATTCAACAGTAAGCCAAAATCCATTCAAATAAATACGGGAGTCAGGATGTATCGTCCAAGCTCCGGATGCTTTATTGTGCAGCACCGACGTACACGTATCAAATAAGAGTAAAACTAGAAACAAACAGAAGAATACAATCAGCAAGATGCATATGAATTACACATTACAGATTGCACTTTATGTAGCTCTTACGCTTCTGTAGCAGTCAAACCTATAGTGTAACGACAACTGGCTACAGACACAAAATGAACCTTGCAAATATACTTTAAGAAGAAGATATTACTAAAATACTATTCTGAGGTCTGTGCTAAACAAATACTTACAGACTATGCTTTCGAAGGCGTAAACACATGATGGATGGCAGCGGATGATTTTCTGAGACTATCTCCCTAAATCTACCACATGTTGCTCACTTCCTGTTCATAGTGCATGTCAAAATAAAGGCAAATTAACAACACAACTAAAAAGGCCCAGGAGGGGGCACTAATTCCCAGCCCTGGGGGCAGAACAGCGTGTATTATGTACATTTCCTAAAAAATAAATTTCAAAAACGGTTGTTTTAGGCATGTATAAGCCCTTTTCCTGAGCCTTTATTATCGATATACACAAACACACGCACACACACACACACACACACACACACACACACACTCACACACAAACACACGCACACTGCTGCAATTAACATACAGCCAAGGCTCAGTCACCTGCAGATACACTGACTGTACTAAATCTCTTAAAACAGTCATATATTGATAGTAAAGACTCAGGAAAAGGGCTTATACATGCCTAAAACATCACACAAGCCTTATATCCCTTTTTAACACTTTTATTTCCATAATTGTTTAATTTTTCTTTTTTATATAGTTTTCTTTTTTTTTTGAAAATGTGCATAATACATGCCCTATAAAACGCACGCACGCGCGTACGTGTACACGCATAAGAGGGCCATCTATACTACTGATGCTGCCTGGCTGGTGGGCCGGCATCGTGAAAAAGAATATTTTTACAATTCTTAGAAGTTTTTCCTGATACGATTTGAGATCCTGGGACAGGGATGTCGTATATGTACAGATTGTAAAGCTTTCTGAGGCAAATTTGTAATTTGTGATATTGGGCTATATAAAATTGACTGAATTGAATTGAATTGAAGGTATGGTTTAACCACTAAGTCTTTAAAACCAGCAGTCGCTCTAGGTATTTTCTAAAATGTCATAGGAACTCCAAAATTAAATGACGGAATGATAAAGTTGGAATCTGTTGTGTTGTGACCACCATTGTATTCCTCTTCCGACAATATTCACATGGACTCTCTCCTGTGATTCACATCTGATCTACTCAAAAATGGCAATTATGTGATTATTGTGAAGTGCAATCTGATGTAACTCCTTCTCACTTTTTTTCTGCTCAAAATAAACATGCATGGCACAACCTGTGATGCAAAGAGTTCCATAACTACAACAAAAAACTGAAACACAACCTTAAAATGTATTTATTTCTGTTTATTAATGTTGACATTTTTTCTCACGCAGTACAAGGTTAGTAAATTATAAATAGTTGTTATTATTAAAGAATTTAAAATGGCCTATGTTTTTTTAATTTTGCAATATATAAACAAAACATACAACATTTCGTTGCATTATATGAACTGCTTCTCCTTTTTAGGGTCGTGGGGACGCTGGAACCGATCCCTGCAGATTTGGGGCGAAGGTAGGGTTCACCTGCACAGGTCACGAGTCTATCAAAGGGCACTTATAGAGATGGACAACCATTCACGCTCACATCCACACCTACGGGCAATTTAGTGTCCAATTAACCTGAGCTGCATGTCTTTGGACTGTGAGAGGAAGCCGGAGAACCCAAATTAATGCAAGGACGTAAGTTGTTATTTTTTCTTCTACCTCGCCATCAGGTGTTTCTTAGTGTTTTTCTCCGGCCTCAAAAGAATAATGAAACACTTTGGAGCAAAGATACAGAGTAGTAAACCATAGCTAGAGGCCAGGATTGCAAAAATCTCCACAGCAACAGCATACTTCCCAGGAGAGCTAACATAAGCAGGAACAAAAGCTATCCAAACAGCACAGAATATCAGCATGCTGAAAGTGATCAGTTTGGCCTCGTTGAAGTTGTCAGGGAGTTTCCGAGCAAGAAAGGCCAGGAAGAGACTGGTGCAGGCCAGCAGACCAATGTAGCCCAGAACCAGAGAGAAGCCCACCACAGAGGCCATGGCGCACTCCAAGGAGACCTTTAACCCTGGGATTTCCAAGTCAGCTTGAGGCACAGGGGGACTTAACAGTAGCCAAACAATACAGATGAAAACCTTGATGAAAAAAAAGTGTACAATATCATGTTAATGGAAGCCACATATTGTTATAAGTATTAATTTAGTTATTAAAAAGCATGTCCGCATTTCTGACCTGTATGAAGGAAAAGAGGCAGACGCTTCCTCTCTGTTGCTCTGGACCGAACCACTTCATCAAGGATCCAGCACCTGGCCGAGCTGAGCGGAAAGCTGCCAGAACAACTATAGTTTTGACTTGGAGGCAGGAAACACAAAGTACAAAACTGATCCCAAAAGCTGCCTGTTGGAATCGACAAGACCAGACTGATGGACGACCAATGAACACCAGTGAGCACAGGAAGCACAGCTTCAGGGACAGGAGAAGCAGGAAGCTCAGTTCTGAATTGTTGGCTCGCACCTTAAAATAAAATGTTGGATTAATTTAGTATTAAAAGGACAAGCGTATTAACAACAGAAGATAGGTTTCAAACACACATTCTAGTGTACATGTATGCACACTTCGACACATTGTTAAGTTAGTTAGATGAAATCCTCCATAATCTCACCATAGGTGTTTGACGGTAGTAAAGAAACACCACAAACACAGCTGTTGTCACCGCAGCACCAGATACAGCTGCTGTAGTCAGGGTGATGCCCAAGGTTTCATTAAAGGAAAGGAAGTCCAGCTGACGAAGGATGCATGCAGTTTGATCAGCATTGGACCAAAACTCATCTGGACAACGTTCACAGTGAAGAGAATCTGAGGGAGGAAAACAGAGGAGTTAGGAAAATAAAACCAAAAAGAAAATGGAGGGTTTCTAATGGAGTAATTACCTCACCAGTTACATTGCTGATCTCCCCTTCAGCACATTGGATACAGTCAAAGCAGCAGAGAGGTTCTCCTTTCCTGTTGGCCTTTCGGGTACCTAGCCGACATCTCTCACTGCACATTGAAGTTGGCACCTAAACATCAAGTAAAACCATATTCTCAAGACAAAATGCCTTGGAAATCCCATTTTGGTACCGGCCGCAATCAATATTGTTCTTTTTAAACTACCTGATTGGATCCTGTACTCCACTGAATAGCCGATTCATTAAGGTGGATGTCAAAGCCGTCTACACGACCAATCAAAACCAGTTTGAGTGACCCTTGAGGGGTGTTTTGCCAATTGACAAGGTCGTACTTTGCTGGAGTGTCTGCACCTTGGAAATAAAACATTTCACCCTGTGGTGTGGTGAAATTCACGTTGTTCAGGTGCTGCAACAGCTGAAAGTAACGCAGTTTTAATAATTATTTGTTTCTAAAAAAAAGATAAAGCAGCTGTATTGTCACATACAAAAATGCAATGGTACTTTTAATGTTGAGATCCATATTGAAATGAACATAAATGTGTTTACCTCTATAGGTTTGATGTATTTTGAAGAGGCACAGCTGGAGCTGTTGTTTCCGGGTGAGCTTTCTCTACCAGGGCAGGACAAGAGGCTGTGAAGGGCGTGGGCTGCAGCATAAACAGCAAGGTAAACATTATATGTCACCCTAAGCTGGGAGATATCAGTGAAGTGATTATTCACACCATCCAGGGACTCGGTCCCACTGCAGAGTGGCAGAGAATCCTTTTGAAGCAAATTGTCTTCTTGAGTTGACTGTGAAGATGTGTAGGTTAAAAGTGGTTTGGCCCCACGACTACAACCAAACATCTTTTCCCAGAACTTTCTTAAGAACTTATCTTCAGGACGACGAGATGGGTTCAAACCTCTGAGATAACTTTCAAATCCAGGTATAGCTGAACTACGAATGGCCACACCCAGAACACCCCTTGCCACTTTAGAAGTGAGAGGATCTTGCAGTAGATCACCACTGGTGCTCCAAGCCTCACTGGCAAGAAACTGTCTGTCAGTCACCTTAAGAAAGCAACACAATCAAAGATAATTTGAAAAGGCTATTGTGTTTCTCAGATACCAATAGCTCAATTCAGGTTTATTTAACTTTACTCACATTTATCTTGGCTAGTTGCAGGAACAGTTCCCTCACATCTGTGTACCAGGTAAAGATCAGAATCACTTTTGCAGTCGAAGCCTGAATAGCGAGGGCTGCTCGTCTGGCGTCACTCACAATGTTTTGCCTTTGGAGAGTCTCTACAAATGCCAGACACACACCGGCCTTCTGAGTCTCCTCTTGAAAAACCTGACATATACAGATAAAAGGAACAAAAGATTAGATTTAAAGAAAACATTGTGCAATAGCTTGCTTTCTTCAACATATGGAAACACCTTCATTGCCACAAGACCATAATCGTTGTTTGCTACAACTGCTCCGATCCAGGTCCAGTTGAAGCGTATGGAAAGCTGGGCAATAGCTCGGGCTTGGTAAATATCACTGGGCATGGTCCTGAAGAAGTTTGGATACTGGAGTCTGTCACTCAGACAGGGACAGCTAGCTGTGTAGCTCATCTAAAGTACATGACAAAAACACATACATACAATGATAGATATTCTAAAATCACATAGTCATTCTTAAATTACATGCATATGAATAGTGTATAGTTTCATTTTTACCTAAGGATTCTAGGGACTATTCTTGTTTAAAGAAGAAGACTGCGCTTACTGCAGTTCAAAGTAAATAACTCCCTTTTTACTGTGAGGATAGCCACATGATGGTGAGAAAACATTTCAAGTCAATACATTAAATCAAATAAATAAAAATTAACAACATAAAAAGTTGTGTTAAAATATTTAGGATTAACACCCAACTCACTAGAGGAACAGCGAGCGGCCCCAGGATTCTGGAGAGTATCTGAGCTGTTTTGGATGAGGAGCCACCGATAATCAAAGAAACAGTCTGCTGACCTAAAGAAAAGATAATATTTAATGAAATAAAGTAATGTGTTAAGCTTTGGTTTCGTTTCAGGCACATCGTTGTGGTGTGTATCCTTTCATCATATTATTCACTTGTTGTTAATATAGAATCATTTACACCAGTTCCCTGGGAAGCATAATTAGGTACCTCTCTTTTTTCTGATGCCGTCTCCAGCAGAATAATCTATTGAAGCTGTTAAATTACAACTGACACTGGCTCCTCCAACCAGTGACAGAGCTGCCTGCATAGCCCAGGTGGGAAGGCCACAGCTATCATGTATGTGGTAGCCAAGCTTCACACCAGGCAGCAAAGTTGCACTGTGATTGATTTCTTCCACCGCAAACACCATAGCATATATGTATTGTAATGGGAGATTTTCCAAACTGAAACCACGGAAGAGAAGAAATGAGAGATATATTAATAAAAATGCTGAAGTGCCTTTGAAAATCTGTAATCATTTGTGAATATTATATGTAATTACTAGATGCCATCGTTCTATAAACTAGTATAACATGTTTTAACAAGAACATTAACATGTGAATGTGAACAAAACACCAGTAATTAACTGTTATAGAAAAGATACAGCTAAAAAAGACTTTTTGCGTTGGTCAAACATATGCATCTAGAGTTTTCACAGTAAACAGTACAGTTTTACCCTGTGCAAGATTTGTAGTATGTCAGCTGAGTGAAGTCAATGTCTATAGCTGGAGGCTTGAAATAAAGACTAAACAGCCCACCAATCATTACATCTCCCTCCTGAAACAGACCCTCATCACTCGGTGATGTCCACTGGGAACACGTCGCTGTCTGAACCACCTGTAACCCCACCCGGATCTCCAGCTGTCTGTCCACAAGGCCGACAAGGAACAGGGATAAGCACAGCCTAAGACTAAGGAAACTGGATAATAAAGACATGGATGGAAATGTCCTGGGCACTTTAAATATGTGCAATATAGTCAGTTAGTTACTATAGGTTGTCATTGGCAAAACAGATAAATATGAGGTAAAATAAATAAACTGTCAACTTATCCTGAAATTTTTAATTTAGTATAATCAGCCTAACTGTATCCTTAAGATATTCAGCTAAAAGTCTAAAACAATTAAATGAATAAATCTAAGTTACTTCAGATACAACTCACAACTGACACGCTATATGACACACAGACACACACACACAACCTCCTACTCTGCACAACATAGATGTTGTTCTGGGTATTTATACAGGAACTACCAGAGTATTTACCTGGAGGGCAGTGGCCATAGATATCCCAACAGAGTTGCATTTTCATCTTTAACATTTAGTTGATGAATTAATCCACAGTGAGTTTAATTCAAAACCTCACCTTTCACACCAGGGCCAACAATATGGTTAAAGTCATTATAAAGACCTTTTGAGAAAGTTTTTTATGAAGGAAAGTCAATAAGTGGTGGATCCAAATATGGTATCTAAACAGTACAATTGGCAGTGTCAATTTAACATTTAAAGAGTAGATTTGAACACTTAGCCAGTGAACATATGGTCCCTTATCTTTAGAGAGTGAAAGTAACACTGAACATATTGTTAACATTTTAGCGTTAACATAAATTTGGTAAGAGTTATTATTTTACTCTACACTACACTGAGAAGTATTCATTTTGATTAACACTATTCAAACTGTCAAATAGAAATAACACTTGTAGTGTTATTTCTATACTTCTTAGTGTTGAAAAATAACTCTTACCAGAGTTGCGTTAACTCTAGAATGTTATTACTATGTTCAGTGTGACTTTACATTACATTTAGCTGACGCTTTTATCCAAAGCGACTTACAATCATACACCACAGACACAGCTACAGGAAACCACTTAGGGTTAAGGGTCTTGCTCAAGGACACATTGACTAGGGCGGTGTTTAAACCGCTAACCCCCTGTTTGAAAGACGGACCCACTAACCACTGACCCACAGTTTACTGGCTTAGTGTTAATATACTCTTTAATTTGACCGTGTAGCTTTGGACTCGGTCACGTTAGCCATCTGCAATTCAGTATTTCAAGACACAAAAACAGCTCAAATGTAGGTTGAACACAATAGTGAGTTATTCTAAAAATGTTGCTTCAGCTGAAATATGAACATTATATATACAAAAGTGATTTAGAGATTTTTTTTCCAGAATTAAAACGCACGTGATGAAACTCAATTTGAAAGGAGAAGGAGGGGGTGGAGCTTTCCAGAGTAACAGTGAATATTGTCATCACTCTGGGTTTTACTCTGGCTCTAGTTGTAATAACTGACTGAGTTAATTCAATTTAACACTGTTTATTTTACATAACACTGGGGGCTATTTACTCTTGCTATTGTTGTAATTACAATAAAAGACTCAATATACTTTGACACAGATGTGTTAACACTGGGGAACTTACTGTGTAGTAACTTTAATAATAGTTAAAACTTTATTTTCTAGGTTTGTAAAAGCAACATCTATTTGCAGACTCTGAAACCTCACTATGAACTAATGTTATAGGGACATTTTTTTTTAAATATAGAAACTAGATACAATAATGGGCAGCCATGTGTAGAGTTTGCATACATCCTCCCCGTGCCAACGTGCCAACGTTTTATTATTATTATTACTGGTTTTCTTTACTGTTTATTATTTATATCATTCTTTTTTGATTGTATTGTGTCTCTTGTGTGCCCTTCACTCCTTGCTGCTGTAACCCGGTAAATTTTCGAACTGCTAGACAAATGAAGGATTAGCCTCCTCAACATCTCAGAAATACAACAGCAGACATTTTGGGCCCGCTGGTACATCTGACTTACATGTGTATTAAACATGTGTGGGGCCCTCGTTAACAATGGACATAATAACAGGAACTAGACATTGACCCCCGAATAATCTCATGTATTTATTATTTGTATTGATTGTTATGTGTTTCCTTTATTCACCTGGCATGTGTGTATCTGCAATGGAGGCTTGAATTGTGTGAGAGTTTAATGTTGGTTACAATGAGTAAAGCTCATGCAGGCACTAAGGTCAGCTCAGGGGTCCTTCAGGAAGAATGTGAGGGGAAATGTTATGATAGTTTTATTTGTAGTAGACTAAAACAGCCTGCAGCATGCAGTTTTGTTTCTAATCTCCATGTACTTCTGTGCTTTCAGTTGAGTAAAAGTGATGACAGCGGTATAAAAGTAGTGACATGGATCATAACCGTCAGTTATACAAAGATGAATGTATGTCGGAGTTGCGCAAATGTAATGTCATCATGTGTCGAAGGGGACATAGTGCATCACCGAGCCACGCTAGCGAACAAGGAACAGCATAGGAACCACCTGTAACCTGTGAGAATGAAAGTTGTGTGAATTTGCAGAATATCGCCAGCGTGCATGAAGTAGTTATAGTGGTAATGTAAGCAGATATGTTCTATGTATATGTATAAGGAAAAAAAACATTATGCTAGTTTTATTAGTCATAGAATAAAACATCATGCAGCATGCAGTTGCGTTGCTGATCTCAAAGTATTTCTGTACTTTCAGTAAAAAAAAAAATCTTAAAGCCCCACTATGTAACTTTTCCACCTTAAAATAACAGCTTGAAAAAAATTGTGCCGCTACAATGACTTTTAATATGTTGATTTGCGCCTCCGCCACTGCCATCGGGGGTCTGTGGGCTGAATACTGCTGAATGTAAGATGTTGGGAGCCGCCCGGTACATCCAGCGGAAGTAGTTCAACTTGCTGTCTGGCAGCTTTACGCAACATCTTATAGTGCCAGTCCACGCTCGCAGGTGACTTTTTATTTGCTCCGCTACGCGACTCGTAGAGACGGAGTGACATGCTGCTGTGTTGAACACCGGGCTGCCGCTGATCAGTGGAAGCCCGGTCGCGATCAGCTGGGAGCAGACGAGCCGGAAGAGCCATATATGGCTCGAGACCAGACGTTAAATACCTGAAGGGGGCGCTACAGGGGAAAAGTTACATAGTGTCGCTTTAACAACCCATGCACACCTGGATGTCCCGTGTGTCCGCGTGTGCAACACATGGGTGATGGCAAAGAAAGCATAAGTACACCTTGTCTACCCCTGGACCTGTGACTGGGACCACTAGATTAAAAACCTTCCCATCGAAGAGGAGACCATGGCCTTGCCAGTTACCACCATATTATTCTCAATGCCTTCTCTCCTTAGATACTGTCTACCATGGAGCATTGAGGTTCATCACTAATCTTAAGGCTCTGACTCATCATTGCTCCCTGTATGCTAGGGTTGGTTGGACACCTCTGTCCATCCGTAGAAAAAAACATTGGCATGTCCTTATTTATAAGGCTATTCTACACGTACTTCCATCGTATCTTTGTACGCAAATTCATCTGAAAAACCCTGGAAGCTACCATCTTCAATCTGTGACCTATGCTCAAGACCTCCTCTTGCTCTCCGTCCCTAACGTCCGTTTGGAAATGGGAAAAAGAGGTTTTAGGTTTGCTGCTCCAGCGGCTTGGAGTTTGCTGCAGACTGACCTGGGACTCCGGGAACCGGTCTCTTTAGGTGTTTTTAAAAATAGATACAAATAATTGGAGAGAAATCTACTAGTTGTAAATGTTTTCTATGACAAAGGTATATGCTCCTGTGTGAGCTGGGTTGTGTTAGCTTGAGTCTTAGTTTTTGGTTTTATTTCATGCTGTGATTTTGTTCTTTGTTTTTTATATTGTCTGTCACTGTTTTATGTTATATTGTCTGAAACTTTGTGTGATGTGCTACTGCAACCGTCTTGGCCAGGACACGCTTGTAAAGGAGATTTATAATCTCAATGAGGCATTTCCTGGTTAAATAAATTTAAAATAAAATAAAATATACTGTTCCAGTTAAGAAATAAGGAAACCTACATCAGGAAAAAACTAGGTCTGAGCCCTCCTACATCCACTGATACAAGGCCATAGGAGAATCCCTATAGCAACATTGTATTCTAGTAATCTTGGCATCCATCACCCACTGCAACACAGAATTAGTGGGGACACTTGTGGTAGTGGTCCACAGCCAATTATCTCACAACCATACACTCATGCTAGTTAAACTTGCCAGCTATGGGCTTTGAATGGTTTACGCTGAAAACACACCAGGCAGTGAAAAAGTGCGGCTCGCAGCAAGTATACCATTTGTCTATGCCGAGAAAGTATCTTCATGTGTTTCAGGTCCAACAATGTTCTTTGCAACTAAAATGTAACCAATACAACACACAAATTCATCAATAGATGATATTATTAAGGCAGTAAAGGACTAAACAGAAAACAAATGAATGAAAAACAATGGTTGGATGATGAGAGTTTACAAAATAAAAATGTGTTGGGGGAAGCAAGGATGACTTTGCTTTGGCCCTTCAAACCTTCGACAGGCAATCTTGTCTCAGAGGACTAAGTTACATCACAATTTATTCAAGAGGGTTAAGTGCGGATGAGACGCAGGTGTGCAATCACTCACCTCCATCATTCATCAACAATTACTGTACATCCTATTACACGAGAGAGGAAGCAGAGTGGGGAAACAAGAGCCTGTGTGCAGGTTTGTTGTTTTGTATGGTGTTGCAGATCATAGCTAACACACTGCAATATTTTTTTTTTTATTCTGCAATAGATACATTATTATATATTGATGCATGTAATTCAACCTTTAGAGCGAATGGAATTACAAGATCGCTCAAACATAATAAAGCTATGTCATTCATAATGCTTGGTAAATTCCCATCGTGACTAGTATTATGGAAATCAAAACATAAAAAAGGTTTAAAGAAGAGGAAGGAAGGTTGCAATAACATTTATTCTATTTTATTCAAGCTTTGACTTCTCCCTCTGCAATCTGATGGTATCGCCAAACATAAAGTACTGTCGGCGGAAATCGGATTGATATGGGCTTTGGGGGAAATGATCAAATACTACTTCTATCTAGCTTCCAATGGATAGAATGTTATGTGTAGTAATAAATATAATATTAATATAATATAATATATAAATAATATATATAATATAAACTACCTTCCAGTATATCATGACATAAATTATTCAACATGGGAGTGGATTCTTCTTCTTTGTGGTCAGTGGATATGACTACGTACTATATCCAGAGATTATGGTTTTATAGAATTAATGAGTATTTCATGGCATACATACATGGCAATGAAAATGACACATAGGTATCATCTCTAACAGAAAGACGGTAGCCCTTTTCATGCTCCCTCCGCACTGTCAATGGCAAAGTAAATCCATTTGGATCCCTGATGGAAATAGGTGTGGAACAAGTGTTTGGCATGTGAAAAGTGGATGCATTTTACTACATCGCACTCATCACATTACACGCGCATTAGTGGGAACTGTCCCTATGACTTGAAAAATATTTAAAAAAATATTTCAAAAATCCATCTCTAAACGAAATGTGTCATATATACTAGTAAAAACTCCAGTGATGAGGGGCATTTTGGTTTGGGCTTGGGAACAATCAGTATGTATAATGGCGCTAGGAACGCTGCATAATTGTCGGATCAATAGTTTTTGGAGCCTGACATTTTTTAATATCTATAGTATATATTTTTACATGAATTATACTTAACATAGAAAAGTGGTAATATCTATCCATTTTAAATACTACTATGGGGTGGTACTAGAGTAGACAGTGACAAGAATACACAACAGACATGCTGTTTAAGGGCCGAATGCCTGAGCTAAAGTGGCACATCAAGAACAATCTACATAAGGACATAATAATAATAATAATAATAATAATAATAATAATAATAATAATAATAACCATTTATTTTATGCTACTGAAAACGCAGTAGAACAGTGGCTCCGGTCACTGATATATTAGCAAAGAAGATGAAACATGTACAATGTGTGTTGTCAGCTGTGGATTTGATGGGCAAAATTAAAAAAAAACTTTTAAGGAAGCAGTCTGTAGGATTTAGTGGCTAAAGGTGAAGTTCCAAGTCACCAACTAACTTTAATCTCTGGTTAAATATTTATGAGCAGAACTTTTAGACACGTTATACGCATTTTACAAATGTCTTTGGGAGGAAAATATACTTTACAAATTAATATATGTGTTTCTTCTTTGAATATAAAATCACATTGTTTTATTGAGTCATGTTTTCAATGCCCCTCAAAGTCCGACCTAATCACTTTCTCCACATTTTCTTTTTTGTGACTTCATGGACAATTATTGTATATAATAAAAAGGTTTTATTCTTAACAAACAGGCTCACTTTCCCTCAAAGGTGTGTTTACGGCTACTTTATTTTAACCATAGGACATTTACTGTATATAGAGAAAATATCTCAATTAACAGTAGAGAATGAGAATGATGTTGCACAGCGAAGGAAAAGACCTTGTTAAGTGATGAGGAAAGGAGTAGAGCAAGATGTAATGGTCTAATACTTCCATCTAGTGGTAGTGATTTAGTACATGCACTATACAAAAACAATATCCTCATCATATGTATCCCTCTTTAAAGTGATAAAGGTATTAACTGCAGTTGGTATGATTGGTAACAGAAAATCAATTCACACAACACTAATATAATGTGTTATACAGTTTACATATGTAATTTCTACTATTGGGGCTATTACCATTCTATTATATCCACTGCTTCTGTTCTTGGTGGTAATACTCCATTTTATTTCTGCTATTACTGCCAATATTGCTATTATTTGGTGTCACTACATGTATCATTTCCATCACATGGACATCACATGACGTCGATTGCACTTCTGAAAGAGATCCCAGAGGTCCATTACCTATTTCTTTCCCGGAAAGTCTTTATTTGTGATTTTCAAATGAAAAGGTCAAAGGACAGGATAAGTTGCACAGATGGAAAGCCCCCTGAGGCCTATATTGATTTTTATATTGGGATATATAAATACAATTTAATTTAACCCTCTTTTATAAAACATCCATACATTAAAAGAAAAAGTGAACAATCAACCATATTAGAGCAACATAAATCAATAACATTTAGTGAGCATGTTTTAATTTAAAATAGTTTTTCTTTAATGGTTGATGATAAATGTTTACATTTAATTCAGTACGTACACTATTTAGTTACAAATGAAGGCCATAAGTATGTGTACCTGCAAGAGGTTTCAATATTTCAAACATTAAGAAGCATTATTTATCAATTTAGGAATTGACACAATGTATAAACATGAACAATGACTGGGTACCGGCGCTACTGTCCACCAAACAAAGAGAGTTATATACAGTATGTTCAAGTTAAGGACAGAAAAGCTACCTCGCCATCATGTGTTTCTTAGTGTTTTTCTCAGGCCGAAAGAGAATGATGAAACATTTAGGGGCAAAAAGACAGAGCAGTAAACCATAGCTGGAGGCCAGGATTGCAAAAATCTCTACAGCAACAACATACTTCCCAGGAGAGCTAACATAAGCAGGAACAAAAGCTATCCAAACAGCACAGAATATCAGCATGCTGAAAGTGATCAGTTTGGCCTCGTTGAAGTTGTCAGGGAGTTTCCGAGCAAGAAAGGCCAGGAAGAGACTGGTGCAGGCCAGCAGACCAATGTAGCCCAGAACCAGAGAGAAGCCCACCACAGAGGCCATGGCACACTCCAAGGTGACCATTGACCCTTGGAAACCCAAATCACGTTGAGGCACAGGGGGGCTGAGGGACAGCCATGTCGCACAGATGACCATCTGGAGAAAAAGTATACATGTCAATGTTGTAATTTTTTCTATCAAGAAATATCATTATTTAATCAATAAAACAATATTCACACCTGTATAGATGTAAAGAGACAGACGCTTCCTCTCTGTTGGCCTGGGCCAAACCACTTCATCAAGGATCCAGCACCTGGCCGAGCTGAGCGGAAAACAGCAAGAACTACTACAGTTTTGACCAGCAGGCAGGAAACACAAAGTACAAAACTGATCCCAAACGCTGCCTGTTGGAATCGACAAGCCCAGACTGATGGACGACCAATGAACACCAGTGAGCACAGGAAGCACAGCTTCAGGGACAGGAGAAGCAGGAAGCTCAGTTCTGAATTGTTGGCTCGCACCTTGAGGGCAATCAGATTAACGGACAAAGATAAAAAGGAAATGTGAAAACAAATGTATACAACACACTGTGTTATATTACTCAATATTCTCACCATCGGTGTTTGACGGTAACAGAGAAACACCACAAACACAGCTGTTGTCACCGCAGCACCAGATACAGCTGCTGTAGTCAGGGTGATGCCCAAGGTTTCATTGAAGGAAAGGAAGTCCAGCTGACGAAGGATGCAGGCAGTTTGATCAGCATTGGACCAAAACTCATCTGGACAACGTTCACAGTGAAGAGAATCTGAGGGAGGAAAACAGAGGAGTTAGGAAAGTAAAACACAAAAATGAAAATGGAGGGTTTCTAATGGAGTAATTTCCTCACCAGTTAGATTGCTGATCTCCCCTTCAGCACATTGGATACAGTCAAAGCAGCAGAGAGGTTCTCCTTTCCTGTTGGCCTTTCGGGTACCTGGCGGACATCTCTCACTGCACACTGAAGTTGGCACCTAAACATCAAGTAAAACCATATTCTCAAGACACAATGCCTTGGGAATCCCATTTTGGTATCGGCCTCAATCAATATTGTTCTTTTTAAACTACCTGATTGGATCCTGTACTCCACTGAATAGCCGATTCATTAAGGTGGATGTCAAAGCCGTCTACACGACCAATCAAAACCAGTTTGAGTGACCCTTGAGGGGTGTATTGCCAATTGACAAGGTCGTACTTTGCTGGAATGTCTGCACCTTGGAAATAAAACATTTCACCCTGTGGTGTGGTGAAATTCACGTTGTTCAGGTGCTGCAACAGCTGAAAGTATAAAGATAATTAAAATGATATAGTGTTTACAAAAGATGCATTGACGTTATTAAATGACCCTTGTAAGATGACTCGGGGACAATAGTGTTTACCTCTATGGGTTTGATGCCTTTTGGAGAGGCACAGCTGGAGCTGTTGTTTCCGGGTGAGCTTTCTCTGCCAGGGCAGGACAAGAGGCTGTGAAGGGCGTGGGCTGCAGCATAAACAGCAAGGTAAACATTATATGCCATCCTAAGTTGGGAGATATCAGTGAATTCATTCTTCACTCTCTTCAGGGACTCGGTCCCACTGCACAGTGGCAGAGAACCTTTCTGAGAGGACCACCTCGCAGGAAAGAGGGTTGCTGCATGTGATTGTGTAGCTCCAGGACTGCATCCAAACTCCTTTTCCCAGAATTCACGTAGGAATTCATCATCAGGACGACGCATTGGGTGCAAACCTCTGAGATAATTTTCAAATCCGGGTATTGTTGAACTTCGAATGGCCACACCCAGAACACCACTTGCCACTTTAGAGATGTCAAGATCTTGAAGAAGATGATCACTGGTGCTCCAGGCCTCACTGGCAAGAAACTGTATATCAGTCACCTACAATAAGAAGAAACTGTAATTAAGTTTGATAAGAAAAATAGAACACATTTTGTTTTTTCGAACAATATGTTTTTGTTCATTGTCAAACCCTTTTGTCTACGGGAGTCACTCACATTTATCTTGGCCAGTTCCAGAAAAACGTTCTTAATCTCTGTATACCAACAAAAGATCAGAATCACCCTGGCAGTCGAAGCTTGAATTGTGAGGGCTATACGCCTGGCATCACTCACAATAGTTTCTTTAAGGAGAGTCTCTATAAATTCCAAACACACCCCTTTTCCCTGGGTCTCTTCCTGAAATGCCTGAAGACCAAAACAATAAAGATATTGTTGTTTACTATTTAAGGAAATCCATGACTTTTACTGTGAAATAACAAAGACATACACCTGTATTGCCAGACGACCATAATCCTTGTTTACAATCACAGCTCCTATCCATGTCCAGCGGAAGCGAATGGCCAATTGTGCCATGGCCCGGGCTTGGTAAATATCACTGGGGATGGTTCTGAAGACATTAGGGAAGTTAACCCGGTCACTCAGACAAGGGCAGCTTGCCATGTGGCTGATCTGTAAGAAAGACACAGAAATATTATGTTGACACTGCTTTTACAGGACTAACTCAATTGTATTATTATTCAAAATATTTTAAAATAACATCAGCTTTTGGTAGTGTAAAAATAAAGTATTTTTTCCTATAGTATTTAAACTCACAAGTGGCACAGAGAGAGGCCCGAGGACCCTGGACAGAACTATGGTTGTTGTTGACGAAGCAGTACCAATGAGCAAAGGAACAGGCTGACCCACTGCTTACAGCATCAAACATAGAATTACATGATGTTAACCTTTTTATACTACAATCATATACGTTGTTGTTTTTTATGGATATGGTAAACGTTCACTACATACTTCATTGTATAAAATCCTACCTGCTATTTTTTCAGGTTTTCCATAAACTGCCGAATGCAGCGTTGAGGGTGTCAAGTTGCAGCTGTGTGTGTCTCCTCCGACCAGTGACAGTGCAACTTGCTGAGCCCAGTAGGAACTGGTACAGATATCAAGTATACGGTAGCCCAGCTTCACTCCTGGTAGCAGGGCGCTGTTTTGATTGATTTCTTCCACCGCAAACATCATAGTATATGCATTTCTTAATGACCCTAGATCTAAACTGAGAGCACATGAGAATAAATAAATGAAATAACCTACAATATCAGTAAAATATATATTCACCATGGATATATACATAACAATGGCAAATAAATACATTTAATTTAGACCAACATAAACATAGTATACAGATACATATACAACATATATGTGTTGAGAATTGTATAAGATACAAAATTGTGCTCATCTCAGATAAATGCAACGTTAATATTTTGGTTATTAATGAACCATTTCTAAAACACAATGCATATCATAAATATTATATAACATTTATAAACATATAAACATAATAATGCATTATACGTGTTTACCCTGTGCAAGGGTTATAGTGAGGCAGCTCGGTGAATTCCTGCTCGACAGCTGCTATTTTGGAATAAAGACTAAAAATTCCACCAAAAATCACATCTCCATCCTGGGAGAGGCTCTTGTTGATTTGCACTCCCCAGCGGGAGCACATCATCGCCTGAACCACCTCCAGCCCGGTCTGTCTGTCCATTACACTGAGAAACAGCAGAGCTGAGGGGGACCACGGGATGAAGAGCCAGGAGAACCAAGACATGGATGCAGCTGTTCAGAACATTCAACACATACAGATTATCCGAATGTCAGAATATGCATTGATATGTTCAGTCTGTGTAAAACACAAGTCACATCCACCCTATGTCATCAAACCTCACAAAGTGAGTCAAATTCAGAAAAAGTGGTACCTCATAGACAACATTTAACAGCTCCTGTTACCAAATATAAATCCCATTAAATGTCACATCTAAATCTAACATCAAAGCTTCATGTCAAAAACAGAGAACACAATAAACAGAAATATGTCTTACTTGTTTAAAAAGTTCCTATCAAAAGGTCAATAGCTAACTCTGAACATTACTTGAACATAACCGGCTCCCTACTCTGCTCAAGTTAAGTGTTGATGTGAATATATATAATAGGTGTAAAGCCTTTTGCAAGGAAGTAGAACTGATGACACAGAAGCCAAAATGACTCCCCTCTAGAGTGATGGTGGAAAAACAATTGAATGCTTACAAGTGATTAGCTTGTACATTGTGTATGTGTGTGTGTGTGCATGTGTGTGTATGATGTATAGTATGGTTCCTATAGGTAAACTACTGTATTATGTTACTCAAATGACCCCAGGTAACTGGTTTATTCGACCTCAGAATAAACAAGTAAGTGTCTGAAGGTTTCTTTTATCTAAATGAGCTGAACAGTGGAGATAAAATATGAAAGAAAATATCTGTCTGTTTCTCTTCGATTTCTAAGGAATATTGTATCGTGATTGATCCAGTCAATTTAACAGGTGTGCGGCAGTCTGGTGTGGGGAATTGTATGCCCAGAGCAACAGGTGTGCCATTAGTGATCTCTATTATATTCTGATTTCATGAGCAATTACATCTCATGATGGTTAAGCTGGCATATGGGGGAAAGATTTGGCTGTTTTGACCGACTTGATTTGGAGCTTGAGCTTCAATATTGATACAGTATCTGTTGAATGTGCTGTGTAGCATTTTGAGTGAAACAGAAATAAACATAATTTGTTGAAATCAAATATTTCAATATTTTATTGCATTGGTAGGAAAATGCTCAGAGTTCGCCGATGAGCAACAATACAAAGAAAATAGGATGGCGTAAAACTCTAACAATAAAAAAACAAACTGCTGCTTTGCCTCCCTCCCCTCCTCAGCCTGACCCTGTGTAGTTATACAAAATAAAACAACCATAACTAACACAATAATATTTTTTGCAGTCTGTATCAAAGCAATTATAAAAATAAGACCTTTAAACACCACATCTT
Source organism: Liparis tanakae (assembly GCA_036178185.1). Classification (NCBI taxonomy): domain Eukaryota; kingdom Metazoa; phylum Chordata; class Actinopteri; order Perciformes; family Liparidae; genus Liparis; species Liparis tanakae. The sequence continues at coordinate 16,302,395 of CM070099.1, read as the reverse complement.
TCAAATTTGCAATCATGTTTTTAAATTCGACAAATCATAGAGAGCAACAAGTCCAAGTAAGAAGTTAATGTACTGTATTGCACCTAATACAAACACACCTTAGTCCTCTGTTGTATCCAATACAGCTATTTGTTCTGTGCAAATGTTGTGAGCCAATGCAACATCTATTGTATGAATTGGTGCATAGTCATGCTTGACATGTTCAAACAGGTAACATGCACAAACAAACATGTTCAGTTGGAATTGGTTCTCAACTAAAATCCATCTCAGATTTAAAACAATGACAAAAATATGTACACACATCACAAATGATTACCACTGAAAAGAGAAGGAAGACTTACATTTCATCATTGAAAAGATGAACCCCATCTATTAAAAGAGCTGTTGGATTATACTACACATTCAAATGATAAAAAGAAAGACATTCCCGCTCTGCTTAAAACCCAATTATTTTCTTTTTTTGCTTCATAGTCAATGTTCGCAGTTTGTAAAGTACATCACAGGGACAAATATAACAAGTATCTGTACAATCAGTCTAGGAAGCCATTTGGAGGGAATCAGAGTTCCCAAGTACATTTACACATGAAGCAGAATACAGACAATACACTGCCAGACTAGAAAGACCATTCACTTGAATAGAGGACATTTCATACAATAATTTCATGCTGTCAGATCCAGATATGGATTACATGTGATGTTCACATACATTGTGCACTATATTTTTCTCCAGAATAAGATTTATTTCACTGTCATGAGCCTACAGGTCTTAGAACATGGGAAAAAAACAATGGCTAGTATATAAGCTAGTATATATTTCCTTCATCGTTTGGCTTTTTGTGTAATTGAACATCTCCAAGAATCACAGCTTGATCATTAATCTCATTTTAGGTTATTGTCAGAGCTACAGTCTGAGCAGAAAGTAGACCTCAGGCTCTGACCCAGATCGGTTGGAGTCAACAGGTGGAAGAGAGTCATTTGTGTAGAAGTGATCTCCAAAGTGATCCCCATTTCCATAACGCAATGATGTACAAGCTCCTTCAGGAAGTCCCCTGTCTTCCAGCTGACCAAGGTAGCCTGCGATGTAAGAACCAGTTGAGTGTCTGTTTGGTGGATTTTGTGAGGCTGGTTTATTCCTCAATACAACCCCACCGAGGCTGGCAGAACTATTGACCAAAACCGTCCGAGGCTTTAGAGCCTCTTGGAGTTTTTCACGAGCGCGGCTGTTAATGTGACGCACTCGGCTTTGGCTCCGAGAAGATAGGCGCCGGGTAAGGAGTGGAGGCGAATCATCTACACCCCTGGAATCAACAGAAGCTCCACTTGTTACCTGTGGCTGTAGCAGTGGGGGTTTTGCTTCCTGACGCAACTGAGGAGGCTGGGGTCTGTCACTGTCGTCCCCCTCGAGACTGACCAGCTTACGTAGCTGTTCTGTAAGTGGATCACAAGACTGTGATTGGACAGTTACTTCCCCCATGGTGCCAATCCTATTTTGCTTCCTCATATGGGGAGTGATGAAACTGCGACTTATAATGTGGTATTTGCTCTGGAAGTTGCATGAAATGTCTTCCGAGGTCAGGTCTCCCAGAGACTTGGATTTACATGGACTGGGGGCTGTGGGGTCTATGGTACCAAACTGGGTGTGTGTTATTGTAGGGCCTACGTTTGAGCGGAGATAATCTCTGGATTCAGGGTTTGTCTGGTGTCTTGAAGTGTTGAGGGAAACATTTTGGTTCCAGGAATGAGTCGGCGTGTATGATTGTGTTTGACTTTGACTGTGTGGCTGGGTTTTTCGAGGAGCTGAAGACTCTGATGAGGGCGTAATGCAGTCAAAGTCAAGGTGGCTGTACACTGCATCGCAGTCTGCGGACACAGAAGCATGGCCAGGCTGGCTTTTTTCAGAAGAGGAGATACTATTATAGAAGGACCTTCCTTGCTCCATCTCCATATGGTTATACCCTAGCCTATCATGTTGGGACATGTTTATGATCTCGTTGCCACTATAGCTCCTTTGTTGTGTGTAGGAACTCTTGAAGTCTTTGCTCTTGTTGAAGGCATCAGAATTGCTCTGCGGAACAGGGTAGCTGTTCTGACGCAGTGGACTAGGATTGGAAGATCGAGAGATGGCGGGTCTGTGGAGGGAGAAAGCCTGGGAGTTGTTCTGGTGTTGGTGGTGATTGGCCAGCTGATTGAAAGA